>JAFREQ010000033.1:2522000-3152500 GCA_025331565.1 Holacanthus passer
AAAATCCTCCCTGATCATGAACCTGGTCCATGTGGAAATCGATGACCACAGTTCTGTCACCATCTTGTCTTCCTGTCTTCACCTCAACCACACAACATACAGACGTCTGCGCTGTGTTATCGAGCGCCCTTTTGACTCACGGCGCTATTTTGAAATCCAAGCTCGCACGGGAGGATACAGGAGCGTCTCCTGGACAAGGCGAGTGGCGGCTCAACGTCCAGACTGCTGGACGGGTGGATGCCGGCCATCTTGACCCACACCCTGGTCTCGCTAACAGAGGTCCAGCAGCCACCTCGGCTAAGTGCATTCCCCGAGCCGCTGGCCCAAATCCCTGCTTGACCCTGGCTGATAAACTATGCTATGGATAGACCACTGGAGAGTTTTCCCTTTAAAATAAGGCTTAGTTCAACAACAAATGGGTCTTTGGGTTACTGTGGTTCAGTTTCTGGAGCCCCGAAAACCACATATAGTGTCCACTCAACCGAACACTATTCATTTTCTATCAGTCAATATCATCTTTATTGTAATAATATATTTAATCTTCACACAGTTAATGGGTTTCTGATCCATTTCCTCCACAAATGTATTCTTCTGAATGGAGCATCCACACAAAGAAACATCATCTCCACAACAAAAAACATCACTGAAATCAAGCTTTAAAACAAAAAATTAATTATCAAAATGTTGTATTAAAGTTTATCTACATCACATAGAAATGAGCTATTATTGACAATTTGATTAACAAATATTGCTCAAACTTCTTATTTATATTATTCAAGGTATTTAGAGTAGTATATAAAGATTGGCATTATGGAAAAGTCATGTACTTTTAACATATCACATATGATAACTAATAAGGGAATAGAGAGGATTTGATTTATTGTATGCAAAAGTTGAAGAGTATTGAACTGTGGTAAAATTAAAGTTATGATTTAATGAAACAAAAGAGCAGAAAAACTAAAGCGAGATGGACATAATTTGAAAAGCTGAGTGTCGGTAGGACAGGAAACACAGAGCCAGATGAAGTCCACAGACAGACAGGAGGAGGAGGTTCGGTGGCTTCACGAGGCTCCAGGTTCGCGTTGACCTAAGCCCGGTGAAGCCTGGCCTGTATCAGCCATCTGCAGAAGGTAATTGGTTGTGACTGCGAGGATCCTGGACCCGCATGTTGGTGGAAGGATGGGATTAACACGTTACGGGTGCCTCAGGTCCCGGCTGAGGAGCTGATAAGATTTTTGGAGGCCTTTTTGTGGGTGATGCTCAAATGAGGCCCCGGAGAGGAAACAGCGTTAGGAAAGAACAGTTCTACATTTCATCTGGTGACCATGTTGCACTGAAAGAAGTTCAGATCCAAGTTCCAAGTTCACAAAGAAGTGATGTAGCTCCCATACAGAGGCTGTTTTCATTCAATATGGAAAAGCCAGTAAACTTCAGTCCACTTGCAGTAAATAACACAATGTCAAAGTTGCTTTATTTTGACCTGTGTCTAATCAGTCCCATACATTATGACATGCTTGGATGCATCATTTGCATCATGTGAAGGTGTCGGTGGAAACATGTTAAATAGTCTTTATTAACAGGAACATGCAACCTTGGATGATATTCAATGCAGTTGTTTTTTTTCACTTTCCTCTCTTTCCTGTACTTCTAGGAAGTGCTGCTAGGAATGAATCACTTCTTTCTTCTATTGATATCTTCCTGATTGAGTATATTTAAGTATTTTTCTGCAGATGACAGTAGACTATGAATATCAACAGATGTTTATTCTTCAACTAAATGGGTATTACTTTACTTTAACCCTCCTATTCAGAAAGTATAGGCGGTGTCAGCGTTTAATAAATTATGTACTATAATGCTTTGTAATAATGTATATGTCAAAATCAATAAGTGATGACGATATAGTAAAACACAGTTGTAATGATATATGTCTTCATTGGAAAAGTATAAACAATGAATAAACGCTGAACATGTCCTTATATCTGCTTTCAGCCACATCACAGTGTGTTATAAATCATAATGCCTGTAAATACTAAAAGTGTTAGCAGTTATTGTTCTGTCGGGGCGACAGAGAAGAAGTTTGGATTTGTCACATGAAAGTTGCAGAAGGCCTGAAAATGACCGCAGACTGTCTCATGTAAATAAACAGCTAATGAAAGTATTGAATACCTGCTGCCAAGTTGGATCAGCGCTAACTCAAAGCCGACAAATGACTTTTCCACCTCGGCAAGAATGTTTCCTGCTATAAAACACCTGGTAATTTTTATGAACATTTTAACAACCACAGATAAAGATATTGGCACCGTATGTTGGCTGTGAAGAGTTATGTATATTTATATTTTGTTTTCACTTCTTTATGGTCTTATTTCACCTCCTCATTCTTCTGCCATACTTTCTTTGTGGTCATTTTTCTGAGCAGGGTGACTCCTACAATGCTCCATCCAGGCAGTCCCCTCCGTCTTATCGTGTCCTGCAGCTTGGCTCGATCAGGCAATATAAATTGGACGTGCCCAGAGGAGAGACGCCGGTTCCTCTTTTGGGTCCGTACATTGTTTCGTCTAGGCCTGTATTTATTTAGATGTAAATCAGCTCGCAGAGAGTGTTACGTCCTGTCCTTGTGTAGTGGGCGGCGGACTGGGGCTCGTTTGTTGGAGGAAGTCAGCCCCATGGAGATTGGAGCTGTGCAGATTGTTTTCCATTATAAGGCTGTTATTGATGTGAGGGGGTGACATCATGCGGCCTCACCCTTCAAGGCAGGGTTGGTGAGAAAGAGCTCCCACACCCAGTTCTTATTCATTACTCAGCACGACGAGGATGCTGGACTTTTCATGCTTGGGTTTTGAAGGTGCGCTCCAAAAAGTTTCCCCTCCTACCTGGAATCAAAACACACGATCGGAACATGCTGGATTTTTAAAACAGTGACTTGACAATGATCCAATTATTATGTTTGACCTGTTGAAGGAACAGAGCAACATCGTGGAAAATAAGCTTATTGAAGCTACAAACAGCAGTTGGTTAGTTTAGCTTAGCACAATCACTGGAGGCAGGAGGAAATACCTCAGAAGTTAATTAATTAACACATTATATCACATTTGTTTGTGAATTTCCCCACTGTGGGACGAATAAAGGTTTATCTTATCTTATCTTATCTTGTTCAATCTGGGCAAAAACCAAAGTGTAAAAACGACACGTTGCGGTTTTACAGAGGGTTCTGATGGACCATGTTTTGGCCTAACTTCCTGGAGTCTCCCCCTGAAAAATGACAAATCTTCATCTTAATACTTAAAAGACAAATACGAGAGCAGCATCAGTCTTGTCTCATCTAAATCTCAGCAGGAAAGTCAGTAAGCAGATTTCCAAAAATGTCAAACTATTCCACCTAGTGTTTTCTGAACCTGGTGAGGTTCTGATGGAAAGTTCATTCTTGACCTTGAAAAAGCTAGTTTGATGAAAACAGCTTCGTAATTTGGAGGTTTCAACTGCATCTCACAGACTTAAATGAAGACTGTGAAGACCAGCTAAAAGCTCTACAAACAGCAAGTAAGTGGACCTTGATTTTTTTGTTAACCTGCTGAGGTTTTGTTTCCATTAGTATTGTTTGTGAAGCAGGATACTGAGGAGTACATTGGCCGATATTTGAGTTAAGATCAGCTGAGAAACACACATACGAAGCAGATTTTTCCCGTGTTCATTATGTGTGGAAATACTCACAATCAAAAACCTACATGTTGAAATCTTGTTACATTGAACAGACTAAAAAGGTGCAGAGTAAACTAATAAAGCATGTCCAGCTTGTTCTAACACAGAAAAACACAGAAAAACACAAACTGCCCTTGATGAATAATGCACTTCACCTTTGGGCCAGTTAGTTACAGTTACACCACCTTTATTTGACCTGGGACTGGTGCTTCCCCTGAGCCAACCAGTGCAATGTTAAAAACACCAAAACAAGACATGAGATGCAGCATCAGTCCTTTATTTGTATCATCACCTGTTCCTGATATCAGGCATATATTTTTGTGACTTTCTTTTATTAAGGATGTAGGATTCAAATGTGTTGCTTGTAGGCGGACTACAATACAGGTATAGTCCAAACTAACTGTGCACACATAAAACTGTGGCAGCACTATCAGCAGGACAGTTGCTCTCCCTGTGTGTGTGTGGCTCTAAATCACCCGTAGGTGTGGATGTGAGTGTGAATGGGTCTGTTTATATGTGCCAGCCCTGTAATAGACTGGAGCCCTGTCCATGATGGACCTAACCTAGGTAGAAATAATGGAAAGATGGACATATAACACGTGTACGATGCTGTAATAGTTTGTGAGTTAATCTTACAAATGTGAAAGGACTCACAAAGCTATTAACATGTCAACAAACATCTCCAATTTCCTTTAACTCTCAACTCTCTCACTTTATTTTAATGTGCTGACAACATGTGTAAAAACAAAATTTGGCACTTTCCGCACTCCACGTCCACGTTTGTGCCAATTCACACAATTGATTGATAGATAAACCGAAAAATCCCACACGCTGTCCATCACACCCCGAACCTTCATCAGGTAAATCTCAAACAGGGATTTTACTTCATGAACATTGTTGAGTACAAGTGATTGACAGTGTGTGGGATTGTTTGCTCTACTGAGGGAGTTTTTGATCTATGCGCCTGTCAAAAGAACTTTATTGAAACAGACACTAAAGATGCAGGAATCACCATATATTGTCAAATATACACTGTTTAATATGCCTTTAATGTGTAAGTTATCATTACTACTGGAAAGCTTGATAACATCCATCTGATCCTTTGACTCTGATATAAGTATATGATGATGTGATATGAATATATTTTTAATAATTTACTTTATGAAACACAATAAGATTCACATTTTTGCTTGAATTTTACTGCAAGTTTATTTTTATGTCAATATATAATAATAAGAAGAAGAAGAAGAAGGAAAAGAAGAATAATTCACATTTTAGTCCAATTCTTTTAGTTTTATTATATTTTAATGTTTTGTTTGCCACATTTTAATTTATATTCTTATTTACTGTGTATACTGTGCAACCCACAAATAGAGTTTATTCCTATTATTATTATTTAGGAAAAAAAATACAGTTTGAAGGGGTTCAAATGTGTTAAAATAAAATCTGTTTAGTTCTCAAAAAAGCTGTTGTGGCTGACTGATTGTACAAATTAATCATTGTTATTTCAAAGGAAGTTTCTTATTAAATTTATAAAAATCTAATTCTTATAAATTATATTTTTTTATCTGCAGTATTGTTCCATGAAATGCTTGAATCAGTGTCTATATAATCAAATTAACATCCCTTCATTCCTCATATTTGTTCCCTTCACCTCTCCACCATCCTCGCGTTTCTCTCTCATGTCCTCTCCCGGCTTCCGTCGACATTCCTTCGCTGTCAGTTAGTTTGTGAGGTGACAGACAAACATCGGTGAGGCAGCAATCCAGCTCCGAGAGTCAACCATGGAAGAGATTAACAACATTGAAGTGGCTCCGTGCACAGAGTCCGACTACCTGAAGCCGTTCAGGGTCCACTACAGCCAGGTGAGTCGTTTGTGCCTCACAGCGGAAGGATGCTGGAGCCCAACCCCCCATTCATTTAGCAGCTAGCAGGCTAGCATAACATGAAGGCTAACCTGACCTCAAGCACAGACGGCGACAGCAACAAATGGCATGACTTCAAACACAATGACAAAAACACTCCATTTACTACGTTTTCACACACAACAGTTGCCTCTGTGTTGGATTTTAACCAGAGACGGACAGGAGACAGCTATTAGCTAGCATGCTAACGTTAGCTAGCCGTGGAGGGTTTGTGCTCGAGCATCTCGTTAACGTTAGCACATGCTTCTCATTAGTACAAGGAGGTTTGATGAGGAGGTTTACTTCATAAGGAAAGATGTGTTCTGTCAGAAAAGCAGGTCTCGTTGATGTGAGCTGTCAAACTGAGTCCAGTCTGTGTGTTGTTGTGTCTGTAGGTCAGAGGTCTTGACAGTTCAGGTTAACACTGAGCTTTATTGACCATTTATTTATGCAGCACTGCAGAGCTTTTTCTGTCCAAATATTATGGTCATTTATACTTAAAACTAAGTGTGTGATTTACCAAACTACAATGGAAGCACAGGTCCAGGATGCAACATGAAAACACTGCAGGGGAAATATGCTCACAACAGCTGCACTCATTTACATACATGTTAGATTATTTAAAGGTGCAGATGTAACAAGTCTTTTTGTCCTGTAGCTGTTATCAAAGCTGCTTATGTTGAAAGATGACAACCTTTTGTTCTTTCGATTTGGTCACTGATCACATACTGCCAAGTCTTATCCATCATTGTGCTATGATCACAGCGTGAAAAAATGTGTTTGTCTTGACATGGGATAGTTAGAAATAGTCAGGATCTTCACCCCATGTATTCTATTTCGTTGGCTTTGAAAGTGACCAAAAACATTGCAATATGTGAAGCATATTGGATCCTGCACCTTCAAACCCAAACACATTATTGCCTGAATGAAGCCTTAAAACACTAATTTTTTTCTGGATGAGAGGCTTTTATGATAAATTTATTTTATATCATTGATTTTGATGGTCTGATCTAGAGATTGGAGCTTATGCTACATTGATTTGTCAATGCAATAACAAAATATAGTATTTCTGATATAAGTTACATTCAAGTGTGTCTCAGTTTGTAGCACCACAGCTGCCTCTGGCCTCATGTTTACCTTAATAAATACACTTCAAAACAGTCCATCGAGGTAAAAATATTTGAATATGGGAAAAAGAGAGCTCTGCTATCAAAATCTGTACCAGGAGAGGAAAACTTGGATCAATGTGTCCTTGGTTTTATTTGTGCTTTTCCTCATGTGTGTTTATGTAGATGTGTTGATGGATATTCAAAGTGTATGTGCGTTTATTTAAATGTATGTTTGTGCACGTTTCAGGTTAATTATCACAGTTTCACAGAATATATTATCATGTTGGCTAACTCTAGTTAGAAATCATTCAAACATTCAAGCCAAACAGTGACTTTCTGCTCATACATCTCCACTTATATGCTTTTGCAGTGCTTCCTGTATAGATTCAGTAGTCCTGTACTTTGGCACATCCATACCAGTATATACTGTTGGTCTATTCTATAGGGCTTGTGGGTGCAGGTACAGTTACCATCCATCCATCCACTGATTCATCTATCCATTTATAGCTGCCTATCCAGGTCATGGTGCCAAACAGGGCTGGCAGAGTGGATCGTCCGTGACCGACATCTCGTTAACTGTACATTTTATCTCTGGACTTCATTTAATATGAGCTGTCTCTGTGCATGTAAACGCTCGACACTCTTAACTGCAAACAGGAAATTGAAAGGCGTTAGATTTGGATCCTGAAGCACGACTCTAAATCAGTCTTACTATGCTTGATTTGATCTGCTTTATAGGTTTATCATTAAAAACATTAGTTTTTTTTTAGCTAGGTCTTCCTGCTAAAAGAAACTGAAGTGTGATGACTGTGTGTCCTGATGGTCTCCAGCAAAGTGAGAAGCGCTTCCTCACCCAAACATAGGCTGCGGTCCAGGACGAATTTATTTTTAGGTTTCAAAATATTTGTGCAATTTCTCTGTTCCTGGCTTCTGTTGTGTGAAATCTGGATAGTGACAGTAGAACTCACTCTTAGGACTCAGAAAATGGAGGGACATCTGCTTTACTTAAACTGTACTTGATAAGAAGATGGTATTTAACCTTATTGTACTGCTGAAGCACGGTTCATGTCATTAACACATGCAAGATAAAGGCTGTTTTGTTCAGTGTGGCCTGGTAACAAATTTGGTAAAAGACCTTTTAAATTGTACTTGCAGTGTATGTTGTAAAGTGACGACATAAAGAAACTGCAACTGTTGTACATCAGTGATTTGAAGGTGCTCTTTTGTCGAGTTGCTTTCAATTTAATCAGAAAACTCAAGTACTGAGGCACTCGTGAAGAGGGGAGTTTTTCCATTTGGGGTTCACACCTGTGACAGCAGAGGAGTGGGGGGGGGGGGTTAAGCTTGTCAAGAGAATCGCGGAACGGCTAAGACAGCAGATGGACAACAAAGGAGACGACGGTGGACTCCCTCTCCGTCCTGTCCTCCCTTTCATCCTCGTCATGTCTCCAGTGCAGCTCGGGAGGGGCCGTTCAGGGACTCCCCACAAAGGCTTTTCAATCACACTGAGGGAGCATCTCTTCCCCAAATCTTTTATGTTCATCGGTACATCTGCAGCTTAGCCACTGGTCACTAACTGAAACCTATTCACACGCACAGAAGCACACTCTAAAAGTAGGTAATGTCATGCGTAAGAGGCTCTCTTCATCATTAGTGTTTACTGGTGTTTTGTCTCCGCTCCCTCGCCTCTCTCCACAAAGCAGGTGATTGTCCCTCGTTGACTCCGGGAAACCCCTCTTATCTCCGTTGCCTCATGCTCACGTTGAATCACGGGTTTGCTACTTAGAGCAGGATAATTACCTTCCATTTATTCATTATAATGATTTGAATTATTCATCTGGAATTATTTATCTTGTATAGCTTACAGCCCCGGTGGCCCCAGTCCTCCTTCAATGAATATGAGATCCATTATGATCTTAAAACACACATTTTGTCACATGAATAGTTATTTATAGGCTTGAGCTTGAATAATGGCAGTAAAATGGTCCTCATGTGTACGAGTGTATGTAGTGTGTGAGTGTGTGTTCTGTAGGTAGAGAGAGGATTGTCTGCATGTTTCAAGATTTAGTGAAGGGCAGTATGATCATTGCCTGTGAGTAGAAACAAAATGAGGTATTTAAATTCTTGTTTTATCGAGTGAACATTTTTTGTCTGAAGTAATGAATAACAATGGAACATAAGCATCCTTAAAAATGCAAGTTACCTGAACTAAAGTTGAATAGTTAACAACTCTTTTGTTCATCTTTACAAAAGAAATTGATTTTAACTTACATTTTCTCATTTTGAAGAGAAGAGCTGCAACAGTTTTGATAATCGATTAATCAATTCAGTCATTTTTCAAGCAAACATGTCAAACATTTTCTGGTTCCAGCTTCTTAAATGTAAGGTATTGCTGCTTTTCTTTGTCATTTGTAATAGCTATATTTTATACTGGAAACTCCCACCGGTAAAATGACGACATGCACAGTATGCAAGGATTACAACAATGATCGTAATCGCAAACCCCTCTATACAGGGTTAACAGCATACAGCTTGAAATTAGTAACATCCCAATCAGGCTCAGCTGTACCTTGTGTTTAGTGCTAATTAGCAAATGTTGCGTGCAAACACATTAAACTAACATGGTAAACATTGTACCCGCCTAACATCAGCATGTTGGCATTGTCATCGTGAGCATCTAAGCATGATGACGTTATTAGCTTACAGAGCTGCTGGCATCACTGTGGACCCTTGTTTCTTCTTTCTTTTCTCAAAATCAATGTCGATCAACTGCTTCAGTACTTTATCAGCCCTAAAATGAGAAATTAAAGCCTGCGTGAATTAGGTTAACACAGAAATAGACTGTGATCAATTCCTCCAAGTCGTCGTTTTGCTTCTGAGGGACACAAACATGTAAACTGACTTGATTTGATTTGAGGTTTCAGTGCTTTCTGTGGATTTCGCTGGAGGACGCAGTCACATGGGTGTGTACTTGAAGAGAGTGTGTCCTTGACACTGGATTTGGCACTCGTGGCTTGGAACCACTTACCAGGTTGTTTTTAATGCTGCAGATGTGTCACTGCATCATTACCGGTCCGTCGGTCCGTGCAGGTGCAGCTTCTTTTGTCATGTTTAAACTCTGCTGATCATTAGTTCACTGGTTGTAATGTGTGTGTGATAGCCCTGCTGCCTTTGTTGAGGCTGATGAGAAGACAGAGGCCGAAGCTAAAAACAGAAAAAAACTGGAGAGCACATGTTGAGATTCAAAGAGTGCTTTTGTATTTGAGGACGGTAGTTGATTTCTTTTTTTCTTTCTGCTGCAGCTGCCGGCTTTATAGTGCAGTCAGCACAGGAGGTGTGTGTGTGTGATGGTTGTTAGACTTTAAGCACCTAAAAGATCAAGACCATACATCCCTCCCTACAATAGCCATTCACACAGGAGTCCGTCATTTCTGATGCCCAAAGCCAGAGGGACCACATTAATTTCAAGGTCCTGTGTAGCCTGTTCTTGCTCCCCTTCCTCTCTCTCTTTCTGTCTCCCTCTATGTCTCTCGCTCTCTCTCTCCCCACGGGCTAATCTCTCTGTCGTAATCCATGTCGGCCATGATTCTCCATCTCCCCTGGGCCATTCAGGCCGTCCCCGCCCCCCTTCTCTCAGCAAGTGGCCCGAGTAATGAGGGGAACCCCACCATCTGTGAGTGGTGACAGGATACTCGAGAGGGTGTGTGTGTGTGTGTGTGTGTGTGTGGGGTAATACATTCGTGCTGAGTAGTTTTACAGTATTCGGTCGCTGGAAAAGAATCATGTTCTTTTTTTTTTTAGTGTCTGATCAATCACTCATTGTCATCAAATTATTTGTGATATTTTTGTATTATTACTATAAACAAAACTAGACCATAATTAAGATGGTTTTTTTCATATATCTTCTTAATGTCTCACTGATATTACTGGTATGGTGGTTGGGGTTGGTGTTTTTCAAAATTTAGACCACATTTCCTTAATCTTGCAACTTCCCGTTGGAAAGATGTTGTTGTGACTTGTTTCGCCTCCCCAGAATCACTCTGGATAATTTTTCGCAAGACCGTCTTAGAAGTGATTTTTATCATCAGCTTTTTTAAACACCTACTATTTTGATAATCGGTTCATCGTTTCAGTCATTTTTCAAGCCAAAATGTCAAACATTTGCTGGTTCCAGCTTCCTAAATGTGAGCTTTTCTTTGTCATTTATGATAGTAGATGAAGGTTTTGGACTCTTGGTTGGACAAAAGCAGCAATTTGAAGACGTCACTTTGAGCATATGAGCATAGTTACAGCCTTATCAGCGTTTCGCACCTTCCACCATCTTCTGTTACCAGAAATCTCTGAAATCTGTCGCTCCCATTGACACTGGAAGGACAACGCTCTGTTCTTGGTTGAGTCTACGTGCAGTTGACTGGTCCAGGATATGTAAGCTTATATGAGGCTGGAGATTTGGGGAGGTGGTTACCTTCTACCAAAGCATGAGAAATGTCACTCCCAGTAAAGTGATCATATGTACATGTTGTGTCTTCATAGCTGACTTGTTAACGGTAACCACTGGTGAACCCATATCTAGAATCGCCTGAGGCAAGACTCAATAGGCTTTTGAGTGAATTAGGGAATTGTCAATCACAGACCTTATATTTGCTTTCTAGATAAGGCTGCTGCATTGTTTGTACTGAATCCTCCACAAAGCAGCTTTTATTCACCAAAATGTGTTAAAAACAACTACTTCAATAATGTCAACAAAAGAGGGAATGAGGGAATATCTCAAAAATTAAGGCACCTTGCTGTTGTTCAAAAATGTATGTTCTCAAATGTCTATTCTACTGTAAAGTATCTGAATTATTTTAGCTTCAAACCAAAGTATAATGCAGTATTCAGTAAGGGATCTGCAGCAGTATTATATTGGAAAATACAGACATTAGTTTGACTCCGTATTCAGTAACTTGATTTTGGTTCTTAGACAGGACAGCCCAAGCGTACATCAGTGTTAATAAGCTACATTTACCCATGCAAATCACCCACAATTTACCTGTAAAAGGTTCAGTGACAGGAAAAATGCCTTGTCTCATAAATTATTCAGTAAGGACTCTTCACAAAGCAGCGAGCCACGAGAAGTGCGTCTGCGCCTCCGTCACGACAGGTGATTTATCACACACACACGCCTTCACGCCGGTTTTGCTTTCATCGAGGTAAAGTGAGCGGGGTGCGGCCGGCGTGGCCTCGAGGAGGAATGATGGCGTGTAAGACACTTGCACACTCTGTTGACATGACAGGTTTTTGTGAGAGTAATTAGACTGGGAGACTGTCTGCGGGGCACGCAGAGCATCTTTCCTAACACGACTCCACAGTGAGGAGTTTGGATGATGTCAACACTTTACTAATGGCTGACAGCGAAACAAAAGATGAATGGGATCACGTTTTTCTTTAGGTCTTATTGCCTTATTCTATAAATTCTTGCAGTATGAACAGGCAGTGTTGTTTTATGGACAATTGGTTGGCAAAAGGTTGTATCTCTTATACATCTTTTCATATAAAGGACAGATTGAAAAGGCTGAGACCAGTGAATATTTTGTATTTTTGCTTGATGAGTGACTTAAAACATTAATCATTTATCAAACTTGTCTTTTTAGTTGGTTCAGCATTATTGAAGCTTATTGAACAAATGCATTGATGGGTATATTGCAGCTGATAGTAGTGGCCAATCTTCAAGATCCAAAACCATTTCCAAAGATTCAAAAGCTTAAACTTTCATTTAAAAATATTGTGTTTATTTATGGAATATGGAATTTGCTACCTTTGTCAATGCATGTGCTATGAATGATGGCAGTTCAAATACAAGTCAAGAGTTAGGATGATCTCAGAGACCTTCTCACCTCAGTGTTCATGTGTACGTACAGTAAGCCCCTATTAGACCTGACACAGCAGCTGTACATAAAGGTGACACCACAGCAATACCGTAACCAAACCTACACAAACTTCGGCTTCATGCTCTCATTTCACGACACAACGTGATAGTTAATGATGCATGAACGGCATTATGCTAGCTTGGCTTCACATTGAGGCCCTGTGGCTGTGACCTGCTGGGTCATGAACCAGTCGTTTGAATGGTTTTTTTGTTGCTCTACCCAAACTTCATTGTACACTTCATTGTTCATTGGACTGAAAGTATGACTTAGAGGAGTTTTTATGGATGAACAGTAACATATAGCTACTAAAATCAAAACAGTTGTGTTGCATTCTTCAGTATTATGCTGTTATCATCTCTACATTATAATATCCAGTTGATTTAACGAACCAATTAATTGTACAGAGTGCAGGTTTTCCTGTAGTTGTGTGTATGAGAGGTTAACAGAAAGCAAAAGCCCTGACATGAACTTGATATGTGTGCTTGTGTTTGCAATTGCGCTTGAATTCTCACTTTTTGTCTTCAATTTCAACAGTTTTCGAGGTCACAGTGTTGCAATTGACAGCTGTGTGTGTGAGTTTATTCCCTTTAGATAAAAATCTTGCAGCTCTAAAGTGCATCTCTGGCACTGTGACACATCCTAACTCAAATCCTGCTGCTACAACAGTCGCTTTATTATGTCTGATTCTATCAGTGCAATTAGCTTGCCATTTCACCTCCTCCCATTTCTTCGACGGTACTGAAACTACACCATCGCACTCGCGCACAAGAAGGCACATCCATTGTGGCTGAAATAAGCCTGTTCTGGTGAAGCTGTCATCCCTGCGACTGAAAGAGCTTGTGGGTGGAGAGGAGGTGTAGCCTAAATTTGAATCAAGGCCATATTTCCTCAGGCATTGAAAATGTAGGCCAACTTTATCATATTTATGCAGCATGTAATGTGGAAAGAAGAATAAATGCTGAGTTTATGTTTCAGTTTAATTCACACATCTTTGCTGATTTGTAGTTTGTTAAAAATGTTACTCAAACAGGAGGAATTTGTCGTGGACTATTTTCAGCTGCCAGACTTAAACTCTGCTGTGTTACTTCGCAAAGAGTTGGTTAAATATCTGCAAATAAACATGGTTCGGATGATCGACTAATTAGCGTTGGGTCGTGCCAATGAGGACAGAATGACGTGGGTCAGCCATCAAGTCAACCTGGATGTAGGTCCCCGTGCTGTTGGCCTTGGTTTATGGGAAATACAGGTTTAAATTATAGCGCGACTGGCACTGGATTTTTGTGGCAGACACCAATGCTGATAGTTGGGAGATTAAAAAAAATCCGGTAATGATATATCAAACCATCACTTTGATTCTAACTGTGCTGGTGGAAATTTACTGAAGGAGTGTTCAGCTGCACATCCTGTTGATGTGATGATGTGACCACAGGGCATATAAACACTACGTTATAACAACTACAGTCACTTAAGTTCAATAACTACAGTACATGTTTTAGTAGTTAGTCATCAGGAATCTTTTCCAGCAACTCAATCCAGCTTGTAAAGACTCCTTTTTTTCTTCTTCTATATACTCCATGATAGTTTGGACTGTGCATCATTTTCTAACTCAGGTGCAGAAACAGTCACTGTGTTAGACTCCCGTTCACCCAAAGACATTAATTAGACAATAAATGTTTCATAAAGACATTTTCCCAGTTTTGAATCACAGGAAGTTCCTGACATTTTGCCCCAAGCTATTCATTTTTGACTACGACAAATTGTTATTGCCAGTGTTTGCTGTAAGTTGTGTATTGAATTTTGACAGGTTAGCTAATTAGCCACAAGGATATCAGTATCAGAACAACACAACACAACAACAATTGCTATTTCTTATGTGTTTGATACTGTTCAAAATGTTATATCAGGTTAGTATCATGACCATTAAAGTTTTGCATGTTTCTTGCACATTCTTCTCCAGTTGATAAAGTTCAACAATGTTTTCTTTGGAGCACGAGCAGTGATCTTTGCATCTGCAGATGTTTTTGACGGGTGTGGTTTGTGATATTATTTTAACGTGCCCAAGCAAGCATCTGTTTGGACCACATTATTGCCCTGATTAAGATCAAGACAGCAGCAAAAGGAGTGAGAAGCTGTGGTCCAATGAATGCACGCTTTTTGTACACGCTTCTGTTCCATTCAGTTGTCAAGTTGTCAAAATAGTGTTCATTTTATTGTATTTACTTATGTTGTTTATTTTGTCTTATTCCTTCACAGAATGGCACGAAGAAATCCTGGGACTTCATGCGAACCCATGACAGGTAAAACGTTTTATTCTCTACTGTTGAAAGGAACTAGTGCCCTTATCTGTCGTCGCATGAACACACACACACACACACATGCACAAGAAACTGTGCATGTGTGTCAGAAACATTTTTTCAGAATGGGTTGACACTTAAAAACCAGCTCCATGTGGACTACAAACATTGATAACCGTTGAACTGATAACCGCAATATCCTGAGACTCCCTTAAAAAAATCTGAGAGTTGAGAAGAAATTATGTATGTGTTTACATGCATGTAGAGCGGGGATAAGATCACAAGTGGTCACTCGAGATTCATGTGAATTCCAGGTGTAAACAGGCTCTGAGCTTCACAGGGGGCGCTGTAAGAGAAATATCACACATTTGTGTCAAAACCCCAGTTCCTTCTCCCTGTTCTGCCTGGGGTACCATAATGCCCTGAGGTAAGTTTTGGGTCATTTAAACCCTCTTTCCTCCACTCCTGACCCCAAACAGAGGTCCCTGTGAAAAATAGGACCACTGAGACAAAAGCAGTAAATTTCAACCCTGTACTTCCAGAAGAAAATAGCCCATGGGAACATCCAGCTCTCCCCCAGGTGGAAATGCTGCCTGCGTATTGAATAGACCCAGGGTTGTTTTGCATTTTTGTTTAAGTGCCCATAACATTTTCTTCTCAGCAGGACACTTCTTGTCACATTTCATTTACACCAGCAAAAAATGTGGAAGACACATTTGTGTGTAACGTACTGTAAAATATCTAAACAAAGAGTTTGGTCCTTTCCTTGGTCCTGAAATGCTTCCAAGGATCAGTTTCTCATGAGCAGCTTCTTCATAGGTCTCGAAACCGACTCCTTCTGAAATGGAGACTCTTCCTTCCCAATTAACAGCGATGTGTCTGTATGTTACATTCACCTTCACCATTACTTATGATTACTCTGAAGTCACTTGCTATTTCGCTCCATCCATCCTTGGTCACAGCATGTTGAAGCTAACAGAAGTGCATCATGGGCAAAAAGCAGAGATGCAGTATAGAAGTCTCTATACTGGACGCTGACCACTTCCTGGCTGCTCCTCGAGATGCTGGATTGGTAAAGAAGCAAAACACCAACCGCGAACTTGCTGCCACGAGATGAGAAGTGGGACACGGTCATACGCTGTCTCCAAATCTACAAAACCACATGCAGGCTGGAATGGCTTTGTTATTTTGACACCTATGTGTTTATGGGAATGTTTGCCTACTGGTGCTCATTTATTACTGGAAGCGACTGTTAATGACGGCCAGCACATTCAGTCGGTGCAAGAAATTTAAGAGAGCACAGGCAACAGAAAGATGAAGTCATTTGCTCTCGCTGTAGTCCTGCTCATGTCTCTTTGTTCACTTCCACTCCTTTCACTTCACTTTGAAGAGCTTCATTCCCAGACAGCTAATTCATGTGGACAGTACACCTTTGGGATTCATTTGGACCAATTTGTAAAAACAGTAACACAATTAGTTTAATTTCCCACCGGGAGGTGCCAATAAAGTTTTCAAAGAATTGCATATATCATTAAAGGAAGCAAGATGCATTTATGCTCAATTAAGTCTTGAAGAATGAAGAATAGAATGAGCAGCTAAAAATTAGGTTTAACCATTTTTTCCTTTTGTACTTAATTGAGTGGAAAACCAAGGAAGGTAATTTATGGAAAGGAGTCAAACAAAGACTAGAACTAAAAGAAAATTTGTCTCTAAAGTTGTTGGTTGTGTCCAATGTCATTGCTTCAGTTCTGGTATTGGAAGATGGATTATATAGCACATAACCCAGTTTTTCAACAAGGTCTCATGATAATGTCTTGATACGATAAGCACAACCACTAGTCACCTCAGTCCTGCTCCTCATATGTGTGCCATAACCCAGTTTTCCCGCTGCCCAGCTCAAAACCCCGCAGAGGAAGCTTAACGGTGCATGAAAAGTCCTGAGCCTCCGTTCAGCCTGCTTCTTGGTTTAACCATTAGAGTATTTTTTTTCAGCGGGAAGCTGTAGAACAGCAGTAATGGTGTGGAACAGCACGACAAGACCCAGACCTGCCCCAGGGGACAGCTTCCATGCCTCAGGCCTGTGTGTCCCACTTTTGGACCACATCTACCACATTATCTTATCCATACTTGTACACTTGAGTGGCGAGATTCCCCTGCAAGACTGTCTTTAATAACTTCACAAATATCAGTAGTATTTTTTCATTGCCTGGATGTTTATAACAGACATTGCACTTCCAAATATCTGTATTGCAAATGGATACTAAATCAGCATCAGCCCAGGCGCTATAGCGAGAATCAGGTTGTGATACCAATGTCCTGGTTCCCTCTCACCATGAGAAAGTCAGGGCAGGGCTTCCTGCCGCCTCCGACACATCCGCTTTCTCAACACGGACCCCAGGCCTCGAGTCTCCACTGGCAGCGACACCCACATTCACACAGTAAACCACCTGTGTGGACTAAATTCACTGGGTATCATCACACTGACTTCCTTCTTATTTTATCTCCACTTCCTGCTTATTGAAAGTCATCATCTAAATCTGGAATGATGTGGTTCTCCTATTTCAGAATAGTGTTTAGTTTTAGTTTCCTTTTAGTTTCACATTCACAAGTTTCAAATTCTGTATAAATGAGATTGTAGTCATCACATACAGTAATGCATTACTTTTACTGAAAATTTAGTCGCCAAACCTGGGAGCAGATGTGATGAAATTGCTGCTGTTCTGTAGCATTGCTGGGAAATAGGATAGTGGCGTATCTTGATACGGGATGCTGATATGATATGCAGGCACGGGTGTTTTGACATGTATCATACAGCACTGGAGTGTGCTGCCTTTATTCTTTCAGTCACAGTTTCTTGTTGGAAGTTTGTGCCTTGCTCGTGCTTTAATTTCAGATAGTTTAGTCAAACTTTAACCAGATTTTTAAGCCACATTTTAAATCCAAATTAGGCTTTCTGCATTTAATGGCTGCAAGGGTCTGTGTCACCATCCCAAAATGTCTTCCCTTGATTTCCACTCCCTTCTTTTTGATAACTGACAGAGATTACCAGACCAGTGATACATCATGTAGGCAATTTGATTTTTTTGATTTTTATGTTTTAAACTTGACCTTTTTCCCTCTTTTCTCTTTAGTGTATCGGTGCTGATCTTCAACACCACCTCACACTGTTTTGTCCTTGTCAAGCAGTTCCGTCCAGGTGAGTTTTCACCACGCAAAGCAGGAGACTAATTGTCCTGTGGAATCCAGTTAATTCCTTTTCTTCTTGTCACCAAACCAGATCTAGATTGTTAAATATCCTGTGGGCACTTTCACTAAAAAGGCAGCGCATTACAGTCCCTGTTTATTCTACTGGATCTTAGTAACAATGCCGACTCATAAATAGACTGCAAGAGGCCCCGTTACAAAGCAGCCGAGCCTCCTTTGTTAGAAGTCGCCAGGGACTGTTCCACACCACACTGTGCTAAATTCAAGGAAGTCTGGGCATTGATATATTTATTTCCTCTTCTCTCTCATTGCTGTTGGGAAAAAAACTGTCCTTTCTCTGAAGAAATGACATTTGTTTTTAAACAGGGTGTGTTCAATATATTGGTCAGCTCATTGGTACCAAACAATAAATGTTTGGGAATTCGTTCTTGGTACAAGGTCAATAACAAAATATTCACTTTGTTCAGTGGTTTCACTCAGAACATACTCTAATAATGTGCAGATTTGATATCAGGATGATTATATTTGAATATTATATTTCATGTGCAACATTTGAATTTCCCAAATGACTCAAAATGACAGTCATTTCTTACTGTTTCTCTGTTCCGCCACCAGCTGTATACATGTGTGAGTGGGAAAGGACCAAGAAGCAGCCGCCTCAGTCCGCTGAAAAAACCGAGGAGGGCGCCACCGAAGCCGCCGCCCCCGAGTCTCAGGAGTCGGCCTCAGAGGGGGAGAGCTCTTCTCAGTGGCCCCCGGCCTCAGCGGGGGTCACCTACGAGCTCTGCGCCGGGCTGGTGGACAAACCCGACCTCTCCCTGGAGGAGATCGCCCGGCAGGAGGTGCTGGAGGAGTGTGGCTACGATGTGCCTGCCTCTAAACTGAAGAGGATTACTTCTTACAGGTTAGCTGGTTGCACATTCGCGTGTACGGAACCTGTAAATAAATTTAATGGACGCCTTTGATATTTTTTCAGTTATGGATCTGTCCTCTCCTAACACAGAGTTTTATGACAATAAATATCTGATTTAGTCACTCCCATTGGATTTCTTGTCCCTTAACAATTAATTGCCTGTTGTCCTATTTTGTATAATTTTTCCTTTGTAATTTCAGAACCTCCTTGAGCTATGTTCACTCAGAAATAACCTACATTTGCATCTTTTTTTCTTTAGATTATTTATTGGTATAAGATTCAATTCCAGGTAGCATTAAACAGCTTTGAAAAGTCTTCCGCCAAAAACCTCTCAAGCATCAAACATTTTCCCTGTAGGCCTTAAAGGATGCGGGGAAACCCTTGTAATAAAATAAGTGAAAAATATAAAACATAAAACTGTGAAAAATACCCATCAGAATATCCAAGAGTACAAGGGGACGTCATTAAATGTCTTGTGTTGTCCAACCAACAGTTAAAAACCCAAATATATTCTATTTACTATAATGTAAGTAAATTCTCTCTTTTGACAAACTGAAACTAACAAATGTTTGGTCTTAGTTTTTTCATTCATTTTCAATATCTTTTAAAGTAATTGTCTAATATAAATGAGACAATCCAGTCCAAGGAAAGAGTAAGGAGTGGCCTAGCCAGTGATGTTACCCGAGTCCTAAGTTTGTGATGCTGTAAAAATAAGTTTTGGGTGGAGTATGGCTTTAGATTTAGCTCTCTGAAAGTCCACATAACTGGGCTAAAGAAGAGAAACTACAAGTGCTGAGGTTATGTAAGTGAGCTGGAAAGAAGCGTCAGGGGAACCATCTATCTTTGTCAACATATTATTAGCTCACTATCACTTGACACAGAAGTTGAAAGATCCAGGAAAAGATCAGTCCCACATTAAACAGCAGCACCTGGACAGCTGAGACTGTGACTGTGCTTTTGATTTGACTGGAAAACCTCCTCCGGTTTTGTTGGTGTTGTCTATGACCATTGTTTTGTGTGGGCTGCTTCCATTAAATACATAGGTATCATCTTAACCCTCATGAGCTCTATGAGGGTGTATTTGACACAAGCACATAGTGAGGTGAAGTTCTGTACTAATAGTTGACGACCCGAGGTCAGTTTGGTTTTAATGGCAAAAAAAAAGTTCCTCAAAATTACTGGTGTTTTGTCTGTTTCTTAATTAGAGTTTTACAGCTTTCCTGTGGATCTTTATAAAGTTTAGTTTGTTGATGTCTTCGTCTTTTTGGCAACAACTATTAATAGTGATACATCAGATGGATGAAACTATATATTTTTTAAATCAGGCAACTGCCATTAATTGTACTTATCAGGTCATTTGTCAGCCAGATTGATACATGAGCTATGTTCCCTAGTTCTTCCGATAAACATATTACACTAATCCTGTTTGACATATACTCAAAAGAAAACAGCACAAAGACAATAGATTTAATGTTTCATCAGCTTCATTGATTTTTGTAAATATCTGCTTATTCTGAATTTGATGGCAGCAACACGTTTCAAACAAGTTGGGACAGGAGCAACAAAAGACTGTGAAAGTTGTGGACTGATCCAAAAACACCTGTTTGGATCCTTCCACAGGTAAACAGGTTCATTGGTAACAGGTGATAGTATCATGATTGGGTCTGAAAGGTTCATCCTGGAAAGACTCAGTCGTTCACAAGCGAAGATGAAGAGAGGTTCAACACTTTGTGAAGACGTGATTGTATAAAGGATAGTTGATTGAGTTGTTTCTCTCATTCCCTCCTACAGGTCAGGCGTAGGTGTAACAGGAGCCAAGCAGACCATGTTTTACGCCGAGGTGTCTGACGACAACTGCGTGGGCGCAGGTGGAGGTGAGCCGCAGGAGGGAGAGCTCATCGAGGTGGTCAAAGTCCCGCTGCACGAGGCCATGACGTTTGCCTACGACGAGCGTATACCGAAAACCATGGGCGTCATTTTTAGTTTCATCTGGTTCCATAATAACATGTCTCCCAAGTACAAGATCTCCACCAACGTGTAACTAGTATTAACCAACTCTTTATACCATTTATTCCAAATTCAATCAAACACTGGCCCAGCACATCCACTCTTCCCCTCATGGCTCTTCATCCTGTATTGCCTTTTTGCTTATTGGTACATGATGAAAGGTGGGCCCCTTGTCTTGTTGCCAATCTTTAAGTTTTGTCCTGTTTACCTTTTGAATTCTATGTGGTCTTAATATTTCTCCAACAAACAAATTTGCCATAGCTGGTTGTCACTGGCACTTTTGTCTCTTCTTGATCTTTTTTTTTTTTTTTTTTCATTTACTGTGCCATCTGTTATAAATGGCTGCATATCACTTATTTCATTTGCCTGCCCTTGATTAAAGGAATACTCCACTGCTTTTAGTCTAGGCTCTTGAATGTTACCTGCATTTATAAAAGCAAAACAGCATTTTAAATACACCTGATGTTGGCTGGGAAAAAAAGCCATTTACCATCCTGCCAACAGTCAAATTCCAACTTCTTTCAACCATTCCTACAACACCCAGGATGCATTGCAAACTTTTAAGCCATGATACCAACCAGCCGTGGTCGCTAACATTTTAGCGTGCTAATATTTGCTGTGAAATTCATGCAAACATTTCTACTTGCCTGACAGAGTGTGTCAGCAGAATTTTTTACCTGATATAAAAATACACAACATATGAAATGAATGGCTGCCTTTTTCTACTGGTCATCACCTCAACCATTAAAGACATATAGATAAAGTCAGAACAACCAAAATAAAACAGTGGAGTATTCCTTTAAGCCATGATCCAGTAATGCAAAAACTATGCTAGTCAATGGTGGGGCCTTGTAACGATCGAGATGTGTTTTAACCACCACTTGTTCAAGCATGCCTCAATTAATTTCTCTGACCCACAGCCTTTAAGCAATACTTATCATAGTACCCCGGGCTCAACAATCACTCAGTGTCACTCAAGTCCACTCTCACTCTGTTCTTCATGAAGTCAAACCAGTAGAAATATTAGCTGATCATTCAACAAGCAAAGTGTGAGTTAGGTATTATTTCACTTCGTAGAAAAAGCACCCACCACTGCGCCGAAGGCCTAATTTCATTTTTAAGCGTGTCAAAAAGCACAACCCTGCAACGGTTCGTCAGTGAATAACCTAAAACCCCTTTGACATGCAGATGAGTTTTGATTTAAGAATTCTTCTTTTTACTTTCTGTCGCTTAATTTTTTTTTCCTGAGATAAAGACAGACTGGAAAAAAAAGTAGAAAAGAGACTGTATAAAGGCTAAATCCTCCAGAGAGTTCATTATACCCGGCATGTTAAAGCTACAATTTGAACTCATTAATGCAGGTTTGGGAGCATATTTAAAAGGAGTTAAACCATCTAAAAGATTGCCTTTGATCATAATTCATTTTGGAGGATGCTGTGAAGTAAATCTTGGATGGTCATTAACACACGAACCTAATCTCATTAAGTGAATCTCAGCAGCAGTTTGCCAAAATCTCAGGTCCAAATAGTCGAACTGTTGGTCATATTCAGGGTGGATCTCTGGATGTGATGATGACCAGCATGTTATTATATTATTATTATATTTGAAAATCACTTGCAGCTTAAAGGCAACAATGTTCTTACTATTCTTACTCTATGTTAGTTGTTTTTTTTTTTCATTCTGAAAGGGCTGGTACTTCATTTATTAATTAACCTGTGAAAAGGAAGAAATTCCCAAACCTTATATTTTGTTAAAAATATGCAAGTAAGCAAAAACAATAGTGTTTTTAGAGAATTGCCACTCACTTAAAACAGATAACACATCCCATTAAACATTAAGAGAACCACAGTGCAGATCTTCAGCTACACTGACTGTACATGAGTGAGAGTTCAGCTCTTCTTGATGCACCTGCAGAGTTTGGAAGTTGGAAAACACGTGAAAAAATATAGTGAGAGAAATTTAACGGTTAAGTTGTTAAAAAAAAAATGACCTGCCTGTATAATTTTATGGTTTGTTGAGCGCAAAATAAGATGAAAAACTGCTGTATGGTAGAGTTTTAAAGAGTTTTAAGTGCAATGTTAAGAACATCATGAATTTATTGATAAAATCATTAATCTGTCTTATTAAAAAGAACAAATCTAGTCCCCATAATTCAACTTCCTGTGGATGTATTTATGTTCCTTCTCTGGTGTGAACAAGAAGAAATATGAGCATCAGTCCAGGATTTATTTTTTTGCTCTTCTAGATTTTTTGAACCAGAGGAATAACTGACAATCAAAAGTCAACATCTGTCTTGTTTACCCATAAAACCTTGTGTTTTTAGGTCATTTTTCATTGGTTCGTCAGGTTTATGTCCTGAGGACTGAGCATCATTTTCAGGCATCTCAATGAGGTTATCTGGTGCCACTTGAGCTCTAAATGCATCTGCACAAAGCAACGAAGCTAAACATGTTTGGTTTCACACACTGAGTCAAGTATTTCCACCCAGACTGTGTAGGAATATATGCAGAACCTTTAAGCCATATTTATCTTCCTCCTGGTCATTGAGCTTCTTTGTCCCTCTGTCCATCGAAGATCATTCCTTGATGTAGGATTGTATAGTTTGCTGGAACTGCTTGAATTATTTTTTATTATGTTGATTTTTTTTTCACTCATTTGCTAAATTGATTCATGTTCTCTCAAAGGAGCAACCAAACCTGATTGATAGTAGACGTCCAACACTGAATCAGATTCTCTTTGTGTTGTTGGTGTCAAGTGTAAATTTGGATGCAATGCATGTGTCTATTTTTTAAGAAGTTTAATATCAGGACACTTTGGAAAAATGTGAAAAGCACCTTTGGAAAACCACGAAATGACCACTTGTTCGTGTTATGTGTTAGTTCCATGAGGCTTGTAGAGTAAATCAACACTAACAGGTCTTTTAAATATGTTTTCAACTCCACTTCACATCTTTAAATGTTTTTTTTTTTAACTTTCAGAAAGTTATTCATTTAGCACCTTATCCTCATTTCTCCATCTTCTTCCATGTGACAATCTTTTCTTTTGTCTTCAGTTGAATTAAAAGTCGGAGTGGATATCAGCACTTGTTGAGAGAAGTTTAATGGAGAACCTCACGGAAAGATTCCCAATGGTGCTCACAGTTTTCCATTGTCTTGTTCTCGTCTAGTATCAAATAATGAAGGCTTCTTGTCTTGGAATGACTCATTAGGAAATTATCTGTAGCCATCCTCATTCCAACGCTGATAGAAAAACAAATATTCCTCTCAGTTTGCTGAACTGTTTCTGATTTGGCTTGATGTAAAAATGTGACACACAAAGCCATTTTAACTTTAAAGGCCAGTCTGTAACTTTATGTGCCTGTCAAATGTGGAGCGCTGCCATGTGACCTCTCTTTTGGCTCAAACTATTTTTCTTTTTGAGGAAAGTTATCACAAGGCTTTTCTTTGCCTTTTCCCAGGCTTGTCACTGTGGGCGGCTTCAGCCTGCGAGCCAACGCCGGTGCATATTTCCTTTCCAACTATTACCTGCTGGTCGAGTGCATTTAGTGAACATCAGCGAGGGCATGCAGCGGCCTTAATGATTGACACCTCGAAAACAAAAGTGACATTTACAAAAATAGATAGCAGCTGCATGTGGGAGGATTCAAGTCCAACGTCTAACGATGTTGGAAACAAAACACAAGCACTTCGGGTTCGGCTGGTTCAGCCACCGTCTCTATACAAGTATGTGATGGAAATTCAAATTTATGTGAGGCCTGTGGAGTCAAAGCTCACAAGATTGATTGATCTATTATAAGACCTGCAGTTTACTTTATGCTCATTTTTATAGGCTTTTCAGGTGTAATAGCCATGTTTTTTGTATAAATCTTTGCGCTCTCATAATGTCGCCTTTATTGTAAAGGAAGCCTGGTGATTGGCAGCATTCTTAAAGGAAAAGTTCAACATTTTTCCGAGAGTTATCCGAGAATATTGACACCACTTTCATGTCTGGATGGTAACTTTAGTATAAAGACTGGAAACAGGGGTAACAGAATCTACGTACCAGCACCTCCAAAGCTCATGAATTAACAAGTTGCATCTTATTTGTTTTAATCAGTACAAAAAACTGAGGTAAACCTTTACTTTATACCAGACTGTTTCTTAGCTGGGACCAGTAACTTCCTGGATTCTGTTCTGTTTTGCGTTGAGCTAATTGTCCATCAGAATTGTATTAATATTCTCATCCAACATCTTAGCGACAAAGCTAATTAGCATATTTGCCAAAACGCTGAACTATTCCTTTAAGTCTCCCACTGTGACAAGCCTAACCTTCCCCCGTCTACAACAAAAGTAAAAACACTTTTGACGGTCCAGAGCGAGGTTGCAGACTGTGCCACCGGAAAGCCATATGCTACTTCTATTTAACACAAATATTTGAGGTAAGTAAATGGTCATATAATTCATTCTTGCCTATGCTGGATATTAACCATTAGCCCAGCATTGGACATTTCTACCTCCATCACTCAGGCACATAAAAGGAGTTTGTGTCCGTTTGCTTGCTTCTAAGACGGCGACATATCAAATTCTCAACATGTCAGAAATGTGAAACTCAGTGGTTCTCTGACTTAATTCATCGGTACCAGACTTTTATAGATGTACCCCCATGGCTATGCTGTAGTTGCTTCTTCAACTGTGATTGTTTTTTTTGTTTTCTTCTGTTAATGGTTTGTGGACTGTTTGACAATTTCTTACTGTATTTTCGACGATCATGAGCCGAGCAACAGTCTATCATGAACATGTTTTTAAAGGTGCTATGTGTAGTATTCTCTAATTAATCATGTATTACTGTTGAATTAGAACCATGGATGTGACAGTTCAAACATTACCTCGTTTCGTAGTGATTCTTGATTTGCTCGAGTCCTGGAACAGTCGGTCACTTTTGCTTCAGAAGCAAAAGGTGGAAGATAATCAGAATTGCTGATATGAAGCAGTTCATAGTGACTCTGATGTGTAGCACATGTGTTATTCTATTAGCTAGTGTAATATTTCGTGAAAATCCTACACATAATACCTTTAAGTGAAAGAAGTATTAGGATTTTTCTCATGGTAAAGACATAAAGAAATTTGTCCAATTGTGATTTTTTTTTCTGGTGTCTTACACTGAATTTGTGTTTTTAAAAAAAAAATATTTTCTGAAAAAAAAAAATAGTACAAACACGAACATCGCAGTTTTACGACTTTATCATGTATTTTCTGCTTTATTAAAAGTGTATACTCATTGTGGGCAGTGTTTTCAGTAATGTTTCGATTTTTGTTAATTTATTACCTAAATGTTAAAATATTTAACTTTTAAAACATGACACTTGGTACAAACATACAGTATATATTTAAATATGATACTTTGCATGTGCACTAACTGTGTTGGATTAAACTGCATTAAGTTGAAATAAAATGGGTTTGATGCCCAAAATGACATTTTTTGTATCCTGCAATTATTCACTCACTTTTCAAGCTTATTTTTAGGCGTGTGTCTGTTCTATGTGTTTGTGTGGTGACGTCCCAGCTGTGAAATCAAAGTAGGATTTTGATTTTGATTTTGAGATGCAGTGAAATCGTTTGCAAGGTGATGTAGCAACCTGACTTTCCTTTTCCACCTTTAAAGGAGTAGTTCAACATTTTAGCTTTCTCTTTCTTTTCAAGAGTTAGATTGAGACCATTCTCACATCCTGAGACCTGAGAGCAGGAGCCCGGAGGTGATTAGCCTAGCTTAGCATAAAGACTGGAATCAAAGGGAAACAGCTAGCCTGGCTCTCTTTGAACTTCACAAATCTGCCCACCAGTAAACAGAAACAGGCTGCTCATATGTTGGTTGCTAAATTGGTCCTAAAATTGAATTGCAAATCATATTACAAGAATTAAATTGGGTAGTGTTTCCTGGTCAATATAGGAATATGCACATTTGGGAACTTTAAGTCCAACTGTTCAGCATTTATAAGAACTAATAAATGTGAAATATGGGAACCTAAAGTAATGTGTTCCCCAAAATTTTACTTCCAGAGGAAACTGAAAGAACAGAGATCAGCACGTATTCCGTATTTAACTTGAAATCCACAACACTGCTTCCTTTTTGCAGCCCGTTGATAAACATCATCCGTTTTGAACCACACATCACAATCAGATAAATCTAGATTTGGATCAGGAAACTTGGACGACACATTTATGCAAAAAATCCCTCTGGAGATAAACCGAAGCTGAATATTCTGCAGATCTGATCTTGATGGGCGTCGTGATAAGTTTCTCAGAAACTAAAGCAGATTCTCACATTTAGCCGGAGAGAAAATAAAAGCTGTTGTACTGTGGAGATGATTTTATCTGAGATGATTCAGCAGAGTGTGTGTGTGTGTGTGTGTGTGTGTGTGTGTGCGCACTAGAGCAGGTAAACAGGAGGAACATTTTCATTCTCTTGTTACAGAGAAGAAATGATTTAAAAAACTTGAAACTAGAAGAAGCTCGAAGTCTTCATCCTTTAACAATGCGCTCAATAACCAGCTGCTTAACTGTCTGACATTTGTTCCAACTTTATCATTAAATCATCGTCTGCCAAGCCTGATTTTTTTATATCATTTTCACTTTATATCCTTTCTTGCTTCAAATGCCAATATCGCACATCTGCTGCTCTTATAAAAGCATGTTGCTTGGGAACAAAATGGCAACAGGTCACGCTTCTCCTCCCTCTCACTTCAATGTCAAAACACACTTCTCTGCTAATGTCACTCTATAGAAACATCAAACTAGGTACTTGACAGGTTTTCATTTCATTTTCCTGTAAAGCTTTTATAACACGGAGACTGAAAGAGAAGCATTTGACTTGTATCCTCAGTTGGCTTCTGCGTCTCTGAAAACATCAAGTTGTTGTGGAGTTGGTCAAGGTCTGTTAAACTGTACATTTACATGAATATTAGGGGCTGTTTCTACTACATTTTATATTACGACTACTACATGTTGCACATTTCCCCACTGAGGGACGAATAAAGGTTTATCTTATCTTACCTTATGTTACATTAATGTGAGGTCCAAGCTTTTTTGGATACATCTTTTTCTGGACTCTTGCACATTTTAAATATTCATAAGCTGCACGCTGTGACCTTTGCACATTCCTGCACAAACTGCACAGGTCTTTTATTTAAATGACGTATTGCACATATGTTTATAATAGTTTTTTCATGTTTTATTGTCAATTACCTATTTACTGTATATTTCAAACTACTTTTTAAAAAAAATCTTTCTTTATATTTTTCTACTTATATGTTTATTCTTATGCACCAAAACACCAACTTAAATTTAGAGTTTAACACTTTGGGAAACACAAGTTGAGATGAATGACACCACTCTTGTTTGTAAAGTACAGTGAGTGAATTTCCCAAAATGTCAAACTGGTATTTTCAGCTAATGACCAGATGATAGTGGCCTGTGAGGCTCTAACGCTAATTACGCAACAGACACTTGTGGATATTTATAAAATGGAAAGATGACTCCTAATCTTAGCCTGTGCGTATTAACAACACTTCTGTAAATACGTCCTCCACCCGTCCGTCTGTAAGAGGCTGCTGGGGATGGGTGGGTGCTTAAATTGCGTCCCTGTTGCTTTCATGTTGTAACTGGACACATGGGATGTCTCTGTCCTCCAGAGACCATCTGGATGTGTGTGTGTGTGTTACCACAGCAGATGGATTACCAGCCCTCTCTCTGAATGCAGTCCATTCACAGGTGGGAGCTAAAACCTGCCCTTTGAAGGAAAGACTGAAGTCAGAGGACACAGTGATGTGCGCGACACCAGAATGATTCCAGCACACTCGGACACACTCTCCACCTGTATGCAAATGAGATCTCATGCATATGGGAGGAGGTGTGTTTTTTAACCTTTGTCAACCTGTTCTTCTTCATGCACTGTAGATTTCTACTTTTTATACTCTTGCCCACTTCCACTGGAGCTTTTGACCGTGTACATACTTTTACTGTGGCATAGTTGTGGTTGGAACAAGCAAAAATTTAAAAAACATTAAATCAGTCTAACCAACCTTTTTGGATTATGACATTTTAAAGCAACAAATCCTCCAAATTAAATGACAAAACACATTGTTAATCAATAGCTTTTTCTGATCTGACTTTTGACAGGATGACGTCGCCATTTGAAAAAAATAAAACAGGTTTTCTAAAATTACACCTCTATGATTAAGATTTGGTTCAGTTGAGGCATTAAAACAACTTAAAATTAACTTAAACTTAAAAACAAAATATTGTTGTTTGCGTTAAAAATGACGTCTTCTTCATCATGGTTTCAATTACAACCAAACAGTTAAGGTTAGAGAAAGATCTTCATCATGTCAGTGGGAAAGAAACAACCGCTTCTGGGTCGTCATCTTAGGCCTTAAACATTAGCAAATACAAATAATCCTCCTGATCAATCATCTAATCCATAGTTTCTTATCTACTTTTTCACCAAACCTATCCTTGAAATTACAACAAGATGTGCTGCTCTTCTGCCCTCGACTCTCGAGCAGTTAGGTCATAACCTTGGATTAACGTGGCATCGTGCTTTAAGGAAGAGCAGCAGAGGAGTCTGGTTCAAACTGATAAACAATCCCCGATATGAACCAGGTGGAACCCCGCAACCTGTTTCTGCTTTAAAGAGCTAATATCAAGCAGGTCATGAAGGTTTGGCTGCTCTTTTTTTTTGCGCCGTCTGCTGGGTCTTATCAGCGACGTGTATTTACGAGGTCCTGGTTTGTGCATCCTGAGGTGGATCGGAGGGTTTAGAGCTCGTCTCCCCTCCACATGTGGAAGGAGTCGAACGGGAAAGTCTTATCTGCTATGTTAACACTGACAAGAGAAGAAATCTGAACAACATACCTCATATCCTCTTCAATCATGTCTCTTAATCAGTGATTTACAGTAGGACGGGCAGCTTTAGGGTAATCTGAGCATCATATCTCATCTCTTACGCATTGGTGATGGCAGAGGAGAGGAAGCAAGAGAAATAATTTAGGCTCAAAGGGCTTTAGGGTGCATCCCTCGCAGATTCCTCCTCCACGTCTTCTCTCAGTGTCTGAGTTTTTAGCAACAAAATAGAAGTATCAGATAGAAAGTGCATAAAATTAAAGGGTGTCCAGGATGATCATGTTAAATATCTAAAAGGTTAAATGGGGACTGTTATTACAAAATCGGTTCCAAAGCATGAACAGGAAAAGCAAGATATACTGTATAAAGTGTCATGAACTTGCCCAACTGGTTAATAACTCATAAGTGTGTGTGTGTGTGTGTGTGTGTGTGTGTGTGTGTGTGTTGGGGTGGACCAGTGTTATCAAAACCCATCTTTGCATTTCCAGTTAGTTTGGAAATGTCACTTTCCTCTTCTTCTGAACAGCAACACATCACACAGGCTGCCATGTGCTGAATGACATCCGAGCTCTGTGCATGAGAAAACACAAATACATACAGCGCTGTCGGCCGAGCAAAACATGAGGGTACGAGAGAGGTGCACTTCAGCGACTACACGTCTCATCTAATCGCAGCGGAAATGCCCTTTCCACACACTTGATCGCTCAGTCAACCGTGGGAACTGACGGAAAAAACTGGGGAACTAAAGTCAGTGAAAAGCTTGATGACCTCAGTCTCATTTCACCTTCTTAACATTTGTACTTAATGAAGAAAGTGCTCATATAAGAAAGCGGATAAAATCATAACTGATCCGAAAAATGTCTTTATAAGGAGCTTGACATGAGAAGTCAAGTATGTGATATGCTTCAAGTGGTTTGACTCATGAGAACACCGACAGAATAGGTCGTTTGCCAATGACTCACAAATTTAAAGTTAAGTTAAATATGAGATATAGTTTCTGTGCATAAGTTAGAAAAGTTGATGTTGATTTGACGAACAAGCAGCCTCCTGGGTGAAAATGTGATTGACCCATCCATCCAGCCGACCTCCTCGTCCCCTCCCTACGTGACTTGATCACATGAACTTTCTCCTTTGTGTTCGCACTTTAAACTTTGTCCTCTTCCTTATGTGTGCTGCTGCTGATGTATAGTCATTAATCATTTATTAGTCTGTACTCATGAACATTTGCATAACCGTCATACAGGTGTTATTGGTTTTGTGCGGAGATCTGCTGGAAAAGCTGCATTCCTCTGCCAGCTCTGGTACACTGCATGTTTCCCCATTCTTTCTTACAGCAGATAAACACGAGGAAATCTGTAGCTACAATGCTGTTTTCTCACTTCGACAGTGAGGGATGTAAGGTATGAATATTTGCTTTTATCTGTATTACTGATGTCTAATGTCCTCAGATCATAAGGCAGATAACTTTGACATCCTTGGTTCAACTCTGGTCATCGATTTCACTTTCTTTACCCAAGATCCTTTACACTTTACACTGTCAGCAATCGAATGAAGACAGAACACGCCAGAATGATTTGATTTGATTTTAGTATGAAAACTTTTCAAAAAAACACAAAATAATTAAGATAAAACACAAAATATTTGACTATCAGAGGAGGTGAGATCAAGTGTAGCACCTGTCCAACTTTATACAGATGATGGCTTTAATGCGGAAATGTGTTGTCCACCAATACAAACAGGAATTAGAAGAAATGAGCTGTTTTCATGTTCTTTACGTTTTTATTCCTTTTCAAAAAAATTGCCTGAAAACACTTCACTTTCACAACTTTTTCAGATTTATCAGCCTGAGTCTGGTACGGCCCACATGAAGGCTAAAAAGCGACAAAGCAGAATTATTATTCCAGCATCCTACGCTGTGATCATCATTAGATATTTCTGGTGGAACTTTGCTCTGAATAACTTCCTCTCTATTATTAAAATGTCGACAGTTAAAAGCTTCTGTAGATTGAGGGGAAGGGTGGAGGCCAGTTGGGTCAATGATGGTGAACTGTAGAGGTCACAAACAGACTTCATCAATTATTCAAAGCACATTTTAAAGGACATATGTGTTTGAATTAATTCACGAGGGAAATAAACTGCTATTAAATGGTGCTGTTTATGTACGGTCCACGTGGACTTTGAGATCTTACTTTACGTCCTTGCATCCATCTACATCTTCATCATCTTCGTTAAATACTCAGAATTCACTGTCCTGTGACTTAACCATTAAAGAAAGACACTGAAGTTGAAACCCCCGAACACATCAAGACATCAGCAAATGAGCATCATCTTAGCAGCCAGTGTGGTGAGACAGTCATTAGAGCTTGATGAAAAACAGCATGTCTCAACCTTGACCCGTGCCGCCAACCATCAACCCCCTCAAAAGCCACCAGACACGCACGCCGAGTCCCCGAAAGATGCTTAAAGATAAAAGGGAATCGACCCGTCGGCCGTATGTACAGAGGCTGGAGATCTGAAAGGAGAAGAGCCATGAAAAATGGATGAGAGAAGAAATCCACTTCACCTCCCCCCTGGAGGCTGGCAAACCCCCCACAGCGCTCGCACTCATAATCCCCTCTCCTCCTGCACACACACTCCTCTCTCCGAGCCTCACACACACGTATGGGTGTGTGCAAACAGGACGACGAGGTGGGCGCGCGCCACCCGAGGCCCTTCGCTAGGTGTTAGTATTCAGGAGATACAAAAGTTGGGCTCATCTAATATCAGTCCTTTAAGACGTGTTAGATATGATTCATGGCAGCTGCAGCTTCATTAAGCAGAGTAAAATCTAAAATCATGATCTCTGTTTCCTTTTGTGGCTCAGATTTTCCAGAAGGTTAATTTTGTATACGAAGGCAAATTGTATCCAGGTTCCTCTGGTGAATCACTCGGGCTTAAAGAGATGCTTAACAAACGTGATTAGTCACGCTTTCAATGCTGAGGCTCATATTAGTGCATCATTAAGGTCTAAATGCTTTTACAGAGGCATTTTCACTTTAACATGAAAACAGTTCTGGAGTAAGAACTGAATGATTTTAATTCTATGAGCATGGAAAGCACAAGATATTGGTTATTAAGCAGCCTATGAGAAGTAAATCTAAGACTGATAAATATACCATTATGCAAGAATTTGGCCGAAGTGTTGTTTAAATTTTGACAAGATGATGGTGCGAGATGACACGTTGCAGGATCACCAGAGTTATTGCTGATCATCCTGAGGGGAACGTGAATGTCTGTAATAAATTTCATGACAATCGATCCTAATGTTGTCGAGATATTTCACCCAAAACCAAACATGTGAGGTTCATTGTTGCTGGAGAAAAAGTCAGAGGATCAACAAAGTTACTTGGATTCATCCTCTGGGAACCACATGTGCAAAATTTCATTACCAACCATCAAGTAGTTGTTGGTATTTCAGAATCAGAATCAGATTCTTAGGCCTGAGTGTTTTGCCTTTTCATGCAAAATTGATCAACAAAAAAACAGAAACAATAAAAATAAAAAGTGGAGATCATGATTTTACATTTTAATCTGTTTTATGAAGCTGAATTTCATCACATATTCTGATATTTTAGTGCAAAGTGACCATGGTCAAACAGAAGACTCACACAAATGGACACACGTTTGTATCCTCAATGAAATAATGCATTCAGCTCCTTACTCTGATTTGAACCATCACCACTAACCTAAACTTATTTCTAACTATCCCTCAAAACCAAGTCCGACCCCTCAAACAGCCCTTTGAAGGTCTGAAGCTTTGAAGGAAAACGTCCTCTCTCCCAGGGTCTAAAACTCAAACTGGTTGTCTCAGAGATAAACGTCCACACACACCGTTCCTTCACCACCTGAGGCCCTTTACTAGGTGTGATGCAACTTAAGGCACTCTCATGTACTTGTGACAGCGTGTGAAATGTTCCAGTCCAAGCGGCCGCAGCTGCTCGGGCTATCGGCCGCCTCCTTTCAGGCCTATCTGACGGGCTGGCAGTCGCCTGATGAGGAGGAGGCAGAGACATGGAGGGTCGGGTCGGGTGGGGGGGTCGCTGTCATGTACACTTTGATTGGCAGCTTGTGCCTCTTGTTTTCCTTGTCAGACTTTGATGGTGGTGTGGTGAATGTCACTTACACCTGAGATGCAAAACTTGATATGATCATATTGTTTCTCAACGTGATTAAATGATGGAGGAGTTTTTGATGCAGCTTCTGTCTTTCATTACATTAAGGAACTAAACTCCTGCTCTGATGTGCCGAGTGTTCATTTCAAAATGGGTCAAGCAATATTTAGCCCATGAAGGATAAAATATTTTGGCTCTCTGGAAGAATCAGGAAGCAATAAAAATGGCTGTAACTTAACATTAGATTCAAGGATAATGAACTGACTAGTGAGAAAAATACAACTGTGTTTTCATATGTCAATTTACTACAAACGAGTGCTTTACATTTCTCATAACCATTTTTGAGGTTATATTATAAAGTGTTTTTTATTTTTAAGTTTCTCAAGCAGCCATTGATTTCCATTTATTAACACACACTATGTAAATCAACTTAATTTATCATCAGCCACATTTTTAAGTACATCCTTTTCACTTCACTTCAGATTTGCATTACCACAAATCAACATCTTGAGATCTAGATGCTTGAAGATGTTTCACTTCTTGTCCAAGAAGCTTCTTCAATCCTACAATCAAGCCATTATCACAAATGTTGCTGCAACTTTAAGAACAAGAAAAGAACAAATGATGATCACTGTGATGCACAAATGAACTCCATTAAATATAAACTGTGAATGCAAAATGAAAGTGAACCAGTTTAATACTGAAAGGAGGACAAGAAGCTAAAACTGTGGTATAGTCCTTTAAACGGGTCCAGCCACAGTAACCATCTGTCAACAAGGATCAGATCATGTGACCTCGCTGCCAGGTGATGCAAATATCTCATTCATGAGACAAGCGTGAGTGGAAGTGCAAATGTTTACATCTGTCAGAGTGTGTGTACTGAACTGGAGGTCAGATAAAAGGAAGGAAAGAACTTGTTGCTGAGGTTCAAACATTTTGAACATTTGTAATATGGAGATGAGCTGAAGGCAAATCGGCTGCAACTGGTGACATGAGCAGTTAATATGAATCTGTTCTGTCTTATTACTGTGAAGGCCGATCAGACAAGAGGCATCTGAGATATTAGGCTGAAGCACTGCAGATATTAGAGAGAGAAATGATGGCGGTGGAATGTAACTAAGTACATTTACTCAAGTACTGTACTTACAATTTTGACATAGTTGTACTTTGAGTATTTCCATTTTATATTACTTTAAACTTCTACTCCATCAAAACATCAATCAACTAATAAATGATGATGCATTGTTATAGATTAAGCCACCTGTCAGTACATAAAGTAATTAGCTCCACCTTTACCAGCTGCAACATCACTGCATCACTAATTATAATCCAATACTTGTGTTCTTTCACTTAAATAAGATTTTGAATGCAGGACTTGTAGTGAGAGAGAGAGAGAGAGAGAGAGTATTTTTACTCTGTAATATTACTGCTTTTACTTAAGCAAAAGATCTGAGTACTTCTTCCATCACTGGTAAGAACAAACCAGACTGTTTGAAAAAAAAACTTTTAATTAAAATTTTTAATATCAAGATGCATTCAATATCTCAGAAGTTATGAAAATATGAGCAACAGAAATGTGTGATATTGTGCATTATTGTTATTGTATATCTAATTTTATCTTCTTTCCTCACAGAGAATCAGGTTAACTGGTGACTGGTGCAGACAGTAGAGGGCGCTCTACACTGCTGCTGCAATCAATGGGCTTTAAAGTGAGGAGAGTCCAGTTTAGTTAGTCTTGTTTCTGAAGAAGTGATATTTCTTTTGAGGCAGTTTTACTTTCAACATCCAGTAAAACTGCACAAACACATGAGTGGAAACATGAATCACAAATCAAATCCAAAGTAAATTTTTTCTTTCATTAGGATTAAAACAACTGGATTAAGAAGGATAATAGCAGGAAAATCAATTTGGATATAATAATCGGAAATAATCATTATTATAATCAAATCACAGTCAGTCATCAGAAATTTGCTCTCAGATATTTAATCTCCTCTCAAGACCATTTTTGAAACTTTTATGACATCATCAGCTTCGTTAGATCCAAAGTAAATGTTTTCAAGCATCATCAGAATTAAAGCAACCAGAATAAGAGGGAAAATCAGTTTGGATGCCAGATTATAAAAAAAAAATCAAGTAAAATCATGTCAGCTATTAGAAATTTTCTCTTAGTCTCTTTGCAGGATTATTTTCTGACATGAATTATTAGATGAAAGAATATTATTAGTATTTGACCCAACTTCATTATATTAAAGTAAATGTTGTTTTTGAGCATCATTAGAATTAAACTAGAATAAGAAGAAACCACAGGACATGAGAAACTTTGCTCTCAGACATTTAGTCTCTGCAGGAGTATTTTATGAAATCAAGCCTGATATTAGAAAACAAATAAACTAATTTGCTTCATTAAATCAGAGTAAGTGTTTTTAAGCATCAATAGAATTCAGCTTGAATAAGAAGAAACCACAATTGAGAAACTTTGCTGTCAGACATTTAGTCTCTTTGCAGAAATCAATTCTGAAACTTCTGCAGAGAATATTTAAATCCTTTATAATGAAATGACACCAATGCTCATCTTCATGTCTTCAATTAAAATCTGCTTTGTCTGCTGTGATGCTTTAAGTTTTGGGAGGAGGAAGAAGAGGATGAGGAAGGTTGCAGGAGGAGGAGGAGGAGGAGGGAGGGAGTGAGGGAGGAGGAGGAGGAGAGGAGGGGGGGTGATTCTACTATTGTCCGCCCCTTAATCCGGTTGGCTCAGAGACTGCCCGCAGGCCAATTTGTAAGTGGTTTGCGGAGCTGCCAATCAAAGCAGACGTCCTCTCCTCGGAGCTGCTGGCCGGGGAACATCTCAGTTGCTGTGTGGAGAGATTTGACGGAGGGATCGTGCCGCCGCTGCTGCCGCTGCAGGGACCATCAGAGCTGCGCTGCAGTCTGCGTGAACCCGACCCGCAGCCCGGAGCTCACGCGCATGTGATTACCGCGTTTGTGCGTGTGAGGAGAGGAGGAGCTGGTCGCCGGGTCCTCGGCTGTTTGTCTTTTCTCATCGCTTCTTCTCCCCCCCACCTCCCCCTTATGTCACTCTAATTAATCGGAGGCATGTGGAATCGCACCAGGATTAGGAATCGCCTCCCGATAGTGTGCCTCCTGTTGGCGTTATGGACGGAGGTAAGGAAGGGGGGGATGTCTCATCCTGCAGCATGTGGATGAAATAAATGTCCAGAATCCTAATATGAAAAGTTGGTGGGCGTGGGCTCATGCATTTGCTCTAATATTGCACATGAAGCGATTGAAATGCGTAGCCTCGAGCATGTGATCAAGATCGAGGCTATTATGCATTTTCAAATATGAGAGCCCCTTTTTTTTTCTATTATTTTTATTTTATTTTTTTTTTTTTGGAGGGGATGTGAGGAGAATAAGGCCCGAACCAAGAAGTTGTAAGTTGCATTGCATCAATTGGCTGCTGCACCAATTTGCAGAAGGAGCTGATTATCCCCCCCCCCAAAAAAAAAAAAAAAAGCCTCAACTGTGGCTTGTGCATGTGCTCCATTCATCATGCAACTCATTTTATTCCTGCACATCCTCCCAAAAAAAACCAAAATGTGCAGATGGTTTGCGTTGACTCAGGCGCTGCTTGGACACATTTTCTAGGACGCGCAAATTTTTTGGTGCGTCTCCATTTTACGCACCAAATTTGCGCGACCCAAACGGCGCCGCAGCCGGGAAATAAAGGCCTAAATATAATGCTGGGTGCTTTTAAACATCTTGTCTCCAGGTGTCCGAGTCCACCGGCTATTTCGAGCTGCAGCTGATCTCGGTGGAGAATGTGAACGGCGAGCTGGCGGACGGGGAGTGTTGCGACGGCTCCAGGAGCTCCCCGGAGCTGCGCTGCAGCCGAGACGAGTGCGACACCTACTTCAAGATCTGCCTGAAGGAGTACCAGACCGAGGTCACCACCGGGGGCTCCTGCACGTTTGGAGCCGAATCTACACAAGTTCTCGGTGGGAATATGTTTTCTTTTAAGAGCGCAAAGAGCAGCGCCAACAAAGTGGACGAGGCTGGGAAGATCTTGATCCCCTTCCAGTTCGCGTGGCCGGTGAGTTCTCGTTGCTTCTCAAGTTCATCTTCATATTTTTTTTTTTTTTACATACATTGCATGCATGTTTTTGCATCCTGCACACTTGCACTGATAAACGTTCACACAAGAAGCTTCATATTGTTTTCTGTCGTTGCAAACTGGAGCTGCAAGAATTGAGAACTAATGTGCTGGTTGTTTTATTGATCAATGGTTTGATCTATGAAACTTCAGTGTCAAGTCATCAAATGTCTTATTTTGTCCAACCAACAATCCAAAAAACACAAAATGACTCAATTTACAATGAGAAAAGTCTCACATTTAAGAACCTCGAAGCAGAATTTTTGCCATTTTGGCTTCAACTATCACCTAAAAGATTGATCGATTAGTAGAAGTAGTCACTGATTGATTTTCCTTTGATTGACTTTTTCTTGCAACTCTAATTGCTTCTATGCTGAGACCTCTTTTTTTGGGGGAGGTGGGCAGAACTAGGTCTGAACCAAGAGCTTGTAAGTTGCATTGCATGATTGTCAAAGCAGCCGCTGACTTTTTAGTTAATCGACCAATCATCCTGTGCAGAAAGCTCAACAATGGAAGTTGAATTTTGTTTTCCAAATAAACTTCCCCATCATGGATCACACTGATGCCAAATGTGCGTTAATCATTAAGGACTCGCTTCAGGCTCTTTGGATCTTGTGTATCTGCCTTTGCAGAGAAGATGGGCCTCGTCTAAATGGGGCTTCTTAGCAGCTTCCTGTCCTTAAGAGAATTGACACACATCAGGGCTAAATGGCCGCATGCTTCACCAGGATCCGGTTGCAGCTACAGTGGTTCGCAGTGTCATCTGGGTCATCTTTTAAAGTTGCCCTGATATATGAGGGTTGGCTTTGTTCCAGTCTGCCAGCTCACACCTGCCAAGGCCATGATAGGGTAATTAGACTGGGGGTGGGGGGTCAGAGCTGTGTCCAGGGTTTAGAAACCTGTGAGGTCCAGCTTTTTTATGGTGCTCTGTCTGTTCATACCTGATGCTGTGACTTTATTCTCTCATTTCAGAGGATTGAAGGATGGAAAGTGATGTTTCTCTGTTCTTCATTTAGTCTCTCTTGCACAGATAGTCGTCTTCTTGAGAGCTGGTTTCAAGTGATTTCATGTCGTTCAGATGCAGAGAGACGGTAGAGAGTACTTAAGTACTCCAGTAAAAGTACTGTTACTTTGCAAAAGTCTTTTATCTTTATGTTGATATGACTGGACACCAGGACAGTTTTCTCAGTCTGTATCTCTCAAGCGTGATCACAAACTATTATATTTATATTCTACTCTCTAAGTCAACCAATAAGCAAAGATTTTTTAAAATTGCATTGTCACAGCCACAGATCAGGTGTGCCCCCCCCCCACATCCAGATCTCTCCACTCACATGAGATTAGAGAAGTGGCCAAATCAGTCTCTTTCTGAAAATGTCTCATATCAGATGACTCATTGAGGCCAAGCAGGAGATGATGCTGGGATGTTTCATCATTTATTAAATACATGTTTGTTCACTTCTTCACTTTGACCTGAAGATCATTATCTGCGGATGAAACATTAAATCAGTCACGTCCATATCAAGTAAAGGTAGTTTGTCTTTTCTTCCATCAGGCTGCAGAAAAGAACCTGACTAGTTAAATGCACACAGTTAGATTGAGCATTTATATTATGCCAGATGTAGTTTCAAAGCATGTTGTCCTGTATGTTCATGTGATTCAACTTGAAACTCTGTCAGCTCAGTGTCAGCACAGTTCTCTGATGTGACTGACTTCAGATCAGCCTTCACAACTGGAGCCCGCTGCCGCACTGTGTCTCTGTAAATATGAGGAGCTGGTGCTGTTTGACTTCTGCTGTAGCTTCAGCCATTATGATGCTTTGAGCAGAGTCATGTGGAGGCGTGGCTGCAGCAGGATAACAGACCTGGGACCAGCTGACCTCCTGCCTCTCAAACAGAAGTGCATGAAATAATACATAAAAGAAGCGTAAACTTACAGGATGGACCAACTCTGGATTATACAGGCCTATAGTGCTGTTTCTATATTTGGCTGTGGCCATTGATTTGTAGACACTGGAGGAGGAACTCTGTAACTTCCTGTATGGAGAAATGGTCCAATCAATCAAGTTGGATTTGCTTCACCTTTAGGCTTGGTAAACACATGCTTGCTTTGGCCAGCTTTGTTGGATGATTGTGGTAAATATCAGGCAAATGAAAAGTTAATGTCAAAATAATTGGTTTGTGTTTTGCATGTCAGCAAAATATGAACAATGTTGAAAAGCTTCTCCATCCATGAGGTATCTAACTTTTACTTTTGTCAAACTGCCAAATCTTCGCAGGAGTCAGGTGTGATATACAAGATTGGCACGGACCGTGTTTGGAGGCGCTGCCTGGTTGCATGTGTTGGATGGATGCTCCAATTAATTCTCTATTATAATGATGAATGAGTGGCATTATGCTGCGAGAGTGAAATATGTGTCGGGCTGAAGTGAGCGATGCCTCCGGGCGCTGCTTTCCGTGTGTACTGCTGGCTGGTTTTGACACCTCTCTCCCCCCTCGGCACCCCACAGCTTCCTCTCCTGCTGTGGGTGCCAGGTGGCCCCTGGTGGCCCCTCCAGGGCAATTAGGCTCGTCAGGCTGCAGATGAGTGATAGCTGATGGATTAGGCATCTGAATGAGGTGTGCATGAGGTGAAAGAAGTTTTAGACGTGGAGCAATTATTTTAATTAGTGATTAATCTTTTCATTAATTTTCAAAGCATCAATTTCTAGTTCCTGATCTTTAGCTGTAACAGTTTGCTGCTTTTCTTTATCTTGCGCGATAGACAATGAAAATCTTTGTGTTTCGTTGGTTGGTCGGACAAAACAAGACGTCACATTGTGCCTCAGCAAATTTTGATTGTAAGAAATTATTTTAAATCATCAGTTATTCAAGAAAATAATCTGAATAACTGATAGTAAAATAATCATTAGTTGCAGCCATAGATTAGATGATCAACAGAAGATTAATCGTTTCAGCAAAAATGCCAATCAATGTGAATATTTTCTGGTTAATTCAACCTTCTTCTCTCTTTTGGAACTCTTTTCTCCTGATTTGACGAAATAAAGTCAGTTAAATTTGATAAAACTTGATGTCTGTAACATGTAAAACCAAATAATGAGCAGCTGTTTTTTCCTGAAAGCTTGGGATGTTTTTGCCTTTTGTGTTGAAGGCATCATTGGTTTGATCCTGGTTTCATCTTTGTGAATGTAATGATCTCAGGTTTTCCTGCAGCAGTTTTTTAGCTTCAGGGTAAAACGGCAAAGGTGCGACTTCACACAGTTGAGGCCATATGTTTAATGAGGAGGTTGTTGTTTGGCTCATCAGGTGTGAAGGTGGGTTTGGCCAACATTTACCACCTGGGTGAACCAAATTTGCGGCCAACTCTGGATGAATCTTGAATTTCCACATATAAAACATCACACATTCATCCTCACAGAATCTGAAGCACTCGAAGTCTCTTATTAGTCTCACTGACTGACACCTGGAGGCAGAGGTGAAGAGGCTTATTCTGGTGTGTTGTCTCTGTGTTAAGTGGCCCCGGCTGATAACGGTGCACTATTCCAGTGCCAGATGTCACAACAAGCCTGCGGGGTCACTGGCTGCGGCGTTGTCGCTTTCCTCACTGGAGAAACAAAGATGCACTGTACTATTGGCTGTGTCATCTGGACAACTGCCCGTTTCAAGCCCCGTGGAAACCAATGAGGGCTCGACTCCTCTGACATCCTGAACCCAGCATCTGAACCCGCCCGAAAGTGAAAGAACTGTTTTACTTTCGGTTCCATTTTCTGAAATATTACATCTCTTCTCACTCTTAAATGTCTCGCTCTGCATTTCTGGGAAAGGCTTCTTCTTCTTCTTCTGTGAAGGCTCAGACATCTGTGAGACAGAGACATCGCAGCCTCCTCTCGGCCCAGTTATCATCACACCAGTGCGATGCAGTCGCTCATGGCTGATTTTGCTCAGATTGCACGATGCTTATCCGTTGTGTGGAAGTCTTTCAGTGACTCTCCGGCTCTGGCTTGTCTTGCCAGGATGCCAGTAAAGAGACTGACTATTGATGCTGCTGCCACCTCTGAGCTCAGCCTACGCTCAGTGTCTCCCTGCAGGCCTGGATTTACAGTAAATGCACACGGCTTCTGCTTTCTCTTCTTGTGGGTTTTCAGTCTTTTGTCAGGACGTCATTGAAAATGCAATAAACTTTTGAAGCTGTGGGAATTTGTTTTGCAGTGAAAGCAGTTTAAAGAAGATATCCAGTTGAGTATTTGGGGTTTAGTATTTTGCATTAACTAAGATAATTGAAGAAATCCCCTCATGCTTTTGTCTACCTACTTATTAAAAGTGCTTTTGTTTTAAGGAATAGTACATTTTGGGAATGAAAGCTTTTTTGCTTTGATCAAAAATGCCTTGTCATTTGGAATCAAATTTTGATTTGATGTTTAATTTGTTTTTGTTTTTTTTAAAATCGGTAACTAAAAAAAGTATCGTTCAGGAGTCGGCATCATGACCAGTATTGAAAATTTACAATATCAATCCCTAGACATGAGAACAACTTTCAGTTCTTTACAGAGCTGGAGACAGATTTATTTATTAACAACAAGCATTAATCAATATTTCTGTAAGTTTTATCCAGCTGGCTAATTTTCAACTGCTGTCCTTCGGCAGATGAGATGTTTTGAAACCTATAAAAGTGAATTTACTGTTTGATAGTTACTGTTTGTTTATCCAGAAGTACTGACGGATCATAACTTTCCCCTAAACCGCAGCTCGTTGTTTGTATATTTCTGATTGCGTAGCTACGGATTAAACAAACGAGAGCTCATGTACGAATGATCTGGCCTAGCATCACCTCTGAAGATCCTGTTTGCTCCATCGCTACGTAAACAGAAACATGTAAACAACATGTTGTGGTTTCTGGAGGAGGAAGTGGCTGTAATTGTTGTCTCCTGGTTGCCTGTCAACAACACTGACAAGACAAGTCAATAAATCGTGACAGAAACATGACTCTCACTTAAACCATAGATTGTTGTTTTTACGTTTGTTTGTGTCACTATGGATTAAACAAGAAATCCGTTAATTAGCACATTTATGCAAAGCGAGACAAATCACCTTTAATCATCACAGAAGATGAGACTGGTATCGACCTTCTTCTCTTCTCTGAAGCTCCTTCCTCCTTCATAGACCAGGGTTCGGTGTCAGTAGTACGTGGGCTTCACCGAACCTCTGCGGAGTTAACATGGACGTGGTGGAGCAGTCAGCTGACCGCGTTAAGGCCTCGTCTGGCCTGATTGAGTTTCCATTAAGCTGTGCTGTGTGAGCACTTCAGAGAGAGAGAGAGAGAGAGAGAGGGAGGGAGACACGTCTGACTTCCATTTGATCACTAATGAAATTGCCGGTGAAATTTCTCCCCCCTCCTCCTCCTCCCTCCAGCTACATCAGCCGGACGTCCGCTTGATGCGAGCCTGTGCCGTAACTGTATCCGCTCTGAGCTCGGATACGCGTCAGACCTCCCGCGGCTAGTAAATAGATGCGTGTCGTTAGACCTGTAGTCGGTCTGCAACGGACACCGACCTCACCGGGAAGCTTGATTCTTTCCGTAGAAGCTTGAGCATTTGAATATTTTGAATTAGACTTTTAAGCCTCTGTATTCGCAGCCTCTGGAAGTGTGTGTGTGTGTGCGTGTGCGTGTGATCAGGCGATGAAGTGTGTGTCGGTTTGTTTGGTCTGCTGCTCACACGCTCCCCTGCTGTGTTTGTCAGTCTCGAGAGGCCGATCATCTCGAAGTAGGAGGCATCGGACGATCTCATTCACATTCAAATGTCGTGTTTATCTGCACAGACCTGCTGAAGATTGTTTTCATTGGAACGAGCCCAAACTATTTGAATGGCTTTGGCTTGCTGCTCGGGCCACGTGTGCTTTGAACGCACACAGAGCTGCTGCCATACTTCTTCATGTGCTACTGTTGAGCCTTGTCTCCTCCTCGTACAAGTCAAGCCCGATGTCTCTGTCTCAACATAATGAATAGTGTAAATGGGGATAATGGAGCAACAGTCTCCTCAAGATGCTGATGCGGTTGCACTCGGTTGTTGCGATCGCTGTGTGTAGAAGGCGGCGTTGGTTTTGGAAAGTTGCAAAAACAGACAGATGCAGATCCTCCAATTCAAACATTGCAAGTGTGTGAAGTTGAAAGATTTACTAGATGCTCGGATAAGTCACATGGATCAAATCTCTTGAATGCGTCTCTTATTGTCTTTCCATAGATTCACAAATACAAAGCATTTTGGTTTTCGTTATGAATTGTTGGACGTCTGCAAACAGGTTTTGTGCTCGAAAAGCTAAAAATTTTCACCAGCATCAAACTTAGTTCTGTGTTCATGTTGTGTTTTCAGTCTTGGATTCACTTTCTTATATAATTATTTGCCAGCTTTAAATCCATATTCTTTGCCAGCATTGATGAACAAAAGATCATCAACAATTAGTTTTAAGCTCGTTTTTGTAGGTTTGTTTTTTACTTCACTAAATCTGGAATCTGCACAAACACAAGTCTTTATTTCCTTTCATTGTTCTTTCTATTTATATTCCATAATGACACTTGCAGTTCAAGCTGATGAGGAAACAAGATGAGAGCTACATGTGAGGGGAAAAATCACGATTGCACATCCACTGTACGGCTTCATATTTTGATGCATGTCTTCCCTCTCTCCTCTGTGAGATCACGGTTCGCTGTATTTCGGATGCACGCACTCGCTCCCAGAACCCGAGGCTGACGCCGGCTGCCGTGCTCGGCCACACCTGATGCGGAGCTTGTCAGAGCTGTTGCTAGGCGATGGCTACTTAGGCCTCTAGTAAACAATTATCTTTCCTCTGTGTGGCTCCCTCCCCCCATCCGTCCTCCTCTGGTCCCAGGGCTGCGGCGCGGAAAAGCCACTTACACAGGTCTCACCTGTGATTCAGCTCCGCTCCGTATCGATCGTGCAATTAGCAAGTCAGGCAAATAATGACAGCTGTTTTTCAGGCCTCCCTTTTTGTGAAAGGTGGTGCTTAAGGTCTGATACGTGGATTTCAAGGTTGCATTTACAAAAAGATTTACATGTGCAGTTTCACCATCTCGTCTTTGTATGTGCTGCAAAGAGGCTTTGATGTATAAGTTCCAGTTTTCATTAGCTTGTTTTGAACAGTAGACAACAACGATAACAACTAACAAATATACATATGTGTGCATTTAATAAAAGAGCGGATGATTTTAATGTTAAACTCACTTGTGCTTGTGTCAAAAAGCTGATGCTTCAGTCACAAGAACAGCATGAGATCTGTCTACTTTTTCCATCAGTGCACTCTCTTTTCTTCACATCTTAAGCTTTTTATTTTCCATTTTTGTCAATAGTTATCAAACATACATTTGGCTTAAAACACATTTTTTATTTTAAGTGGCACTGATGGGTTGAAGTTCCTAAAATTACCTTTTTAATTTCAAAGTTGGATTTCTGCAAAGAGCAAAGCATTCATTCTAAATTGTGTATGTCTGTGCTCTTTCTTGCAACCATCAAGAATGAAAAGTGATTAAAGTTAAGTTAAAACTGTGCATCAACTATTTTCTCCTGTTCACCAGTGTGTATAGTCGAGGCCTTCCCCCTCGGACACTGCACATTTTGTCTCTCAGAAACGTTGCGTCCCGTTGCTCGTCGTCGGAGTTTAAAAGTCTGACAGACATCTGTGTTGTTGTGCTGCTCATCAACAAAGATGCAGTGTAGCATTGGCTGTGTGATCTGGACAGCTGCCCTGTGGAAACCCGTGTGCACTGAACTCCATCTGACCATCTGACTCCGACTACATCCTTAATATTAAATGGATCTGTGTTATGGTGTCAGGGGGGAGGCAGCAGGGGTTTCCTCTGAGAACACTTTGTTTTTGTTCATGTGATTTCACATAAGGTACAGTGTGTGCACATCCAGTTTGTTTGGAATCAGCTGTTTTTTGAGTATTTTCCTGTAAGTTCTGACTTTATTTGGATAATTTTCTGTGATGATCTATGAATTAGCTGTTTTGAGGACTTTCTACTAATTTTGGACGTATTTCTGCCTCTGCCAAAATGCACCAGCTTCCCTCTGGTCCTGTCCTCCTTACCTAGTTCACTTGCAGATCTGTCAGTCCAAACTTTATCCAGAAGTTCACTTATATCAACAGATGGGTTACAGTTAGTTGTAGACAAAATCAACCTTTGCAGAAACTTTATTTCTTAGTCTCTCATTAGCTTTCAACTTAGCAGCCTGTCATAATGATATGTGACCTGAACATGATGATTGAATTTAAGTGTCTGAGTCATTATGAATTGTTTCATCCTTTGTGTCTCTTCCCTCTGTGTTCATGCTACGCGCCAAGGTGTTCAAAAGCAAATAGATGAGAAGCATCCTGTGGTCACGCTGTATGAAAATTCTCTTATTACTCTTCTTAAAGTCGGTGCCTCAGGGCAAACCACAGCTTGAGCAAACCACTGCTCTGTGAATAGATTGTGTCTCGTGGCTTCATTGGTTTTGAATGTGGAAACCAACATTCAAATTAGTTATGGGCCGTCATGGAAATAGAAATGCAGGACCTTGTGTTAAGATGAGAAATTGCACACTGCACCTGGTTTCTAAGTAAAAGAGAGAAACCTATTCCTGCTTTAATTGTTATGATGGTGCAGGTTTTCCTGTGGGTGCGTTCAGAAGCTCACAGGCCTGAGTATGGTCTCATGGGTCTGAAGTCATGTGACGCTTGAGGAAGCTTCACAATAGAGTTGTACTGTGGTACGAAAATTGATGTTTATCATGCCATGTAAATTTGCTTATCAACGTTATTGAATTCTACCATATTGGTGTCATTAAAAAATATTTCAGCTTCATATGAAACCGTGAAATTTTCTGAGACTGTCATCAACCCTCCTCCGCAGCATGTTCACGTCTGCAGTATCTGAGGCCAAAATGATGCTGTTGTTGTTTTGTCAGTCTTCACATTGCCTGGACAGTGAATCTTTACCTATAGTGTGTGTGTATTTTTTTTAAAGCTGGGTTTTAAATGATTGACTGCTGATTGACTGAAGTCAGGAGAAAGTACAGGTGTAGATAGAGAAGCACATTCTTCAAAAGGCTCTGCTTCAGTTTGGTTTGTTAACATTGATAAATCATAACTCCAGTCTTCTGTTAACAAGGATGAAAAGACTCTATAACATGATTTTAATTCTGAATGCTGTGGTTTGGTTGGAAGTCTGACAACGTCCTTGCAGCACGACAGAAAATTACTTAATTGCACAGATTAGTCGCCTGTTTAATTTGCAAACGATGCACAAATTTCTGCCGCCTCTAGTGTTTTAATAGCAGAGTTTGAAGTTTATATTATCTGACCTAGTGGAAAATACAGGATGAAGGTGGGAAGGAAGGCTGGTTTTGCTTTGTTTATTTATGTGGCTGCTGAATCACAACAGATAATCACATTTGGGTCCAAAAAAAGAATTTAATACACCACCAGAACAATGACACAACAAGGATGACAACACCTACAACCATGTCCACCTTTCTCTAACTATTTCCCCACATCCCACTCAAGCTTTGTTCTTGGTCTATGGGAAAAATGAATTGAAATCCTCCAATAAACGACTTGAAATATTGCATGAAGCAGACTCAGGTGCACAACAGACCTATAGTTGTGAGCATTGATTTGTGTGTGTGAACCCACTGTAGGTGCGTGTTGCTGTGGCCTCGCTGCGTCTCCTGCCTCTTGTTAAATGAACGGTGTGCAGGTGCTGGAGGCTCCTCGTGGGGGTAATTAAAGCATGTCATTACATGGGCAGTTAAATTGTCACTGTACTGTTGAACCTGTTTGAAATGATAATGGCGCTCGGCTGGAGGCGGCGCCGTATCGCTCTCCAGTCGGGCGTCCTGTTGCTTTGGATCGGGAGTCAGCCTGTTAGTGTTTCTGAAGCATGTCTGTTGCTTTAGTGGCTCTTAGACTCCTTAAGGCAAATTAACACCTGGTCATGTGACTGACCACTATCTAATATACAAGAGTCCTGAAACCTTTGAGTTGTTTGTCACATGCTTCTTGTCACACATGATGATAAAGATATGACAAAAGATATTGTGACATAGTTGTATTTTGATTGATGAATACAAGAGCAACCATCCTTAATTGAGGCTTATTATGATCATTTAAAATTGAAAACATCATCATGAATCACTGTTCAGCCTCCAGTTTGTCTTTCACAACAGTAAATTACTACACGTCGACGCCAACATATCTGCGGTTTGCATGTGAAGTCATTTAGCTTCCCTATGCAAATGTGCATGTGTCGGTGTTTGTTTTACGTGTTGCATAGTCTTGGATCATGCTGGTTAATTAGCGCCGGGAGGGGAGGGGTTTGTTGTATTGGAAGTGCATGGGTAATGACCCTGTTGGCATAGCAGCGGCATGCTCAATGGGCCGTGCGTGTGTGTGCACAGCCGGCGTACGCCAGCCAGCCAAATGCCTTGCCTTCAGTGCGACATCTCTTGGCACACGACTCTGGCAGGCGACTTGTGTGCAGGACTCGCGCCCCCCCCACAACCACCACCACCTCTCCACCCAGCAGAGACGTGACTGTTATACAGTCTGTAACCTGCTTTCCCAACCACACATGTAGTTGTAGGAGTGTGAATGAATGTTGTCCTGTCACACCTTGAGTCATTGGTCAGTGGTGCTCGTCTTGGCTGCAGGTTTCATTCAGAATAAAGAGCGAAGAAACTGATATTGTTGTCCACTTATTCTCACAGTGTTTTGATTGAGGTTTTATGCTCTGGCTGTAGTCAGTCACTGGTGGTCCAGTCTTTCAAATATGAGGATTTGCTGTTTTGCTATTTCATATTCAAATTTAGTTTGTACTGCGATAAGTCCTTAGAGATATATCGTGTTTCGAGGAGGTCCCATCTCATTATAAACTGAATATTTTGTATCGTTTGTTGGACAAAATAATCAACTTGAAGGTGTCATCTTTTATGAAATTTTAAAGATTCAACAGTCAATAGAAAAGTAATCAATAGAATAATTGATTACATTGTTGAATGCAGGGCTTGTCTCACTACAAGGGCATCAAGGGTCACAGCAGGTTGATGTGAGGTGTTTTAATCAGGAAACTCAGGTTGCATCTATAACAGGGTGCTGGATGTTTGGATGGGTGTTTGTCTGTGAGTCTATAGTGGAATTTAAACTCAAATCATAGGATGCACTATTATATATGAGTAAAACAGTTTCATGTCAAATGGTATCAAAGCACAATGCTCAAACTACTCTAGCAAGTCTTGGTGTTATTTGTTTTTCTGGCTCTAGTGGAAATGAATTTTTTGGTTGGACTAAACATCCTTTTATACGTTAGGCATTTTAATGCTTTGATTCAACATATAAAACATTGTGGATCTGCAAATTCCTCTAAATGGAATCCTGAGAAATGTTTATCATGGATGTCAAAAAGGGTCAAACACCTTCCAACTTGTACGTCTCTGCCTGCCAACATCGTCGCCACATTTGCAAGGATTTTGCCACCGGAGGTCTTTGATCCTTGTCCCTGAACAGATTGAGGAGCGAGACCAAAACAGATTTGCATTCGAGTCCAACCTCAGAGCAGAAATGATGAGAAGCTGCTTCAGCTCTACTTTATCGACTTTTCACCCTTGATTGTAAGAAAGAAACAAACCCCTACAAGCTCCTCTCCCATAGGAAACCTCTCTGGTTGTGCTACCAGATTGTGTCTAGACTTTGTGACATTCAGCCTGTTCGGTGTCACGCATTAATGACCCTCAGTATCATTAGGAATTAATGATACCAAATGATTTCGCTTCCAGTTCATCTTTATGACTAATTGGAATAAAAGATGCAACTGAACATTTCAGAGTTGATTAACATAATTCTATGGGACCATCTTTCATTCTATTATTCCTCATATTGAGACAGCTATTATCCATTAATGCCCATTAAGACTGATAGTGTCATTATTCAATCATATTTTTACCAGTGATTCCGAAGATTGGTGTCAGAAGAAGGTAGACAATGCATCACACGCTGCCTTTCCTCTTCAGCAGAGACGCTGAAGCTCAATGCCCTCGCTGGAATAGCGTAGACTCAGCCCTAGTAAAACCAAAAGCTGGGATTGACATCACAGATTAATGAAGATTACATGCAGCGATTACCGGCCACGGGATGAATCGTGATGACCTCATGTCCCATCAGAAGGCAATAAATCAGGAGATGTCAGTGGAACTCCCCTTGGAGGAGCTGGGAACGGGGAGGTGGACATTCGGGTCACCTCTCAATGACATGGGAACAGAAATAGCTCAAGGTTACACCAGTGTTTTTAGAGGGAGTACACATCTGTGATTTTTATACTTATTGCATGAAAGGCATCAAAAAGCAGCAGAATAATTCTCAAAGCTCAATCAGCGTTCGGGGTCCTGACTTTCCCCGAGAGGCAGAAATGAGTCAATCAAACCTCACGTCCACAATGCAGACGCACCCCTCAATTGTTGGCGGACTGGGATCTTGCATGGGATTACACACCAGGCCTGGATCTCACATTCTTAGTATTCTTCAAATGCAAACATGCACATCGCCCCACATGCAGAGGGCTGACCCCTCTTTTGAAAAAGAAGCGTGCAGATCCCATGCTTAGTGACCCCAACCTGCCCCGGCTTCCACTTCCCACTGCCACCTCTCTCTGTTCCCTGTCCCTTTTTTTTATCTCAACGACCACCTTCTACTCACCCATCCACCCTCATCTGGCGTGGGAAACTACACCTGTGGCTCTCCCCAGACATCTCTACAAACTACAAACTCTGCCTTCAACAAAATGGCTTTTTGTGATGACCCAGATGAATCTACCTGAATTTAATGAAAAGAGGTTTGGTTCATTTTGTGCCATATGATGCAAAGATGGTGTTGCATCACTTTAAGCAAACGTAGATTCACTGAGTACATGACACATAAACATCCTTTTTTTCACTATGCCCCCCTTATTGACTTGAAAACTAGGATTTCTCTGAGTAAATCCTCTAATCCATTAGGGGAAGGGCTGGGTAGGGTTTTGGAGATTTGACTGACAGATGATTCTTCGTGGTCTCGGATGAAGTATTTCACACTGTCAAATTTAGTTTGATGTGTGAGTTGAGAAAAAGGGCAGGTTAATTAAATTTCCTGAGTTGTAGCACGGTTGGATATAAGATTAGGACTCATGCAAGAAACCTCTGGCAGCTTTTTTTTGACTTCACCCATGCGACTGTCCCGCCCGGGCTCAGTAGCACACATGCTGACACTAATTGTCCTCGTGCTGACTGTGTCTCTTCATGGACAATGGTTTTGATTGGGATGGGGGTGAGTTATGGTGTTGGGACAAGGGTCTTTGTTCAGTAGCCTTTCCCCCTTCCCTCCCCCACTCCTCCCCTTTATCCCCCTGCCCATCCATCTATCTTGTTCCAACCATTTGGGCAGCTGTCACTTAATCCAGCTAATCACAGACTGGGATGGTCTGTGGGAAACCAGACTAGTCCGTGGCTTTGCTCACCCCAAACACACACTGACTCAGGGAACTATTTATCCAAGCATTTTACAACATGTCGGCATGCACCGAGCCTGGATTTTAGGTAAAGCCAAAAGGTGGAGATCACAACATGGCCACCTGTTCTGTCTGTGAATCTGCCTAACAAGGTTTGCAGCACATGCATAGTCTCACAATACAGGCCGGCATCATCGCCTGCCACTAATGCATGCATTGCCACTCACAGTTCCTCTTGTGTGCGTTGGCATATGCACACACCCACCCACATGCTCAGACTGGGGCAGCTAGCCCACCCTTTTGTGGAAGGGGGAGGGGGAATGGGTGGAAAGGTCAGAAGCCGAGCTACATGTCGTGGGATGATCCACGTTCATGTCAAATAATCCATCTTTGAGGCTGCATCTGTTGTGCGTCTGAGGTTGGACGGGTTGGCAGAGCTTCCGGCGGTGGGCGGCGGCGGCACAAGCTTTCGCCAAAACCCCCAGACTCACTCCTTCCCTCCAACTACAGCTTTCCTTCCCAACCACCTCCCCTACCCCTGCTCAGATTTGGCCTCTCACGTCTCACCGGTAGCTACAGTCTCTCACAGCTGTACCCCCCATGTCCAAACTCTGACCCGAGCCCTGTCGCTCACCCCTATCCCTTCATCTTCCATCCTCTCCTCTTGTCACCCGTGGTCTTCCACAATAACACTCCCCTCCCCTTCCTCCCACCACCACCCACAGCCAGACAAGCCTACTTAATCCCACAGCCCAGCAGCAACCAGCCTACCAGCTTGTTGGTCCCCCAGATCAACAACACAGACTGACACACACACACAGTTTCCAATCCCCCTCCCTGTCATTTCTCTTTCCCGGTTCATTGAAGCAACATCAACTCCCTCAAATGCTTGCCTTATGCTTTTTTTTTGTATGACCCCCCCACCCCCGGGCCAACATCATATCAGTGACATTACAGTAGAGGTCACACCGTGGCTACTCCAACAGTCACTGGTGGTGACGCAATGGCTGTTATTTAGGTCAGCTGGTTGCCTAGCAGTGTGCCCTGCAGCACACCAGCTAGATTACTCCTGCGATGCTGGTTAGCTTGGTTAGTTTCCATCTGTGTGTTTGTGTGCATGTTTACTCAAACCAGCGTCAGCGGTGCAGAACGCTCAGGTTGTTGCTGCATCATTGATAATAAGTTTACATGTTGCAAGAACAATCCTCCAACATCCATAAACCACCAATTAAACATGTTCCTGAATTGACAAAATGTAACAGTTACAATCAAGTACTTTTATATTTGTTACTCAAATACTATTTTATGTTGTTGCATGTAGAGTCATGGTGATGGTACAATACAGGAGTGGGAATAGTACATAAAATCCTTCAGGCATTAAAAGACGATCAACTTGGTGATTCATTCTCTGTTGATCCACTATTTGATTAATCAACTCATCATTTCAGCAGTGGGTGAAACACGTTTATCAATGCACCACTTCTGTTCCTCTGTCCGACTGTAAAGCATAACTTGGTGTAAAACAAGATAATCCCCTTAGCTGCTGATTTACCTCACTGTCTGACAACCAAGGACAAAGCCAGGCAGAGTTCGTCTCGCACAGCTAATATTGGCAAAGTGACCTTCTTAATGGACATCGTACCTGCTGAGGCTTTATTGTTCCTGAAAACATGGTGGAAGACCACCTGCCTGTCTTAACACTTCTTATTCTGTTTTATATGTTGTTAGAGGAAAACTGAACCTAAAGATTAGAAGAGACATGTGGATTTGAGTGTGGGCTTATAGAAAACAGAAGATTGGGTCACACAGCAACTTGTATTTACAGTTGGGATCAATCAATCAATCTTCTCCTATAACTCACAGCAAGAATGTGACTAATTGTATTTCTTAAAATGTTGAACTTTTCCTTTAATGTGAACATAGAGCAATAATGATTAATAGTTGCATGGCTTTTTGCAAACAAACTAATGTTACTTTGAATTCTTCATACTTCATAAATATCGAGTCATTACATCATAAATATTGAGTCATTACAACGTGGTTAACAAGGTTACAACAAGGTTATTTTAAGTCAAAAATTAAGCTGCCATGTCTTTTATTCATCGTCCTAAAACCATGAATTTTCAATCATGTCTTAGTTTTCCTGCATTTTGCATGGAAAAATCCAGATGTCATTTTTTTGATCATCCAAATCCAGTTACTGAGTCATTGCAATAGCTGCAAATCAACAGTGATCCCACAGCCAGATGAGTCTTAACAAACTAACAGAGTATTAAGATTCAGTACCTGGTGATTTCACTAACACACAGCAGAGGGATGAACTGAAATCTCTGGTGTTGTGATTCAGATTCCTCCACTCTTGCAAATGTTACCTCTTCTCCATGTTGATACCTTTGCTTGCACCTTCACTACGACTATCTTTGCATCTGTGGCCTTTTCCTCACTTGAACTCATGACGCATCTCTGTGGCTTCTCTGCCTTTGTTGCCAGGATTTTTGTATCACAGCTGCAGAGCTTCAGTGATGAGCCAGCAGGCGTTCAGGCAGGTTCGTACAGTCACACTGAGCCGGAGGAAGCCTGGTACAGTAGTTCTTGTTCCCTCGCGTCCCTCCCTCTCCACGTCTCGATCCTACAGCTCCTCTTGGCTTCTTCCCACAATTGTACTTAACGTCTCTTGCTCCTTTATCTCTGAATCATTGGGTTTCATTGGCAGCGTAATTCAAGCGCGCCTCCAGGCAGCTCGGCCAAGTTGCATATGAGACTGTGTAGTAGCAACGAAATCGATTTTTGCATCATATGTTTGTGTTTGTACTGTGTGTGTGTGTGTGTGTGTGTGTGTGTTAGGTAATGCTTGTAGAAGAGTTGCATGACTGTGGCTGAATTCATCATCCACGTTGTTCTGTCTATTTTATGAGCTCATTGTGATTATTGGTAATAGTTACTTCTCGGTGAATCTGATTTTGGGAACTAAATAACAAAAGCCATCTGTTAATTGTTCCTTTTTTTATAGTTGAGATAAGACAAAGCATCATGAAGTCATCAGCAATGATTATTTGAGGTGTTCCATAAAACACTGACTTAAATGGTTTATGTTCTGTTTTGCAATTGGAGTGAAATGCATAAATGAAATGTGTAGAGTTTGTCCAGCATGATCACACTCAAGTCACTGAAATGGAAACGTTGGAATGTGAGTGAGCTTCGACTAGTGCTCATATCATATCTACCATGCTTTCACTCTATAGGTCACTTTAGACATCACTTACTAGAATTGGGATTTGATTCCTATGGAGGATGATTATGTTTCACCTGACTTTGTTCTTCCTTTCTCTCCAGCGGACGTACACGTTGATTGTGGAGGCCTGGGACTGGGACAACGTCACACGCAACAGTAAGTCTGAACTTCATCCACATCTCAGTGTTGAGGCTTCTAGAAATTGTTACTGATGGAGATAAATGTGGCACTTTAAAGGATTTCCAGTATTCGAGTAATCTAAAAAATAATCATCTGCAGGTAATTGATAACGAACGTCGAACATAAATGTCGAGTTAAACATCGTGAGTGTTCCTCTTCATATCTTTAAATCAGTTCATGCGTTTTCAATTCATGTTTCAAGTCATAAATGGTGTTGGATTCCTCCTTTAACACTTCATGCATGTTGCACTTTACACGTTAGCCCCCCAAGATGCTTCATATAGGACCCAAGCCTCGGTTCTTCAGTTGGCTCCGGCGGTCACTTCAGACCAGCTGTATCCTGTTTTCCTTCGGTTATGTCCGCTGGGTGGACTCCTGTACAACCCCTTTTTCCCGTCTGAGCAGTAGCCCAGTCTGGGAGGAAGAGGACCCATTGAGGACTAATAATGTCTGAATGTGTGGACGGAGCTTTGATCTGTGGAGACGGTGGCATTTTTCACGAGCCTCTAATACATTTCTGTGCATGCGGGCGTTTACATGAATGCATTTGTCCATCCACGCTGTCCTTCCCAGTCTAAACTTGTTCCTCATTCATATGAGGTCATTATATCCTGTTTTGTCCGTAACATCAAACGCACTTCCACTCGTGAATGCAGACAATGGGGAAGAAATAGATTTTGACATCACAGCGCTTTGATTAGACGGTTTCTGCATGTGGGCCTCCAGTGGTTGTGTACACTTACAGTAATTAGTTCTGATGTTTCTGATGGATGTGAGGCCTAAACGTTGCTTGAGAAACAGCCCAATTGATTTTCTGCCAGCTGCTCGCACTTCAGTCTCAACTAAATGGCTTTAACGCAGCAAAATAGATGTTTCTGATCTGAGGATACGAGACATAAGAAACACATTTTCAGCATGTCTGATTTCTTTCATTTCACTGAGATAAGAAAAAGGAAAGCGTTCCCTTCTTCATTTATGCCAACGTGCAGCAGTAATTTGATTAAACCAAAGCTCAGGCAGGTTTCATTCACTCATTCATTCTGGATCCTGTTGCGCTGAGGCTGTCGTGAGGACATCAGCTGACTTCAACCTTTTAATGTCACGGGTTCAAGGAACACAAACGTCTGGAACAAATGCTCCTTTCAACCTCTGTGGAAGATCACAAGGGAGTCTGCTCGCAGGGGCAAACCTCTGAAAGGTCGCACTGAGTCGCAGGAGTGATGGCAGCCTTCGTCCGGCAGGTGGGCCGAGACCAGAATTATCTTTTGTTGCCAAAGAAAATTGCTTTGGTTCATACATTTTTACAACCCTGATTTCAAAAAAGTTTGGACACTGTGTATGAACCTAAAACTTTTGTGGAATCGAGGTTGTGCATCTAGTTATCAAGTGCTGGTTTCTCTTTCAAGATTGAAGTCTCATGACACAACAATGTTTTTCATTTGAAGTGAAACGCAATTCATCCCTCAAATATCTCACTTCATCTTGGTTTACAGAACTAAAACAAAGTTACATCAGCTCGCATCATGTTCCTAAACAGCAGCTTCCTCAAGCAGTGAAGACATTTCACCTTCAGCAACTGAAAATGTGAACACAGTTTCACATTTACGTGTGTTTTGTCTCTACAAGCCGGCTGTTCCACATCGTAACCGCAGACTAGAGCTTGGAGCCGTCATCTAGTCGACATCCTCCTGATGAGTATTAGGCAACATACTGATGTATTGACTCAACTGATCCATGTTAAATAACTCTTCATCAATGTCTTTTCAAAACAAATTGGGACGACTTAATTAGCCATCCAGTATCACTGAAGACTGGATGTCCTCCAATTTCCTCCAGTCAGACAAAACAGGAATCTACAGGCTCAGATCCTGCCACATCTTGGATGTTTTAAATTTTATCAAAAACTTGCAGGATTTTTGAGTCTGGCCAAGATTTTGAAAAGGTTAGAACCAATATATTGGAGTGTAGCTGTCTGACCGTATCCTGAATGATCATCCCAAACCTGCAGGACAGTAGACCTGGAGTTGGATCAGATTGTTTCATGGCCTCTGAGAACAATTTTGTTATCTCACTGCAGTGGTCAGTTTTGCAAATGTGTTTGACCTTGTCTTTATTATATTTCTGTCCATCTCTGGGTTTTAGGGTCAACTTAGTTCATTTGTAAGCATAATTGTGATTAAGGGAATAAAGTGATTTAGGATTTTGCACAGAAAGAAATTGGGCTTGTGAATTGACAATAAACCCCTGTGGCTGTTGAAATGCTTGACAGTGTGCGTCTGCAGGATTCTACGTCCTGAGTCAGCACCGGCCTCATGTCTGGTCCTACGTAAGAGCCCACCAGTGTCGGTCCGTCAGTGAGATTCCTCTCCTCCGGCGTCACGTCCTCCAGCTCTCTCTCCTCCCTCCTCCCCCCCGTGTCCTCAGGAAAGGCAGCCGGCTGTTTTCCTTGTGTTTATCGAGCAGGAAGTGGAGTGGACTGGGCGGCCGGGCTCAGTGTTTAGACACCGAGGTAGCAGAGCCCGGCTCGGGCCCGGAGCCCATTGTTCTCTATCTGGCAACTACCGGGGTTTATTTCTGTTATTGTTGCTTAATTCTGTCTGACATTGTGTCAGTCCCCAGCAGAGGAAGGTGTGTGTGTGTGTGTGTGTGTGTGTTGCTTGCTCACTTTAACATGTCTATGGTGCATTGCAGCCCAAATCCATGGAGCAAAGGAAATCACAGACCTCCTATTTCCATAGAGATTGTTCGCCAGCCTCGATCCCACTGTGATAAAGATTGCTTTCTTTCTGGAAGCTGGAGCCGCAGCCAGACGGAGGCAAACTTATTTAATGTGGGTGTCTGTGTGCTAGGGGCTAAATGGCAGCAACCTCCCGACATGACAGTGCACATACAGCGAGCTCCGAGACGCCGGTGATGTGTGCTGTCACCGGAAAATGGATCAATTTGCAGACAATGAATTTCAATTGCGTACTTAAAATTCAGTGGGTACTTTCCACAGACACAATGTGATATCAAAGTGTCTGTGTGCTGAATGAGAATGCACTGCTTTATCTTGTGAGGGAGTGGTTTTACATCAGAATAAAGGGGATTCCACTTCATTGTCCCATTTTGAAATAACACATTTTTATCCCTTTTCTAAATGCAGCGATTCTATTGGACTGTTTTTAAGCTTTGGAGAAAACCACAGTTGGTTTGACTCATTGCATTTAAAGGTTATCTTGTAGTGTCTGGTTCTTTAAAGTACTGTGATTTTCTACTAACAATATTTAGCCAAGAGCTGCAGATATGAGATAATTATCTACATGTTTCTGTAGTTGGAACAAAATATTCACAACTTGACACGACTGATTAATCATCTGGTTTTTGTTTCAGATGAGGAGGAGCTGCTGATCGAACGCAGCATTCACACCGGCATGATCAACCCCGGTGACCCCTGGCAGACCATCATGCACGACGGGGCGGTGGCTCGACTCATCTATCGCATCCGAGTGCGCTGCGACGAGAACTACTACAGCAGCAAGTGCAACAAGCTGTGCGTTCCTCGTGACGACTACTTCGGCCACTATCGCTGCGAGCCCTCGGGGGCCCAGGTGTGCCTGGACGGCTGGATGGGCCCAGACTGCAGGACAGGTGAGCTGCCAACGTCTCGGCAAATGTCCCAGAAAAAAGGTCACTTAGCAAGCATCATGAAAAGACTTTAAATGTGACCAAACAGTGACCTTCTTTCTTGAGCTGCAGCAATTAATCGATTAGTCGATTGACAGGATCAGTCCGTCATATTTCAGAAATGCCAAACATCAGCAGCTTCTGAAGTGTGAGGGTTTGGTGCTTTTCTTTGTCATATATGGTAGCAAACTGAATATTTTTGGATTTTGGACTCTTGGTCAACAAAAAAATCTAAACAAATCGTGTTGGGCTGAAATTTTAACAAGCATATTCATTATAGTCCCACATGATTCTTTTAACTGATTAGTCAATCAACAGCAATGTAATAAAGATCAATTTTGATAACTGGGTAATCTTCATTTATCAAGCCAAACTTTTTCAGTTAATTGCTGATTGTAGTCAGTGTTTTTTATTTCTCCATTGACGTTTTAAAGACAAATTTATTTTAGAAAATAATCTGCACATTTTCAAATTGAAATGATTAGTTGCAGCTCTATTTGTCAGCTCTCTTGGCACAAAGTGCTGAGATTATTTGCTGTTAGTAGAAAGTTATGTAAAAGCTTAAACTGAACTTTGCATGCATCTGATTATTGGACTGTCACATCAGATTTTTGCATCTCTGCTGAATGTGTTGAAGTTTACTTGAATGCACAAGTAAAGGTAACTTCTTGTCAATTCAATCCAAAGTCATGAACAGCGGACCATTTGAAAACCCTGGTGCAACACGTACTGGCTGCTTATGTTAAAACATGGCAGCGTCGGGGTCGTGTTTGTGGGTGGCGTTGAAGAGAGTGGGGGGCCTCAATAAATCACCCAACTGACCTTAGAAGACGAAGGGTGAAAGAGGAGGGGAGAGGAGAGGGGCTGGGTTGTTTTTAAGAGGGGGTCGTGTTGTACATGCAGGCTATAAAGTTGTCCCTTCCTCGCCCCCCCGGCCCCGGTCAGGGTGCCATGAATTCTCACGTCTTGTTGCACTTGTTAGAAAGATGGCAAACAAACGAGCTTCTCCTCCTCCCACCTTTGCGTTTCGTCGCCTCCCTCCTTCCACTTTTCTCTCGCCCTCTTTCTTAAAGAATAATGTGTTTTTATGGGAAGACATGTAATGATGCACGTCTCCCAGTGGAATTTAAATAACACCTTTTAAATTGTCTCTCTGTCTTCTTGCTTTTTCTCAGCGATCTGCAAGCAAGGCTGCAACCTGTTACATGGCAGCTGCTCCGTCCCGGGGGAATGCAAGTAAGATTAGCATGAATATCTTTTTATCATATGCAGAAATTTTTTCCAGGATCTTCATTTCTTTTGATGCAGGACTATTATCCAGGCAAAGATTGCTCATCTTACATTTCTTTGTGTTCAGATCTGTCTTGATCTGAACACTGTCTGTCTTGATCTGTTTCTAGTAGAAAGGTGGTTTCTGTTACCACTAAAAAAGCAACGGCATCAAAATTCGACTAAGCTAAATGTGTGAAAGACAAAGGAATGATGGATTTAAGATGCCAAACCGAGGCACCTTCACTTGTTGTAGCCTGCTGTTTTGGCTTTTTTGGTGTCAGCCTTTTTCTTCCCTCGTGGGCATCTCCACCTCGGTTCAGAAGAAAAGGGCAACGCCGCGCCTGCCGTCTTGTATTTTTAGCCACCTGAAAGCCTCCACAGAATACCAAGCGTCTCTGCGGCCCGGACCGGAGAAAGCGAGTCGTCGGTGTGTGAATTTGACCACTGTAAACGTGCTGGGAATTGTCATATCCCCTCCCCATCCGCATTGCAGTCCTCCTTGAAGGGCAGGGGGCAGGAAAGGAAATGAATATCCCACTGTGTTATGTACATTTCCCAAAGTGGAAATGACAGTTAGATAAAGTGACGTGGAATGGCCCCATAGGTCCACATTTCCAGGATGTGGTACATCCCGTCGTCATTTGTAAAACCCCCCTCCCACCTGCCAGATGGAGAGAGACACTCGCCTCCCGTTATTAGGGGGAAAAGGGTTTGGCTCGGAGCCGAGCAATAAGCAGGGATGACCAGTTTTAGGAAAGTGCTTCACATTTTTTTGCGTCCGCCTGGATCAGTGGGCTGCATCCTTATTCCAGACAGACAACAGGGGGAAGCACCTTATTCTTCTGAAATGTCAAGTCGCAGTCAACAGGAAAAGTGACATGAATAGAGGAGCAGCGGCGAAGAATCTTCCTGCAGTGGCATGAATTTAATGAAGCCTCAGGTCACAGAAAGCTGGCATTAAATCCCTCGCTGTCTCCTTTTATTCCCTTTATTTCATCACAGTTTTATGGGCTTTGCCCCGCTTGCCACGGGCTTTTAAGAAACACAAAAGCCGGTACGTGCCTGTCGTTACGCTGCTGCATTGAGGCTTTTTATTAGCACACATTAGGCTTGTTCTGACATATTTGTCAAAGGCTTGCCGTGCCCCGAGAATCACTTGGGTAAGCAATGTAACACATATTCTAGCACGCTGAACGTTTCGCTTTGACATTCAAACATGTTGGAATCCAACATCACGCCTACACCCGTAAGGGGTTTATGAGTAATCGGGATATCAATATGACCAAGACTGAAACCACAGAATGCCTCTTTTGATACCTTCAAGCTTAAAAACCAGTGAGCGACTCCCTAGGCCAAAGTTCTGTTAGTGTTATTGCTACATTGCTGTCAGACCCTCTGAAGCTAATCATATACAGTGGAAGAAGCATGCCAAGTATTCCCCGATGCCCCTTCACCCCCCCTCTGCCTGAGAATGGCAGAGATTTCTGAAGGCCCTCGTCTCTCTGAGAGACAGCGGTGCCGTCTGCAGGAGACTCAAAATAGCAGTCAATTGACAAGACAGCTGGCTCGACGACACCACAGCCTTGGAATAGCCGAGCGCTGTCATGAAGCTGCAGGCGTGTGTGCACATACGCTGTATACACACACACACACACACGGCCGTCTCCAGCCGCTCGCTCTCAGAACCACCGTGCCACCCTCGTAGCACTCAGACCCAGACTCTAACCCGAGCACGGGAGCCGCTGGAAGTATTCTTAACCCCTCCTGCCCTGGAATGTCACCCTCCACCAAGATTAGTGGGCTGGAGGCCGTGGGATAGAGCAGATACAGTATTAGGTGCGTTTCCACTGTTGCGCATAGCAGGTTGCATCCGAGACCTGGCTTCAGCCACTGGTGGACTCTCTTTGTCCCTTATGCAGCTCAGTGGTTTGAATCCTGGCCTAATGGATATCTTAAGAAATTCTTCCCACAGACTTCCTAATAAATATTATCATTTATAATTGTGCATAAACCAGCTTCAGTGATGGTTTGCTTTTGACAAACTTGGCTGTTTGTGGCAGCTTCTCACTGGACTTCAGAAACCAGGAAAACCAGCTCTCACAACACAGGAAACTTACTGGATCGTCAAACACACAAATCATGAATCATGTTTTTTAATGACTTCAGTGACTTTATTTCTCTTGGCTACGTCCACAACAGAAAGAGGAAATTGTGCACAAAATCACTACAACCTGATTTTTCTTTCCCCCTTATAGAACATATACGGTAAAAAGATCGCTCTGGTTATAATATAAAACTTATTTGTCATGTTTCTGAAGGCTGATACTATGACCCCAGATTACAGCTGTTAGATGACTGTGACGATAATAAGAAACATTTTAATATATTGACCTTCAACAGAGACCTTTCATCATTTGCTTTCCAGAATCTGAACACATTAATAATGAGACTGTCTTAATTCATTTCCATTCATCTGTTATCTGGTGTTTTAGAGGACGATTGTGTAAGAAGGGATTCTCCAGAGGGGAATGGATGAGGGAAATGATTTATAGTCATGTTTTGCTGTCTTTGTTTTGCAGGTGTAGCTACGGCTGGCAGGGCCAATTCTGCAACGAGTGCGTGCTTTACCCCGGCTGCGTCCACGGGACCTGCACCAACCCCTGGCAGTGCAACTGCGAGAGGAACTGGGGTGGCCTGCTGTGCGATAAAGGTATGGAAAGAAAAATTATTATTATTATTATTATTATATTGTTTTGTTTGAGTTCATCACCTCCCACTCAAGATGTTGCCAGCGTCCCTGTTCTCATCCTGCACATCCCCTCGGGCTGCTGTTGCTGTTTGATGAGTAACAAGTGAGCAAGATGCAACAGAAATGACTTGTGAAGAAGCAGCATATCACCATGTAAAATACTGAAATAGAAATGCTGCTCTATCATTACCTTGTTTTGGCTTGAGATACCAGCTCCTTGGTCCTGGTTTCTGCCACCGTAAGGTGCATGTGATACTATATAGTCAATACACCAGAGATAAACCTTATGCGAAAATAATTGTTGCAGCCATAGAGATTTTTTTAGCCATAAAAAACCATAAAAAATAAAACCATAATTTGAAGCTCTAATTTCAGGCTTTTTTATCTCACATGTGTCCGTTCATCATTTCATATGTTTCATGTAGTTTCATGTGTTCACTTATCTCAAGAACCAACCTTTATTTGAGGACTGAATTCTCTCTCCTCCTCGTTCTCTCTGAGCGGAGAACAGCAGCTGGATAGTTTTACTGCCTGTGAGATCTGAGCAGCAGCAGCGACACTCGATCCCCCGACATCCCTTCGTCACCGAGGGCTCTTCGGGGGATGAGAATGGGTCCTCAGATCCCCAGCGGAGACGGATCCCTGCTCTTTTATTTACCAGCCTTTAGGGCGACCTGGCCTTTAGCCTGAGGATCAAATAGTTTATTCTGCACATAGAAAATATGCACAACAAATTCTACATAGCTCTATAATAGTCTATAACTGCACCTTTAACCACTCGGCTGTATCCTGTAAATACTGTAAAATCTCTACCATGATGCATTGCAGCAGAGCGGTTGAGAAAACGCTCTGTGCTTCCTGTCAAAGCTGACAGCTGGTGCTTTATACTGAGTGAAGAATCCTGCAAGCTTTCTGGGAACTCCTGTCACCAGCGGGATAAAATGGTGAAAGAAGCAAAGAGCTGTCTCACAGGGTCGATTCAGTTAACGTCTGAAGGCACAGATAGAGTTTGATCCAAGGGTTTTTTAAAGCGTATATAGAGCAGGTTGTCATTATTATGCCGATGAACGCTGATGGATATTTGTTGCAGAGAATTCAGGCAGGATGGTTGAATTCATGTTGTGCTGTTCCTCGCATCTAATTTGGAAATTCATGTCTGGTGTCTGCCTCCAGATCTGAATTACTGCGGTCGCCACCAGCCGTGTGTCAACGGAGGAACCTGCATGAACACTGAACCGGACGAGTACTACTGCGCCTGTCCACAGGGATACTCCGGCAAGACCTGTCACATAGGTGAGGACCCACAGGCACTGTTTCTGAATCAAGATGAGCTTTTCTCTATCAGCTTGTAATGTTTTTTTTTCCCTCCATCAGCCGAGCACGCCTGTGTTTCCAACCCTTGTGCAAACAGCGGTACCTGCCACGAGGTCCCCACAGGGTTCGAGTGCCAGTGTCCGCCGGGCTGGGAGGGTCCGACCTGTGCCAACAGTGAGTTTCTTTTTCCTCTCTTCTGTCGACGTTACATATTTCTACATCTCTTCTCTTATGGAACGTGACATTCACTGATCAAGCATCTGGTTCAACATCCACCAAACTTCATTTGGTGAGAGCCTCGACGAAACCCTCTAAATTAATCGTAGCCCTCTGAAAACACTTCAACACCAAACATCTCATCTTTTACCTGTCATCTTTCACCATCATCACTTCCTTTAAATGTGCACAGAGTGAGCTGCAGTGTGTGTTCTCTCAGATTTGGACGAGTGTGCCTCCAGTCCGTGTGCTCAGGGTGGGACCTGCGTCGACCTGGAGGACGGCTTCGAGTGCGTGTGCCCTCCACAGTGGGAGGGAAAGACCTGCCAGATAGGTGAGATTCAAGTTTTTACTAACTGCACCTCCGCACGCAACGTTTTGTACTTTGGTTGTTAAAAAATAGGATTTCCCGTGTTCAGGATGTCTGGTTTTTTGGCTTGTCATTTCTCCAGAGAGATGTGTTTTCTTTCCTGTTTGTTCCAATTCCTACGATAAATAAATGGCCTCTGAGGCACACAGTGTTGCTCACTGCTCAGGATAACTGTGTTTTTGGATTAAAATTGGCCACCAGCAACCTGAGCCCCATGTCCAGAGTACAAGCTGTCAATATCTTGGATCAGCTGGCAGCTGCACAGCCTCCCCCTTTTTTTTTTTTCTCAATGACTTTATGAGCGACGAGCGTGTGTCTATATCCGGCCGTTGGCTCGTTGCTGGCGGTGGCATTCGTTTCTGTATCGCTCCTGAAGATGTGACCGGCGTGAAGCCAGGAAATGGATTACGACCGGTAAACAAAGTTGGTGTGTGTGTGTGTGTGTGTGTGTGTGGGGGGGGGTGAAGGTAGGAAAGAGATCCCAAGAGTTCAGTGTCATCTTACCGGCTCAGATCTCGGCTTACAGGCAGCCACTGGCCTCCTGTCTTACCTGGTGTGTGCGTGTGTGTTTTTATTTCCCAGTGGGGACTTAAACCTGATTCCTCATCAATCCACGGGGACTTCCTGTGACCGTGGGGACGAAATTCAGGTCCCTGCAGATCCAGGCTGCTTTTTGAGGGTTCGGACTTGGTTAGAATTAGGTCAGGCAATGTATTATGTCAACTGTGTGTGTGTGTGTGTGTGTGTGTGTGTGGAGTTTAGGGTTTCAGAGAGAGGACAGGTGTGTGTGTGTATGTGTGTGACTACCTGCAGACTGCCCCCCTGTCCTTTGAATATTTGAGCGGCTTTTTGTTGGGACACTTCTTCGTCCGTATCGTAACAGATGAAAACTGTGTCAGCAGTTGTTTCTCTGAGGCTTTTCTGTGAAACCTTATGGTCAGATTTTGCAAACATTTTCTAGATAAGAGTGGGTAATGAATTACAGCACTCCGATCAGCAGACGACCCACTCCACCTTCTGACATGTGACAAAGGCCAAACACTAGAATCAAACTGGAGAGGTTGTGGTCACTTGATATCTTTTTTAAACGCCATCATTTGTCAATCACAAATGCAAAATATTCTCTGGTTCAAGCTTCTTAAATGTGCATATAGCTTTTCTCTGTTTCATAATATTGTAAATTCAATCTCTGTGAGTTTTGGACTTAGAAGATGTGACTCTGAGAACATGTGATGTGCATTTTATAGATTAAATAGTTCTTCAGAATAATCAGAAACAAATTGATAGATAGATTTATAATAAAAACTAATCACTATTTGCATCCCTACTTGTTCTGCATTGTTGATAAGAGTAATGGCTTCAATTGAATCATTCTGTGTTTGAATCCGAGTTAAAGGACTTACTTGCTTACTCCCTCCTGAAGCACTGGAGCTGACATTTCCCATTATGCAACAAATGATTAAACCAAGTGCTATGTGCAAAATCAGTGGAGTGCTCCTTTTTAAAATGCAAGCAATTACATTTAAAAGAGATTTTATTCTTTACCAAAAAGTAGCTTTAGACTCCAGTTTGTGCTCAAACTTTGGCTACAACATTCGATTGTGCAACAGCAATGACGCCAGTTGTGTCATTTTTGTGTCTGTTGGGCTTCAGAGGTTGGATTTCTGGTCTCCTTTCTTTCTCTTTGTCCTTTTTCCTTGGTTTGTTTCAATTGATGGACTCGGTCTCCTTCTTCATCCTGCCTTTACAGATGCAAATGAGTGCGCAGGAAATCCCTGCGTGAACGCTCACTCTTGCAAAAATTTGATTGGCGGATATCACTGCGACTGTTTTCGGGGATGGTCCGGACAGAACTGTGACATCAGTCAGTATTTCTCCCTTAAAAGTCACTTGTAAATCTCTGTCCTTCCGCTGGCGTCCTCTTCTTCTTTGGCTACTTACAAACGCCTCCTCTCACTTCCAGGACACGTAACGTTGGTGTAGTTTAGCTTCACTCACTTTTCCCACATTTGGTAACCGGTTTCTCTCTCGTCTTGGCAAACTGAAGCTCTGGCTCTGCCCTCATGACTGAACTTGCATGCCCAGTTCCTCTTTCTGAATCCAATGCATGCCCAGTTACATCTATAAAAGGTCGATCTGGCACTGTTTCTTTTCCCAACTTTAACTTAATCTGTGCACATCCTACTGTGTCGATTGCACCTGATAATGCATAATGTGATAAATGGCCCAAGAATGAATTCCTATACGGATGTTTAATCATGTCGTCTTCCTCCTCAGACATCAGCGGCTGCCATGGTCAGTGCCAGAACGGTGCAACATGCAAGGTAAGGATGATTTCATTTGAATATGTTTCCCACTTCACCCAGTCCTTCTGCACTGGACCGAAATAGCAATCGCTTCATTCCTCTTTGTGTTTCCTTTAGGAGGGCCCGAGGGGTTACCACTGCCAGTGTCCTCCGGGTTTTGTGGGCACTCACTGTGAGATCCAGAGGAATAAGTGCGATGCCAGACCGTGTCAGAACGGCGGCCAGTGTCACGCAGTGTTGGACGGCTTTGTGTGTCAGTGCCCGCCAGAGTTTGCCGGACAGCTGTGCGAGGTGAGTCTCATGTTCCTCAGATCACAGAGCTGGATTATTGTGGATGCAGCAACAGTTTATAAGCTTTTTTTTTATAGCCTTTGGACTTATCGACACACTATAAATGTATTTTTAGGTCGCAAGGTGTAACAAAAAGTGCCAGAGAAGAAACGTCTTTTTGATAGAGGTCTACAAACCAAAACTTTAGGAGTTAGCATTAGCAGAAACAGCATCCCTAAATTCATGTACATAAGGTGACCTGTTCTGCTCTGTTTGTGAGCAAAGTTCACACCATGCAGCTTCAGGCTACTGTCAAAAATCAGCAGCTGAAAATATTGTGAGTGAGCAGTGACATTAGTCAGATTAGTGGACCTGAAAGTTAGAAGTTGAATGCTAAAAAACTTTCTGCTCAAAGTGATCCATAACTGGAGGTCAGACGGTCACAGAGATGGATAAGAGAATATTGGTGATGGTGTAATTTGAAAGAGGATGTTGGCTTGGACCACGAAGAAAATGTTGGACCAGTGAAGAAAATGTTGTCTAAGCTCTCGGGAAGCCATGATGATTAATCCTTTTTCCAACCATGTGTTCACAAAGTGTTGAACCTCTCTCCATCCTCGCTTGTGAACGACTGAGTCTTTCCAGGATGAACCTTTCATACCCAATCATGATCCTATCACCTGTTACCAATGAACCTGTTTACCTGTGGAATGATCCAAACAGCTGTTTTTGGATCAGTCCACAACTTTCACAGTCTTTTGTTGCTCCTGTCCCAACTTGTTTGAAACATGTTGCTGCCGTCAAATTCAGAATAAGCAGATATTTACAACAATCAATGATGAGGTCAAACATTAAAATATTATTATTCTGTTTAATTTGTTTAACACAGTGTGCCGGTTTTATTAAAGTTGGGGTTGTACATCAGTGTCCGTTCTGCAGCCTTTTACATTTGAAGTGTGTGTTTGAAGCTAATGTAGGTTACAGTGAGGAAACCGACACTTCGCTGCATCTCCTGGGCCCTGAATGGAGGGCATTGCTGGTCAGGAGCCAGTCCTGTTTTAGCATCTTTACTATAAATACGAGCCTCTCTGAATGAGGTGACGCTGGATCTCTGCCCGCATACTACAGAGCTCTGATGCCTGCTATGGCACGGTGTATATTCCTGCCCTTCGGTGCCAAAACTACAACGCCTCCAGCATCATATTTCTCTGATTAGTATCTCCTCTCAGGTCCATGAAGGTTTGATTGTGAAATTGTTTTTTTGCCCATTCCTGATGTGAATGATGTCTTCAGAAGAAATAAGGACAACGTGAATCCCAGAGGAAATGCTTAAGAAAAATGAGCCACATTTACTCTCTTAGTAGGTGACATGCTTGTCTTGATCATTAGCAGTTTATGAGTTATGCACAAGTTTGTGTCCTACATTACATTTATTTGGGGAGTCAACCCAAAAACGATTTGTATTTTTAGTAGCAGTTTGGCCCTATGGATGTCAGTGTTGGTCGGTGGGTCAACCACTTTGCTTCAGACTAAAACATCCAAACAACTATTTGATGTATTGCCATGAAATTCGTTGCAGACAGTCATTATCCCCAGATGATATAGCCTCATGATTTTGATGATCCTTTGACTTTTCCTCTAGCGCCACCAGCAGGTTGACATTCTGAGTAAAATATCTCAAATTTAGTTCAGACATTCGTGTTCCACAAAAATCAAAAAACAAAAATTTTAATTAGTCATGTTATGTAAGACTAATATATCAAATTTGCTAAAAGCCAAAGCAAAACAAAGAAGCTCCAATGGACATTTTGTTGTTGAAACTGTTAAATCCAGGAACTTAGTTACAGATTTAGACTTAATGCCTTTCATTTTGAATATCCTGCAGACAAGAAGCTTCCTTTACATGATACAAGCACTCATCAAAAGTCCGTTTCATTGCACAAGTTAATTTAATTTTTATGGTTCACCACTTGTAAATTATGACGTTACCTTGTGGTTTAAATAAATTCTCTGTCTGCTGGAATGATAAATGTCTCTCGTGCTGTGAACAGTTACAATAATGTGCAGAAGATTTATAGCCTCTCTTGCCCTCAGACACCATCCTCTGACCACACACATGCAAATAGTAAAGGAAAAAAATGTATCTGGGCCCGACACATAGGGTAGAATAAACTTCACCCGCCCTGTTGCCCTTCTCCAACTCTCGTGTTCAGCACCTTAAATGGCAAAGGGGTGCAACCCAGAGTTTATGCACAGTAGGTCTCTGTTTACATAAAGTCCGAGATTTTCACTCCAACCTCTGTATTGCAGCTTGTAGAAATGGCAAAAAGATGTCACCATGGCCTCTGTCGGGTTCTTTCTGTGTCATGCTGGTATGACAGATGATTTATCTTTATTATATCCACTGTGGCTCTGCATGGTGTTTGGACCAGAGTCAACATTCACCCTCATAATGGGCTGTCTGTCTCCTCCCTGCTCGGCTCCTCGCTCGCTCTCTCCTGCTCCCGTCTCACAATAATCTTGCAAGATTAAGCACGGCAGAGATGTAAAAGCAAAAGCGTGGATTCCCTTGATGAGCTTAGGGAAAGTTTCTGAGGCTTACTTTGCTTTGTGCACTTGCTTTCGATTTGTTCTGAACAGCGACGGTGGCTTGAGCCGAGCTAAGCTGCTCACCTACAGACTATTGATCTGCTTTGTCCATTGCTCATTTGGCTTCGCTTGTTTTTAATAATGACCAAATATCCATTTCAGTCAGGTGATGATGTTTGGTAAACTGTAGTCTGCAAGTTACAGAAGCAGGCTCGTGGCCAAAGATCATCTTAGCGTCCTTTGGCAAGGCACTGTTCCCCCATCTGATCTAGTGGAGCTGCTCAGTGGTGGCAGAGGGTTGTAGTTGTCAGTAAGTGATGGTGGTGTTTTTCTCACAGATGTGAATTTGGGAAATGCTTTGAATGTCAAATTAGGTTTCAGCTACTTTCCCTGGATAAATAAATGTAAAAAAGAAGGCTCACGTTGCTTTTAAAGATCCAGATTCAAACCTGCATCAGTAGATTTCAAATCTCATTTCTTCACTTTCTCTATTTATTGTCTCAGTTGTAAATGCGATATTTTCCTCTCCTCTCGATTTCCTCAGATCTCCAGCTGGTCCCCCTCAGATGCTTGTGATCCAAACCCTTGTGAGAATGAGGCCAAGTGCCACAGCATGGACCAGGACTTCTACTGCGCTTGTCCTGAAGGCTACGAGGGAAAGACGTGCGAACGGGTCAAGGAGATCTGCAAAACCACCCCGTGTCAAGGTGACTGAAGTCGACTGCAATGATGAAACTGTATTGAACAAACTGTTGTCAATAAAACCAATGAACGAAATGTTTTCTTGCAGTCATCGACAGCTGCACCGTGGCTGTAGCGACCAACGACTCGGCTGGAGTTCGACACGTCTCCTCCAACGTCTGCGGTCCACGAGGACGCTGCATCAGCCAGCCGGCGGGCAACTTCACCTGCGTGTGTGATCCGGGTTTCAGCGGCATCTACTGTCATGAAAGTATGTAGAGACTTCAGATTTTAACCTTTAGATCACAGCTGAGATTAAAAAGTCAAACTTTATTTACCTTTATTAAACGCTTATTGTAAATGCTAAATAGGAAGGTAACGTGAAAGTGCTAAAAATATTTTGTCTGTCTAACTTTACTTTTCCAGATATTAATGACTGCATCGACAACCCCTGTGGAAACGGAGGGACCTGCATTGATGGAGTGAACTCCTTCCAGTGCTTCTGTCCCGATGGCTGGGAGGGTCGACTGTGCGAGCTCAGTGAGTCCATCGCCTCTGACATAATTCACGCAGTCTGTGCAGCATTTTAAACAAAAAGTCATGCCTGGAGCTTCTGCTCGCTCTACGTTTCTTTGCAATATATCAAAGACAGTTTGGTAAAGATTGAACCATGTAAACCCTTCTCCTTCCTCAGATGTCAACGAGTGCAGACACAACCCGTGCAAGAACGGCGGACGCTGCGTCGACCTGGTGAACGACTTCTACTGCGAGTGTGCTGACAAATGGAAGGGCAAGACCTGCCATTCCCGTGAGTTATGGCGACTCTGTGTTAATGTGTGTGTTTATGTTCAGAGCTCTGCTGTGGCCCCGACTCCGCCAGGCTGAACATCTTTGGATGTTTTGACAACTGAAATATGTCGACAGTCACATATAGTGGATCACAAGAATTATCCTTTCTTACTGATGCTGTGAATCCGTATTTGAAGATCGTGTGTGACCTCAGTGTTTCTTTGTAATCCTGGCCAGGCGACAACCAGTGCGACGCCACCACCTGCAGTAATGGAGGCACCTGCTACGACCACGGGGATGCCTTCCGCTGTGCCTGCCCGCCTGGCTGGGGAGGAAACACATGCAACACAGGTGAGGCCTCAGGATGGCGTCTGTCGAGGTTCAAGGAAGCTAATGATTACAGTTTTGCTTTGGGTGTTGCAGATTGTAAAATATTTAGATATTCTGCAAAAGTATTGCAAAATATTATTGCAAAATTAGATAATTCTTATGTTTTCACGATGTTACTAATTCAAACAGATTTCAATGCTTTAATTTAAAAATTTCAGGTTCGATTTTTTTCATTGTTTTTGTAGTTTTAACATTGGCAGATTTGATTTACTCTCTTTCTGTTTTTACCAAACTGGTGCATTTCTGTGATCTTTGACTAATACTTTCTCTCTTCTAACAGCCAAGAACAGCACATGCGCCTCGAGTCCGTGTTCCAACGGTGGCACCTGTGTGGGAGGAGGAGACACCTTCACCTGCATCTGCAAAGAGGGCTGGGAAGGACCCACCTGTGGCCAAAGTTAGTTTCTCTGTGTAGCTTTCATTTAACTGACAGAAAAACATTTTTGAATCAGGGTTGTAAGTTATAAAGAGACATTGCAAATGATCTCCTGCCAGTCTAATCCAACTCATGCAGGATGTGATATTTCAACATAATTTTATCTAAAATAATATCTGTACATTTTATGAAGGCAGTGGAAAAAATTATACAGTGAACACATATGAGGCAGTAACAACTCAACACTAAATCTCTTATTTCTCCTTCTCTTCAACAGATATAAACGACTGCAACCCTCATCCATGGTATGTAGCGTTTCCTGCCTCACACACACTCCCCCCCCTTTTTCATCCCCGTCCTCTCGCCTCCCTCATCTCCACACTTCACACAGACTTTGCAGGCTGGAGGGGTGAAGGGCGGCTAAAAGCGGTGGAAGTTGTCCTTAAATCAAGCCTCAAAGGGGCATCTCTCAGAGGAGGGGGCTTGGATAGTGAATAGGACGGAGAAAGGTGGGGAAGGAGGTTTTGAAGGGGGGAGTGTAAGAGTCCCACCTACCCCATGGTGAATGCAGGTGGGGGGTGGAGTGGCGAGGGGGGGAGGGCATACGTGTCCATTCTTCCCGTGCGACCTGGGGGGGAGCCGGGCTTTGAGGAGGAATGGAAGAGAGGCATGATGAGGGGAGGGGAGGGACTGGACACGGCAATTAGCATCTGAAAGGTGGAGGCTTGTATTGATGAGTTGAATTGAGCCTTGTGACCCCCCGCCCACCCCTCCACCACCACATACACACACACACAAAAACGATGTGCTTTGTTGCAGCTGGAAAGGATGTGGCTCTTGTATGGCCTCATCTAATCGTTTTTTATTTCTTTCCTCTCTCAGTTACAATGGCGGTATCTGTGTGGACGGAGTCAACTGGTTTCGGTGTGAGTGCGCTCCAGGTTTCGCCGGACCAGATTGTCGGATCAGTGAGTAATGATTGTTGCACTTAATCTTATAGCACATCTGCTTTTTGATGCAGTGCAAATATGCAAACCCTCAACTAGGACATTTAAAATTAGGATCCTGATTCAAGACCCTGACAAAGCCACATCAATGTAGCATGATTATAAGAGGGTGGATAGATGAAGCGAGGAAAGATCGAAAGCAAAAAAGGGGGGACAAGAAAGATGGACACTTTGACACCTAAATGTAAGACTGGGACGCCGCCCTCTCCCTTTTTCTCTGTCCTTTAACGCCTCAGAGGTCAGAGGTCGTCCCTCCTCCATACTCACACAGTCACACAAACACACACGGAAGACAAATTACCCAGTGACCCCGAAATTCTTCTTCTCTGCTCTTTTGTTTCGGCCGGATAGCGTTCACCTTTTCTGTCAGGCTCGAATTTAAGAATTTCTCATCCAGACTGTTTATGTGGAATGTGGATGACAAAGGACGGACTTCTAAGTGATTTCGGTGGGAAGCCACAATTGATATGTGTTGCTCAAAGACCTGCTCAAATAGGAGAGGGGCTGGTAGTTAAACATGTGCACAATTTACTCAGTTATACAAAATTAAATGTGGTAATTAAGGGTTGCTCACAGCTAATCTTGTACAACCTGTGACAAAGGATCACAAGAAAGCATAAGCTAAAAATATTGGGTCTAGTGTCCGGCTTAAATTTGATGCTCTTCTTCCCTTCACAGATATAAACGAGTGCCAGTCGTCACCCTGTGCCTACGGCGCCACCTGTGTGGACGAGATCAATGGTTTCCGCTGCATCTGTCCACTCGGTAGAACAGGAGCCCGATGCCAAGAGTGTAAATACATCTCTCTTCAAGTTATAATCCCTTATTAATTCTCTCCAACTTGAGGTTTATGTTGTCAAAGTTTGATCTTAATGCAGAATTTTAACTGCATTGATTTATCTGTTGATTTAGTCTCTCACTATTCCTGACGTCCAGATGTTCAACATGCCTCTTTCTGTCTGTTTCTAGTCATAGGTGTCGGGAAGACTTGCCACTACGCTGGACTGCAGTTTCCCCACAGCAGCCACTGGGAGGAGGAGTGTAACAGCTGCCAGTGCATCAACGGCAAAGTGGAGTGTACAAAGGTAAAAGCAGTGCCAGCAAATATCTGCTACTCCTCACTCAGGCCTCGGTCGCACTACATAATATTCAAAGTCGTCACATCGCTGTGCTTCACACTGCACAACTTTCTGTCTCGTAATTGGGATTCTTGAATTCGTTGGGGTTTTCACACTACATGGCTGATCAGCGACAGGCGGTCACACATTAGCTGAAACAACTGAAGTAGTCAATTGACAGAAAACGATCTGGTAACTTTTTTGTTAACCATTCGCTGTAACATTGTTTGAGACATTTTATAAAGAAAAATACAAAACATTTAATGGTATTTTTTGTCTTAAATGATATTAAGCAAAATGTTTTGACTGTTTGGACAAAGAAATAAATTTGAAGACATCATCAAGTTGTGATAGATTTTTGTCACTTTTATAGCAAAATGGTTGATGAATTAATCGATAATCAAAATGATATTTGCAGCCCTGAATAAGACGATGACTAACATTTGCTACTTTGCTACAACACGAGCCAACAAACCAGCAGAGTAATGCCAATGTTAAAGTTTCTGGGATATGATCGATGAATATTTTGACCCTGTGACACCAGGTGCTGTGTGGCCGTCGTCCCTGCCGGCTCCAGTCGTCAGGCCAGGACCAGAGACAGCAGTCTTGCCCAGCTGGACAAGAGTGCCTGGAGCACAGCTACCTCACCTGCTTCGCTCCCCCTTGTCATGAGTGGGGGGTTTGTTCCATGGCTGGACCCTCACCTCCACAGGCAACCACCAAGTGCCAACCAAACAGCGGGCATTTGGACAACAGCTGTGGCCGCATAACACTTGTCTTCAACAGAGACAAAGTACCACCAGTGAGTCATCTCTTCACATATCATTTTTCTTGTTGCAGTCTTGAGCACATTTTGAAGTAGTGGTTTTTGTTTTGTTGCTGATCTGTGTTTGTGTGCATATGCAGGGAACAACAGTGGAGAACATCTGCTATGAGCTGAGGTATCTTCCTGACACCCGAAGCTTGGCAAAAGACCATGCCCTCCTCCTGCTCTGTGACCTTTCGCATTCAAATCAGGACGCTGTGGAGGTGGCTTTAGTAAGTGGACAATCCAAACTTTGAATTTGTATTTCATCCTATTCTTGGCTTACAGTGTCCACGATACTCCTGCTGTGTAAAGTGTTATTGAAACATTATTAAACTACCCCATTTTGGCAGAGAAACTGAGTGTTGGAGGTCATTAGCTTATAACCAGTTTGGCTGGCACAGCTTTAGTTGGACCCAAACAACTGGTGCTGCTCTTTGGCTACAGGACACTCAAACCTACACTTGCTTAAAGGCTGTGCAATCCTAAAGAGTTAGATGAGAACATTGTTTCTATTCTGTACGCTGAGTGTGGATGTCTCGGCAGGAAAGTGAATATGTATATTTCACAAATAATCAAACTATCCATCAATTCGCTTATTGATTTTTCACTTTTTCCTCAAGTGTTAAGTAAGTGTTCAGTAACCCTAACCCTAACACATTAGGCTAAATAAGATAGGAAATATTTTAGATGTTGTGTGTTAGATGCTTCTTCACAGCTGTTATGTCTCATTTCTGCCTTGTTCTCTGGTTTGTTCTTAGTCTTTCCAGCCGGAGGATCTACCAGACCACACTCTGATCCAGGAGGCAGCCAGTGCCATAGTGGGCTCCTTGTCCAAGAGGCACAACAGCACCATCATGCTGGCAGTCATTGAGGTCAAAGTGGAAACACAGGTCATGCCCCCCTCAGTGGGTGAGTAATAATTAACAAAGGTGTCCCACAAGGGTTTGTTATGGGCCCCATTCAGTTCCTTGTTAGTGACTTCTCACTACGTCCACTGATTCCTCCATCCTTGTCCTCTGTTTCCTTTCTTGTACATCTTGATGTCGACAGATTACCTGGTGCCTCTCCTGTGTGTGGTCTTCTGCTTGCTCTGCCTCTTCTGCATCATCGTATGTGTTTGGTGGACGCGCAAGCGAAGAAAAGAGCGTGAAAGGAACGTACGATCAGCCGCTGATGACAACGTGAACAACCAGTGGGAGCCGCTTCGGCTCGTCGTGGGACGTCAGCAGCAGCAACAGCAGCTGAAGGAAAGCAACAGGGAGGCCGAGCAGGAGCGCAAAAAGCTCATGGGCCCCTCCTATCGGACGTGTGAGGGGGGGGAGGAGGAGGAGGAGGAGGAAGAGACGGAAGGCGAGCTTGAGCTCGAGGATGAGTGTGGTGGAGCAGAGGCGGGAAAGCAGCCAGTTAGTAAGTACTCTAAGACTGCAGTGCAGTCCAGTGGGGGAGTGATCTGCACCCTGCACAGCTCCAGTTCACCCCTCAAAGCACCCCACCGGACCCCAGGCTACAGCCCCAAAGACAACCGCTGGAAAAATGTCAGTGCCGCCTTGACTGGTCAGAAAGACCTCAGAGACCATTGTGTATAAGAAATTTAAACAAAGGACTCGCGATGTGGAAGCGAGAGAAGCTGCAAGGCTATTCTTATTTTTGGACTACTTTTGGAAAGACAGAAAGGCTTTGTGTTTTAATAAGCCGGTCTTTGCTTTGTTTTCATGTTTTCGTCACTGTCACCTGAAATGAGTTTTGGTTCAGGAGGCTAGAGCACAGTGAACATCCTTTTTTTTTTGCTTCTGTTCACTTATTTTTCTTTAATTATGTACAAAAGGAGATGAAATGCTACAATTATCAGGAGGCAAAGAGAGAGAAGCTCTCTGCAATTTTTGTTTATGGAAATGTATCATTAAAGAAACGATGAATCATCGAAAAGGAGAAAAAAAAAACCCAACCTGTATAAAGATTTTTTTTTGTTTACAGATGATTATGATTTAGTTAAATTGTCAGCGGGCTCCTGTTCAGTGTCTGTGGGGGGCAGATACACATTGAAGGGACAGTAAGGGAAGAGCTTTGAGGGAAATGGACTGTTGCAGCCACAATAACAGAGGAAGCCCCCCCTTTGCTCTGTCTCTTTCCGGCTTTGCCCACCAATCCACCTGTGGCCGTCATGCGCCAGCCTTACCAAAACACTTGGCCTGGAGGGGAGAGGGGACAGAAAACCCCAGTGCCTACTATGTGGCCTTCCATTTTTTTCTCCTGTCTCTCAGTTGTCTTGGCTGAAAGCTCTGTTTGAAGATTTTTTGCAGTATTTGAGTTGGTAGCAAGTGCCTTTCTAAGAGCCGCGTCCAGGCTCCAAGTCGCGCTGCCCGGTTTGACCTCCTTGTTCTCAAATCTCAAAGGGATGTAAGTGTACATTTAAAGAGTTCAATTTCACAGCAACGCCATTCAAGGTATTTGATCAAAACAGAAATGAATTGTCTGTACATATGTGTAAATACTAAAGGAGTCGCTGTGTATATTTGAAATAAGTAAATTAAAGACAAGTCACACATTTTTTTATTATTATTATTATTATTATTATTAATATTATTTTTATTTTTTTTACAATGCCATTCCTTTTATTTATGCCAGTCAAAATAGGCACGTTTTATAACACTTCATATCCAGAGTCCCACAATTAAGAATCTTTACAATGAGGTACCACCTATGAAGGGATTTCTGAAGGGTTTATAAATGGTTTGTCATGAGGATGCATTCCTCTTTAGAAACAAACTCATCAACAGTTCAGATAAACAGTGCTTTTTAGTTAATAATTCAAATTCAAGATTAGGTATTTTGCCTGACAGCTAAGGGAGAACGTTTCCTGTGACATCACAAGTAGGGGTGTGGCCAGATTTGTAACTTACTCCAGATTTTCTGGCCATAGAAAGTAATTCTACTATTACATTTTTTGATCCAGTTCTCACTAACAGTTTGACTCTCATTTTAACTTGCTTTCTGTTAGTGGTATCACTGATTTTGGTTGTTTAATTGGGATTTGATTAAAAAAAATTGGTAGCTTTTCACAACATTATAGCATTAAAAACTTTCAAACCATTTCTAAACCCATCACAAACCCTTTTGTATCAGGTGCCTTAATGTAATGAGAAATGCATTATTTGTGTAATCAATGGTCATCTTTTTATGTTGTTGGTTTGTTTTCACTATTAAGGAAAGTAACTCTTTAAAACATTGTGTGGTGTATAGTGGCGTGTTTTATTCGCCTGAGTAAAGTGCTCTCCTTGTCTCACTTTGCTATCATTGAGATTTCTGGAATAAAACACTTGATGGAGGATTTAAAAAAAAAAAAAAGAAAAGTCCACCATTGCTCTTTTGAGTGTCACGAATGTGGATGTCAGTAGGTCAAATGTGGTCATATGCATTAGCTTCATGTTTGGTTTCAAGTCTTTAATGAAGGGAACAATATTTGCAGATCCAGATGTTTTTGCTACCATGCGGATGTTTTTTTTTTAAGTTACCAACTCAGTTCAAAAATGACCCCTTTTCATATTATGTTATTGTCTCAAAACGCCATCATGTTTTCTGTAAATGGGACACAGTAAAATAAAGAATTAAAGATGCATCACTGCTGGTGTTAAAAGCTGAATATGCATATTGTATACATTTTATTCTACAAAAGACGTAAGTTAATTTTATACAAAGTGAAAAGGTTTTCATTATTTTAGTGGATGTTTCATTGTCCTAAATCATCCCAGTTATTTATTAAAGCAGTTTTGACACATCTTGATCACGCTTGTAATATTTGGTTTGCAGCACACGACACTGGAAAATCTCTGCTGAAACATTACTGTCCAATAAGCATCAAGCAGCTGGACTTGAAGTAAAGGGCCCACTTATTGTGCAGGAACTTTCAACCACATCACACAGCCTTCATCAGGTTGCTCAGTTCTCATAGAACTGTAGATGTTTCCATTTCAAACTTTTTACTGTAGCAGAACTTAGAGTCTATTCTTGACGTTAGAAACAGCAGCTGACAAACCAGACTTACCTCAAGGTCTATGTGCTTAATGTTAAGTATAAGTGCTAATTATGCATTATGTTCACTTAAAACTTATCCTTTTGAAAGTAGAAGATCATAGTTTAGTTTCCCAAGTCTGTATGGGAAAATTCTGATGCAATACTTGCCTTGTAGTGTTTATTCACAGAATTGTCTGTCATGATAGATATTGAAAACATCCCATCACCTGATTACAATTTGACAGTTCAGTATCATGGCACCTTGCCTTAAAGCTGCAATAATCTATATTTTATACTAACAGTTGATGAAATGACTGAAGCACAAGAGGTTGGTTGTATTGAACAACCCATAGAGAATTATTACCTGACTTTGGGATCACTCATCTACAGTGTAAACATAATCTTATACAGCAAATGTTCTCCACTCAGGTTCCAATAGGGTTCTTTGTCTCAAAAAGTGGACAAAAGTGAACTGTCATGCAAATTTAGCTCTGCTCAACTTAATAGCTCAATTGCAAATGTCTTATTACTGTTGACTCTTAACTCAATCTTATCTGATTTCATACATAAAATAAATTCAAGATTAACTCTCAACCTCTAACTGTTGCCATCTGCACAAGAATAACATTCCTCTGAAGCCCTGCAGTCCTTGCCCTTGCCCTCGTCTGTGTGTGGGCTGAGGACGGCCTGGATCGATCGATCTAATAACCTCGCCAGCCTCCGCGCCGTCCTGCCATCACTCTCGCTCCCACCACACCAATAGAGCCTCATCTCCTGTTCTGGGCCGATCCAGCCTCCGCCAATGGGAGGCTGGCGTGATCATCCTCGCCACATAAAGATGTGAATGTTTCATGAGTAATGTTCTGATGTCGGGCGGAGTGGTGGTGGGGTGGGACACTTTTCCTCCTGACTCCCATGGGTGCCCCTGGCTGGCGCTAATAGGACCTTCCCTTGTCGGAAAGGCCGGATCGACTTACACAGCTTTGTGGAAGTGGTGTAGTCATAGGAGGAGAGGGGAAGCTGATAATGTTTACGAATATATTAATCTACGGATGACTGTAAATTCACTTTCAGAAGGGTTTGGTCCTGTCGTCCGAGCATCACCTGATCCTATAAAAGGATATACAGCGGTTATTAATCACTTGAGTATCAGAACATTATATTTTGTTTCTGTAGAAATGCTCCATGCGTGAATTTCTTTTTGGTGCTTACGTCTGTGTTTGTATAATATCATGCCAACTCTCACATAGGATGGAGGCCTGGTCCCTGACTAGAGCTTTGTAATCTGTACAGCTGATGACAGACTCTATCCTTATACTCTCGATTTGGATAGGGAAAAACTTTCATTACTTGGCTTGACTTGAATTTAACCTATTTTATTCTTAATCTCATCAATAATTTCATGTCTAATAAACATTTTGGTTTTGAAATTGTTTTAATTCCTCTTTTATGTCTAATCATTAGGCAGTTTATTTATTGCCATAGTACAAAGTGTGTGATGTGATGCCAAGTCGCCTTTGTGCCTGTCAGCATCATTACCCCCTCAACACACACACACACACACACACACTGATCCCAGACTGCATCAGTAAACTGACACCAGATTCCAAAAGTGGCTCCTTACAACAGCCAAGGACATCTCAGTGTGCTGCATTTGTAAACACGTAGTACTACGACACTGAGCTCAAAATGGCCGAAAGCATTCGCAGCAGAGGAAGCAGCCGAAATGTAGAGGACATGACTGCTTAGTTTACTGTATTAAAGCAGAGAAGGTTGCAGTTTATACACACATGCAGCGTCTGTACTGCAGTAGACCGACTGAGTGTGAGATGGTATTTTGTGTGTGCTCCTGCTCCCTGTCGCAGCTCTGTGCATCTGTTGATGTGGGTCTTTGGGACCATCTGACAGTGGAAGCAGCTGGGTGACAGGATTTTAGGCTAAGCCCTCAGTCCCTTTAAACACACACACACACAAACACACACACAGTCACAAACCAAACATGGTCCTTATGGGACATCAAGCTGGCACGTGCTGGTGGACAGCGGGCTGCAGCTGGCACTGTGGGCTGACTGAAGCAAGCCACAGTGTACTGACTGTGTGTGTGTGTATGTGTGTGTTGGCTGGCTCTGCAGGTCTGCCTTGTCACTGCAGTAACCCTCACACGTACCCTCGGCACCAGGAGGTGGGGGGGGGGGCATCAACTTGGCAGAGGGGGCGGGGGGAGTCTTCAGTGCCACAGCAGATTTCTGGGACAACTGTTCAGTGTGTGTGCATGTGTCTAAATAAACAAATGTGTTGGGAGGAAACTTAAATGATTTGTGCGAGCAAACTAAGAGAAGTAATAAATACAGAGAAGTACACTTGAATTTGAATTAAAATAAAGATGTGATGATCAGTTATCATAATCAAAAATTTGAAGTGAAATTTTATTTTATTTATAGCTGCAGGTAACGTGGAAAATGTTTCGATGATGTGTTTGATGGAAAAATGTGAATCTGCAACTACTGATTATTTGGTGTATAAAATGTCAGCAAATGTTGAAAAATCACAATCCCAGTTTTCCAGAACCTGTGATGTTGGTTTTAAATGTTGTTTTTTCCAGTGAACAGTTTGAAACCCAAAGATATTCAGCTTACTATCATGAAAATATTTACATTTAAGAAGCAGAAACTGGTGAATTTGTGAATTTGTCATTTTTGCTTTAAATTTGATGCAAATGATTCATCAATTAATTGACAGTTTTGGCTGTGACAATGTGCAAAAGGTTGCATATGCATAGGGTTAGTTTAGTACCTCTTATCAAAACAGTGCATTACTTTCTGTCCTTTGGGAGTTCAAGATAAGATAAACCTTTATTCATCCCACAGTGGGGAAATTCACAAGGTTCCCTGCCGATGTCAGTCTGTAAATACCATATTTCATGAATGCATTTCATTCTTCTTTTGCTTGTATGAGACCTCAGTGCTGTCCCATCAATCTTATTTTAAAGTTTTACCATGAACACTAACCATAACAGTAGAGATTTTTTCAACCATTACAGAGTAATTTTGCCAAAGAATCACATTTAATCTGACAGGGACATGTTGATGTACTGGCCTGTTTTGCCTCCCTGCTGTAACACATGCAGCTCACAGCCAATGGAAGTCATTCAAAACACACATGTTGGATCCTGCAGGGCAGAAGGAAAAGTCAAAGGTCAGAGGAGGGTAAACAAACTGTGAATATGCACCAGGAGCCCTGGTCCACACACACACACACTTGCACACATATTCATGTTGCCAGCGCATGTGCCTTTATTGGCTGACTGGATATCTCTGGTGAGAATCTGGCCTTTAGCAGCCGGTGGGGGAAGCCAAAGCATGCACTCTCATATATCCAGAATATAGCTGTTGTTTACATGGGCGCACAGATGGAAAGATGGTGAGACTGTGCTTTTTTTTTTTTTTTTTGAGATTTTCATCTTTTAGTTTTCCTTCTTGTGCTTGTCTCCGCATATCCTCATGCGTGTCTGTTAATACACGCTCAAGTGACAGTGTGCAGTGCAACCCAACACCCTGTACAGTGATATGAAAGGTCAATTTGCACCTCTCAGCCTGAGTGATATCAGGGAGTGTAAAGTACCACAGAAGCTACTCTGAAGCAAGTTACAGTATGTACAGAACATGGCAGCACTTAGTGTCCATAAGAAAGTATAGCATTACCCAAAGTACGAATAATATTCTGAGTATTGACCACAGATTATGCAGTGAGTGCTGGGTGTAGCCACTTGTGGTGCTGTGCTATGCGGTAAATCCATCACTCGACATCAGTTGCATGAGTAGTACAGGTTTCTGTGTGTGTGTGTGTGTGAACGTGGAACAAGTGGAAAAAATACATTTCAAATAAAGTCATTCTTCTTCTTCTTCTTCTTCTTATTATTACAAAGTGTTGAAAATAGCTTAGATAGCTGTAGATTATGTTGTTGAATTTATTAAATTTAAGCATGGGACAGTTAGTTGGCTTTTATTTGTTCATGTCGCCCACTTCAGGGCCATTATTTGAGACCTGGCTTTTATTTCACTTCCTATTTGAGGAAATTGGGTGGTAACCAAAACTGTCACAGAAATTTAGTAGACTAAAACGTACAATACTTGCCTCTGAGATATCGTGAAATACTCAAGTAAGATACAAGTACTTTTAATTTTTAATTAAATACAGTACTTGTAAATGGACTTAGCTAGTCTCCGCCACTGGTCACATGTGACACGTCCTCTGACTGGTCTGTATATCGAACGCACCCTTTTAAATATGGCGGCCTATTTAATCAAGTCCTGCCCACATTTCAGGTGTGTGATGCTGCTAAACTGAATAAATGTCAACTCTGAAACACCTGCTGCTAATGTTTAAATAACGTTAGCACGTTAAAGTCAAGCTAACCTGCCGACAGTGGAGAAGATGATCGCGCTCATGCTAATCTCACTGTTAGCTAACTAGCTTAATTTACTCCTTGCGTTTCCCGTTTTTACTGACACATCTTCCCAAAGGATTTACTTTCTGCTCAGATCAAATCTTCACTCCACAAACTGTAAGTAGCTGCTGCTTGTGTTAACATGTGTACCAGTTTTGTAACTCAGTGTTTTGATATTGTTCAGTCAAGTTTATGGGCTAATTAAAGTCAGCTAATTAGCTATGTAAGCTAACAGTGCTGCTAACTGTTGGCTTGGTTTGTCTGGTTGTTCTGTTTGTGTCTCCTGGCTGCTTATTTCAGGAGTTTGTCTTGCTTGTGGTCAGTACTTGTGAAATAATATCTTGAAGCAGCTTAGTTTATTTTACTTGTGGTTGTGGTTTAGCAGGTGTATTATGCTGTGTTTAAGCTGGTGGTCTACATGAAGACAAGAATAAGTGTTAAATTTGTTACTTGCAAACCTGGTTTCTAATACTGCATGTTGACTTTGGGGATTTGAGTCCATTAAAATGAAAACACAGCTGTCTTACACCATGCTGTATTCACACACAGCACATTCACATTATTATTTCCTTCTCATCCTGGCCTCATGGAAAACTTTCTTCACTGAATTGCAAAAGTATTATGGATGTACACTCATATTTTTTTATAGACAGAAGTGTTATTTTCTCAGTCAATTGAATAATGGTTTGTTCTGTAAAATGGCACAAATGGAGAATCATGCCTGTCCAGTTGATTGTTTCATATTGCGTTTCTGGTTTCGAAAAACAGTTTAAAATCCATTTGAGAAAACAATATTACTGTAACTTTTAAATATATGGAAGCTGTTCTAGAGCTTTCGATCATATAGCGTGACCTTCATTATCAGATTGAATTGGCTCAGTTTTGAAGGCATCCAAATTTTCATTTAATTGGACTTCTCATCCACGTCGGCTTAAAAGCTGATCTGCTACTGAAGATCACGTGATGTGATCAATAGCTCCAGATCCACTACTAAATGGACCTTGTGGTGAGGTTGTTTTCTCTGCTGCCGTTTCCAAGGTCAAGAACTAACTTTGAACCTCGACTTTTAAGCCAACACCAAAGAGAAGTCCTCAAATTACTTGGCAAAAATTTTAATTTGAGCATCTACCATTCCATCATGACTTAGCAAACTGCCTCTTCTGAGGAAAAGCAAGTGAGTAAGCAGTCCTTGAGTACAACATCCATAGTAGTTTGCGTGCTAGCGTGGATTAGGTTTTGGTAATGGAAAAGCACAGGTATTCTGAGGAAAAGGAGGAGAGCCCTCTATTGTGCATTTAAGCTACTTACCGAGAATTTTCAAAGTGGCACGCCTACTGTGTGACTCAGTCTTGACTCACTTGGTCCATAATGAGTAATGAAATATTGAATGAGTGATTTCATAACATCACACATTCCTTGGTTGGTTTGGGCAGGTTACAGAAATATGTTGCCTTGAGCCGTGTCAAGTTTAGGTGAGCCAGTGTGAAAAAGTGATTTGGCACATTAAACACGCTGAAACTTGGGACTTACAGAGCTTTTAGTCGACAAAATGCACATGAAAACATTGAAAACACACATTGAAACAGTTTAAGACCGTCATTGAGTAGCGGGTAAGCAGCAGAAGTGCATCGTGTAGGGGCTTGATGCCTTGCTCAATGGCATTTTATGGAAGATTCATGAACTTCCTGCGTTCCCTTTACACAACCTTACAGTGTTTTCTCTTAATGCTCAGTTAACCAGCAAAGGGTCATGAGTGAGTGAAAGTAGGGTTTCAACCAATGATTATTTTCATCGTAATTCTTTTCCTGGATTAACGGAAAAATCGTTTTTGGTCAGATAATATTGTAAAATGCTTGTTAAAATTTCCAAGTCCAGAGCCCAGAGTAAATTCATCAATCATCTCTTTCTTTGTCACATATGATCTTAAACTGAATATCTTTAGGCTTCAGACTGTTGGTTGGACAAAACAAGATATTTGAGTATGTTGCCTTGGACTCAGCATGAAATTATAACATGAACTTTTCACAATTAATCTTGATTAATCGAGAAAATAAGCAGCAGACTAATCAAAAATGGAAACCAGATGACACAAGGGAATGTTTGGCATTTTTGCTGAGAAAGGATAGAAGCCAAACTTTGATTTCCCCCCTCTACAGTAAATATTAAATATAGAATGCATGCAAGCCAAACAAACTTGCAATATGCTAAATTTTTGAATCTGCTCTAAACTGAAACCAGAAACATCTTAGGTCCAGTTCTCAAGAAGCATTGTGGTTTCCAGCTGTGGAAGACTGATTAATGTTTAAATGTTTCTCCTCTTTGTATTGATGGAAAGTGGTGAAAGTGACACTCCAGAAGGAAAAAAAAATCAATTCATCAGAAACCCATTCAATACTTTAATCAATTCTCCCAACTTGACACTTGACAGACACGACCTTAGGTAGCTGATCAGAGGTCAACTCCATCTGTACTCAATCAATTCAATTACAATGCCTGAATGAAAGGATAATTGAAAGTTACAGGGGGAATCCCACGTAAAGATAATTGATCATCATCTTTAAAACCAATGATCCCTTTCCTCCATTAAAAGAACCCATCAGAAAAACATTGTTTGATTTGATTGTTCCAGATTTGCAGTATTTGCATTTGTAATCGGACTGTGGAGAAAATGGAGGTTGTGTGAGGTCATGCTAGGACTCGACGTTGGCATTGAAGCGATAAGGGCACAGCTGGGAATAGCGACTGGATGGACGTGGCGCTTGGCAAGGAGCCCGATGTGGCAGCTGACTTAATAAGGAAGGCCTTTTATCCTGCAGACGAACATGTGGCCGATGCTGCAGCAGCCTTTCTCACAGACAGACGGTTTCTCTGCTGCTGGGACCGGGGGGGAGGGGATGTGTGACCTAATGTGGACCCACCTTCCCTTAAAGATCATTAAAGCTGATTGTTCTATAGCTCATTATGTCAGATTTACTTGATGAATATTGCGCTCAGACCGGGGAGGTAGTGGAAGAAAAATCCACCTAATTAACCTTTTTTGTTTGTGGCATCCATCCACCTCTGTTGGCTAATTAAAGCTTTTTGTCACACACTTGTTAATAATAGCTGGCCGACACTGTTTTTATTTTATTATAATTAATATTATGCGTCCTCCACAATGTTGACAACAAGAGAGAAAGGCACCAACACTTTGTTCAGCTCTACTTTGAACAGAAAGCAAGAAATAAAAATATGGAGGTGCAGATGGCTGAAGATGCAGTCTGGTCACATCCTTATTATAACCCATAACCTATATGTCCTAATCCTAAATAAACTAATTGAACAGGTGAGGACTGATAAAATGTCCTTACTCAGGAGGATTTTCTGCATCTTCCATCATTATGAAGACTACACACACACACAGACACACACACACACAAACACAAACAAACAAACATTCACCAGAGTGGATGAGAGTCAAGTGAGTTATCCACTCACCCACTGCCTCCCCCCCTTCCCTCCCCCATCTGTCTGACTGAGTTCCTGTTCCCATCTACCCAGAGAGCTCGGCCACTGGAGATACTGAGAGAAGAAAAACATACATTGTTTTTCACGACATTAAAGGCAGACGGCCTTGTCACAGTCTGTGCTGTGTGTGCTACGTTGTTTGATAGGGAAATTGGATCTAGACTTGAGAGGGGAGTGTAATGCGGTTAAAGGCATCATGAAAAGCCAGCTGTAACAGGATTTCATCCTCTGTGGAGCTCCAGCTGACTGCTGCCGTGAGGCAAGTCATTAGGGAAAACCCAAGTGTGTGTGTGTGTGTGTGTGTGTGTGTGTGTGTGTGTGTGTGTGTGTGTGTGTGTGTGTGTGTGTGTGTGTGTGTGTGTGTGTGTGTGTGTGTGTGTGTGTGTGTGTGTGTGTGTGTGTGTGTGTGTGTGTTTGTGTCTCAGTTTGTCTGCCTCTGTGCCGGTGCTGTATGTAGGAGGTTTTACATTCTTCAGAGTCTGAGTTGGTGAATCCATTGTTCAGTAATGCCACCTTGTACCTGGAAGAGGGTCAAGCATGTCGGAACAAATGTTTAGTCATGCCATACTGCGGAGGAAACTGTGCCCTACATTTGATAGAACTTGATATGGTCACTAGATGGATAGATATATGGTCAATATATAGGATAGATGGAGAGCTATAATGCAGTCGGTAGATGCAATGTGATACATTCGATGGGAGGTAGATGGATGTGATACAGTATATAATTACAGCCGTGATCCCAAAATACTTGAAGCAGTGTAAAACGTAGATAAACCCAGAATGGGTGTTCCTGAGCTCATGTCGTAATATCCTTTATGCAATCATGTTGTGAACCTCGCCCCATCCATCCTTGTGTCCTGTAGCTACGATATAGTTAACAAGTGCAATATTGTGGTTGACAGATATGTTATGCTTTATGGATGGAAACAAAACCATATGATTCATACTTGTGTTATAATACAGTTGATGAATGAGGTCAATGATTAAACACCCTATATGAGATAAATTCTGTCAGTACTGTGGATATGATAAATAGGTAGATGGGTAAAGTACTGATAAAATCTTGAATATGTTTGCTTGATTTATCAGACCACTAAGCGAATCAGTAGACCTCAACATGGGCTCTGGGAACTGTGATGCATTTTCTGACATTTTATCGACTAATGGATTATTTGAGAAAATACTCTGCATATTAATCAATGAAGATAGTTACAGCCCTAGATACAATATATGATACCGTAGATCAAGGGTCGATGACTGGATACATGGATGCTAAATATAAAAAGTACCTCTGGTCTTCAGTGCAGTAATTTGTCTTTCTACTGATCTCCCTTTGTTTTTAAGCTGGACGCGATCACCGCAACATGTTTTGCTGCATGCAGGAGTGTGTTTTTGTGTACCAAGGTGACTCTACATATGCGTGTTCGCTGGAGAACATTTTTAATAGCTTCTTGCCAAGGTCAGCGCCTTTGCTGTGCTATGTGTGGAATGAGTGAAGGCCTTCGCTTGCAGTGCCTTCAGCCGACTCCAGAGAGTCGCGCTCATTGTGTGGCAGCCGAGGGGGAACAAAGACATTTCCACTGGAGGAACTTTGGGTTCCTGTCGATAAGGAGGGCAGCGTTGTGAGCTTGGGCCGTGTTTATATGCTTGTGTACAGTGGGGATCTGTGGAGCAGCAGAGGCTCGCACTTTCCAGACAACAAGTGGTGGCTGTATAAATAGTCACGCTCGGACAAACATCAAAGGGAGGGAGAAAATTCCACCCAATGATCAAGATTCTCAGCCTGAATGAAGTGTGTGTGTGTGTGTTTACTGGGGGTTAGGGTTTAGGCTGAGGAATATTTTTAAGCAAAACCTGAACTTAAATCTGACTTTCGAACCATTTGAATCCAGCCAATATTCATAAATATGAACATGATGACCCAAAAATTCTTTTTTCATTCCTCTCTATACCTCTACTCTGCTACATTTTATAGGTAAATATTGTGCTTTTTACTACACTACATTTATTTGACAACTATAGTCACTGGTTACTTTACAGCTTCTAAAACAAATCATCATCATGTTGTCATTTTATAATATATGATGTATTATTAGAGATTGAAAAGTAGTTAAAATTAACCTCATCTCAACCAGCTGCAACATTAAATATTACTTACAGGATCATGCAATATGATATAAACCTCTGAAATAGGTCATTGTGCACAATGAGTATTTTTACTTTTGATACTTAAACTACATTTTCCTGCTAAGATTTAGTAAAATTTTGAATGTAGGGCTTTTACTTGGAAATTGAATTGACATTTTGGTGTTGTTTCTTTGCAAGAATCTTAAGCATTTCTTCTACCACTGTTTATTATAACCCTTAACCCCAGTCCTAAATCCTAAAATTGAAAACGAATGGTCACACCCACCGAGATTATTAACAGATTAATCTGAGAGCACCATTGTCAACACAGAAAAACAACTCCTGGACAATGTGACCACCAACCCCGTCATCCATTTACTTACTTTGGCTTGACAAAGCTCGAAGGGGAAGTGATTCAATGGTTATTCACAGATCCATTCTTGCAAGTGCATTCCTTTTGTCTTCGCCCACCAGACGTCATGCATTCAGCTGCAATCACAATCCGCTGATGGGATAGAAAGATCCTGTTGATCCAAATAAATCTACTCATACATTGTTAGCAAAAATGCTTCAATACAATCTGGGTTTAAACTTGAGGCCATATGGGCTCTGTTGCCCTCCACAGGCTGGTTTCTGTACAGTTTCAAAACACTTCTTTCCTTTGTGCATTATGGTCACAATAATAGCTACATCCTGCACTGTATCGTACATTATCTCTCCTCACTGTGCGTTTGTCTATCAGATGATTATTCCATGCAGAGGACATTTTTAGCTGAGCTGATTGACAGTGACATTTGGACAACTTCTGGGTTTGTCCACAAACGCCATAGATGTCTCAGATAAGTTTAATGTGTTTGAGCTGTGTCAGTCATATAACAGATACTCTTCTGGTTATTCTCCAGTTTTATCAGTGATTTAGCTAACTATAGCAATCAATTTAAAAATCAGTTGGCTCCTGCTTTCACAGGCTGTAACCTTTTATGTTGCTGCTGCACAGCCATGCCTCTGATTTCATGTGTCGTATATTTTTATGGCCAAAAATGTCTTTATGAAGCTTTAAAATGCTCCCAGTGAAGACACATTCTTTCAGTACCATAAAGAAATTGGCTCTATGGGCTTGATATAATTATTATTATTATTGAGCTACTTTAAAGAACTCTAGACGACACAATTGTATATATTTCAGGTTTTAGGTGAATTACATACTTACTAAATAAATCAATCAGACAGTAAAGATGCACAAGAAACCTGAAATGTTTATCAGCCTTTATGTGAAAGGAAAAACATTTTTAGACTTTGAATCCCAAAAATCAAACGGTAAAATCAATGACATGAAGAACTCGTATTTATATGAACATACCAATTTGTAGTTGAACAAATCAGAGGTTTTGTTGCTTTATACCTTCATATAACATCCACTGCCAATCTAAGAGGCCTATGTGCATTTTGTTTCCTCCTGGATCTGCTGGTGTTGGCGTGTGACAACATTAGCTCTGTTGAGACCACTATGTTGTCTCAAAGCTCTCTGGTGACATTCGCACACTGTCTGCTGCCTTTCCTGCCCACTTATCAGCAGCTAATTGCCAGTAATGTCAAGGAGACAATGCTGCATCTGAACAGTTCATTCACTTATCCCGGTGTTGAGACACGAGCTTTCATGTCCCGTATTCCCACGGTTGTGCTTTGGGACTTTCCAAACTTTGCAGACTGTTCAGGATGAAGCATTTTCAGCTCAAAGGCACAGAAAATCACTGCATTTATTCTAGTTCAGTGATAAAGATTTGGAAGATTTGGCTCATAATATAAATCCTGTGAAGGATATTTATGTACTGTAGGAGTTTTAAAGCAACTTTCCGCTCAAAAGTCTCTGTGAATAAGCCATGAATTTACTATTATTACTAAGTTCATGACCTTCTGTCAAATCACCATTTCACAGTTTACTCATTCACTCATCTGACAACAGAAAGATGCATTGATGACCCCAACTAAATTGTGCAGTTGGATCGATTGACTCACAAAATAAGCAATGACAGAGCCTCGCCTGAATAGAATAGAGATTTAACTGTGTTTTCATTGTGTAGACATTTTAGTGTATATAGTACATCTTAAACACAAAACAGTTTTTATCCATATTTGTATGAACATGACCTCAAACATAAACCAGATGCATCACCACCAAACGTCAGACCTCATTCCTCATTTGTTGGGAACAAAGTGGAGAAAATACTATTGACTGACGTGATATTTGTCAGTGTAATTGTAGATTATTGGTGTAGTATTATATAGTAGATGTGTTCGTAAATGAAGAGGTCAAGAAAAGTGAATTCTCATCATGAATAAAATATGAGTTTAGCAAAATATAGAGAAAGAAAATGCCCCAAAAATGAGCTATAGTTTGCATTTACCTTGGTCTAAAGAGTGCCATGTTTTTTTATTTGTTCCACATAATAAAGCTCAAAAAGCAGCGTGTGAGGGGGAAATGGACGGGACTTCACCGACACCAAACCCACATCTGACACCTGATAAGGAGCTTGAGCGCGGCATGGACACCAGCAGGCATGGAGCCAAAGATACTCTGTGGCAGCACATTGGTGGTGAAGACTGAGAGTGCTGAGAGGTGAGAGGCATGTGTGGAAAGGGGAAAGGCTGATGTCTTCACATTAGGACTATCAGAAGTTTCCTCTGCGTGTCAAGCATCTGTGAGAGAGTGTGTGTTCAAATTCACTATAAACATATTGTCTTGTCTTCTCCATGTTTTGCTTGTTCTCTAATTTGAAATCGTTATCACTTTGATCAAGATAATAAGGGATGAAGACATATTACAGTCTACATATAAACATAGATACAAGTAAAATCACACCAAGCCCAATACTTTGTGCTGAGACCACAGTTGCATCCTGAATAAATCCTGTGCTGATGGTTTTATAGTGTTACCAATACTCCTTCCTTCGGTGGCTGTTTTGACCCTTGCTTATTGATTTTTCTCCACAGAAGGAGTCAATGCAGAGATGAGCACTACCGCTGCAGCAAAGAGGGTCAGTAAGTTTACAGCCAAAGGAGGGAGGGAAGGATTTTACCACACACACACACACACACACACACACACACACACACACACAGAGGAGAAAATAAAGAGGAGGCAAGAAGGAAGGTTTCTCTCTCATGAAGAGCTGGTTTATTTTTAAACAGTGTCCTGGGATAACATTTTCAAATATGATAATATTTGGGATGCAGTGAAGAAATGAATGCACTTGGTGTGAGACTTAAGCTATATGACTTTCCGTTATTCCCTCCTCCTTGATATGTGCAGAAAATGTAATTAAGAAGCATCTTGGTTATTGGATTCTCTCATGCAGGTGGTGAAATTGCACACTCACAGTCGAGTAGTTCCTGGTATTTAAAGCCATATGCGCAAATTTTAATTGTCACCTAAAATTAACAACAGAATAGGAACAAATGACAATTTTGACATGTTAAAGACGTCTATGTATCGCGTTACAGAGATATCTTCTGAAGTTAGCATGCTAACCAGCTAGCCACAGTCCATCTTGTCTGGTAATGCTTCTTTGTACCCCCAGAGGTGATAATGAGTCACTGTAGCGTTGAGTCTGCCCTCAGTCCAACACGAGAGGATGAAGGTCTGTACATTTTGGAAATAAAATAAAAGGCGATGTAGCATCTTTGAAATTATTTCAGGCAAGTAACTTCTCTGCTGTCACTTAACATATCTCATGAATTCCTATTTATTCCCATGGAAAGTTTCTGCCTCAAATAAGCCTGGGATTTTAGGAGAGATCTTGTTTCTAGCATTTTAACTTTAAAAATCAGAAATTTTGCATAGAAGAAGAAGAATTGAAACTAGTTAATAGAATTTTGAGAGGACATGGACATGGCTGATTTTTATGATGACTGCAAACATTTCTGTTGGATCTTTAAGAAAGCTAACAGGCTTTGAAGTTTGTATTAGCTTTAAGATGGCAGATGGAGCAAAAGCACAATGCTATGACTGTCTCCACTCATTTGCTCAATGATAATATCCATCAGCTTTACTGGCAGGAAATTTGTTTACAGCTCCAACATACAGTAATGATTGGGACTGGAAGAGGGGGTGACTGAGATGATACTGTAACATCTAAGATCAAGAAGAATTATCAAGATGTCTCTGCATGCAAACTTGTTTATTAAACCAGAATTTTACTGTGCAGCTGATGTTCTTATGTACTTGTTTTGTTTATGTGTTAGGCGGGCAGGTCAGTGCTGATATTGCTGCTGATCATAGAGGAGGAGAGTGCTGTGTAGACATACCACTAATGTGAGGATGGAGTGCACTGTCAACATACAGCCATGGTACTGATGGAGGTGTGTAAAACAGTGTGTGTGTGTGTGTGTGTGTGTGTGTGTTAGGTAGCATCAGATTTCATCTACTGTACATACACTTATTCATATGTTAACTATACATGCTTATACTGACCCCTACTGTTGGAAGATGGTCCATACAACTCTTCTTCACTGCTGTTTCATTGTCATGAATAACTTGGGGTTGCACCTTGTTTTGGGTTGATAGAAACGTTTCTCTTTTGGGTTCAGTCGTCAAAAAAATGGAAAGGGATCAAAGAAAGACAATTCAAAGAGAAATGGAGGAAACTTTGGTAACTTATGTGTCTGCTTTTTTGACTACTTTGGGTGGTGGAATGTAACTAAGAACAGTTACTTGAGTACGGCACTTTACTTCAGTATTTCCCTTCCTTGCTACTTATACAACTCCCCCACCATATGTCAGAGAGACATATTGTATTCTTTATTCCACTGCAGTTATTTGACAGCTTTAGTTCATTTGCGCTATAAGATTTTAGACTCAAAATATAGCATCAGTTGATAAAATGACATATTATTATAGATTATATGGTCAAGCTGTAAATTAAGTATTTAGAATTAGCTAAGTTTCAACATTGAAATACTGTATTGTACTGTACAAGAATATTTTATACGATAATTCAACTCTGACGGGGGCTGTGATACTTTAAGTACATGTTGCTGATAGTACCTCTGTACTTAAGTAGGATTTTGAATGCAGGACTTTTACTTATAATGGAGTATTTTTCACACTGCTATTTAAAAACATTTTCATTTCATTATTATTTATTGATCATTTTCCATAAAAATAATTTGCCATAGACAGAATTATAGCAAAAACTAAAAATCGAGGCCATTGTACTTCATGTTTACACCTTTTGTGTTTGTGTGTGGCTACGTAGTTGCTTAATCATTACCAGTGTCCCATGCAATAGCACAACAAACCGCCTAATTAATGGAGCGTCCAACATTCCTGGCTTTTATCCCGGGACACAAAAGAAGCCTTTTTGTGGCTCAGCAATAAATCAGTGGCTGCAGTCAGTCAGTGACACTTCAACACAATGTAACAGTGACGTTTCTGTAGTGGCCACAGCCACGGTGGCGACTCAACAATCACACATTTCTCACGTCCTCACTGTTTTCTAGGTATTGTTGCACTAACCATGAAATCGAGTGTGAAGAGAGGTTAACTGTTAACCAGCAGCAAATACCAGCTTTCAAATAGTCTCTTCATCTAGTAGTCATGTAGATGAATGGACCAGATTCTGCTAGAAAATGTCTTTTTTACAGAAGCTATTTTTCCTTTGAGCTCTTTTTCATACCTGGCCTGTATAATCTAAATTAAAGTAGATGAGAGATGTGAGGCCTTCTGAATTATTTTAATCTTATTTACTGAACAGAAGAAAATGTAATTTGGTTTCATTTAACGTGTGCACCTGCAGTTTAAGCCTCAGAGGAGTATGAAGCACACGCATGCACTCACATGCAGTCACAGCGGGCTCGTCTTTGTGCCAAGCGTCACGACCCACTGAGAGCAGGTTGTAATCGGAACGAGCAGGTGGTAAAAGAAGCGAATCAAACGGATCAGAGCAGGAGATTTATTTACCAGCTGGTCAAGTGCTGAAAGTGTGATCAAGAATGAAATCAGAAGGATCTATTTCAGTGGATCCAAACCAGTTTGCATGTTTGCAATATTTAAATGACGACCAAACCCGTTAATATAACAATTAATCATTCAGTGGATTCACTGTTTGTAGAGGTAAAATCATGAATTGATTAGTCGATCGATTAAACAAATGTCAAACATCCTCTGGTTTCAGCTTCTCCTATGTGAGGATTTGCTGCTTTTCTCTGTTTTATAACAAAAACTGCATATCTTTGGACTGTTGGATGGACAAAACAAGACAATTGTCACTTTGGACTGGGAAATTGTAACAGGCATTTTTCACTATATCCAGTTATTATAGGGACAAAGTGATTAATCAACTAGTCTGTATAAATCTAAACTGTATAAAAATAATCAGCAGAACAATATTCATTCAGAAACTGGTAACTGCCAAGACCCAAAGAACCAAAATAAACACAAGACAACCAGGAAAGGGACACTGGTCCATGTAATTAAAAATGAAAGTAATTCATTTTCAATTTTATGAGTGACTGTATTTTTGAGAATCAACTTTGAGAGAATCTCTATGTGAGGCAGAGAGCAGCAGCAGATGTGAGGAGAGAGGATCCAGAGAGGGGGAGGAGGATGATTTCGGGGAGAGGAGTGTGGGTGTCTGGTGACAGAGAGCAGTCATTTCCATCAGCCTCATTAGTTAATTATATTGTCAGGGATCCCATTAGTGTTTTTACAGTTCACTGAACTCCTCCCTTTGTATCAGCATCTCGAGTGTGTGTGTAAGACAATAGAGATGTCTGCTCACCACATGGACACAGAAAACAAATAGATTGTAAACAGCTCTTTATAAATGATATTAATTTTAGGCCCTTTACAGAAACAAAGAAGCAGTGTTTTAAGTAGACATAAGTACTAATACAGATGAAAAGTGATGTATCAGGGAATTCTTTATAAGAACCTTTGGTCATTGCAGTTTGAGTATCTTGGCTGTAAATCTTATGATAAAGACTAAGCATCATTGTATTTGGGTTTATGTGTTTAGGTCAGAACCACTTATCCCTCTGATTGACTATAATTTTCCAACAGTCTGATAACCAGACTAAATTGCTGTTTTCTTTCATTTCATTATTCATTCATTTTATTCAAATCATTGAAGAAAATGGCAGTGCAGCAGTGATTTGGAGATCTGGAACCATACTCAAATTTCCCTTAAATTATATTGAAATAACATTTTTCTAATGCTCCTGTGGTGAAGTTCTTTTTTTCTTTTCTTTTCAGCAAATTTGAACAACCAAGTCAGGCTCTGTAGCCTCATTATCAAAGCTTGAAAAGGTTCAGCCGACAAACTGGTTATGCGTAACAGTTAAGACATTTTCTACTATAATGAAAGTTTGAGTTTATAAGGTGCATTAAAGGCGTCATAAAAACTAACGTTCCCAAAACAGTAAAGAAAAGTGCAAGTGAGCAAACCGACCACTAGGGTGCACTGTCATTCTACATGAAAACATTTGGGTTCCAAGGCAAATGATAATTTAAAAGCTGTATAGGATATTTATGACATGGGATACAACAAGTAAAGTATTTGCTTTAGGAAGAAGGCCGAGCAATATTCAAGAGATTTCAGATCACTGTATCTATGTTTCTGTTTTTGGCTAAATATGTGACAGCGGGTGTTTTCTGTTCCTGACAGCTTAGTTGGTCTGGCTTCAAGTTATTGAAGGTCAGTCTTTAGTCTGAGTCTGGCCTGTGTCCAGAGGCTTTATCGTACATGCACCAATGATTAGACTGCACACTTTGTGTCATCAGGACAGAAATGTGTCTGAAGCTGCTGACCTGCCTCTTGTGTTAACCCGACTATGAGACTGGAGACTGAACTGTACCCATTAAATCAGCCCAGGAGCAGCAACTCATTAAACTAAACAAGATCACGTAAACTCATCTCGAATCTCACTCCTGTTCAGTACTCAAGATTGTGTGGTTCATTTGCAAAGTGAAACTTGACCAAACCATTAAACGGCTTTTAACTTTGCTCAGAGGAAACCCAATCTCTTGATTTTATGGATTCCCGCTTCTTTAACAGACAAAAATAATCTGTGATGCAGCTGAATCTGTTCTGAACCAAGCTGACATTGTTGGTTAAGTAACATGATTTTGTAATGAGATTGTTGGAAATGGAATGAAGGAGATGGACAGATGTGGCTTCACTGCAGAGGAGATGAGAGGGTTTTTTTCTGTGGCTATATTTTGAACAAGCAAAGAAAAAAATGCGCACAAGATGGACATAAAAGAACATTTTCATTCTCTTCTCATTGAATGTCAAACCAGAATTCACCCAAGCCTATACACAACCTACGGAGTAAAACAAAAAATGCCTAAAAACCTCTCTCTGGATTCAAAGTTGAATAATGGTGTGGGCTCTGGGGTTGTAAGCTATTTTTTTTTTTTTTTTTTTTTTTTTTTTTTTTTTATCCCAGATGGTTTTAATTGCTTTTCAGAAGAGCAGCATTACTCCCACATCACAATGTGTACCGAGAGAGAATGCCAGGCACGGCGCTCTCCAACAATAAATAACCTCTTCAGTCTGTTACAGGAAACCAGCGGCAAAAAATCCAAGGGACTGACACACACACACACACACACACACACACACACACACGCACACACAGCCTTTCTCTCTGTTCTGTCTGTCTTTATCACACACATACACGTCTACAGTGTCTCACACACATTAGTCAAACTTTTCTTTCCAGTCTGTCTCTCACCTTTCTTTCGCTGTTTTTAAAACCGTGTTTCCAAAAAATTTTTGGATGCTGAGTAAAACATAAGTAAAAACAAAATGCATGTTGCTCCTCGCCCCATCCTTGCTTGTGAATGACTGAGCCTTTCCATTATGCTCCTTTCATGCCGTTTTAAAAATATTTTGGCTCATACATTTTTTTTTTCAGTTTACTGGTCATTAGCAGACAGAACAAAAAGGGAATTTTGGATCCTGACTGTATCAGTGCAATGTCCACACTTCACTAGTTATTATTAACCTTCTCTAATCTGTCAGGTGTTTTTTAAATTGATTAAAAACTCAGTGAAAATATGTACATATTACTATTAATAATGCAAGTTTGCAGAATGGACAAAAAAACCTGGAAGCTTATTTAGTTTAGTTTCGTTTAAGGATCAAACTTCATTCCTGACTTTGGCAGGAGTCGAGAAAACAGTCTTACCACAAGGTCTTTGTAGAAGCTCTTCTGGAACTTTTGATCACATCACGCGATCTTCATCAGCAGATGGACTTTTCCTACCTGCTCACAGAGATTATGCAATGTGATTGAAATCACAGATCATCTACAAGTTGGATTGTGCGGTGAGATTGTTTTCTCAACAGATTTAGTTTGTTTTCATCAGGAGTTCTGGCCTGGAGTAAAAATTCTTCATCTCTCTGATTATTTTGCAGAGAACATAAGCCGCTCATGTTTACCTTTTGACATCTGTGTTATTCCTTCCACTCTTCCACCTTGCCTTGTTTGTTAACTTGTGCTCACTTGCATGTGGATAAATGCAGTAAAATGCAAAAGATTCATAGATTCAACATGAACTGATGAACTGAAGTCTGAAGTCTCAACTCGACTCCTCTGATCAAAGTAATTCTTCCTGTCTCTTCCTCTTCTTCTCTTTTTTTTTTTATTTTTCTCTCCCCACTAATCACTAGTTTATCCTTTTATTATTCTTTTAGTTTACAGAGTGTGCGCCACCCGCCTACAGATGTACACTAATTTTTATTCCACTTAGCAAAGTTTCCCCTTTGACTGGTGTCTCTGCTGACTCATGCAGACAGTCTCTCTGTCCTTCTATATTCTGCTTAATATTCACTTGACCATCACTTGATTCCCTACTGATGCTTTGCACTGTGCACATCTTACTGTAATCAACTCTGCCTCCTAACTGCACATCATAATGCAGCTACGCTCACTTGTTTATTAACTGTAATAATATTAATCAAAGTGAAGTAAAACAATAATAAATGGTTTAAACAAAACTCGTGGCCATTGGGATAAAACCAGCTTAATAATTTACAGCCAAGATACAGAGCATAAATGAACGAAAGCCAAAGAATGAATTGAATAAAAGTTTTAAGAAGTGATTTATAAGATGATAAAATGAAAATCTTGGATCATCTTCAGGCTTTCGTTAGTCAGAGAGGCCTTGGCCGAAGGTCAAGGTTGCATGTAAGCTAGTAAGACCTGCAAGATATCCAAAGTTTAGAAAGGTAATTTAAGCCAAAAACTCTTGCAGATATACTCAACTAGGATAGAGATGATCCCATAACTCTTCCTTTTAGTAGAAAGTATCAACAATTTTGGTGACAGTTGAACTGTTGAAGTGCTTTTTGGTTAAAGTAGGTAGGTAGGTAGGCAAACAGAAGTAAACACAGCAGAAGTAAAGGTGAGATTAACAAAAAGCATTTATAATCCACTTCCCACACAACATCCCTATATCTAAAACCATCAGTCTACCAAAACAAGCTGAATCCCCCTGACTCATCCCGGCCACGATTACATTACAGCAGATAAACAGTTCCCACAGTGGTCAGCGAGCGAAACCAGCCGCCCACAAACGCACAGCGGTGCCCTCAGTGTCACCTCATGTGCCAGGTTGCCACAATAAGAGCAACAACTTCCCACTCTCACTTCTATAAAGCTGCCAGCATGTGACGCCTGCCCTGTCCCATGCCTTTAGAGGTCAACATGAACCTCTGACCTCGGCAAGACCCTGCCAGCCTGGAGGTCGAGCAGTTTTGATTCCTTGTTTTGGTGCTCAATATTGGGTAAACAGCCGTCGACGTATTTGTTTATGAAGTGATATTCAGACAGATTGTTTGTGGAGATGCTGTGAGGCCTTAAAAGTTCTTGGGTAAGGGTATGACTTGAAGCAAAATAGTGGGTCAGTCCTTGGATTCTTGGCAGCTTTAGTGTCATATATGAGCTATAATATAGTTTATGTAACATCTTGACCATAAACAAATGTGGTCAGCAGTGAAATGAAGCCTCTGAACCTCTGTGTTCCTCTTACTGATGGATCCATCTCTACCAAGGCACACAGGACTTCTCCTTTCTCTGTGCCAGCTGTTTCCGCACTAGAATCACTGTCTTGAAAAAAAGATTGTCCTCCTGCCATCATATATTACCATGCACATCTTGGGAGGCCAGTCTTCCAGTTTCCTCTCACCGGGACTGATGGGGGGCAATTGGAAAAACTCAGAGAGAGTTGGATTGAAGCACTTTCCAAAAGGAAGCACAAACTATAATCGCTCTTCTGTTTTTGGGGGACAAACTGAGGATTTCTCTTCAGACCAGTGGGTAGAGTCATGTTAGTTCTTGGCACTAACTTGGCAAATAAAGGCACCTGAGACCCACTAAACGCCAAACAGCGCCATCATTGGGGCGAAGGATTATTAAGACAGATCTGAGTAGAAATAAAACACCTTGGCCACAAAAAAATCTTTTCTGCTGATGGTTACCTTTGTGCCACAGCGGTGAAGTGGCAAAGTTATGAAACCACTGGCTCCAAATTTTGGTAATGCTCATTCGTTATGTGCCATCATTACAACTGAGGGTTAAAAGCCCAATTTTAAGGGCAAATTGCTCCTCAGATCCCCATAAACCAAATGACAGAAAGTCGGGAGCAGCCATAGTCACATCTTCTGGCACAATTTGCACCTTGCAACCTGCGGCGCACTCACATGGATCTGGCCAGAATGTGAAGACTGTAGTCCATTTCCAGGCAATGTCAAATGAGCTTGTGAAGCACCGATAGGCTGCGCAGACACAAAATGTAATCACCGAAATTGGATTTTAAGAGGTGAGAAATGAGCGCATCATAATTCTGAATGATTATCTCGCCAGGTGTGACGGTGGTCCATGACTGGCAAAAGCTTTTTTTTTTTTTTTTTTTCTTCAGGGAAAATTGCAAGGGTGAAAATGCTCTCTCAGAGACACGTACTCTGTCCTTGTGTCCCATGGGAGAGCAGGTGTAGAGGGGGAATTGAATCTGGAGAAAGTATTCCAGATACTAGAGCTAATCAATGGTGTATTATGTTCTAGATTACTTCTCTAATTGCAGCAGAGAGCATTCGTGTTTTTTTTTTCTCTAAAAATACTGCATCTGATGCGCAGCACTGATGAATGTGCTGATGTGCGTCATTGTAGTTTGAAGGAACCCAGTACGTAAAACAGTAGCAGAGTGGCTTATCAGCAAAAAACTAACTGACATGATGATGCAGAGATGAGAAGGTACGCTTTACACAGCGACAGTGTTGTTTCTCAAATGAAAAAAATAAATCCACAGAGAAATGGAGTTCAGTTTATCTAACAAGGAGTCATACCAAACAACAATATTAGTGATCAATTTATCATGTAAGTTAAAGGTACCTTGCAGAGTTTTTGACCTCTAGCAGCGCTCTGGAGTTATTCTTTTACAACTAGGTTTGTTTGCTTTATTGTGCGTGTGTGTGAGCGCGCAAGCAGCAAGACTGACATATCGCTGTTGGTTTCACGCTATTCTGCTGATCCAAAGTTGGTAGTAGAGTGCAAACAAATCATGATTTAAAATATTAAGAAATCTGCTTTGCTAAATTAAAAGCAATGCAGAACACATTTTGTCTGTTTGCATGAAAACACCAAAGCATTTGTTGGTTTTAGTTGCGAGGATTTGTTGCTTTTCTATATTTTTATATAATTGTGAGCAGAATATCTTCAGGTTTTGGACTGTTGGTTGGACTAAATGGTCAATTTGAACAGACCACCTTGGGCTCTGGAAATTGTGAAGCTATGATGGATGTTTTTCTCCAAACAGTTTGATAAAAGACCCATTGAATGGAAGTGAAAAAATATTACATCATTTATTACATTAGTTATCAAAAGGAGAACATGATATAATAGAGTACATACATAGAAAAGCCTAAATGTCTGTGAGTTGGTTAAAGAGATAGTTCAGAGATACTGTAGTTTTGGAGAATTTCACAGTTTTTTGTCACTTTCCCAGAGTCAGAAACTAATAAATGCCTTCAGACAAACCTTTTTTTATGTATTTGGTGCAGTTTGAACACTGTCTTGGCTCAATTGTTCAGTGTCTGTGGCATCAAATAACATAATCATGATCCCAGAGGTCTCCAGGAATTGACTGAAAATAAGCAAGTTAACAAAGGCAGGTTGAAACAATAAACAATATATTGAATAATTGCAAAAGGGATAAATAAATCAATGATAGAAATAATCATTAGTTGCAGCCCTACTTGCAGTTATATATATATATATTTCTTCCATATGTGCTTTTTGCATAACAATACAGACTAATGTGTAAATTCCCATCAGTGCAATATAACCTGTAATGATTGGCTCTGTATTTCTGTACTGACCCAGTAGTCATTCAGTCAACCTTTATTAACACTCATAGACAACACACTGAGGAACAAGAGCCCCTTTATAATGAGGCTGAAATCAAAAACAAGTTGTCAAAGCTGAGCTTAAAACTTGTAAATGTATTTGTCCTGATTATGCAACAACCTTCACTGAATAATTTGCTTTTGCATCACAACTCTTGAAATAATAAAGAATGTGCAGCATTGTTTGTTTTCTGCACCACTTTGCAACCTGTTTGCTGCCTTGGCTGCAGAATCACAAGCAATTTCCTCTCTGGACTCTTTGCTAATGAGCTCAGAGGAAAGCAGAGGTCAGACTTCGGCTTTTAACACAGAACTTGTCCAGACCCTCTGTAAGGCCCAGGATCCTGTGGTGGATAACCCACAGATTAACATTGTCACTGCTGCGTGTGGAAAAACATGAGACACGTGATTTAGATTTGAAATTATGACTATAACAACGGCCTAAAAAGGAGACATCAGCCTCTTCTTTCTGCAGTCAGAAGAGATGCCAGTGTCTCCAACAACAGGAGATCAGAATGCAGTGCAGCTTCAGGATGTGACATGGAAATGAAACCGGCAGCATTTGGCCAAGATTGATCTCACCTGCTGCGATTTGACTTCTTATTTCTCAGCTGCGATACATTTAATTCAGGACTACAATAACAGAGTAGACAGCACCTTGAATGTGATGAATCCCCTCAGTGTCAGGACGTCTGTTTGGCGATTAATGAGTCCTGCCCTTTAATATCCAATGTTTAGTTGCTCCACTGTGTCGTATTTCAGAATTAATTATTGCCAGTCTTCATGTTTTGTTGTGCTGCGAATATCAATTCGAAAGGTCAGGACCGAAATTTTACATGTGGGCAGACTCGAAAATTGACCTTTCACACATGTACATAAACAAAAATACTTATATAAGCACTTTTTTATATGCATGACTTAATGATATATTTTTTTTGTTTGATGGTACATGAGTAAACATCCGAAGTATCTTAGCTCAAGTTTAGCTTAAGCAACCAACCAGCTGACTGAATGGCTCCATGCTTGTTTCTCAGTTATCTCATGACAGTCTCAGTGGATGTGGCTCAAATAATGACGTACAAAAATATTCACCTGTTTAACATTTACAGGAGTTAAGTGGTTTAGCCAGATTTACCTGAGAGGACTTTACTTCTGTGTGACCTTAACTGAGAGGAAACACTTAAATTGACTAAATGGCCCCAATTAGAATTTGATTGACATGTACAGGGAGGAAGGAAGGTGGGGTTTATTCTGACGTCTTTGGGCGACTTTTTCCACAGCAGCATCAAGTTCACATCATAGTGTAAAAGAAAGAAGTTGGGTGAGCCCCTTCAAAATAAAAGCACAAAGTTAACAAGTGAAACATCTTAAACCTAGTGAAAGTTTCTAAACATTTCTCCGAAATTTGTTTTTAATATTGTACCTTAGTTTTTTTGCAGTACTGATGTATCATACTTAAAACTAGAAGAGCAGCTAATCATGGACCATCATCTATACACATCATCACTTCATCACACTGCAACAAGGATGTTTAGTGAGCACGCAAGTTTTATTTATACAGCTTTATTACTTTTTCAAAACAGAAATTACAAAATGCTTTACAGAAAAAAGTAAAGTGGATAAAAGAGACTCTGAAGACAATACATAAAAATCAGGCAGTATTGTGCGCACACCCCCAATTAAAAAGTATAATATCAAGAGAAAGTTAAAGGAAGTATAGTATTTAATTTAGTATTTGGGGCCACCAGGAATGATTTGGCCCTTTGGTGATTGTGCTTACAAACCAAAAACAGCTCTCCAAAATCTACATGTACTGATAGGAAAGAAAAAAGTGTGGTTCTATTTTAATTAGTGGATTTTTAAGTCTTGTCATTTTTTTCATATTTAATTATGTTGAGGTTGATACAGAAACAAATCCAGCCAGGAATCATGAGGTGGTTCTGAGGGAGGGTTTTATTTTGAAGGCACTGACCGGATGTTGTGCATCTTATTCTCTATAGTCGAACATCATTTCCCTGATCTCAGCTGCTCGTTTGGCTTCAGGCTTAAGCGACTGCAGAGTCTCATATGAACACCAAGAGACTGTCGCTGAACTTCATCTGTGTTCACCTTTTCTGCGGCTCATAACAGCTCCAACAACTGTTTCTGCAACACTTCAGCAACACAGGACAACACAGCAGGACTCCAGGCTGTCAAAGTTTGTCTGCAGCTGCACCAACAGGAGGTGAGAATATTTCCATGTTTATTAATGCAACTTATTAATGTTTGTATTGAAGCAGGCGACGTGCAGCTCTGCAGACAGGATGTTAAACTAAAGTCCAGACTGTCCCTCTGGTTTATGATCTTATATTAAAGGTACAAGCAACAAGTGGAAGGCCTCTAACAAACATCAGACTGAAAGCAGTGGTTAACAGGTGACAGAATAAACTCCAACAGGAAATCATTACCAGGATGTGGAGATCCAGCCTTTATTCAGTTATTTTAGATCACATTAAAAGCTTCTTGAAGGATTTGGATGTTGTATCTATGAAGGAGAGATAGGGTAGTTGATCAAGCTGAATATGAATTTTCTAGTCACATTTGGAATCCATGTGAATTTGCTGGGACTTTAAGCCCTGGTTTATTTGCAGGTCTATAATGTTGTTTAAAAATCAGCCTTTTATATTTAAACAAGCCCAATGTGAAAACTAACCTACTTCAGAAAGTACTTACTGTACTTGCTATGTAAACAAGAGGCTGCTATCAGCCAGCAGCAGTGATACAGACAAGCTCGCTGGAAGAGTTTCCTCTTCTCTTGTTTGAACTGGGCATCTGATGGTGGATCACTGCAATGTTTCACTGGTCGGGTTTGTCAGTTACAAAGTCCTCTGGTCAGACATTTGTTTTGGGGGTCATTGTGTTTAATAGACTTACTTTGGACATGCCAAAAAAGAAAAGAGTAAGTTCTTTAAATAATCTTATCTATCTGCTTTTCATTCAACTTCTTTTTCATCATTTGGATGCAATCATACAATTTCTGATTTCCCTGTGAATATGTCGAAATGTATTCAGAGTTGAAGTACGTGGAAATGAAAGGAAATTGATATAATGTTGTAAATTGATTTAAGGTGGCACTTTCATTGTCAACTTTTTGAGCATAAAAGTTGCACTGGTGTGAGTAAGGACCTGACTTATCCTTTTTAAAGTTTGTGTACTTATGTGTGCCAAATTAAAGAATTCAAAATATTAAAAGCACATCTTCTCACCTCATATCACAGATATGACCAACATTTCCTGTGAGTTACTTTCACTAAAATGCCAATGCAGGTACTTTTAAGAGGCAAAACAAAAAACTGTCACAGGAAATTTGCTTAAAACCATAATTACTGTTACTGTTGTTTTTAATTCAGTCTTCTTACAGAGAGAAGATTTTAATTTCAAGGTTGTATCCTTTGAGCTAGATGGAAAGAAATTATTTTTAGTCTTGTCTTTCGGGTTGGGATTATAGGTTAAACTCAATTACCATTGTGCTGTACTTTAAGCATATTTTAATTTCCAGGCTTTTGCTGACATTGTCATTTATATTTAATGTTTTGTGTAATTTGTCTTTTAAAAGTAATTGCAGTCAATGTGAAGCATAAATCGAGCGCGTAAATCTCATAAAATCTTTTTGCAACGGGAAAAAAATTTAGGGATTTTTCACATTGTCTGGCAGCAGCCACCGGCCACATCCCCACTCGTACTCCCTTACTGTATATAGTAAGGTACGGCTTCTTTCTGCAGAGCGGCTTCATATCCGTTTCCGCCTGAGTTTAGGGAGGCGGTGAGATTTTCGGATGGGAAAACGACATGACCTTGAGCTTTTGTGTAAAAGGCATGTACTTCTGGCTAATGACCAGGAACAGTTCTGCCGTTTCAGATTTAGCTTTATTTGGCTTCGTGTATAACTTTGGGGGGAGATACATGCTTTGTGTGTTTGTGTGTATAAATGTATAAGCTACATAAATGTTTTCCTGTTGTGTGATCAAGGAGCTTCCTTAGTGTCTAATCTGCCTTAAAAAACCCAAAACACCAACTACTACAATAAAACTGTTTGTTATACCACATAAATAAGGCAGTAGCTAAATCTGATCATACTGGAGGAAAAAAATATAACTAGATAGGCTAAACCAAATATCCTCTATAAGAAAGATAAAGCATTATAAGCTGCATCAAAGGAATTAAATGGTATACACTTCCTAAGCTTAATGTGCTTCATACTGTTCTAGAACATCTTTGGAAAAGATCTATGTTGCCAGATCTCACAAGAGTGTGTTGCTTAGACAGAGACAGGTCTCAAACAAAGTTAATTTCTCCTGATTTGTCTAAAAAATGCTAATTTAGTGTAAAAATATTTGGAAGATATGCGGCTTGTGAAAAATGGGTCCATATTTACTTCGGTGACTGTGTGGCCAAAGAATCAGTCATAATCTGTCCTCACTTCTCCCATTGGAGTGAATGGGCCCACTGGTCTACTAAAGGGGCGGGGCAGTGGAGAAACCCATGTGACACAGATACAGAACGTGACTCTTGTGCACCGCATCTCTTTACCCAATGTCCCTGAGTTACATAAAGAAAAAACAACTTTTCCACAATTCTTTTCAACTTTTCAAATTTCTGCCTCCCGTCAACGCCTGAGTCCCTTTGGGCACGTGTTGTGGAGGTCAGTGCACTTGGGGTCAGAGTTAGTTGACCTTTAGCTGCCCAACCAGGTGGAAAACATTGTGCTCACTGCTATAACTTGCACCACTGCTCCAGAGAGCGCAGACGTTTTTTCAATTGGAAATAATGGCCGGACTCTGTTCAATGTTGAACTTATTGCATTTGGTGTGATCGCCCAGTCAGGCAGGAATGGTAGGAGACCAGGAGGCCATGGAAATGTTTGTCGAGGTCCTTGAGTAAGCAAGCAAGGCATTTGACACACAGCTATAAAGAAGCCAGGGTTTACTGAACATTTAGCATTCGTTGTCTGTGGCGGGTTTTCGTGGCGGCAGGATGAGCAGCGTAGCGGAGGAGTTGGGAGGTTTTCTCTCACAGTGGGCTGCCAGCTGCTGGAGACAGTGACAGTGAGGAGGTTTAAAGGCAAGGTCAAAGCTTCAAAGGAAACAAAAACTCTTCCACATCTGCTTTTACCCCCAAATGGTAATTGAAGAGGCAATTTTTTTTCTTTTCTCTTAAAGTGACTCATTTGGTTTAGGAGTCAGTTCATTGGCTGCAGACACAAGGTCATCGGAGACTTGGTGAAACTAAACTGGACTCTTAGCTGTGAAATCTGAAATTTAAGAGTAATAAAATTCTCATGTCTGTTTGCGTATTATTGCACGTGTCGTAATTGAAGTTTTTGTGACTTAGCGTTTCCGTTTGACTCATCGATCATTCCCTATGATTCAAGCAGAAACCGATGAGCTGGCGAGCCGTGTAATTAAACAGCACAGAATGGCTCAAACTCTTTCATTTCCTGGCATTTCATCAGTGTGGATGTCAGGTAAGGATTGATAAGCCCATAGAAGACAGAGGTAAATCCATCCTCCCATTGCCAAGACACACTCAGTATTATCAGCCAGCAGTGGATCATTTGTCAAAACAAATGTCATTAAAAAGGCCAAATATTAAGCAAACGTTGCCTTAGAGCTGTTAACAGCAAGAGAAATGACAAACTATTCATTGTGTGTCTGAAACGTCCGAGTCAGTCGTCACTCATAACTGTAAAAACAATGATAGGCTGTGTCTGTAGATCATGATCACCACCATTGACAAAATGCTCAGTGACTAGTCGTGTTTAGCATCTTAAGATTTTCCATGAAAGTGCTAATTATATTTAAAACACAGATTCATTTAAAAAAACAGATGTTTTTGGCCTCTTGGGGGCGCTGCAATAAGCTGTGAACACATTATCACCTTTATACCGCTGATGTGGCAAACTGATATTGAGCTTCATTTGGGGTCGTGTTTGTGTCCTGATGAATGTAAATCCCATCTTCACTCTCCTTTTATCACTAATTTGCTTTTTGTTTGGTGCTAAATGCTCCACTGTGTTCACCAGCTAGTCTAATCTGTCGAGTTCGAGACACTCTTGGGAAGTGTGCTTGTACAGATATCTTTAAAATGTTTTTTAATCTTAAGCCATTCATTCATTTCATTTCCTGAAATTTGATTTTTTCATGCCACACTCCGTTCATGGATGGAGGCATATCTCTTTTATAATTGCTTGTTTCTCCCTCAAAGAACACCAGCAGGGATTCACCAATTCTTCTTTCTTCAGCGTCAAACACTGTAATAATTCTTTTTGAACAAAAACAAATTGTTCTAAGAGGAGTTTTGAATGTTATGTCCTATGACAGGCAATATTTTACAGTTGAAGCTGTGTGGTGATATTTACTTTGTAAAATATGTTTGGTGGATTTAACCTCAACTTTTGCTCTGTCCTCAACTTCTGACAAATTAGAAAATTACAGTTATTGGCTCAATGTCAGAAGATCACTGGACTGGACAAAGTGATGCTGCCAGCATGTCCACACATCTTCATCGAAGCAAAGGCTGCAATCAAAAATGCATTTCTTTCAGCATTTATTTGCAAAGCTTCAATCATAGACTGAAGAGTCTGAGACAAGTGTAATAAAGTCTTGCAAGAAGAAGCACTTAACTGATGGCAAAAATAAAATAGCTGGAAGGTTGTTGATGATGAAAATAATCAGCATGTTTAAAAGCTCTGTTCGTGTTTTCACAGCTGTAAGAGTGATTTCTCCTCTCACACATTAATTCGATGTCATAAAAATGAAAATTCACTGTGGCACTTTCCACAGTATCAACAATAATTAATGGTCACTTATACTCGTTGCAGCTGTGAGTTTAATTACTACCAGTTTTCAGCGCTGTTCATTTTACGCTGGACGGCTCAAAACTCCAGCTTCTCCCACAGATTAGAGTTTTGTTGACGAGCCAAACCGCGGCTTCTCTCAGCCGTTCGGATTAATGGACCCTTTTATAAATAATGCCTTCCATAGTGAGCTGTATGTCAGGGAGGTGGAGATGGTGTGTACCAGCTTTGACTGAAGACAGACTCCTGCCACTCAGGAATGATTAACTCTGCTGTAAGAGCAAACATGTCCTTAGATTGTCCTGGTATGTGTGTGTTGTATTTATTGATCTGTCTCTGTCTACAGGGCATTATATACGTAGGACTGAGCGATGCAGCTGAAAACACAAAATGTTCAATTTCAGTCTATCGATAATTTTGTGACATTGTATATCTGGCAAACACAACCCTGGGAACTTGATGTATTCTTGGGGTACTAACACTTGTATCTTGGGCTTCCGGGGCTCGGCCGCCCGTCCATGTATGATTCCAGAGATTAGTGTTCAGGGACCATCATTGCAAAAGCCTGGTCACCTTTTGTAACGAGTCTGGACTTAGGAACCAACAAGAAGGTCCCAGCAGAGGATTTCAGGCTGCGTACAGGTTCATAGGGGACAAATGATGAGGAATCTAGTTGTTGGCCAGACCCTGCAGAGCTTTAGTAAAATCTTAAAGTCAATCCTAAAACCAGGGAGTAATGTGGTCTTGTTTTTTGGAGTTGACTAAAATCTGAGCAGCTTGATTTTGAACCAGTTGGAGGCGAGAGATGTCTTTATGAGTAAGACCAGAATGAAGGTCAAAATAAAGGTTCAAGGTCTGTTTTAACTGTTGCTTTTCTTTTCGTCTTCCAGCTGGAAACGTTCGCATGCGTCTGACTCCACGTGCCATGATGTGAGACTCATGGCTGGACTGAGACTGAGCACTGAACAGCAGAAGAACAGAACTGCGGCCCTGTGTGTTCACTGTCCTCTGGATCAATTCACAGCATCGACTTTTCGGCTGCTCAGGTTGATCATGTGATCCATCCCAACTCTGGCATTTCATCCTGAGCAGAGTTAAATCAAAGTCAGCCACAGGTTTGAGTTATCCATCATGCTGGGAGTTTACAATGTGAGCTCCTGACTGACAAACTACCCTGGTCTGTGTAGGTGGATCTGCTGTGCTTTTATTATATTTCAGAGCCTGTACATGTAGATAATGACATTACCACAGTGAACCTGACATCAAGGGGAAAAAATGACTCTGTCCTAGGCTCGTTTTCTTTCTTGATCATGTGGTAAATCTCATGAGAGCATCTGTAGTTGCGATGGCCGTTGCCTCCTCTCCAGAGAAGGACCAGCCGCTCCTCCAGCTCCAGAAGGTGGACTCCAGTCGAGTTGGCGGTCGTGTCCTCTCCCCGATCCTCAGCTCCTCTCGGGAACCAAGCCAGCCCATCTGCATCCCCTCCCCCTACACCGACCTCAGCCACGACTTCGCCTCCATTCCTTTCTACAGCCCGGCTATCTTCAGTTACGGCAGTCCGGCCATTTCAGACTGCCCCTCCGTCCGTCAGTCACTAAGCCCCTCCTTGTTCTGGCCCAGCCACGGCCACGTGGGGCCACCGATACCCCTGCACCACCAGGTTCGGCCCCGCCACGAGCAGCCAAACCAGAGTCCATGGGTGGAGCTGTCGCCGCTGGAAAATGTGTTAGCAACCAGGTAGGATTGTGCATCATGTGTGCTGCAACTAATCATTTGAATTATCAATTAATCTGTTGATTAATGTTTACGTTAATTAATTAAATGCTTAGTTTAAAGATTGTCAGAAGTGAAATTTCTTTATTATCTTTAAATAACTTGTTTTGTCTCACCAAGAGTCCAACAACCCAAAGATATTAAATAACAATGATATAAAAGTGAGAAAGCACCATGTCCTCGCATTGATAAATGAGTTAACGACTTAACGAACATCTTTCAACCGAGTAGCTGATTATTGGACTAATGTTTAAACTGTCAGTCTTCAGTTGCTTTTTTGTTGAAATAGTTTAATATGTACATGGAATCATTCTTTCCAAATGTTCTCCCATGTTAATTATTACAGTAAACCAAAATAATCTGTAATCATTCGACTGCTGTGGTAATGATTTGTTAAAATGGAACAAGCAGTACACTTAATTAAAGTGATTTACACACTGAGCCCAGAGTTCTTATTCCACTTGTTTTTGTCTCGGGGAGAAATGATGACTCAAACTTACCCGTTCGTAGGAGCGCGAGGAGACGTTCTCAGGAGAATGAGGAGGCCGTGGTGTCGTCCGGCGGGAAGGCCGACCTCCACTACTGCGCCGTGTGCAACGACTACGCCTCCGGCTACCACTACGGCGTCTGGTCCTGTGAGGGGTGTAAGGCCTTCTTCAAGAGGAGCATCCAAAGTGAGACGCAGAAACACACAGTAGCTTTGCATGCGTGGTGGAAAGACGGGTGAATACCGGTTTGTCGACCCTGTTCATGTTCGGACTTTCTGAGGTGTTCATTCAACTCTGTGGTCATTTAGGCTGTAGTGGGTTTTGCTTTTCTGCTAAGATGTCATTTAATGTCTTTTTGCCCTTACCACTTTTTTTTGCCATGCCTTTTCTCTCGAGAGTCAATCACTCCACCACTTTGGTTTAGACTAAAATATCTACAACTGTCAGATGAATTGACGTGAAATTGTTCGAGTGTCACCTGCTTCTCCAAAAAAATATGTCGACATCTACAAGTTGGATTGGCGCAACATTTTTTAGACATTCACGGTCCCCAGACGATGGATCCTATTACTTTGCAGATCACCTGACTTTTCAGTCAACTATTTGATGATCTGCCACAAAATCTGGTTCAGACATTTATGTTTCCCTTCCACATAATTGTATTAAACATCCTGATGAGGTCAGCATTTAAATTTTAAGACCAATTACCGACCAAACTAATGAAATTTGAATTATCTGTAGCTGTACTTTGTGTTTAGTGTTCATTAGCAAATAACATGTTTACATGCTAAACTAAGATGAACACAATGGATATTATACCTGCTAAATATCAATATGTTAACATTGTCACTCTCATTATTATAATTTAACCGTACAGCACCAGAGAGATGCTAGTAAGACTGTAAATTTTCACTCTTGCTCTCATCACAAATACAGGCACACATCCATGCATGTGCATAACTCTCACTCAACACTGGGTTTTAATACTGTCAGGCCTTATCACAACTCGTAAAACACATTTATGAGCTCCTACAAGACTGAATTAGATCACATTCAAAATCTTATTCTGAATCACCTTTTTTACATTTGATTCACGGGCTTTGGTTTTTTTATTGTCTGGCATTTACTGTAGCCGAGTCTCACTGTCTGAACTGCTCTCCCTGACTAATCCTTCAGTTTTATTAGCATGTTCACAGTTCAGCAAAGGCCTTGACTTGATCACAAAGGAAAAACAAACAAAGCACAAGCTTGTCATCAACATCCTTTAACAAGTCTCATTTTACAGTGAGTCAGTGTTAAGCTCTTGTGGAATTTGCAGTTTGGTCCCCAACAGGAGATTCAGCCTTTCTTTAATTGCGTTCTCATTTTGTCTGATTTTTTTTTTCCCTTGTATTTTGTCTTCACCTTCTCCTCTTCTCTTTGTTACAGAACACAATGAATACATCTGTCCAGCAACCAATCAATGCACTATAGACAAGAACCGCCGTAAGAGCTGCCAGGCCTGTCGCCTTCACAAATGCTATGAAGTTGGGATGACCAAGTGCGGTTAGTGTCTCCATGTTCGCTTATTTGTGCTAGGTTTGTCTTTCTGTTCCCATCAGGTGTTGTCGTATTTTCTTTCTTTGCACCAAACGAGCGAGAAACTCTAGGCAGATAATTTATATCTATTCATTAACCCAACACGCTGTAATGATTTTTGTCCCCGTGTTTTGTTTTTTTCAAGAATGGTTTCCTCCTTTTCTTGTCCAGAGAAATATGAGTTCACTCAGGGACACCAGCCAGGAAGGGTTGTTGTTCATTTTCATGTACAATTAATCTGTTCGACTGCTGTAAAAGTCAGTGTAGGTGGAGGAGATTGCTGTTGGCTGTGGAGGATTTCAGGTGATACGCCCTGTCTTCGTGTATTTAAAGCTGTCATAACCAATATTTTTATAATTTAGAATTTTCAAATGACAGTCTGAAAGGTGTTGTGATGAACCTAAATCTGCAGCTCCCCTCAGCCTTACAAGCAACTCGCTGGTGAACATAGTGGAGCAGATATTTCCTCAGGAGTTAGTAGAGACCAAAGAGCCAGTTATAAGAGAGTGAATGTTTGAACTCCATTCAGTCAGAAACATAACTCCAAATAAATGCTAATGTGTAAATAAGCAAGTGTTTGCTAGTAAGTTCAGCTTTAAAGTTAATGATGTGTTACTGCCAAGTGAACAAAAAATCAGTTATTGCAGATTTAAGTAGAATTAAAACATGAAACAAATCATAGCCATGTTTTTTGGTGTCAGGGATGCGAAAGGAGCGTGGAAACTACAGGAACCCCCAGATGAGGCGAGTGACCCGTCTGTCCTCACAGAGCAGAACCAGCGGACCGGCCGTGTTAACTGGACCAGTGGCGAGTTTGACAAACGTGTCCCACCCTCAGAGTCTGACGACAGAGCACCTGATTGGGCGAATCATGGAGGCGGAGCCGCCGGAGATCTTCCTCATGAAGGACATGAGGAGGCCGCTGACGGAAGCAAACGTCATGTTGTCGCTCACCAACCTGGCCGACAAGGAGCTGGTTCACATGATCACCTGGGCCAAGAAGATTCCAGGTGTGTGTGTCGGGAACATGGGATCATTTGAAAGAAAGTTACAGGTTTTTGTGACTTGTAATAACAAGTCAAACCATGACGATCAAGAGCATATCATCCAAAAATAGGGACACCTTTTTTGAGCTTCTTATTTATTGTGCTGCAATTAACTTTTTACAGTAAGAAATGCAATTTGCATAACAGTTTTTTTGTACTTTTGACTTTTGCATAAAGTCACATCTTAATCTGTGAAAAGTCAAATAACAACCACTTCCAGCAGTTTTAAAGACCTTTCAGGAATCTTCCACCCTAAAAATGCAAATGTTATATTGTCTGTTATGCACAGTTTAATTTCAGCTAACTCCACTTTTCATCTTTCTTTAAGTCCATGAATAACACATATAATTATAGTCTTTTAAGCTCTCAAGACCAAATCTCATGAAGAATACTGAAAAGACACGTTGGTTTTACTTTAAGATTACTCATCTCCAACATCAAGGTAAAATAGCTTTAATGATACGCCGGATGACATATCTGGATTTTTATGGCACTTATCTTTCTGCACCTTGCCGCAGAGCCGCTCAGTCAGCCGAGCAACAGAGTTAATGACTGGCCAGACTCAGTAATTGTCTCTGCTTATTTAGCATGTGAGTCGAGTCCTACACAACCGAGTAGCGGCGTTTTCAGAACTGGAGTTGGACAATGAGCTGTGACATAACTTTTATTATCGTGCGTCTGTGTTTATTAGACACGCTGCTTGAATCAGACTGCTGCTCTGCACAATGAACTGAAGTCCCCTCCTTGTGCTTCAGGCTGATATTGACAAACCTTTCACCTCACCCTAAAGTAACATGTTTGAGTGTCCTTGACAGGCAGAGTCACTGATTGCCTGGCTGGAATCAGATAACGGCACAGGCTGTTCTTCACAGTGTGTACATGACCAAAAAATTAACCTGGGTTTAACCAGATTTGGGGCCTGATGGATGACATTGTGGAAAAGCGTCGAACGAATTTCGGCTGACAAGAACATTTATTTTTTCTTCTTCTTCTGCTTCTTCTTCTCCATCATTTTTTTTAATTTTTTTTATTTGATGAAATGATTTGATCTCCAGCATACCTGAAAATGGAGAAAAATAAGCATCACAATTTCCCAGACCCCAAATGAAATAATAAAACATAATAAAACAATTATTGGAGTAGCAGTGAAAAAAATAATCAATATTAGAATTATAGTGCTATAAATCAGAGAAAAGCATATCTACTATTTTTGCATTATAAATGACTTTAATTATTTACCAGTTATCTAAATCACTGGCAATTTATTAATTATCTAATCAGTTCAGCACTAGTTTCAACAATAAGATAATGAGAGTTGTGAGAAGACAGGTTAAGGTACATAAGATTGATTACAACTGGATGCAGGTTTTTGCTGTCTGTGCAGAACGTTACTGGCAGCACACGGTTCCATATTGTTTGTCTGCTCAGGGTTTGTGGAGCTCAGTCTCTTGGACCAGGTGCACCTGCTGGAGTGCTGCTGGCTCGAGGTGCTGATGGTGGGACTGATGTGGAGGTCGGTGGACCATCCAGGGAGACTCATCTTCTGCCCTGACCTCAGTCTGAGCAGGTACCACACACTCACATCCCCACTTAAAGGGACAGTTCACTATCATTCCTGTGGCTGTGAGGCTGAATGTCACCTCCATTTATTGAAGTTGTCAATGTATTTACATGATCTAATTAGCTCTTTAAATAGTTGTTTCACTGTTAGCGGCAAAGTCCGCCATTCCCACACTGGATCCAGATTTTGTAAGGATTCAACAATAGCAAACAATAGAGTGTCTAATTAGCCAATTAAGCAACTTCTGTCCTCACTTTCTGACGCATCATGGTAAAGGGGATATAATGGAAATTTAATGTTACCTTAAACAAAAATATGGATTTCTTTGGGTTTGAACGTTGTTGGAAACATTCAAGATAATGTAGGTAGACAACTAAAGGTAAACAACATAAATCTAGTTGTTTATAGGCATTTTAATGTGGAAATGTTACATATTATTATTAAGTGATTCTTGTCAAAATGCTTGTTTGTTACGTTTATGTAAGAAAAGAAATATTGACTGATATATCAATTTTTTAAAACTCAAATATGAATATGAGTATGACCATCATCCATCTGTCATTCAGTGCGAGATAAAATGTCCTCAACTAACTTTCAGGAAGATTGAGTATTATACAGTTATAATTTTCTTGCCTTGCTGTTAGATTTTTTTCATTCCATTTGTTGATACAAATGTAAAACATGCAGCGCGTTTTAATCCGAGAGAGAAACTGCTACATGTGAGTTTCTCCTTCGCAGCTTTGTCATTGTGAAACTGACTATGACCCAGCCGCTCTGACACTGTGCTCACCTTACAACACGAGATATCTGCTGGTGCTCGTCTGCGTCGAAAGCGTCCTGAACTTTCACACTGAGGGAACATTTACGTTGTGCAGAATGAAGTTTCCTTTGCGGTGGCCTTTATCGTCGTATCAGATCTAGGAAATAGAGACGCGCATGCTGCAGTGCAAGTCATGAGGAGGTGAATCTTCCTGTGGAGGAAGATGTTTTCAGATCATTTCCTTTTGTTGTGGTAAAAATGCCAATACCACACTGTACACATACTCCTATACACGTAAAAGTACAGACGTGTCAGCAGCAAATGATACTTAAAATAAAACTACTTATTATGCAGAATGGCCGTCTTTGAGATATTATTGGATCATTATTGTTGATGCATCAACGTCTAATCAGTCCTTAAATGTTAAAGGTGGTCAAGGTGGAGCAAATTTTAGCTGCTTCACATACTGCTGAGTCATCTAATCTGTAAAAAGTCAATCATATTTTATAAGATGATCATACATTTTAATCTGAAATGTAACTAATAATAATAATTTACTTTCCACCACTGGAATCATTTGCTCTATGTGCAGATTTTTTTCAATCAAACCCTCAGTTTCAGAAGTATTAAATATATCGTCCTGTATGACTGCATTTATTTCCTCTCCTTCATAATGATGCTTCACTGCCATCTTTTGGATCTCAGTGGCTGTTAAATGTCACCTGATTTCTGCCTAATTTGTTGTGTGTTGTCTGAAAACTAACGGGTTGTGTTGGTGTCTTTGTTCGGCAGAGAAGAGGGGAGCTGCGTCCAGGGCTTCGTGGAGATCTTTGACATGCTGATAGCCGCCACGTCCAGGGTGAGAGAGCTCAAGCTCCAGAGAGAGGAGTACGTCTGCCTCAAGACCATGATCCTCCTCAACTCCAGTGAGTGTTACTGTGTGTGCTGTGTTCTCCAGGACGTGAAACCACAGTCGGGCGTTTGATCGGTATCTCAGCGTATAATCTGTGTGTGAGTCTGCACGGGGTTGGCAAAGAGGAGCAGCTATTTAACTTAGCAGTGAATAATCCTTAATGGGAACACTGTGTAAAGTTTGATTCTGTGCTGTTTTTGGTTGTGCTGAATGCTTGGAGTAACAGACAGTACCTGTTTGAAGATCAGCAGCTACATAGAGGAGTAATTAATGTCTGACTAATGTTTGCCTCCACCAGCATAGTCGAACAGGGGTCATGTTTTTTGGGTATTTTTTTTTGCATCATTCCTACTTTTGTCTGTATGAACATTTCTGACATTCAAGTAGGAGCTGGTTCAGCTTTCAGAGCCAGAATGTTAAAAACTCGGACATATTCAGACAATAAGATAAGATATTCCTTTATTAGTCCCACAACGCGGAAGTTTGCAGCAAGATAAATAGTAGGTAAACAAGAAGAATAAAAAAGTGTTAACAATTCAACTCGGCTGACAAAGTATCAACAATTTAACTAGAGTAGAAGTATTAACACTTAACTATAATAAAAGTATAAAAGTATCAACAGTGCAAGACCATGAGAATATGAAACACTACATTCACTATAGACAGGATGAAGAGGATGAATTGACATGAAATGAAATGAATGATAGAAATGAGCGTCTCAGGCCCTTTAGAATAAGTAAGTTTTATGGTCTTTTCAGAGGATGAGCAACACTTGTGTACGTGCTCGGGTCTCATTTGAAAAGACAGGCAGACGAGCGCTTTGCCGGTTACCAATTAAACGGCTGTATTTTCTTTATTAGCCACAGTAACTGTTCTGCCAGTAATGTAGCTCCCATGCACGTTTAACGTAGCACTCGTCCTTGTAACTGTGAATAGAGGTTTTTAACAGCAGACATTTCGACATGTCTCAGGAGGAAAAGTGCACGTGTAAATACTCAAATAAATGGTGGCTGAATTACATTCAGCCGCTTCAGTTTCAGGGTCCTGGTGTTGTGCCTGATGACTCACTGTGAGACACTTGAACGCAACACAGACATCGTTAATGTTATTAGTAACACCTGCGCTTTCCTCCGAGTCAAAATGTCTGCTGTGAAAAAAGGCCTTTTGCTCACATCACAACGGTTCAGTCTAAATATTATATGTTGCTTTTACGTCATTATGGGTTTGCTTTCCACATTTTACCATTCAACATTAATATTTTAAGAAGCGGCTTCAATTCTCTGTGCTCACATTGCGACTCTTTCAATCTGAGGCAAAATGTTTTCACCAGCTGTTCAGTAGTTTCTTTACTTACAGAATTTCAATATTCAATATTTAGGCTATATTTTGAAAACCTACTCATCATACAGTGTAGCCAGAGATTAAAATAATCTAGAAATGTCATTTTCATTTAACAACCTGTTTGTTGAAGCTGAAACGTCTGCTTGTCTGCGTCCGTGTTCCCAGACATGTGCCTCGGCTCCACAGAGAGCAGCGAGGAGCTGCAGAGTCGCTCCAAGCTGCTGGGTCTCCTGGACGCCGTGACGGACGCTCTGGTGTGGACCATCGCCAAAACCGGACTCTCGTTCCGCCAGCAGTACACCCGCCTCGCCCACCTGCTCATGCTGCTGTCGCACGTCCGCCATCTCAGGTAAAAGTCACGCTAATCATGGTCATATGAAGAATATTAGGTAATGGTTTCCTTAATTATTGACTTGTTTTTGGTTGCACCATTATCACTACTTTTGTCTTTACGCTCAAATAAACCACCTGCCTTCATCACTCTGTTCTTCTTCTTTTCGTGCAGTAACAAAGGCATGGATCACCTCCAATGCATGAAAATGAAGAACATGGTGCCTTTGTACGACCTGTTGCTGGAGATGCTGGACGCCCACATCATGCATGGCTCCCGCCTGCCTCACCAGTCGCCGCAGCAGGAGGACGAGGACCGGACGGAGGCTCGCAGCCCTGGTGGCGGCCCCTCAAACACCTGGAGTCCCAGCAGCCGCGGAGGCGGAGGTGAACCACGTTAGTCGGATCAGAGTTCAGATGCAATGACTTTTCACCGCTTTGCACCAAAACTATTTCACAAGACTGATGAGACGCTTTTCTGGAACACTGAATTCTGTGAACTCTCACTGAAACTTGGGCTTTGACACACTGTGCACTAATTCTGGTGAACTTTTCCAATCTTGAGACTTTCCTCTGCAGACAGACCAAACTTCAGTATTCATAGCCTTACAGCCACAAACTGAAGAGCAGGAGTGGGACAGGAACATGAATGATATGACGATATTACTGTCATAATGTGGCCAGTAGCACCAGCACTTGCTTGAATGTTCATGTAATATGTTAATTTCATATCAGATAATGAACCACTTCATGTGCAAAGACATGTTTTTCAGTCATCAGTTATTATTTCGAGCTTTAGCAGAACCTGAGATGTTGTTACCAGAGATGATGAAGCTTGATTTGGACAATAATCTCAGATACAGGCAGTGTGGTAAATATTTAAATCTATTTGAGTCCATGCAATCACACATTTCCCATTGTCCATTTCTGTATTATTCTGGAGGTCCAACAGAAAATTATGTGCGTAAATAATGAATGAAGAGAACAAGGCTATGCAACAAGGCAGCGATATGATAGTTGCTAATTACAAATAATACTTAATGTTTAAACTTGGTTAAAATCTCACAGCGGTCAGTTTTTGTGCAGTTAAGAAGCAGAGACCCATTTATTTTAGAATATACAGAAAACTTTTGAGTAAGGCCACTGAAAGACAGCAAAAGTAAGTGAAAGCTAGCAGAACATAACATTGATTGAAAGACGATTTAAACCCTCTGTATTATTATTTTTTTTAATCTGTAGCCAACAGTTCTAAAAATATTTTGATCTTTTGGGTCAGAAAGTGGCACAGAAATTAACTATATCTGACTTCTGCCATTTTTGTTGCGTCACTGCAGATCTCCTGTTGACCAGTAGAGGGCACTTTACACCACTCACTCACTTGCACAACCTCTCCTTTTAGTTAATTGTCACTGTACATTCCTGCTTTATTGTCAAAGACAGCTCACTTGTTTCCTGTGAAGAATCGTAACCACTGTTGCTCTTAAAGACAAACTGCACTCGAACATAAAAGGGAAATTATTTTTGTATCTTAGAACTCGCTACAGTAACGTGATGCAGCTTTGACAATCAGGATCGCAGCAAGGAAGGGGCAAAATATAAAAATATGCAGACTTTAGAAACGTCCCCCCACGAACTCTTGCAAACTGTACCATCACTGTGTACTTGTACTTAGATTGTACTTTATGTTCCCAGTAAAGATCGTCATAATGTACCTGGGTCATTTCTGCTGATCAGTTGAAATAGTGATGTGTAAACTGCTGGTTATTCCATCCGTTCTCAAACATTATCTCAACTCAAAGTTTCAATATTCAATACAACAGATGATCATATGTTTTTGTCACTTTCTAGCCATTCTCACCATTTTGCACCTTGAAATAAAGCGAAAATATTGTACGGATGATAGTGACAGTCTTTACTTGTTTATCAAAATGAAAAGCAAAATCAAAGGGATGCAAACTCGTCAGGGTTAATAAAGGTGCAGTTGTTTGCCGTGGTATTATATTATTGCCGTTATCACAAATGCCCTAATTGTAGAAGAAGCGAGGCTAGCTGTTTCCCCCTGCTTCCAGTCTTTATGCTAAGCTAAGCTAATTGCCGCCAGACTCTAGCTCTATATTTCATATACAGTCATGAGTGCATCAATCTTCTCATCTAATTCTCGGAAATATTAAAATAAACTTAAAAACATCTGAATGTAATTTGTTCATCAGGACTTCAGGCAAAATAAAAAAAAAAAAAGCTTTGAGTAAGAGTTAAGACAATCAGTGTTTACTACCAGAAGATGAGCATAAATCCACCGTTTGCTGTTATAAATAATTATATGATTACATTCTGTACAGAAACATGATCCTGCTAAATCTACAGTGTTTCAACAGTGGAGGCAGGTAAATGTCACAAGCTACTCAAGATGAAAGTATCTAAAAAAAAAAAAAAAAACAGATATACAGTTATGTGTAGAAAACCGCCATCATTTTACACTGTTGGCCTCAGAGTTTACATTCAAATGTAACCAGTGTCTTTTGTTGTTTAAAAAATCTTTTTTAAAGTTCAGTCTAACATAAAAATAGATTAACATTCTTTTTTTGTCAAACAAAATGAAATGTCAACAGTTTATCAAATAAGAATTAGGACCATGGCAGGATCTGAATATAAACATGTAAATGACAAAGATCTTTTAAAAAAAATTTTTTTTTTTTTAGACAAAAATCTGATAAAAGCAAAGCAGTGACTTGTTTAGTGAACGTCCACTGACACAGTCACTATTTTTGGATGATCAAATTAAGCTTTTAGCACAAATTCAACCAGGATTAAATATTGTGATTTCATCATCTTACTTGGTTTCCACCTCTCAGTTATTGTCCAGTGAACGCACTGGAACATGTTCGCTGGCTTCTACAGTAGCTGAAGGAGATTTAAACCGTCTTACCTGTTACTGAACGTCTCTGTGCTGCTTTACTCCTCCTTCTACTGTTTGACTCCTGAAGGGCAGCTCTCCAAGAGGCTGCAGCGGCATCAGGTATTTGCATTATTAAACTCAATATATCTGCATTCTTTTGTTCACGTGTGTCAGTTTTCCTGATTGAAATGCAGCCGAATTGGTGTTTTTTATGGAATAAATACAATCTGTTCGATATCTAATCTTAAAAATAGACACTTAAATACAATTTCTGGACTTTGGACTCTTTTTAAAAGCTTCATCAGCTTAATATCAATTTTATATGTCAGTTAGTTCATGCGTTTCAGTGTGATAAAAAGGTGGCTTGTGTTTCTCAGTGTGTTCTTTTCTCTCAGGTGGGCGGGGGCCCGTTGGTGTAGCGTAACATGGGGTAGAAGGACCGGGCGAAGTTGTTGGCCCCGGTACAGCCGGGGTCGCTCTCTGACAGGGGGATCAGGCAGGGGAGGAGCAGCAGGAACAGCAGCAGGAGGTGCAGGGGGAAGGCAGCACGAAGGACCCGGTAGAAGAAGGAGCGAGGTGGGGACGGGTCTCTCTTCTCTCTGTGAGTCGCACAAGACACACGGATAAAGTTTAATACAGGAATAGATAAAATATACACACAACAAAGTAATTACACTCTTTTGAATAGTACTCCATTAATGAAATATTGACGCTCACCTTTGAGTAGAAGGACCTTTCTTTGAAGTTGTCGCCTCCTGAGAATCTCCAGAGGTGCCTTGGACACCTGATGCAGACTCACACTCCTGAATTTAAGACAAAAAAATGTTTCACCATCTTTTATTTCAGCATACAGAATGTGGCATTTAGCAGAAACTATTTTTTTGAGCTTGCCAAAGGATTAAAAAAACGAAAAACACTCAAATCAAATGTCAACCAAGAATGAACATCAGCTCAGGGAGTGATTTAATAATAATCTTGTTTCGAATTAATCTGCTGTCTTACCAGACGCTGCTGCAGGGTGCTCAGGTCCTGGTCCACCTGCCTCAGCAGCAGCTTCAGTTTGCCGCCCGTCACGTGGAGCTTCTCCTGGGCCTCCTTGCTCTCGTCGGCCTCCTCCTCAGGCTGGAGCTGAGACCACAGAGCCTGGAGGGAGGCCTGCTGGGTCTGCCTGCCCCGCAGCTCCTCCTGCAGATCCTGCAAACCACACACATGAGAGATGGAGACGGTGCGTCCCAGTGGCAGAACACTGGATGGTACATGATCATACGTTCTTACTGTGAGTGTGCTGTGGTGTTGTTGCAGAGCTGTGACTGCTGTCTCTGGGTGACTGATGTCCACTGCGTAGCGTCTGCTCTCTGCGTGGGCCAGCCACAGCAGCAGAGAGTGGAGGGTCTCATGGAACTCCTGTATGGAGGAAGGTAAAGGTCAGTTCTTACTCTGTTCATTAGAATCTGATTTGATACAGTTCATAACATGACTTAATGTTAAGCTAATTTTGACACAACAACTATATTTGTGTACTGACGGGTAAATGTGATCCCAGACACTATGTTCAACACTGTACAAACTGCTTTCAAAATATGTTTCTTCCTAAGATAAGATTTATTAGCTTAGTTGCAGCCACACAAAAACATAAAATCTAATAACAGAGCAATTAAACTCAAAATGACAAGGCAACTAATAGCAGTGCCATCTCAAGCAACTATTTGCTTGAGGTTAGTATCAGTAAGGTATAGTCTATATCTAAGACTATTGATACCATCTACTAAGTAATTATGCTTAGTGTTTGTATTAATATATATTACGTTGTACATCATGTAATACAACATATAATAGTATAATATAGGGATATAAAATGTAAATCTAATCGATTAGTAGATTGGAAATTATAATTAATGAAAATGAAATGAAAATGTATCTTAAAAAAAAAATTGGTACTGTTTCGATTGAGTTTATGTCAGAAAGGATTAGCAAGTTACCACATTCTGTTCCAGTTATGTTTCACAAAGCGTCCTGACTTTTTTGGAATCAGGGTTGTAGATGAGTTGAAAATGTCAACCAGCTGTGTCATACCAGCTTCACTGCTTTTGACCGCTCCTGTTTCTTGGTTCTTACTAGTTCAGAACAAGACTAAATGTAAAACTGTCAGTTAATTTGAAATAAATATATGCAGTAGCTCTATTTAAGAAAAAGGAAAATCTATAACTCAATAGAACACTCCACCCTCTGTAATACTGAAAGTTAGACAACAACAGTAATGGCTTATTAAGAGCAAAAGATTCATCACTTGAGAAAATCTTTCCTTAATTCAAAACACCAGAAGACTGGAGGCTGCCTTGTACAACAGTCCCTAATGAATTCTTGTTCTGTGGTCTCACCTGGCAGCGGATCAGCGTCTTCCTCAGACTCGTGTCCCACTGCTCCAGGCCCGTCCGCGCTCGGCTCCAGTCTCGGTTCATACCCGCCAGTCTCTCCTGTAGCTCTGGAGCTTCCTGAGCTCCCAGGTTCACAGACAGCATGATGGACTTGTAGCGAGTAAACATCTTCTGCATCTCCTGCAAGAGACAATCCAGGAATATAAACACAATAACTGAGTATGTATCATCACATCTGTTGTATTTGTCCTTAAGTTTCACCTTCAGTTCTTTGGCTCTGGCTGCCATGTCCTCGATGCCGGCTGCTGGGTCGGCCTGCTGGAGGCGCTCGAGCTCCGGGATCACGGTTTCTAACCAGGAAGTGATGTTGTCGAGGTCAGACGCGAGCTGCTGAGGCTCCTGAGGGCCGGCGTGCTGGTCGCTCCTGGACTGAGCCTGGAGCAGCTCCCAGCGTTCGATCACACCTGAGAGAGCACGGACGTTTACTGATGGTGAGTTATGTTTGTGAGAAAGTCAACATTATTAGACATTAATAACAAGTTACAAACTATACTATGCATTTTTCTGCTCTTTCATCCATTAGTTTCTGTTCTTTTATGACAATTTGTAATCTGTGCATTTGTTGCCACTCTCTTGAAATTTCAGTGAGCGTCCATCGATGACGTAATGTCCCCAGCGCCTCTCACCTGACTGTTTGTCTGTGCCGGTCAGTCCCGTCAGACCGAGCTCCTCCGGCTGCTCCTCATCATCCAGGATCAGCGAGACTCTTTTAATGTCCTCGATGCTGCCGCTACACTGAGACATGAGACGCAACTGGAGACACAGCAAACACAGTGTAAGTACTGACGGCTGCAAACACACATTTACATGAATCTGTCCTTCACTAGTTTTACACAGGTATCGCTTTCGTTGTATCCTGTGGGTGATGTGTTTGAAACGTACAAAGCCCTGCTTCAGAGGCGTGCTGGTGAGGGTGGGCGGAGCCTGGGCATGGCCCTCTGAGTCCAGCTGGAGAGACCGTGTGTCTGCCTCTCCCTGCGATCGCCATCTTGGAGACTCGTGCACAGCCAAAGACCTGCTCGAAACTGAGACACAAACACGTAACGAGTTAAACCTCAGGCATTAACACCCTCAGCGGAGGCAAAGTTCCTTAATCTAACAGAATTTCCTACCAAAAAAGTCTAATTTGGCTTCACAGCATCAGCCACCAGACTCTTTACTTCTTGTTCTTCTTGTGGGTTTTTTTGGCGAGAAATATGAGACTTTTTGCCAATTTCTTCTTAATTCTAAGGCTCTACTTGGATGATAAAAACATCAGGATCAAATTATGACTCCTTCACTTTATGCCAGGCACCTTCTATTGTTGTAAACTCATTTAAGGCTTTTCAGGGAAACAAAGACACTGGAAGAACATTTATGGTGCTGAAAGCTGTAAAACTTCACTTTACAATACTGAGTTCCAACCCAGATTCCAAAGTCGCTGTGTAAAACGTAAATAAAAACAGAATGCAGTCATTTACAAAAGAACCGTGTTTACAAAAATCAATCAGGTTGATGAGCGCAAACAATAAATATGTCATCTTTGTACTGTTTTCAATTGAGTTTATGTCAAAGAGGATTAGCAAATTTTCTGCATTATATGTTTTACACAGCGTCCCAAATTTTTGGGAATCAGGTTTTTAAAGCCAAGATGCCACTTAAGTGTAAATCACCACCCAGAGGAAGAACTTGTTATCTGTGTCGTCATAGTTCACGTCTGTGCATCAGGAGAGAGATGACAGCACCAAGACCCGAGCAGGAGAAACTGCAGCTGAAAACCTCAAAACCAGTTCACACCAGGTCCTTAAACAATTCAGGTAACAACATTTAAAGATGCTATGTTGTGATACTTTGGTAAAACGACTGAAGATAAAGATCTTGTTGTTCTATGCAGTAAAACAATAACAGAGTTCCCTTAAAATGCCCCATGAAACACAGTGTGAACATCAGAGACAGTGAAGTTGGCTGATTAAGAGGAAGGTCTTGTTCTTTTAGGATTATTATAGATTTATCCAGATACTGACAGAGGAGTGTTGTGCACAAACAGAACAACGTGTGGAAAGTCACAAGGCAGGATTTCACAAAGACCAGTGAAATGAGGTTGGATAAAAAGATGAAGTGTTGAACAGAAAGGGAGGAAGATAAAAGATGGGATGTTGGAGGAGGAAGGAAGGAGCTAAAATGAACAACTAAACAGATTAAACTGGTGGAAAAATAAGTTTGGTGGGGAAAGATGCAGGTAAAGAAACATGCAAAATCTGTTTATGTGGAAAAATAAGTGATTTAATTCGACCTCCTACCCATAAACCATTAAGTGTACTTTCAAAATGTTAAATTCAGACCACGTGTGCGAGGAACGAAGAAAACATGTTACAAAGAGTGTCAGAAAGAAAAAGGTAGAAAGTGTTTGCTTTGGCACGAAAGGATTTTCCAAAACCACACATACAGGAAGTATCAGAGCAGCAGCGACAGCAATAAGACGCGAGTGATGCACGAGCTGGAAACTTATTTCACCCTGAGGAGCTGTGAGTGGATTTATTGAGGTAAAGATGTTTCGCCTACCCAGTGAGGAGGCTTGTTGGGCCTCCGGGGCTTCGACAAACTCCTCCTGGCTCCCAGTAAACTCTGGGTAGGAGAGAGGGGTCAGACATGGATGTCTGGATGTCTGTGACTGTGTGTGTGTGAAATGGATGTTACAGTTTGTCTTCTTTCTATAAAATCCCATTAAATCAGATTTATTTTTTAGGAACTCAAAAGTTTAAATTGGGTCTCAGGTTGTAGTTGGTGCAGTTCATCACCTGTGATGATGTCAAACCTGTTTTATGACCTTAATAAAAACCAGGAAGTGTAGTCCTACCTGACAGTGCACTGAAGTAAGCCCTCTCCTCCTCATCTTCCTCCTCCTCTTCCTCATCGTCCTCATGCGACGACGACCCTCCCACATCTCCGGTGTGGTCCCACTCCAGCGGCAGTGAGTCCACGCTCACCGGCGTCTCCCGGCCCGAACGCTCCATCGGAGAGGCCAGCAGGTGGGTGGGTGTGGCCGGGAGGCTTCCCAGGCTCCGCCCCAGCCACGGCCGGCCAATCAGCTCCAAGCTCGACTCCAAGGAAAAGGTGGTACCGGAGAGCTCCGGTTCTTCTGGAGTCATCTAGGCGAAGAAATAACAGGTATGGTTCAGATGTTGAATCACCAAAATTAGTAAAAGCAAATAGAAAAAAAAAAATCATAAATCAAGTAATGAATGGAAGAATGAATGTAGTGTGTTAATATGTGTGTGTGTGTTCTCACAGGGGGCTGGCTGAGGCGCTGGTGGAAGCGGACCAGTCGGCTGAAAACCTCCTGGCAGTACGAGTGCAGCTCCTCCAGCTCGTCCTCTATCAGCGCTGCATCCTGCGGCGAGCTCTTCTGGATCAGACCCTCTCCAAACACGATCAGCCCGTCGATGCGCTCCGTGTTCAGGGTGATCTCCTTCTGGAAACTCTGCAGGAAGAGACGGAGGAAGGAAAATGTATGAGTGATGAAAACCAAAAGGAAACTAACACAACTACTAATAAGTTGATGAGGTCAAACATTAAATATATTGTCTTTGTATTGTTTTCAGTATATGTCACTTTCTGTTTTATTCATGTTTTGCAGTGTCCCAACTTTTTAGAATCGAGGTTGTAACATGAAGTTCTTCTAACAGCTGCAAAATGTGAGCACAAAGTGAACTGGCACATTTTCGTTTTCTATCATCTCTCGTCAAAAAAAAGCTTAAAAAGAGATATTTTGCTCAGAGACATGAGAATGAATGAACGTTCCCTCTGTGTGTGTGTGTGTGTGTGTGTGTGTGTGTGTGTGTGGTGACGGTGTGTCCTCACGTTGAGCTGCTGTATCTTGTGATGGACGTCGCTCTCGGAGAAGTGTTCCACGTTGGTGAGCTGCAGGTCCAGCTCGGTCAGCCACACCAGCATGCTCTCCCTGGTGCCTTCGAAGTCCTCCCTCTGGCTGGTGAAATACTGAGGGGAAAGGACAAAGAGGATAGGTTTTTATTTATACTTTATTAAACAGCAAACAGTCAATTGATGACTGAAATTAAGGGAGAGAGAGAGAGAGAAGGGTGATGATGCTAAAAGCAATGTAAATTATAGATGCTGTGATTCATGACTTAAACAAAAGGCCTCAAATGCAGCACAAAATAAAGGCATTCTTTTCAAATACAATGTTTGAATGTAACAGAAAAAGTTGTTTGTTTTTGGATCGACTTTGCACTGATGTAATGTAGGTTGTATGTGTTTAGCATCATGTTGGAAAGGAGTGCTTCACTTGAGCAGCTTATCCTTGGATTGGTGTATATTGTAGATCTATAAATTAATCATATAATCAAATATAAAGGAGGGAAGCAGACAATGAGAGTCCCAGCTCAGATTTACGCCAGAAGTCAGAGTTCATGTAAATGTAATTCTGACATCTGGTGATCGGAACAGAGCAGCTCTGTTTGATCCACTTTACATGTTAATAAATCACCAGTTGGCCTTTCAACAACATTGCTGATTACACAATTAATATTTCAAACTGTTCTGAGCTGGAACAGGACGGCCAGTTAAAACATCAAATTTCATTACAGCAAACTCTTTCAATTATTAATTAGATAAGACACTGAAACTCAAAAGGCAAACCCACCACATGAGAACATCATACTGTCTGTGAGGTGCATGTTTGCTATAAACAAACGTGCTGAAGGAAAAAAATAAATCAGGATTTTTTTTTTTCCTCATCTGATCAAATCATACATCTGATATATGTTAAGCAGCTGTCCTGTGTCTCTGTCCTGTACCTTGAGTCTGCGCAGGACGGCAGCCACTCTGCGGTGCAGGGTGTCCCAGCGCCGGTTGCCTTCGTGGACCATGGCCTTGAGCTGGCTGGCTCGGTCAGTCCGGTTCTCCCGGGCCAGGCGGCGGTACTGGTTATTGACCAGTTCCAGCTGGGTCAGCCGCTCATGAACCTGCCTCTGGAAACCCTGAAAGGAAAGAGGGAGGATGGATTTATTTAGAGCAATAAAAATGGCTCTAAATATTGTAACAAGTCTTGTTTATGTCAACACCTGTTTTCTTCTTAATGAACTCGGTCACGTGAACTTTGACACAGAAAAAAAAACAGGCAAACAGAGCGCAGCTACTTCAAGTCTGTTCTGTCTGCCGACCTCACAACTGACCTCGAACTTCTTGAGCTCCTCCTTGGCGACAGTATAAAGGACGTCTGCAGAGTTCGGGTTGGCAGCCGTGCGCTCGGCCATCTTGAGCCAATCCTCAAACCGCGAGTAGTCATCGAGGAACTTGCACCAGAGTCTCCACGTCTCCTCGATCCTACAAGAGACATCGCACTGGAGTTACAGTCCGCTGGTTTATTTTATGCATGTAAGCACTGCCTGGATCTTAAACTGCCATTATTCATCATCTGAGATAAAAGAATTCAATAAAAGTTTTTAATTTAAATGATTGATAATATATTAAAATTTGAAAATATGAACTAAATGGACTCTTGAGTGAAATATTGGATGTAAATAAAGTACTGCATGTTACAAACCTCAGAAAATGTAGTAATCATATATATCATAGTATACACACTGCAGTAGTATCAGTAATAGTATTTTACAGCTGCAAAGAATAATTTCAGTATCAATTAAACTTATAATCGATTATTTTTAGTTTAAAAATAAGTCTATAAATAGTCATCTTCAAATGTCTTTTGTCCAACCAACAGTCCAAAACATTCATTTACTATCATAGATGACAAAGAAAAGCAGCAAATCTTTACATTTAAGAGGCTTGAACCAGCAAATGTTCGACATTTTTGCTTGAGAAATGACTGAAATGATTAATAGATAAGCAAAATAGTTAAATAGCTTAATAATTTTATTTATATCAACTAATCAATAGTAATAGATAAAGAACCCAAGAAGTTAAGTTCTCATCTTCAAAACTTGTATGACTGATATTTATGGGTTGAAGTGTGATGACCTAATGAAGTATTCGTGTGTGTGTATGTGTGTTTCAGTTCCTACCTGAGCCTCCTGTCCAGAGCCATGGCACAGATGGTCCTCCAGCGCTGGTCCAGGCTGCGGCTGGTCTCCTGCAGGGAGTCGCTCTCCGCCTCAGTGCCGCCGGCAGCGTCTTCGTCCCGCAGCAACACGTCGCACAGACTGAGAACTGAAGCTACGCCCTCCGTGTGCTGCTCGATGTCCCTCTGCAGCTCCTGGACACACATGAAGACGGACATGGCGTCAGTCCATACCAGTGAAACCATGTGTTAACCATCAGTCCACACAGATGTACAGACAGAGGACAGGGGCTCGCTGCATGAGACCACCACTCCCAAATTAAACAAAGGACGGATATGAATTATTAATCATAAAGAGACAAAGAGTGAGAGCGAGTGACAGTGAGGCAGAAGAACAAAAAAGTGAGCAGAAACAAAAAATACAAAATATAATGTAAAGACAAAGACAACACAAATAGAAAAATTTTAAAAAGGTGACCTCAAAAAAACTCCACACTCAGTTTAAACTTAACAATGACAGTGTACATGCACTAGTGTGAACTGACATGTATGTGTGTTTGTGTGTGTTTGTGTGTGTACCTGCTGCTCAGCCAGCCGCCTCTGGATCTCCTTGTGGTGACACACGCTGTAGGTGATGGGTCTGGACAGCTCGGCCTCCATGCGACAGAGCCACGAGCGCAGGTTGCTCATGTTCTTATCCAGCTGCTGCACCGTCACCAGAGTCTCCTTCAGCTTCTTCACCCTAAACACACACACACACACACACATTTAGTCATCCATGTTCAAGCATGACGGAAACTCTACTTTTGTTGCTTTTATTGTGTGGATTAATGGACATCTAGCAAAGTGGTTCTCAACCCTCAACATGTTGGCAATTTTCTAGTTTCCATTTTTTGACTTGAAGGAGCCGGGGATCAAACCACCGACTTTCAGATTAGTGGACAACCTGCTCCACCTCCTGAGCCACAGCCGAAAAAAGACAGAGAGAAAAAACATGGAAGGAAACAAAGAAGAAAGACAAAGACAAAAAGAAATAAAGTTTATCTATTCACCAACCTACTACATTCTCAGGTATCTTACACCAGGACTTCCAGTCACCAGGCAACTAACCCTCTTGTGAGCACATCCAACTCTCACACACACACACACACACACACAGAGACTGGTGTCATAGCAACTCTTTGGACAATACGAGTTCTCTTCTGAGGCTTAAAAGCCTGAAGTGTGCCCCATCTGGGAGTTTGAGTTAATTTCCTCATTTGATCCTTCCTGTCCTGTCGAGGTCCAGCGGAGCCTGTCGGGCCTGAGAGGGAGACGCTCTCCACCAAAACAATAAGCACTAAACTCAGCTGGGAGTCCAAGTGGCAGGCTGAAGAATGAAATGAAAGAGTCCCAACAGACGCAGCACGATGGGACGAGTGGAGATAAGTTGAGCGTGTGTGAGAGCTCTTTCAGATCTGTTCTTATGAGAAACTGTTTGAGCTGTAGAGTTTAGATTATTTGTTATTTTCAATGGTTCTCGCTTCAAGAGGTTAGATTTTAGAGGAGGATTACAATCATGTTCATAGCAGCCTTTGAAAAAGTTATGTTAATAGTGCTGAAATTTTTTAGGCTTCTTTTGTTAAATGAACAAGACTAAGAGTTTGCAGCTGTGCTGATGCTTCTGAGGCTGCATTTAAGCAAAGTGGCGCTTTGAGTTAATGACTAAAAACCAGATTCACAATCTGAGCTGAGCTTGATGGGAATGTGACTAGTTTGTCAGGTATTTGGTCTTAAACTAAAGTATTGGACCGACCAACCTCACCATCCATGGAGCCAAGGCTTTTGTAGAAAGACATTTATTCCTCATAAGGTGTCAAAAAAATGTCTTTGTACTGAAACTCTCACTGTCCAGACATTTCAAACAATATCAAGTCTTAAAGATTAGTATTGTCCGTGTACCTTCCTAAAGTATTATCAAAAACTGTTCCACGTCAGAAACCGGTATCAACAACAGAGTCATTCTTCTGTCTCTTTCCTAATCTAATAAATCAGCCAACTTACACTATTTTACATTCAGTACATTCAGTTCTTCTATAGCAGCTTGTGTTAAGACATTAAACAATCATGCACTGAGAAATTTGTTAAATGAGAGAAAGTGATTACTTCAAAATAATGGATTCAAACACTGTATATTGTTGGACGAAAACACAGGTGTTTTTTTAAACCATTAACTCAAGTAGTAAGAAACTTTCATTGATTTCAAAGCCGAGTCAAAACTCAGGAACAACGTACACTAACTACAGTCAGTGGATGTTTGTGTGTGTGTTGTGTATCTGTCGTCGTGTGTTTACGGCCGTGTAATGAAGACATAATAGAGTGGGTGTAAGTTGTGTCCAGAGATCCTCTTCCCTCTCTGCACATACAACCATCCTACTCCACTAAATTGTCCCTCTCTCTCTTTCACTCCCCCTCCACCTCTGACAGCCTAACAAAGACCAGCAGCTTCATGCCGAGGCCCAACAAAGACACAAAACCCGGGCAGGGGTCCCTGATGAGGAAAAGGACAAGAGGAGAATGGACGGAGAAGACGGAGCAGAAAGGAGCTGGAGGATCAGTGAGGATGTGTGGTTGGAGGTTGAAGTTAACAAAGTGCAGCCGACCGCAGGGGGGCTGAAGTTACTCAGGGACGAAGCTCCGACTGACATTTACTCTGTCACTGTAATTATGCACCTCTTTACTGTACATGTGCTTTTTCAGTTGGTTTTTTACTTTTATGTGCTTTGACTTTTAGTAATCGAGCTGGATACATCCATTATATAATACACGTGTATGTTAGCCTACTTGCATATTGCATTGCTTAAAATGACTGGTTGCAAGCAGGTGAACTAAACTTAAATACTTATAAAATCTAACATACATATCAAACTTTAGCTCATTGTTTTGGTTTTAAAGGCCACATACAGTTCTGTTAGTTAGATGTTATTTCTATCATCATCGACTGTGTGCAGCATCTCCAGAATTTCCAGTAAAACAAAGCTAGCTAAGTTAAGCTAAGCTTGCAAATTTCCCCACTGTGGGACGAATAAAGGTTTATCTTAAGTTAGCAACTAGCTTTTGAAGAAACATCTAGCAGCTACAGAACAAACTTAAACTAACTTACTTAAGTGTATCTTAATCATTTATAGGCTAAACTAAGATGCACAATATACTGAGATAAACAATATTTGTATTGAGAATGATTCCTCACATGAATTTGGACTGTTACAGAATTTAGCTTTATTATTGTCACTCCAGTGTTATTCATGTCTGCTCGCTTCAGAGTAACTGAGCCTCAAAACTGTTCAGCCCTGAATTCTACCCGTCGTCATTTTGCACTTGTTGTTGTCTTTCTGTGTCTGTGATGAAATTCCAGCCGACTCGTTACATAACAGCTCAGAGTGACTGAAGGATGCTTCTCTACTGTATTCCACACTTTGCCAGCATGGGATCAAGCCCCCTGAATCTTTGAGGGGACCTCACTTTAAGGATCAGTGGTTAATGCATGCCGACAGACTCAGCCCCTCCCATAATAACCCACCCTCCCTCAAACAAGAGGGGGGTCAGCTTGGACATGGGGACATATGGTACTGTCTGAGACTCAAGCACAGCTTTTTCATGGTGGCTGTGGGTGTGAGCAGGTTTAAGAGTGAAGTCTGTATCTCCAGGACTCTCCATCTGTCTGGGGGGGGGTGGGGGGCAGTTTTAGTTTATCATCACAGGGGCTTAACCTACAGTCTGTACATTAGAAGCCATGTATTCCTGACAGCTGCAGAGCACGACTGACGACAGCAGGTGGATGGATTCACATTCGAGCTGTTGTTTAATTACAGGCTCTCAGTTAAAGGCCTTCAGTCCTTAATGATGCTCTTTGATGCAGAGTGGCTTCGCTGTGAAAGGTGCTTGCGTGGAAGGCTAATAATGGGATGAAATTTAGTGTGTGTTACTGAGCCAAACTGAAAACACACACACACACAGACCTACACTGATTGTGTTTGAACAATCCCTTTACTGTTTGAAAAGTGCTTGACACACACACCCTTGTGTAACTATTGCATTCAGTAATTTCCCATATCGTTTGCTCTTCTTTTCGGTTTCCTGGAAAGTGCTTCATTGATATAAACACACACACGTGGATCAGCAGCAGCTGTGGCTCACCTGGCTTCGATGTGGTGGAAGAGGTTGTGCCAGCGCTGGTTGACCTCCAGCAGCGAGCCGTGGACCTGGGTCTGCTTGGCCTCGTCGCTGGCTAACAGCAGCTGCTCCCCCAGCTGCTTCAGGTGGCTCTTGTTCTCACTGAACAGGTTGATTTCCTCCATGCAGTCCTGTGGAAACAAGACGTGATGAGATGACATTTTATATTAGCATTGTGTCATGAAGAAAAAGCAGGAAAACCTCAGAAACTGCATCTTTCCATTGCAGATTAACTTAAAATTTGACTCTTTGGATTCTTGTATTATGTACAATAGATGATTTAATGTAATTTTGTCTGAAGTAGAAAACATTAACACTCAATTATCATGAAGCACAACATTAGTAAACTGCATGTTTTATGTTCACTATAATCTGTGAACACTTCAGAGCAAAAAGCAAAAGGATGAGAAGTCAGCATCTTAGATTTGATATAGTTGTGTCTACTACAGATTTAAGCAAAAGCAAAACACAAAATTGTGGATTTCAGTTCAGTTTAAAATAAAGCGGGATGCCTCAAAGTTTCAAGAGCTCACATCCCCTTTCCAGTATCCCAACACGTCAAACACCTGTTTCCCTTCCCTCGAGCGGTCGGTTATCAATTTTCTCATCTCATCTAACAGCCCCAAAACAATGATCCTGCAACGTTCAAACCAATTATTATCTCTTTGGCTAAATGAGCACGATTCACGATGAGACAGGAAACTACAAAAGGACAACTGTTGTGTATGAACAAAGGGCATGCAGCCGCTCCATTCCAGGCCACCATCTGTTAGAACCAGCATGTTGCTCATGTGAGTTTGACCTACAGAAGTGGTGAACATATCCTCAATGTGTTATTTATGAAGAATACTGTGCAAGTACTATCCTATGTAAAGTTTTATAATGTGCACACAGGAGCAATGATACCTGCAATATAAGATCTGATCCAGTCATATTTGAAGTCGGGGAACTCCTGGAACCATCCAATTACATTAAAATTAATTTTCAAAAATCAGTCATACTGTAACCCATGTTATGAAAATCTTTTCAGATGGAGCCTTAATGTGTGTCTGTTTGAGTCCTGTCACATGAAACCATCCATGTGTTCTAATAGAAAGGTGTTAATACTTTTCAGATCTCGTACCTTCTTCAGTTTCTCCACCATTTCCTCGATGCTCAGGTCTCCGCTGTGGCACACCTTGTTCTCCATCTGAGTCAGCCAATCGCAGAACTCTTTGTTCTTGTCATTGAAGATGGTCCAGGCATTGAGACGGTCTGCGATTTCCTGCCTGCGCAAGGACACCTGGGAAGAGTCAGAAGTGATACGAGTGGCATTTAGCAACTTTGCACAGTACTGCACACTTTATGACCGGGAGACGAACGTCAAAGTAAAGTGCTCAGATAATAACCATTTTATGATTTCACCATTAAACTGACAACATTGATACCAACAAAACAACTGTGTCTCAGTTAGAAAGGCCTTTTCTTGGCAAGTTTTAAAACAGGTTTGCTGGGAACAACTGCAACCTAAAAGGTTATAACTATTTAACATGGGCAAAAACAAAAGCTTCAAAAACAGGATGACCTTGGATTTTGACAAATGTCAGTTCAGACTGAAACAAGGTTATTAGTTATGATACTTCCTGGTATCTTTTCAGGAAGCTCTGAATAGATACCAATAACACATAACCTGATAAATGACTGAAGAAAAGTTGTAGCTTTCAAAATCTGTAAAGTACTGTTCAATACAACAGATTACATGGTACAGAAGTGAATTTAAAAAACAGAGAACTTAATATTAAGTGTTTCCTTTCATTGCATTGAAACATTTAATCTCGATCGGAGTCATCAACTGAATTGAGAGAAATCCCCGAGGGACTCTGGCTGTGTGATAAAATTAACAAGGTCCATTTTCCTAATGACGGCTTAATGCCATGAAAACACCCCATTACATAGCTGAGGAGGGGGCTGATGATCTTTTTGAGGTTAAAGGGCTTAGCGAGCCCACGGGACATGTTTGAAGCAGCTATATTTTACTGCTCAGTGGCATTTATTTCATTTAAATGAGCCCTGCTTTGGGTTTAATGTACTAACACTGCTGGGCCTTTTGGACTCTGGAGAATTTAGGGAGCATTGTGAGTCGCTGTCACCCCGCGAGGACTTTGTGCTCCCCCTGGAACAATAGAGCCTGTCCCCTGAATCCCTTTAGCCCAGCCAGGCCATCTGCTCGTCGGACCCATTCCAGCGGCTTCCCCCACCTACAACCTGTTAACTATGCAGAGGAAGCTGTTGAGGCTCAGATCCGTGCCCCCCGGGCATGTCAGGAATTAACAGGGAGGAAAAGTCTTGTGTGATCTAACAGCTGAAATTAGTCTGTGCTTTCTCAAATAACCTGACTTCATATTTTTGTGCAGCAGTTTCACTATTTAGGAAAAAAAAAAAAAAAAAAAAAATCAATTTTGCAATGAAGTATAGACTTTGTTATGTGATCATGTCGGCTTTTACATTTGATATTTCAATACTCTTTTCCCTTGAAGATATTAAACTGTTTTCTGGAAATGATATGTTTTATGTTTCAGGTTTGTTTGAGAAAGAAGCGGCTGCATGATTGTACAGATAACAAAAGAGACGACTACATACAGAACATCAAACATCAACAGAAAACGTGATGATTGGACAAACCGGCTGCTGTTGCTGCATCTGTGAATCCCAGCAGCTCCTGCCAACACAGGAGCAGGTGGGGACCCAATTAGCACGACTGCAAATTATCCCATAACCCTAATAACTGACAAAAATGTCCCGAGCATGTCCTGACCGTTAGCTTCTCAAGAACAACAGTGTGTTTGTGTTTAAGCCAAAAGACTTAACTGTAGGAATTTGAGCCTGTGTGTGTATAGAGTACAGCTGCTTTCACCAATAATGCAGTTACAGAATTAACGGCCTGTTCTGTTTGAGGGCTTCATGTGATTTGCTCATGTAGCACAGCGAGTCTGAGTCACAACCTGAAAAGCTGTCAAGTGACTCAAAACATTTCAATAAGATGCAAAAGGCTTCACTTTTCTTTATGTGCTGATACAAGCAGGAAAAAAATCCAGACCAGTTCCCTACAACATGCATCCAACCCAACGTTAAGCTGGAGTTTTGGCAACTTTTGCAGCAGAAATGTTAAGAAAACAAATGAATTTGAGCTGTGGGAGAGGAAAGTTGCTGGTATTAACAAGAAGACATGCTGTTGTAATTTTCCCTCCATGAACCTGCACATGGTGGCTCTTTCTCAAACAAATGAGTGTGTGTGTGTGTGTGTGTGTGTGTGTGTTCAGCCCCAGTGGTGCAGATGCTTTGTGCTGCTGGTCACCGCCAAGACACCGCTGGTTAGCAACTCTCCTCCTTAACCCTTCCTCTCCACCTGCACCATCTACGATCTCTCACTTCCTCTCGTTCACTTTCTGGCCTCTTTCTCTCTCTCCCCGTTTCTTTTTTTGGCAGCTCTCACCTTCATACACAGCTCTTCCCACTGAGCGTGGAGTTGTTCCAGCTGCTGCTCCAGCAGAGCCGAGTCACCGGCCGCGACGTACTGGGACAGGTCCGTCTTCATGGTGGCCAGGTCCCTCAATCCACTGGCCAAACGCTGCAGAGAGAGCTCCGTCTCCTGCATAACACACACACACACACAGATACACTTTAACTCCCGGTCAGACAGCCATGTACGAGCCGTGTGCTCACGCTCCTCTCCCTCTTTCTCGCTCCGACTGTCCAGATTAAAGGGCTGTAGACGGGACAGGGGGAGGGTAGAAGGGGTAGAAAGGGGGAGGGGAGTGAAAGCATGGGGGTATTAAATAAGGGAAAAGGGGGGAACTCAGAGGCACTGTGGTGCAATGGGGGGTAGCCACTGATGGAGCTGAGGGGTGGGGGGAACTTTTTAGACCAGCTGACCTTCCAACAGATTCATGCTGCTGAATTATTGGGACTTACTGATACGGAAACTTTATATCACACACATTGTACAATCATTATGAAAAAAAACATTTGTTTTTTTCTTTGCAATTTCCGTCTAAAACCACGACAAGTCTGTTTTTATATCAGGCTGTGCAATTAACACCATCTACCACCCTCAGTGCCTGTTTTTCTGCAAAAGCAAGCACGGTTACTCAGAAGTAATTTGGGACTTTAGACAGCAATTTTTGGGCATTTTCAGAAAATGTGTCCTAAATGGGATCCTGTTCTTTTAACACAGAGAGTTTTGGGAGACTGTTTCCTTGGTGTCCTGCTCCAGCTGCAGTGATGTGGTTTAACATTCCAGCTGCGAGGACGAGCTCTTCGAATAACGGATTTGAAGTTTACGTTCTTTCTGTTCAATTTTATTTTTGTAAGATTTATTATTTATTACACATGAGCTCTAGATGTTGCTCCTGATCGATGTACAAGAGACAAATGGATCATTTCATTGTCAATGTTTGCTTATTAAAAGGCCTCGATAACGGTCTTTAAAATGTCCCATTTCTTTGAAAATGGCTGTGAAACAACTTTTTCTCATTCCATTATGACTAAGTGGTAATAGAACTACTCGAGCTCTGTAATTTATTTTATGTTAGGAATACAGTCATGTGTACACAGACTACCTGTGTTGTAATTACCTGCATGTGTTTCTCGTCCTCAGAGTCGTGCGCTCTTTCAGGCAGCGGCTCTTTCAGCTTTGTTTCCAGCTCATCCAGTTCAGACATGATGCTTCTGATCCCGTCCTGACACTGACACCACTTCTAAACAGCAGAACACAGAGGAAGGAGATCTCAAGAGTCACATCATGTTCAAATGTTCCCACAAACATAAATCTTTAAAATGCTTTGTGAAACTAAAGCACTCATTTTAAATGTTGAAAGGACGAGGACTGTGTAATTAAAGCAAAAAACTATGGGAATAAGTTCAACAGATCCAGACTCTAAAAGGAACAAAACTACAGCAACAGCACTCTTCTGGTCATTACATGATGAGCAAGTTGTTATCTTGCTGTCACTTCTACTTTGTGCATTAATGCTACTGTCTTTGTGATCTTTAACATGTTGCTCAGAGGGATTTCCATTTCCGTGGGTGGATCCTGTTTAGCTTAAAGGGGTTAACACAACTTTCCCTGACCTCGCTGGGCCTGGGCACCAAAACATTCAAATGCTGTAATTAACACAGCTCATGAAGTTTGGCAGCCAGTGATTAGTCGACCTCAGCCACAGTGGTATGCTTTGCTCCTTCACACTGTCTGTATGTTACTTTATTCTTATTGATTTTATTAGATTAAAGGTCATCCACATCTTAATGTATAATATATGAGCAGTGCAGTGTAACAGTGAGGGAATGAACGGGACACACACTGATAACCAGCCATCTCTGGATGTGGATCATGGATAGATTTGAGCTTCTCTTTGATCCGTCTTGGCTGGAGGTCAGTGCCGGGGCAACACACCAACTCCTGTGCGTGTGTGCGTGTGTGTTGGGGTAGGATCAGGTCCTGGATATGGGTCATGCAAAGCTGACACCTCCTACTTCCTTGTTAATACTGTAACGCATGCTCTTCTTTTGAATTTTGTCAGTCCAGAGCTGCAATCTGTCATTCACTAAAAGTTTAAGTTAAAATCTGCAGGTTTCACTGGCTTGCCGGGTTTTGTTTGAACGGGTTTTCAACCACTCGTGCAACAGGAGTGTGAATATTTCCATGCAGTATTATAAAAAGAAAATAATAAATGAAAGTGTTGGTGTTTGACTGAACTATGACAGTTACCTGAACAGTTGTGTTGACCAGCTCTCTCCTCCTCTCCAGCAGTGAGGAGGTTCGCTCCCAGGCCTCCTGCAGGGCCTGGAGCTCAGACTGCAGTCGGCTCTGACACTCTGACTCTGTCATGGTTTCACATAAATGTCTGCCAGCCTCCAGTGTCTGGGTGTACACGGCGGAGTGCAGAGCCAGAGCGTCTTCAACACACTGGGAAAGATGTGGGGAGACACAGTGTCACACATAATTTAACTATTCCACCGCTACAAAGTTAGATTTTTGTTCGTTGACAAAAGAAGCTGATGAACACGACTACAGGACACTTCCACTGGCATCCATTCACACTAACCTGGTAATCATCCACACAGCTTGGCAGCTGATGCAGTGCACACAGCGCAGGTCCAGCAGGGGGCAGCAAGGGGTCAACATCCCTCAACAGCTTCCACAAAAGTTTCAAGCCCCGACGGTAAACTCTCCACTGGTCTGCTTGTTCTTTTATCAGGGACCTACGCTGGTCTACCAGAGCCACAGAGCTGAACCAGCTCTCCCTCATACGGGTCGCTTGAGCCATGAGTTCAGATCTGTGGAAGAAGAAAAACGAGGTTCAGTCTTGTTATATTTGGAGAAAAATAATAGCCCTGCTGTAACGTGTTGACATCTGCTGGCAAACATGTTGACATCCTTGTAAAAACATATAATGAATTAAATATAAAATGTGTGGAAAAAAACTGATCTTTACGGGAATATTAGGATTTGTGAATTTAACATATTCCACTTTCTTTGTAAAAACAAAACCAACTCATAAAATGGCAGAAAGAGAAAAATTACTAATAGGTCTGTTAAAGTTCATTCATGGGTAATGGCTATATTAACACGAAATCAGCAGGATTTTAATACGGCCTTGAAGCTTTTAGTACTAATCTCAGCAGGGGAAGAGAAGAAACTTTCCTTTCAAAATAAAAAATTAGAAGCTTTCCAAGGACTTAACAAAAATGATTTAAGGAAGCAGCGGGCAAAGAGACATCCACTGTAAGAGTTCCAGGGCAGGAAACACCTGCACACACTGCAGTTTGTCGTGTGTCAGCGTGCACCCAGTATATGTGATTCTTCTTACAAGCCAAGAAAGGAATGCAACCAAAAAACCTCAAATCTAATTACTTTACCTGGTGACAGCGTCTGTGAAGAACACAAGACTACAAATCAACACGCTCTGGTAACTCAGATTACTACCATGGTTTCTCTGCGGCACGGCACAGATACAGAGCAGAGTATTTTTTAAATACCGGTGCCAATAAAATACATGATGGTTTTGGTTCAAATACCAAAAAATAAGTTGATGTGTAAAACAATCCACAAATAAATCATCCCACCCTAGAACTGGATACTTAGATTGTGACCACGATGTATCACATGTCAAGATTTGAGTACTCGGTTAATATATCCATACACTGTGGTGGAATGTGGCCAGAATCACAGAGCAGAGTAACAAGAAACTCCTGTCGTTGTCTTAGTCTTTCAGCATTTCAGCGAGCCATCATAAACTATTTAATAACTTAGAATTACAGGTGCCACTCTGGTGCAAAACACCTGCTGTTCCAAAGATCAAACCGAGATGTATGCTGAACTGAACACTGTGATCCTCTGTGAAGCTATTAACTTTATTCCAGTCCTGAAAGGAGATGCAGATGAAGGGAAGAACCAGAGAAAATTAGGGCTTAAAGGAGGAAGCTGTACAAGCAGTATTTTGTACTCTTGAACTAAAAGATCATGGAGCTTGTTATATTTTTAAAAAAGTAAATGTCTTCCAAGACTTTTCCATCAGTTACCTTTTTCCTCCCGTTTCTTTTTCCATGGACTCGACTGCATCGCGGAGAACAGCCTGCAGGAGCTGGTGTCCAAAAATGATTTGAGCCTGAAGCCACTATGGAAGTGTGAGAGAGAGAACAACAGGAGAGAAAACACCATCAGATTCATAGATCAAATCTTTCATTTGACTCATTACTCAGCTGCCACATCAGCACAAGTTTAAGACAAACGTTTTGCTTCAAAATAACATTCAGTCATTTAAAACAAGGCTCCTGATGTTCTGCCATAATCACAGTGATTTATTAAACATATTTATTTCAGCTACCTCAAGCTTTAATGATCAAATATTTCTTTATCAACATGCTTGTAATCAAGTAACACTGAGGCAATTTGCAGAACCGTTTATCAGACTAATCTGCAGACGTAGGGAAGGAAAAGGTGAGCAATTCATCTGTAGTTTTCCTGTGACAAGTGAGAATAGCTGCCAAGTTAAATTTGCTTTTATGGAGACGTAACAGAGCGATAAGATACAAATTGTTTTCAGTTATTAAAATGTGATTTGAGTGATTTGTCCTGTCTGTGTTGTGTCTGAAATGAAAGAAAGGCAGAGAATCTGAACGGTGTGTTGTACCTGATGGACGGTCAGCGTCTCTTGGAGGACGGAGTAACTTTGAGGTGTTTTGGACGTCGATTCCTCCTCAAGCTTCTTCTGGATAGACGTCAGGTTCTCACACTTCTCCTGAAAGCTCTGGGAGCGCTGATGCTCAGCCTGCAGCTCTCTGAAAAAAATATATGACACTTAATACAAAAAAGGACAAATACACCACAACTGGAAGCTTCTTTGAAAATACACTTTATCCCATTAGAAAATTAGGACTGTTATTATAGCCTGTTCTCTGGAACTACACATTGGACTACACATTGCTTTATCATGTTACAGCTCACACCTTGTACTCTTCAGCTTAGCTTCAGCACAGTGATGGGTGATATTATGAATTTTTGCTCAAAGCCAGAATTGAACTGAAATGATTTTAAGGGCTCCCACAAATAGCAACAGGAAAATACACAACGACACTGCACACTTTTTGAGCTGAACTTTCTCACCTGTTCATGTCAAACGCATGAGTCATGCTTTCAACCCACTGCCTGCTGAGCATGTGCAGTCTCTCTGTCTCCTGGTTGCTGAGGGTCGCGAAGTCACTCATCTCCCTGACGTCAACCAGTGATGCAAACAGACCGGTGAGCTCCGAGAGAACCTGCTGACACATCCAAGAGATAAAAACATACGGAACATTTTTAGTTCATGAGGATCATCAAAGCATGATCAAAGTGTCCCTGACACCCCAACACTGTAAGAAACATGTCGATTGGACATTCTGAGCCTTGTTAATGTCAAAAAAATACTAATAGTACAACTTGACAAAAGTTCCTATTAGCGGATTTTGTCCCTCCTATTATTACCTTTGTCCTACTTCTATTTGGAGCAGAATCGTGCTCTAAGTTTTGGAATACAGCTCCTGTAATTTGGTTGTTTTTGGGGAATGTAAACAGGAAGTAAGATGTTGTCATGGAGTCTGTGAATCAGCTGGGGGCAACAACATGAGCCCTGTTTTTTTTTAAGTCTACAACTGTATACATTTTGGCCAACAAAAGTATTATTAAGTATTAATTGGGTTTATTCATGATGGAAGATAAGAGATAATATCCTCTGGAAATATAAATGTAAGTGTATCATGTTTATTATGCATAGATGTATGTATGGATTCTGACCAACCTTCACAGAGTCTGTGTAGTTCAGGCCGGCCTTAAGTTTATTCTCTATGTTCTGTGTCTGCTTTTCAAGAGCCTCCAGTTGTGTATGAAAGAGTTTCTGTTGCTGCACATCCTCCTGCACACAGAGAGAAATGTGATGTTCATGTTAACCTGGGTTTGTAAAATTTCCCTATTAGCAGTTTCACATTAAACTTTGGGGAAACTGGTATTTGAGTCTTTCTTTCCTCACCTGAAGACTTTTCTTTTTTCCTGACATTGTCTGGCTCAGCAGCAGGACATCACGTGATAGCAGCCTGGTCTCTGACTGGATGAAATTTGCAGCCAGTGGTTCCAGTTGTCCAATAAGAGGCTTGGAGGCTGCGAGAACATTTCCCATGCTGCTTTGCAAATCCTCAGCAGTGTCCTGCATCTGCTGGCATTAACGAGTGAGAGAGAGGACAACAGGTGTTAGAAGGAGGGAATTGTTTTTAGTGCGACCTTTAATTGTATTTAAATGCTTAACTGTTAATCAAGGCACCAAAAATTAAAGATTAAAGAACATTGTAGCTGCTTTTTCTCTTTCTGGAAAAATGGAAATCTTGTTTTCCACGAATGATTCGGACTCAAGCATTTCAAAAATACACCTTTCAGTGTTCTTCTGAAGAGGGTAGAAATGGAAAAATGACATGAAGCTTGTTTTTTAGCATGAATGTGAAAAACAACTTGTAATTCTGCATCTGTGCTACACAGCTATAAGCACAGGAGATCAGGTGAATGAACACAGAGCAGACCATTGCTGATATTTCTGCCCATAAGTGCATGCAGCCTGTTCCTTTCCAAGAATAGGAGACCAGTCAGTGAGAAAAACATTAAATTGTGAATGTAATGCAAAGTCTGTGTCTGAATCTGCAGCAGGTTTCGGGATGAGTCAAGCAGGAAATATGGTGATTCTAAAGAAACAAAAAAACCCTGCATAACTATATTCAAAACAGCAGATCATGTCTGCACTCGCCGTGACCTTTAACAATGCACGAAAAGAAGTTTAATTCAACTACTTAAAACACATTCAATTCTCAGATGTTTGTGATTGATCTGTGATTGTTATTATCTTCATGTCACCAGTGGAAAAAGCTCTTTTTTAAGTTAAACCAGATTCTCTCCATGCTGCTGCTAAGCAACACAGGAACAAATGCACCATCAGCTTACAAATGTTCCTGCATTAGTGTCAAGATTCAAAATTCCTATGAACATTAGTTGCTGCACTTTGCCACTTGATGTATGGTATGTTATAAAAAAATTATCTCTAAATAGTTTACGCTCAGATGCCTGACTGCAATTCAACAATCACTATATATTCAAACTCTGCTAAACTCACCTCTGCTGACTGAAGGACGGCCTGTGTGTCCTGTTGCGGTGAAGCTGTCAACAGCTCCTCCCACTGGTGCCACAGTTTTCGCAGGTGAAGGGAGCATTGATCAGAGAGGTGAGTGTACTCCTGCCAGAGGGAAAGCGTCTCTCCAGTCTTCTTATGCTCGTCCTTTAGTTCCTGAACCACGTCCTTCCACCTGACACACAATACATGAGTCCTCCATAATGTTGCCAGGCTGCAATTTTGTGATTAAGCTGCAGTACATGAAATGATCAAAATCCATAAACCTACTCTATGTTAGTGTGATTTAACTTTATAGTATAAGTATCCATTTATGAAGAAAAAGATTGAAATTATAATCCATTAAATATAATAGATATTATGTAAGCATGAAAACATATTTCGATTTCATTGCCAATTCAGATTTTCAAATGAGATAAGGAAACAGCTCCTCTTAAGTTCATTAAGCTTAAGAGGAAAACATTAGCTAAATCCATTTGTGTAAAAAAAAAAAAAATCTAAATAATCAAATTCAGAGATAAATGCTTTTCACTAGACAGCAGTGATTTGTGGACTTCTTTTTGTCTTTTTTGAGTTTGTGTTTTGGTAATTTCAGACCACTGACCGCTTCCGCTCTCCTTCCATTTGATCGTGCAGAGCCTGAACTGTTCCATGAGGAAGATTCTTCACAAGACTCTCATGGGATTTGTCCACAGACGCCCACAGCTCTTCCCCTTTTCCGGCCTTCTCCTGGAGTAGCTGCACACAAAAAAAAAAAAAACACCCTCTTACATTTTCACTTCAGAGGTGCACTTACTTCCACAAAACCTAAGCAAAGTGACTCACAAGTAATGAAAGCTTGACATTGATGAATCACAGCTTTACTGAACCTGTCAAACTAGATACAATGGCTTAACTTCACACAGTCATAGCAGGTTGCTTCAGAGTAACTTTTGCCATAATCAAATAGTAGATTAAAAGCTGTGAATTACTGTGATGATCATAATAATAAAATACAACGTGATTATTCCTTCTCCTTGCTGTTATGTGCACAAAACATGACAGTCAGGGTTTCTGCTCACCTGGAGGAGGTCCATGTATCCTTCTGCCTGTTTTAATGAAAACAGGGGCTGATGCTGCAGAGCACAGCGCACCCTAGTGGTGTGCAGAGAAACCTCCCTAAAGTCTCTCTCAAAACATCCCCACTCCTCCACAGTCTGTTGTAGAGCTGGTCTCAGAGCTGCCACCTGCAAATGACCACAGAAGAAGACGGGAGGATGTTTAGTGATGCAGCATCCCAACACTTCAGGAGGATTAACTCAATATTTCTGAGGTTAATGGTTTTAAATCAACTATGTTGTTGCATTGAAGATTTTTTTTTGACAGCCTCAGACAAGGCTTTTGCATATTTACTGATTTTAGCTGTACACATTTCACTTCTTAGGAAACTGATAGCATAAAGCTTTCTATTTGTTTTCTATTTTGTGAGAGCAAACAAACTGCACAATGTAGAAACAAATATATTAGCTGTCATTTGAGCCATAATTCATATAAAAATAATTCTTAGTGGAGCTTTCATGTTGAGCTATATATTATACACGTGTTTTGCAAGCATGAAGCATCAGATCTTGTCATTTATTAGAGACAAGCAGATGTTTTGGATTTTCACAATTTAAAAATTGAAGAGCCACATTTGTAGTTTCTCCATGTCTCTGATTGCCCTCAGAGATTTATTTTTACCTGTTGACTCAGATCCTCACAAGCACGACAAACGCTTTCTGTCTGGCCAGAGAAGGTGATATCACAGGGGAGGTTCTTTTCCTTTTCAACATGCACTCGTTTGGGTTTCACCTCCTGCAAAGCTGCAGCCACCTCCCTCACTCTGCCCACAACAGCCTGGAAGAAAAACAAAGCAGTCTCAGATCAGAGGACGCAGCCAGAGAGAGATTGTTCAGACATTCACCTGCTCACATCCTGTTACTGTACCTCCAACTCGAGCAGAGTCTTACGAGCCACAGTTTGGCCGGTGGGTTGTTTCCTCTGACTCAGCTGCTTTTTCTGCTCTTCTATCCAGCCGTGAAGACGCTGTAACCGCCTCTCTCTGTCTGCACAAGTGTGATGCATCTGTTCAGCTTCACGAATCTGAGGGGACAAAGCCAAACAGCGGCTGATTCATGTGTGGAAATGAAAGTAATAAATTAAAATTACATTTCTTTTAGTTTGGAGAGTCAAGTCAGACAAGCTCTTTCCATTGTTTTGGCATAAATTGAATTATGTGTATGGTTTGATTAATGGGTTCCACTGGCTGCAGAACAGACCTGGATCTCTAGCTCTCTCTGAAGCTGCAGCCACTGCAGTCTGAAGGCACCAAGCTTCCCCGCAAACACTGTACGTTCGGAGCGGAGAGCCTGGGTGTTGTCTCCCACCACCTGAGGCCCGGCCTGGCACAGGAAATCAAGAAGGAGCTGCCCGTTGACCATGCCTGCCTTCAACTCCTGAGAGAGAACATTACATATAAAGAAATCAATATAAATACTCAAAAAAGAAAAAACTGATTTCTAATTTTCTCCTATATTTGAGTACTATAAAAAAAATCAGTATAAGGCAAAGTCAAGCAAATTTCTCTAAATGTGGTAACTGGGCAAAGTTTTAAATAAAAGCACTGATATAGAAATAACTGTTTAAATTGAACAACCCTTGAAAGTGATGCACAGAAATCAGTCAAGTGGACAGTGGAGGTACCTGGTCGTGCTGCAGGACTTCAGTGACCTCAGTAGCATCTTTGGCTTTGAGGAGCGTTTCTCTCTCCTGGCTCAGCCGAGGCTCCAGTTTCTTCAGCCAGTCACCCAGGTCAGACAGCAGCTTCACTGGTGGCCACGCTGCCAGCAGCCGCTAACAGACACATGACATCAGAGAAGAAAGTGATTTTAACTTAACATGAAAATGAATAATTACATGAACCTTTCATTTTCATTTATGCAGCAGACATCAGTTTTGTCACAGTCTGACTTCCCCAAATGATTTATTCTTCAATGTGTAAGACATCAAAATGAACAAACCTGGCAGGACTTTTGTAATTGTTATAATGTAGAATATCTGGTTCCATTCACTGGTGATAAATGGTGGAGAAAAATTGAAAGTGTCCTCCACCTCCTCTAAAAATCCTCCCAAATTTCCTGTCCTCAATCACCCCAAAGCTGATTTCAACAGGGTTTGCACTCCCCTTCACTGGATGGGATTTCTCAATGCCTAATTATTTTTGAAAACCAACAGCTCTTCCATGAAATTTGGAACAGTAATGTTCAAAGTTTATATATAAAGGCTGGAGATCATTGTGACCACTGAATGATTTATTTAAAATAATTACACCACATTGCAACTATGCATCTAACAGGGCGCAAATACACTATATCTGAAACTCTCAATCATGAATACTGTACCTGCTGCAGCTGGTCTTGTATCTTGGACAGGTCAGAGGTCACCTGGCTCCAGTTGACCTCCAGCTGGGTGACCTGAGTTCTCAGTCTGGGACAATCAGCTTCCCTCAGGTGGAGCAGCTGAGTGGCTTCCCTGGATGCAGAAGCTTTCTTCACAGACATGGCTTCAGTCTCCATGGAGAAGTCCTGAGGGATGTGAGTAGAACCAGTGGCAGAAAATGTGTCGATCATGTGTGAGGCATTTTAAACTGCTATCTGAGTTTCAACCAGCTGGTTAAACATAGGTTTTCAACATAGCTTTTAGGTCTCACCAGGAGCTTGATCAGAAGGTTGTGAATACAGTCCTGGTTCAGGTCAGAGGTGTTGGCCAGGTCTGACCAAGTCTTCAGGTGTTTGCTGGCACCAATCAGCCATTCACTGACCGCAGCAAAGTCAGTCTGGAATCTGTGGGAAAGGAGAGAAATAGATGGCTGCTCGTTAACAAAGAGAGAGTTAAGGACTTAGGCAGGAGTCCAATACTGCTGAACAAGACCATAGATGGAGGGCACAGGTTTTATTTGTAGTGGTGTCATGGATATACACTATAATGTGTGAACAACAGAACAAAGTCTGTGTTTCACTCACATTTTCTGACTAAATCTTAGGGAATATCTTTGGATAGAACTAAATCTTAATGTAGTAGTACATCCAAAAAGATGTAATAAGCCTTTTGAGATTTCACACTATAATGGATTTGAGCTAAAGCTTTTCTTCTTCTCTAAAAGGAGCCTCACTGCTGAAGAATTATATTCAAAAAGTTGTCTTTAATATTTTTCACTGTAGCCGCCATCATTCTGCAAAAGTGGAAGAAAAAAGTGGAAAAACCAAGGAAAAACTGACAATTATTGGAAATCACATAATGTTGTATATTTGAACATGCAAACCTCAAATAAGACATATAGTATAATTTGGGATCCTGAGATAACATTCATTCTACATGCCTGGTTGTTTTTACTAGCTTTCAAAGCTCTGGAGGAATCAGCAACTTTGGCTTGATATATTTTTAGTCAGTGTCTATTAACAAAAACACTGACGTGGTTGTTCCAGACAAAAACATTTGTTCTAATTAAAACTCCCTGGCGTTCACTGGTAGATAATAAAATCTTCCACTGCAGAGAGGGCGATAATCTGACTGCTTTAACATAAGTTGTAAGGTGGTATTTGTGAGCCTGTCCCACCTGACCCGGCCGCGCTGGATATCTCTGCAGCGCTGACTCTCCTGCTCTGTCCGCCTGTAGGCGCTCTGCCACCGCAGCTCCAGGGCACCTCCTGCATGACCGACTGTGGCAGCAAACTCCGGCTCAGCCTGCAGCACCTTCCCCTGATCCAGGAGCAGTCCTAAAGCAGCTCTGCTCTCATCCAGCTGGACCAAAGTTTGCTGAGTGAAAAGGAGAAGCAACAGCATTTATGCCGAGTTTATGTCAAGCTCTACAAGATTTCTCTTGACAAGCAAATTTCACATGAACATTTGAAGAGACAACGTAAAACAACTGTGATGTAATGTGGAGAAAATGCTGTGTTAAGGAGGATGAGTGTGTGAGATGTTATAAAAATGGAAGAAAGGTGAACAGAGAAAAGAAGACAGAGGGAATAAGAGATATGAAGGGAAAAAGGAAATTAATTTGTGACATCCAATCTACCCCTTGTCATCTGAGAAACTAATAAGATCAAAGGAAAGAGGAGTTAAAAAGAGATGAAGTGGTCTAAAAGAACATCAGCTTCTCCGACATGATGTCTGGAAGTGACAAGAGAAAATGAAATTTGTAAAGAGGTGAACATGCTAATTGTAGGATTCATGACTGAGTCACTGCCAATCAGCCCACCAGCATTGGTCCTCGGTGAATTATTATTTTTATTCTTTCCAAGAAGAAATCTATCTGACACAGTTTCACTCTAAACTAGTTACTGGCATTAATTCTGCTGCCATGTTGTTTTTTTGAGGTTGTATTAAGTACAGTATTTCAAACAATAAAAGTAAACCTAAAATTTGTCAGCCACTCAAAATCAAAAAAGTACAAAGGCTAATTTTTAGGGCAACAGTTCGAAATAAGTTCAGAGACATCAACTTGTGCACAAAAGACTGTGTAGCAACATGTTGACTTTTACATAGACGTGACTATCAATTTTTTCTTCGCTCATGCCATCCCTACTACTCCCTTCACCTCACCATAAAATTAAACATTTTTACAGAAGTTCATGTTCTCAGGAGGCTGTTGGAGGCATGCAGGGAAATCTAGGAAATCAGTAACAGAAGTCAGAAACAAGTTGACGTACATTCCTGCATATTGGCTGCAAAACAAACATTACAGTCCAGACAGAAGACAGACAGACCTGAGAGGGAATGTGTACAGGATTAAAAGGAGAGAGGGAGTGAGATGAGCAGAAGGAAAAGTCTGATGAGAAAACAAACAAGCTCAGTCTGTTTGTGTGCAGTGTGACCGGGTTTACCTGGCAGGCATCTAGTCGGTGCTGTGCTAACTTCTCGTCCTCTCCCTCTGGTTGCCCACCGCTGATGAAGGCTTCAACATCATCCAGCAGCCTGCCCAGCCGACCACAATTATCCTCCCACCGGGTCCACTCCTGCAGCAGGTCCAAACCATGAGCCCACTCATCAGTTTCAACATTTGATGTGTCAGCACAAACACCCAACACAAGAAATTACTCCGCGAGAAAATTCACTTATGTTTATGTATGAATTCATATGGCCCTCAGCAAATGTGCACTACAAACCTGGATCCTCCTTTGAGAAGCCACTTCCTGTTCCAGAGCCTGTTGCTGCAAAGCTTTGGCTCTGACTTCCAGCTGTACCTGCTCATCCTCCTGACACTTGAGTGCTTCCGGCTCACGTTGGAACAGATGCTGCACAAAAGCCAGCTGAGACCTGAGGACCTGCAGGAGCTTCTGGATCACCAAGAGACCACAGGTGAAATGGAATAATTGCAAAGTAGGACTGATGAATAAAGCAAGGCAAGCGAAAACAGACACTGAATGTGATCGAGGCCTAAATATCTTCACAGAGAGATAAATAGATAGATACGTATTTATCCCCGGGGGAAATTCACATGTCAGAGCAGCATTACATGAATGAACCACAAAAACTCTAATCATTAGTTGTTTGAGGTTGTTTTAGGTCTGGACGTCTCTTTGAAAACCATCAAGAGGCTTCTACACACTCTTGGGAATGTGCCTGGCTTAAATCTGGTCTTTGCCTGCCTGTTGCAGAACTTGTTGAAAGCACAGTGAGATACCTTGCGTCTGCAGAGAACAGCTTGAAGTCGGCCGCGGCTGTGAACCTGGCTCATCTGCCCTTCTGTTATGCATTCTTCACCCAGTTCCAGGAGGCGAGTTATCCCCTGAAGCAAGGACCGGGAAGCCTGCTGTAGCTTGACTTTTTCCCCTGGACTCTCCCTCAGATGTCTACCCAGCACACACTGCTGAGAGATGCAGGAAAAGCACAAAGTTTAAGGAGTTTATTAACTTTTGAGACACAGATCCGCAGCAGTCCTGCTTTGATATGAGTCTGTAATTAGGGTTGATTTCTTTTTCATGCCAAGTGTGTAGTTAAAGCAATTTTTGAGTGGATAGTATTAGGTTATTTGTTCTTTTATTCATTTGCTGTTTGCTCTATTTTCTTAGCAAAACTGAAATGTTGGCCATTAATTGTGGCACCCACATCAGGTCAATACATTTTTATTTCAAATTCGCCTTTCTCCATTTGTCATTAAAATCAGAAATCATAACGTTACCTCCAAACTGGGAGCATCCTTCAGACTGGGGAACATCTCACTTTGTCCCAGTTCAAACTCGTCCAGAATACACAACTGGTTGGAGGAGAGCTCCTGTTTCAGAACAGAAATGGAAAAAGTATTCAGATCCTTTACTTAAGTAAAAATACCAATACCACATTCAAAATTTAACTTGAGAAAAAGTATTATCAACAAACTGCAGTTAAAGTATAAAAAGTAAAAGCAGTTATTGTGCAGCAGCATTCAGTTTTACATTACTATCCATTATTGCATTATTATTAGTGATGCATTGACATATAAGCAGCGAGTGGGAGCTAATGCTAAAGACCTTCTATGCTGTCACATCACATTTGAGAGGCTGTGAGAAATGAGTAAATTTATTCCTGGAATATATCAAACTGATTTATACCTGATGTTGGTCTGTGATGCCCAGATGCTCAATGAGCTGATTGTGTGATGAGGTGAAGACCAGCTGGACCGTGCGGAGACAATCCTGAAGGGAGGTCAAACAGCGATGAGCTTCTGGTTCTTCTGTCGTCTCTGACTCCATTTTACTCAGCAGATCAGCCAGAGTCACCAGCTCAGTCGAAACACACTATGAAGGAATTATGTCAGATTTTTAAATAGAGTAGATGACATAGTACCAAAATGTGCAGTTATGTTGGTTATACTGTAGATGTTGCAGTTAGTCACCTCCTGCTGTAGCAGCCTCAGCTGGGGGTCATCTTCACCAGAGCCATCAGGAGTCAACAGAAGGTCGGTTACAGCGTCCAGACAGAGGAGGACCCTCCGTACGGCCTTGTACAACTCATTCACACCTGGATGTGAGCTGTCTGCAGAGCTCACCTGGGAAACAACCAAACACACAGAGATCACTGTCAATCAATGCAATGTTTACCATGGGGAAGAAATTATTTTCTCCAATGGCCTGATTTTAGGAACATCTTAGTTCTTGCTTCATTGAAACTGTAAATTAAAGAGGAGCTATATTACTAAATATTTCTAAATGGATGAAGCCAGTTTTTTACTTAAATGATAAATTATAAAACAATTCCTAAATATGAAACCACTGGATTAGTTGATCAGTTGTGGGACAAGTTATAAAAAAAAGTGTCTCTGCATCTACTGACAAGTCCTTCTGATTAGGAACACGTGTGCTAAAATGTAACCTCTGTCACGACTGTACATACTATTTGTCTCAGCGTGGTGATGGACTCGTGTGTCTGCTGGAGAACAGCAGAAGCAGACCCGGTTGATATCAGCTCCTTCTCTGGAACCTAAACAAAAACAGAAACTCATAGTTTCACAGTGAAGGAAATAAATGATGCATGCAGGGGCAACAGGAGGCAAGGACTTCAAAATATTGCTTCATTCATTTTCCTTTCCTTTCAGTACAAATTTTCACTTGGGACTATTTAGACATGAAAGGACAACTATTGTTACTGTACATTTTCAAGGTTCCAACTATTGTCCCCCCTTATTATATTATGTAATAGTAGAAACCTAATAACTCTATACTATAAGCATAATAACTAACTATAAGTGAAATGAGCACAGAAATCTGAATCGACCCGTCTTAAACAACCTATCAGAAATCAGAAACAATATTACTGTTTCACTGCAATTTTCCACCTTTTCATGCGTCCCTCCGTCCTCTGAACTGATCAGGATTTGATGCTCCTCTTTAATTTTTTCCAAAGTGGTCAGTTTTTGAGAGATCTGGGTATAAAGTTGGCTCCACCTCAGCTCCTCATCTTCTTCATGTCCAGTCAAGCTGGGGACCAAAGGGAACACACACACCATGCCTGAGTCTATGGGTTGCTACATGAATGAGAGTTAGTCATCAAATCCTCTGACTGGCACTCTTTTACCTGATCGGCACCTCAGGCGACTCCTGGGCTTGATGGGATGCTTCCACCAAACTGCTGCGACTGGTGCCGTTTTCGTTTTGCTCCTTGTGCTCCTCCGACACATTAAGACTAACCTGGACATTGGAGAGAGACAAGAGGAGACAAGCAAACAAATAAATGCATGACATGAAATGATTTTCTTACCATTTCTGTTGTGTATTATTTGAATGTCACATATGAGAAACATCACATTAGATCGATGTTCAAATCAGTGTTGGATGTGACTGCCTGATCAATATTCTACTTTTTAACACTTACCACATCTTGACAGGGAGCTGTGGACAAAGACGGATCTTTGTCTGCCTCCTCTATAAATCCATCTGATGCTCTCATGGCAGTGAACGGAGTTATAGGTCTTGCAGGAATTAGTCTTGTGTCTTCTACTGCAGCTGCTGCATGAAGGGATTTTGTACGCGGCTCGGGGAGAAGGGTTTCAGGTTCTGGATGGTCCGGTGCAGCAGCAGCAGTGAACTGGTTTTCAGCTCCAGCGATGAGTGGCTCAGTTGTCACAGTTTCAGGACTAAATGCTTTGCCAACATCTGCTTTGGAATCTATTGTTATTAATCCAGTTACAACAGTTTCTGACTCTTTTGTATCAAGTCCAGGCTTCACAGATAAAAGCCCAGTTTCAGCAACTTTTGAGCTCGTCTCCATTTCAGAAGAAAACTGTCCAGTCAAACTGTCCAGTGCCTGAAAGACAATTATGATGAATTAAGATGTTACTGAAAATGATCAGTCTCTGTTAGTGAATAAAAACAAGGGTGGACACATCTTTGAATTAAAAAGTGGAAATAAACACATTAATAAGAAAGATTTTTAAAAACACAGCAAAAATGTGAAAGTTAAGGATTTAAAAAAAAAAAAATACAATTTACCTTAACTTCTGGTAGAAGCTTAATTTCAGCAATATCCTCACTTTGCACATCTGAAAAGTTGAGTGTCTCCTCTGGGTCCTAACACATCAATCACATAAATATACAAATGCAAATGGATTCCATGCACACACACACATACACACACACCATTCTCATTGTGTGTGCATGAGAGAAAGGTTTCTGAAGAGCAACACATTTCAAACAGCTGCTTGTGACAGTGCAAGAGTGGATTCATCAGGTAACAGCCTGCCTGACGCAGCTTCATATAAACAGGCAAGAATATGTTAAAATCCTCCACCACACAGGAAGAAGAAAGCAATAATAAAGCTGAAAATTACAAAGAGAATCAAAGAATGAAAAAGGAGGAAAATACGAGAAGAAGGAGCCCAAGAAATTTTGAGTTTCACTCCAAAACACATAGAATTAGTATCTGTGTTTTGGAAAGTTCTTGCCAAATCTTAAATGTATTAATTTGCACATGTTGATTGTTTAATGTGACATCAAATCAAATCAAGTTTATTGTCACGTACAAACAATCCTACTCAGTTGGACGTGAAATCCGCTCTCTGCATTTAACCCATGTTAGTATTAATAGCAGTGAGCAGTTCTCAGTCAGTACCTTGGTCAAAGGCTCTGACAGAATTTACTGAACACATATGTTTTTGAGTGAAACCCAAAGTAAAGTAAGTACCCAGAAAGATGCTCTGCTGAGCTGTAGTTATTTTTCAGATTTACCTCTGGAATACTGCATGTTAGTGTGTCAGAGGACGACGAGTGACAACTCTCGTTTTCCTCATCCTCCTCTTCCTCTGAATTAGACACCTCAAAAGCCTCCTGCTTTTAGTAATAAGGGTGAATGATATGATCAAAACTGTGTTTAAAGGAAAACGGAACAACAAATTGTCTTTCTAATGAACAGTTGTTTCTGTTTCAGGATGCATACCTCCACAACTCCATTAGCAGTCATCCACTCATTTTGCTTTATTTAGCACTTCTCATGTTTTCATGTGGAACATGACAAATGTGATTTTAAGTACTTTTTAATGAAGTAATTTCACTGCTTAAAATGATGCTGTATAACAAGAAAAAGGCTTGACTAATGGAGTCTAATGGAGGAACACGTGTTAATTTAGTGAACACGTATTTGCCTAAAAGGATTGTTTATTTTTTGGGAAGGTTCATAATCAGTCACTGGGTTTGTGCAGCAGGAAAACAATGTTCCCCAAAAACCAACAATTAGTTTCAAGGATTTTTCTTGAGCCTGCCTTGTAGCCCAGTAGAACGGATGCATGTTTTAGGATGATGTCTTTTGGAGACAGGACTGTAATAGGCAGGTTCAACCATTTCCACACAACAAAGGGAATAAATTACAGTCACCAAGCCTGACTTCCTTTAAGAATTAACCAATTTCACTTCGCATTCCTTCTTCAAAATACACCTTTCAAAATTTGGCAAACTAGCCAGAATGCTGGACTTGGTGACTGTCACTGTTAATTTTCCCAAACAGTTTGATTAAAAAGTGGTGGACAGCAAATTGTCAGCATAAGATGATTAAAGAGGGCATGTTTAACTGTTTTAACTCAAAAGATCATTTTAACTCTTAATTTCAAACATCACACAAGAGTTGCTGTTTTAGCTGATGATGAATTCTACATTATGATTATGATTATTATTACCTGAAGTAAGTGTCTGTGTGGAGATGTGTCCAGCTGCTGCAAATCTTCAGGAGTGAGAGAGACTGTGGTGATGTCAAGATCCCCCTCACTGACCTTGTTCTATGTTAGTCAAACAGACAAGAGAATGTGAAAACAGAAAACATTTGTACTACAGAATATTGTGTTTGTTGGTGTCATCAAAGGCTGAGACAACCACCACACCAGCTCTAGTAACAAGGTTACAGAACAACCTTGAGCTGAGTTAGTTCCCCATCACTAACAAGAAAAATCATCAACTACTTTATTTAATTCACAATGCAATGTAAAGTTATGCCAGCAAAATAACTACAAATCTTAGCATTCATGAAACAGCTTCTGTCAAACCTCCCTACTTTTCTACAGTAACAGATCAAATCAACTGTTTCTTCTATGTTCACTGGCAGTCAGCCTCCATGCTGTACCTCCAGCAGCGTGGCTTGTTGCTGGGTGAGTTGTTCCAGCTCCTCGAGTGGCTGCAGGAGCAGTCGGGCTCTGGAGAAGACCAGCAGGTTCTCCTCTGCTCCCTGAGGGAGGCGAAGCTCTCCTTTGCATCTCTCCACCTCCTCCAATGTCCTCCGCATCGACTGTACGTTGGCCAGGATCACCTTCAGGTTGAAACAGAAACATTGGTTAAATTGTCATTATTACATTTTCTTCCTATGAATAAATCATTCTGAGGTTAGACCCAGTTGGCTGACATATCAAACCTTTAATGTATTAAGATCAGGCACGTTGTTGTTGAAAGGAAGGCAGAAAAACTGTAAATTGTTGCCTTTACACTTTAGAACCCAGAAGAAAGAAGAGTTCTTTCTGTCCTTGTTCTTAAAAGCTTTTTAGCCTGAAGAGTTTCATATTTTTACTAGTATTTGCGTGAAATTAGTAAATCAGAATTCTAAATGCACTGTATCACCTGTCGGTTGTGCAGGTGCTCCATCAGAGTGATGTTGGTGTGATCCATGGAGGATAAAATCTCTCTGATCTTCGGGACATTGTTCTCTATCGTCGTCAGCTCCACTTCTATTGCCTCCACCACCTGAAATGAAGATTTCAGCCACCATTGACACTGACCTTTGTTTCACATGCTGAACATGCAAGAATATAACAGCCCATCAAACTGTCTTGTCAATCAAAAGCAATACATTTTTATGATGCTACTAATCAAATTTCTTTTGATTTTATATTACGTAAAATTTTGTCAAATTGTAGCCTCCTCTTAGTCAGCCCAAATGAAATTCAGGTGTTAGATCTGGTCAGGAAGTGGGAGGAACCAAATTTAAAAAAAGTAGTTTTCTCCCACTGCCACTTGGGGCCACTAACAACCTGGCATTTATGGAATTCCTCTTTTTAAAATTCTTACCACAACAGCCTGCACCAGCTGCTCCAGCAGCTCGAGGATCTTGCGTTGCATTTTGTGAACTTCTTGGCCATTGTGGTCCAGCTTCTTCTCCTGGGTTCTCATGTCACACACAGCGGAGATCTCATCCAGGGCTGGCCTGAAGTTCTGCAGGGCGTGTCTGATCCTCTCAGAGTCGTCCAGCACCAGCTGGAAAACGAAATTTATTATTAACATGACATATGTGAAAATGATTGTGGATACTGGATACAAACATTTTTTTATTTTTGTTTGCTTGCTACTTAATATCTCTGACCTGCAGGGAGTTTGCATGATTCTGGAGGCTTCTGGCTGTTGTGAACGAGGAGGGCGTAATGAGCCACGACTGTGCCTCTTCTAACCAGCAGGTGGTGCTGTACACAATGCCTTCAAACTCCTGAAGGCAGGCGGGGATCTGTGCATAAACATAATATAAGGAAGCAGAATGGAAGTTTTATAAACAGATTTTTAGAAGCCACTTTCCACATTGATGAACCTGTGATTGAGAGCATTTTCAAGTCAAACTATGGTTCCTGATCCGTGGTGTTACAATACAGTACAGAACAATGTAAACATAACATAACCTGTCTGACCTTGCTGAGGAAGGAGATGCGTTGCTCGGCCAACTGTGCTGCACTTTGGTAAAGCTGCAGTGGTTGGGTGAGTTGGTCCATGAGTAGGTGAGCTTGGTCTGGATGCTGCTCTGAGAGATCCTGCACCTCGTTCTCCAGGAGCATCAGACGGCTGTGCCAGGCATCCAGCTCGTCCCACACATGCTGGAGAACAAACAGTGGAAAGTATGTTGTGACAATGTGCTCCTAGACTGTGATCAGCTCTTTATTTGCCAGCCTACATACATTTGCACAATAGCTAAGAAAGCTAGTAGAGGCTACTGTTGGAGACTGGCAGCTTTGTGCAAACATCAGATTTGACCTCAAACTCAGATATGCTAACAGTTCAAATCAAATGTGACATTCAAAAGTGATTAAAAAAAAAGTGGAATGTTTGATCAATTGCTTAAACGGTTGCTAAACAAATTTACAAGATATTAGTGACACATGTTCAAATATTTAACTTGTTCATGTAACATTCACACACAGACACACGAGCAAACAAACCAACACACCTTAAGTACATTCTGTGCTTCATTTACTGTTGCACTCCTTTGCTCCAGTAATGCTTTCACTTTCTCTAGGCGAGCAGCCAACTCCACCACTTGATTATCCAGCTTTTGAACTGGGTTGCTCTTCTCCATGAGCTGCAGAGTCAACACACACACGCATTTAGAAAATATAAGAGGTTTTGCAGGAAAAAGTTCATGTTGCATTGAAGACTGATTCAGTTACCTTCTCCTCTTCTCTTTGTAGAGACATCTGAACTTCTTGTAACCTTCTGCTGATATCAGCTGGTATCTCAGCGTATCGTCTTTGCACACCGTCTACGATACGCTTCAGTTTGGCCTTCTGGGAGGACAAATCCCCTCTGAGCCCCTGTCAGTGTGGAAGGAAAGGAAATATGAAAGAGACTTCATGATGGGTTGAGCTCTAATCCCCATTTTCCCCCAAATTAGTTTAACTTATTTTCCAGTTAACAGTGTGCTCTTTTCAAAAGAGAAGGATGACTGGCAGTAAACAATTTATTGCACTAAGGATTTTTCACATGAGACAGTTTAGACTGACATTGAGTCGTTGTCTCTATCATGATTTTGCTCATGCATGTCATGTTTTTCTAAATGCCCCTTCAACTGCCTGCTTATAAATTCCAAGCTCCAATTTTCAAGCTTGGACTATAAACCATAATAAAGGAGCCTGACCTGTTGTTTGCTGGGATCTGAACAGGCTTCCAGGGAGAGAAGAATGGTGAACATGTGCTGCTCCACCTCTCCTATCTCCTCTTGGACTTGCTGTCTCCCTTTCTCCTCTGCCTGGGCTGCAGCTACCACCAACAGGTTTCTCTCTTTCAAGCTGTGGAGAACAATATCCTCTCAGCATCTCTGACATTTATGATTCATCACTTTCCATGTGTATATTATGCAAATCCCACCTCCTAACATTCTCTTGGATCTTCACTAGAGTTTTGCTGACAGGTCCAGGGCTGACAGGATCCTGGGAACTAGATAAACTCAGGGCGTGTTCCAGTCGATGCTCCAGGGAGGCTAAGACCTGCTGCTCCTGCTCCAGCCCCGCCTGGTGCATCTCAGCCTGAGCCAGAAGCTCCTGGGGCTCCTCTTGAGTGAAGCTCACGGTGGAGGAGTCGGGAACGTCAGCCTGAAGACTGGCCAAAAAGCTGCAACATTGCTCCATCTAAAGAAAAGGTATAACAATGATCTTCAGACAGGGAGTTCCAGAGCGGAGGGGACTGCCTGACTGGTGGTCCCCTTAGACACATTTGGCAGCCAGAAAATACAATCACACAGAAAAAAAACAGATATAAATAGTGTTTCGTAAGTTATATATGCTGCTGTACATTTGATTTTGTGAAGATGCAAAAGCTGTAAAAGGATTTGCCGTTGTAAAACTCACACTTGTAGTGATGTCCTTCCATTCCTCTCCTCTCTGCTCCGCATGCGCCATCAGGAGGCCGACACCACGCCGTAACGATACCCAGCGCCTCCAGAGGGCGCCCAGCTCGCCATCCTTTCCGACCCCACATCCCTGCATCGGACATCCAATTCTCAGTTCTTCTATCTTGCCAGCGAGGCTGTGAAGATCTTCCATCAGGAGCTTTATGAAGAGATGAAATGAAGATCAAATTAAAGTTTGACTCAGACAATATTCCTTCTACATATGTCAGTCAAAATGTCCTGTGACAATGGCACAGGTCTGTTTTTGAGATCTTCCTGTCTGTAGGCAGAAACATTTGCTACCAGCACCAGCAAAACAAGGCTGAAACAAACCTACCTTAGCTCTTTTTTGTTGGGCAACACATTTGTCATATGACATCACGTGTTCGGCAGCACATTCTGAGAGCTTGGCTTCAAACCCTGAAAGATGCTGACGTGTGTCTTTGTGACACTTCCTGTGGCTTTGTTGTCTTACTTCACACCTGGGAGAGATTTATCTTTTAGGTGTTTTTACTTTATTAAAATTATGAACAAGAAAAACACAGAAATAATCACAACAATGTGATATATATATATATATAAAGCTATGGAGGTGAGGTAAGAAGAGCCGGTACCTCTGCAAGGAATCCAGTCTGAGTTGGGCTTGGGCCTCCAGTACAGCTCTTCCCACCAATAACTGACTGAGGATGCTGAAGTGTAGCTGCTCAGTCTTTGGGCGGGACAGACAGGGCTGTTGGGGCAGCAGTTCTGTAAGGTGGCTGATATGAGCCTGAAATCCATCTTCAAGAGCTTCCAGAGCCTGCTGAGTCTGTCTCTGCTCCTCTGTACAGTCCAAAAACCCTCCAGGAGCTGATAAGAAGGTGGCTTCAGCATTATGCAGGAAGCCTATTGCTCCCTGAGCAGCCCACTGGTAATCTTTCAAGGATTCTCTAGCCTGGGATAAACTCTCCTGTGGAATACATGATCAAACATAGTTTAGAGAAACAACACACAAAAGTATCAAATGCAAAGTTGAATATTCTCAAACACAGGCTGGACTAACTTTCAACATTTAAGCTTACCATTTGTAAATGACACAGTTGTTTTGTTGCTTCCTTAAGAGAGTAAAGTTCCTTGTAGTTCTTCAGGTCAATTTTTTCTTTCCGTCCCAGACCTTCCAACACCCTCATCCCAGACTCTATGTTTCTCCAAATAACCCAGCACCTTCGTAAGGCAATATCAACAGCTTTTTCATCTGGATTTACAGGTTTGGCTCCTTCCAGCTCCTCTCTTGTTCTTTGGAAAAGCTCCATTAATGCAGGAAGTTCAGAGGAAAATCGCAGACCCAACAGGAGTTTGGCCTCTAGGTTCATGATATCAGCTGTGATAGAAAACTCCCAGGAGACTAAAGCTTCCACAATGTGGCGAATCATTTTCCTCTCTGAATTAAGCTCAGATGGGTACAGCTCCTGAGCTATGGCCTCCAGTTGGTCCGCTGCTTCTTGACACTGTGTCTTTACCAGAGGAAGTTCAACCAAGAGCGTTTGGCAAAGTCTGAACCTCTCACCCACACTGATTGTTTTATCTTTGGCACGCTGGATTTGCTCTCTGGCAATGTCCCTAGATTCGTCCATTTGCCTCCTCAGTTGCAGATATTTGTCTTGCTCAAAGGCATTAACACTAAGAGCTTTGCACCGGTCTTGCAGTTCTCCAATGGTGCACAGCAGGGAGCTTCGCTTGGCCTCCTGGCAGTGCTGAAGCTCTTGTACTTCACACTGATGCTCCATTAGCATGTGCTTCAAATGGACAATTGTTGAAAGGGTTTCCAGGGTTAAAGGGAACCTTTGCTTCTCCAGATCCGTGGAAATTTGCTGTAAACTAGCCTTGATGGTTGATAACTCCTCATCTGAAGAGGTTCTCTCATGAATCAGCTCCTCTAATTCCCAGCTGGTTGCTTTCTCTTGAGCCAACAACCCATCCAATTCGGTCCAAAGGCCTGACAGTCTGTTGACAAGGTAGCGGCTCTCTCCTGGACTCAACCCTACAGCGATGTCCCTGCAATTTTCTGTCATTGCTTCCACCTGTTTCACTTGTCTCTCTATCTCCACTGTGGCCAACTTGTGGCTTTTCAACTCGCTCTCCAGCTTTCCGATGTCAGCCTTTGAAACATTGTCAACATGGGAGCAAGGGTCTCTTTCAGCATGTGTTTCTGCTAACCAGGCATCAATGTTAGCAAGCTGGCACAACAGTTTCTCCCTGTCCTTCAGATTTGTCTTCATGGTGTCAAGAACATGCTCCAAACTGTCAGCAATGGCTTCATACAGGTCTTCTACTGTCTTCATTATTTGGTCACTTTCCTCCTTTTCCATATCAGAGGCTATGTCTTTCATCTGCTCAACTTCTACTTGCAGCTTGGACCTTCGAGACCAAATATCAGTCTGAAACTTCTTCATCTCAACAATCTGAATACGAGCCTCCTCTGGGAAAAGAGCTAACTTTTTCCCTATAGAGATGTGGTTTTCTGCCTGCTTGGCCCATATGATCAAGTCTTGTAATTTCTTGTTGATTTTAGCTGAAGAAATGTCCTCGCAGCTGTATGTGGAAGTGTCCAGCTTGCTCTTGGTGGCATTTAACAAGGACCCCAGTTGATGAAGATTATGTTTGATCTCATCTTTCTCTTTCTGACCCAGAGAGAAATGGACAAGAGAATCTGACTGGGACTGCAGTTGGAGATAAAGCTGGTTGTATAATTTTAGTTCCGTGGTCAGACAAACAAGTTCTAAAGCACTTTTGCTGTCGTGGCTTTGAAAGCTGGAACTCTGAAGAGCTTCGAGCTTGGCTTTGAGATGCTCAGCCTCTTTTATTAGAATAGAGGATTGACAGGTGGAGCTCGAGGCATGCTGCAGAGATCTTTTGATACTTCCTTCTAAAAGCCTCCATTCCTCCTGGACATCTCCAAGCTGGGCAAGAAGAGCACCTGAACTTTCAGCGTCGCTCAAGTGGACTGACAACTGGCCACTTAACTGGAGGAGCTCTTCCATCATGTTTTTTTTCTGCACCATAGTTTTGAGCAGGGCGTGGAGTTTGTCAGCTTGAAGGGTGCTGCTGCCCAAAGTGCTTCTGAAAAAACAAAAACAAAACAAAACATAAAAAAAGAATATGAATGTAAAGTGTATCAGCTACACAAACAAGTTTTAATTATGGTAACTAGATTCAAGAATTACTCACAAGCTCATTTTGTCTTTCTCAACAGCTACAACTTCCAGGAAAGCTCTGATGATCCTCATCTGTTTGTGATACTGTTTGACCTGATCCAGCTGTGCCGCTTTGACCTGCACTGTGGCAGAGGCGTCCAGCAGTGCAGCGCTCCACTGTCCTTCAGCGCTTTTCCTCTGGGCCTCTGGGTCACTAAGTCTGGCAGCACTTTTCATAGTAGCCACCTGCTCCTGCACAGAGCACCTGTAGTCCTACAGCAGAAAGAACAGACATCAGATAAAATGGTTCGACATTTCTGTGCATTACTGATTTTTGTAAAGAAAGATCAGTTACACCAAAATGAAGCTGTTGTGAAAGAGAAACTGGTGCAACTACAGAAATCAGTGTCAATGGTGAAAGTACATTTGTCGTGACAAAGTAAAAGGAGTAAACAGAAATACAAACCTCTGCCTCCTGCAGCTGTTTGGCCATTGCAGTGATGTCGAGCTGTGCTGGTTGATAGCGACATGCCAGAACTTTTTGGACAGTTCGGACCAATCGAATCTCTGGTTCACCAGGAGAGAACTTCAGGTACCAATTCAAATCAATGTGTGGAGTCCGCTATAACATAATAGACAAGAAGGGATTTATGAAAACAAAGCTTGTTACAGCACCATACCTGCTGACTATTTTCATGATTAATTGATTAATGTTTTGGTCTAGGTAATCAGATTACAGCTTGTTGTTACTGTCTATGAACTTCGAAATATGAGTCTAATTGCAGCCTTAAATGGACTTAAAATGGATATCAAGGGCACCAGAAATGACCAAGTTGCATTCCTTTCTTTCAACTTTACTTTGCTTGGTTACATCTTTTAATGTTCTTCATGTTCAAGGTTACACATGTCGACATGATGAATAGTCTTTCCAAAAACAACAACTTGCACATCTGGCTGTGGAAGTCACAGACTGTTTACTGTGAGTAATTAGAGCCACTAATGACCCTGATGGAAAACATTTTATCTCTTCGATCCTTCCTGTGCACCTTCCTGTCAGCAGCATCGTGGGAATACACAAACATTGATCAAAACACTTCAGCTCTTATCTGTTCACTGTTTATTGTAACTAGAATTGACCTCTTGCCCTTTTTGGAGACTATGCAGTTATATCTAAAATCATAAAATGGTGATTTTCATTTCTATGTCCATTTAACATACTGTGTGCAACTACAGAAAACAGTGTCAATGGTGAATTAATAACTTATTTTGATTCCTTTAAGCTTTTGCACGCACACTCTAAAGTTCACACTTCAGTTTATTAACACAACCCACAGAAACACGTTTTGCAACATAGCAAACCTACAGGCAATCCAACTCTGACAGAGGTTCATCAAAACCAGCTGATACTCACATTTATTATGTTGCTTCTCTCTACCAAACCCTGGATCTCAGATAATATATCCTGCATGCTGCGCTTGTGTTTGCAGGACTCTGGTGATCCACCTGTCGTCTCCCCGGCTGGCAGATCAGCTGCCGAACCCGGCGCCGTCCTCTCAGGCTCCATGCTTTCTTGCATCTGGTGCTACACACACAGAAGACAGGGGTGTTGTCACAGTTTAGCCTTCCATTTTGCCTGTGTTTGTCCACAGATAACAACAGAGCTTCCTGTTCGTTCCCCACACCACACTGTTAAATATTACTATGTTGACGAAGCCCGGCGAGTTAGTACAGTTAAGAGAAGAATGTGGATGAGTAGGGAGCAGTCTGCCCTCAGGGAGAAGGACTCAGCCTATTCGTCTACAAAGAGCTTCCTGCCTCGCTTCTGTAGAGGAATAATCGATCTGTTAATAACTTCGACAGATAAACATCAAAACATGACATGAAGCGCGAGGCTACTAGATAACAAACGGGAGGTGCTTTTAGAAATATTTTGGACAGGCGTGTCTTGCAGCTGGAAGCAGGTAGAGCGGGTGGAGGATCTGAGGAATCTGATTCGCCGCAGGAAAAAACAGTTCAAAGAAGAATATCTGTGCTGCAAAGCTGCATATGACCAATGTGACAACCTGAATTGGAAGATGATGAAGGGAACATTTCTTTCAGGAAGCTTAATGTTCTTTCGACATCTGAAAGAAACATTCCTTATCTGGGGTTTGAAGTTAAAACATCTCATATGAGAAAACTTTTTCACAGGTTTGGTGTAGTGTACACTTACATTTTCTGAATACTAGTGTACCTTAATATTTCTGATCAAAACAAATTTAAAATATTTTATATGCATCTACAATTGTAAAAATGAAAAGAAACAGAAACGAGTGATTATTTAATTTTCTTATTCCTTAATTTATTGGAACTGCCTCCTGAATCACGATCACTCAAATTCAAAAAAGTCAAATTAGGGTCCGAAAGCCAAATACTGTCGGGTTTTTTTTGTTCTTTTTAAAATACAAACATTTTGTTATTTGAAAGAACATTTTAGGACACTCAGCATTCACCCCGGAAAGAAATGTCAGCTGTTTACAGAGAGCGAAGGCACGCAGTTATCACTCACAATAATGACAGGTTGTCCTCGAGAGGAATTCCTCAACTCCTTTGAGGACTGTGGTTTGGGCTATCGAAACGCATCTAGAAACTAAAGAGCTCTACATGAAAACATTCTAGCGAACTCACTTTGTTACTTCGCAGGCAGCACAAACATCACAAGCACATTGTCACACACCGACATTTACAAGGGCAGGAAAGATTTTTCCTGGCAGTGAAAGTAGGTAGTTCCTTAATTTTTCTGGATGTCAGTGAAGGCCTCACTCACCTTTATTTTTGCCTTTTCTTTTTTTCTTAAAGAATACTAGTATATTAGTTTATTTTATAATATGCAATTTATAATCCGTTCTGTGCCATAAACAAGGTGATATCCAAAGGGATTCATCCATTTTTCACAAGAAAATAAATTTCTTTGCACTGGATGAACAATATGCCACAAAAAGACGAATGCCAAAACTGTATGACTGGACTTTGGCAAATGCTACGACATCCAAATGCCAAATGGTGGGAGGAATGCATTTACTAAAAGCAAATTTGGGATTGAATCGAGGCTTAAAATAACACCCACAAAACGTCAGAAATACCTTTCACTGAACACACACCCTCTCAACCATGAAGGCAAGATAAGAGATGAAGAATGGTTTGTAAATGTCAAAGAAGACCCTTGTTTGATAAGTGTAATTCAGGAATGCAAGGACTGTGGATTTAGCTGGGACATCTGGGTCTTCTGCCTGCTGTTCAAATTCATTCAACAATCATTTTTTGTTATGTTGTCTATTAGGATCTTTTTTGGGACGTCTTGGTGGACTAAAGGTCTCTCACTAAAGAAGAGCTGTATGTCTCCCACGCAGCATGACGCACTAACCACCAACTTATTTCTCATTAAAACAATGGTTCCCAACTTAGATAAATTTGAGGTTCACAGGAGGATTAACAGGACACATTTTCAGACTAACCTCTAATATTTGAGTGTTTTATGAATTACTTGATTGGCCTCTTTAGGCCTAAAGAAGGTGATTTAGGAAGAAGACGTAGGAAATACTTTTAATTTCACATTTACCTGTCCCTGTGTCAACTCTGTGTCCTCAAGTGATACGGGCACCTTCAGTTCTCCTACTGGCAGCATAGCTTTGACTCGTCTTTTTGGTACTTTTGAGAGTTTGGACTCTGGACGTTCAGAGTGACTTGCTTCTTGTGTGCTTTCTCCCTCTGCCATCTCCAAATGTCCTGTACCTGCGCTCTGTGCAGTGTCAGCAACAGTCAGCTGGTTATTGTCACCAGCAGGTGTTTGTGTTTCAGTTAAGGCTTCTCCCTCGACGGTGCACAAAGTCAAGCTCATTGTTTGCTCTTCAGCGTGACAGAAATCATCTTTTGTCATCACCTTTTGTCTGGCATCGGAAATGTTTCTGCTGCATGTGTGAGCTGAACCTCAGCGACGGTGCCACGCGATTCAGAGGAATTAAACACGTCATAGTGCACTGATTCATGGGCTTCTGAGTTTTCTTTGCATGACAATTTGGCACTTGTGTAAATTAACTCCTCCAGTTCTGTACAAACTAACACCAGAGGGTTTTCTGGCAGCGATTCTGTCGCTTGAGACTGGTTTGATGAAAGACTCTTTAAACAGTGGATTTTCAAGTCTGTTTCATCTGATTTGCAACTGATGAAAGTTGCACAGCTTTCAGATTTCTTCTCAGGAAATCCAACTCTTGAAACTTCTCTGAGCTCTGCCCCCTGTGAACACGTGAGTAGATCTGGACTGCAGACTCCAACATTTTCCCTTTGCTGCATGTCCTGTGGCTGAAACTCAGGCAGCTCCATGTCCAACACTACTGTAAACACTTTCTTTGGGGTTAAACTGATGTCGTCACTGTGTTTCTCTTGTTCTTCAGCAACTGCTTTAAAAGTCTCAGATTGTGCTGCTAAAAGTTCTGATGGATTTTCGGGGGTAGAAAGGCGACAATTGTCTGGCTTTGTCCCTGAGGATTCAACCATGGATGTAACACAGCGTTCTGAGGTGATGGCTTTGGTATTGTCTGTGTCTGTAGATGACAGTTTTGAGTCCTGGGTTGAGGTAGTGTCGTCCTGCAATGATTCAGTAATCTCTTGCTGAGCTGTTAAATTCTTATTGAGAGGAGGAAGCGAGTCTGACATAAAAGGCTCTGTGTCATTTCCAGAAAGTATCCTGTGCCTGCAGCTCAAAGGATTGTTATCAGTGTTCAATGTGCCTGTATCGTCCTTTGGCCTAAGACAAGTCTTCAAGTTTAGTTCTGGTGGAGTTGAAGTTAACTGTTGTAATTCTTGTTGGGTTTTTGATTTTAATTGATGAGGGACAAAGGCATCTTCTTCCGAGCCATTGGTTTTAATTTTGTTGTCATTCTGATCGCTTTTAGAGTTTTCCTTGTTGTGTGTTGCAGAAATGGAAGGAGAAGCAGGAGGACACACGGTCGTAGTTTCATCAGGTGAAGCTAAATAGGGTGTATCACTTTTCCTTTCAGGTTCTTCAATATCTTTGTCCAATTTCACTTCACAATGACCTTGACTGACCTGTGAAACCTGATAAGTTAAACAAAAATATCAACCACAAAATCCTTATAATATTATCATTATTACACTGAATGTTACAAGTCTGTGACTGAGGAGAAACTCACCAGGCATTTAGATAAGGTTTCTAGTGCAGATGTGCTTTCACTGAGAGCATCTGAAGCACGTTTCACCAGTTTCTTTGTCGATTTTTTCCCCAGACAGTTTCGAAGAAAATCTCGTTCTGAGAGAACGTCATGAAGAGCTTGTTGATGCCGCAAACCTTCATCCAGGGTTGTCTATGAGAGGACAGACAGATATACAAACTCAAAAAAAGACAATTTCACTGGTAAACTAGTTTTTAGAAGTACTCAAAGTCTTTTGAGATCATTGTTCAGAGATCAAGTTGTGTGTCAATCAGCACAAAACCACAAATGTCATCCTCATGGTTTCATCTAGTAAACGTAAAGATAATTCACAGGATAAATGAGTATTACTTAATAAGTGGTTGCTATATTATTTCATGTACATCAGTATAATAACTCTACATGAACAACCAAAAACCACTAAGAAGACTGGCAAAACAGGAAGAGCACTGTTAGGCCTTCAGAGTTTTTGGCAGGAGCAGATAGTAAAGCTGATTAAAGCAATGAGTCACAACATGTTGTGATCTTTAGTAAAAAGCAAGCTTTTGGGAAAATTCAGCCACATTGTCCCTGTGAGGATAATTATGTTCACCATGAAGGTATTCCCCTCGTAGTAATAAAGAGTAGAGGATGGACCTGTGGCATTTTAAGAACAGCTTAAAGACGTAAAAGTCCTGCTGGGTAGAAAAAAAAAAAAAAAAAATCATAGGTTTTTGTCCTAAGCCAGAGAGCAAAAGATAATAGTCTTGGTATTAACACAAAGTGCAGGCTTAAACAGGATTGGATTGGAGGTTTTTGGATTCGTGGGAACTACTCTCTGTCTTCAACTTATGTTTCAGTGGAGGCAAGAGATAACGCCATCAAGGGCTGGTTCAAATAGAGCATACTTAGAAATTTTATTAAAAAATGTAGGACAGAGGAAAATGAGAATGTACTGTCCATCTTTTAAGCTTGTTATATAAATGTGCATATTTGTTAAGATTCCGTTTTGTAATAAATGGATTAAAAGGCATTGACACATTGGTGTGTTTTACCTGGTTGGGTGATGACGGGTCAGCTTGTGCTGTTTGGCTCCACTTCTGCAGCTGGCTGATGAGCTGTCTCACCCTGTTAGCAGTGTTTTCTGCACACTCCTGCTTCTTTTGTAGAAAAATGGACCTGAGGCTACAGTGAGAACACGAGAAAGAACAAAGTTGGATGTATGCCCATGTACCTCTATGAAAGGTGATCGTGGAATAAAGAAAGTCTATGTAAAGAAGTCAGATGTTCCCTGATAGATCTACCATGCTATTATTTGTTTACTGTATTATACTAGAGTCTTAACATTAATGTGGAGGTGACCGATTGGTTTTAAAACACCTTTAGGTCAAATGTATCCATGGATCATGTAGTAAACATTTGGATGGTTAATCATTGAGGAGCACGACGGTTCTGTGTTGAAATGAGGAACAAGGGAAAATACCCGTCAAGGTCTTTAGCAACTGCATCAACAGTCGAAGTGACACCTGCAGGAAGCGTCTCTTGTGTGACGCTTGACTCTCCAGTCTTCTGCAGGTCGTTAACTCTTGCAGCCAACTCTGTCAGCCTGGTATCACGATCCTGACAGAGATAAATGCTTCTTTGATTATACCGCCTCCCACGTGGGTGTGTTTAACTTGCATACCATAATTCAGAGATAAAGCAACATTTTATAAGCTTTTCTAACGATACCTGTATTGTATACCACTGCTGTTTGAGCTGGCTGATATCAGGCAACACTTCACTGTTCTCACACAGATTTCCAAAATTTTCAGCCAGGTCTTTCAGTTCTGTCTGTACACAGGAGACCTCTTCCTCCACTTGTTGAACTCTCTGGCTGCTGTTTTCTGTGAGCTGTGCCAGATTTCCTCTGATGCTACTGTCTAGTGCCCTCTTGTGGTTTTGCAGGTTGTCGACTTGCTGGGAGAGGCTGGTCCGGGCCTCGGCCGTGGCGCTGGCTGTGATCCAGTCCTTGAGTTTTACAATCTTTTCAAGGTCGTTTTCTATGTTTGTTACTTCTTGTAGCAAAGCCTGAAAAGTGGCGAGAGTGATAGATAAACATGTTGTATGCTCTTATCAACAGAAACATAATATAGATGGCTTAACGTTATTCTCCATCTCCTTCATAAAAATGTATTTTTCATGGTTTTATTGCTGAAGGATTGTGAAATAAAAAATTTAAGAGAGCTTGTACATGATTCACCGAGTCAGTTTACTTAATGGACCTCACCTCCAGAGCTGGGACATCAGTGATCCGTCCAGCTGAGCTTTCTTTCTGGGCTTGACAGGCTGACATCCTTTCCTGCAGGGATGTCAATTTATGGTGGCAGTCCTGCAGTAACTGGCCAAAATGTTCCTCATTACACGCACCTTCCTCGAGGCGGGAACACAAACCCTGTGGACATTTCAGGCAGACCAAGACACAGTCAGACGGCTTATCATTTCAGATTTATTGTGATTAGACCGCTGGTTTCCAACCTTTTTTTGTCTGACGATCCCTTACATACCTATCAGATGAGCATTTGTTCATGTGTTGATTTCAAATGATTGGATGATGGATGTTAATTCTACATAAAGTGAATACTGTTTGAATATTTTTCATACAACCGAATTGTCAATGTTTAAGTTGGTTTAAGTTTGCATTTCTACTACACTACTTTGACTGGCAGAAGTTAGACCTTTTAACCGTGTAAACTCTGGATGTTATGGCAGTTATGTGGTGTGCACTTAACCATGAGGCAATCAGGACACCTCTAAAATTTCAGCTGTTTATCATTTATGTTTGGTTGGTAATCACTTTACTAAACAATGAATACTAGTTGAACATGAAAAGTTTTACCTTCATCTCCCCCGTCAGTGATGACCAGCAGGTCTCCAGCTCAGCTGAGGAGGAATCCTTCCAGGTGGTTTTGCTGGTTTGTTCAGGCAGCTCCCTTCTCTGTTCAGCCAGACTGGTAAGAGTTAATTGCAGGGATTCAGCCTCATCTTGCACTTGAACACTGAAGCACCAAGAGAAACAAAGGTAGTATAAGATATCATTGAGAATTCATGCAGTACTACATTTCGCTGTTAGTTTATAATCATGGCAATGGAGGTGATCATTAGTGCATCAAAGTGGGTCCTGGTGAGAGGGGGACTTTAGGAAGGGCAGCACTTAAGAATATCACTGTGACTGAAATATCGTGATATTATTTTAGGGCCGTATCACGCACCCTAGTAAGGCAGGTGCAGTATGGGTGTGAACCGCTTGGACTGAGCATACGACATCTTACATGGAGCAAAGCAACAGCAGGAGGAAACTGGTTGGAGAGGAATTACAGAGGCAAGAGGAGGCAGCTAGATGTGCAATAGAAGTCTCTCAGACAAAGCAGGGCCAGTGAATGAGTTGGAAATGTGTAGAAAGGACATAACTTTGCTGGAGGGAAGTAATGGTCAAGGAAGCAAGCAGGATGAGATTCATGCCAGAAATAACTTATTAATATTTCAATATTGATATATTTCCTATACTATGAACTGGGTGTCTGTGGGGACATTCCCATAAAAAATGCTGTATTAAGTTACTGCTAATGCAAAATGAACACTTGCTACAGCAGCAGCTTCACATTAAAAGCATTTAACCGGCGAAACACAAGTTAACTTTTATCATGAAGTAGTCATAGGAAATGCAATGTGTTCATCAAATCCACATCTACAAGATATCAGTCATTTTACACATTTTTTGATAGTGGAGTTTGAGTTTGAGTTTGAAATACTGCTGTTAGATGAAAAGCTGCAGGCGACAGGCTGCAAATCTGCAACTTGTGAGGTAGTGAGGTAACTCTTTCCACCGTGCCCTGCTGTCTGCAGATTCATGCTGTCTGCAGACATGAAATCAGATCACAGCTGCTCACAGAATAATGGAAAAAGGCCAATTATTGCCTGACATCTGTATTAAAATGACCATAGTTTGTTTTGCCGTCCCCAGAAATCTGGGACCTGTGGCATTAAAACATACTTGCAGTTATCATCAGCAACCACAAGTGCAGCCAAATCAACCAGCACTGGATTAAGGATTACAACTTTATGGCACATTTTAGTGTGGATTTATTAACAACTGATTTAAACTGACTTCTTCGAACCTATGTGTTTTTAAGTTTATATTTTGTTGGTCATCACTGGCTCCACTCACCTGTGATGAGGCTGATCTGACTGGAGAAGGTCCCTCGACTGCTCCTCTGTTCTCTTAATGTCCTGTTTCGGGTCGTCTCCACCACACAGACACTCACTCAGACCATTTCCAGTAACTCTGAGCTCTTCCAGGTGATACTCCTCTTCTGCTGTTGCACCTACCACTGCCTGAAAAATATTTTCACAGATTAGTCATTTAACTCTTTAAACTTTAATCTCACTGATCTGTCACTGCACAGCCTGAAGAGTGTGTTGCTGAGTGTCTGCTTCTGTCTGTGCATACACATTCCCCATTCCAACAACAAATGGACACTCCTTATTGAAGAACAAGTAGAAACAAATGTGGATGAAAAGAAACAAGAGACCGTGTGACCACACCCTTATAAGACATTACACACCTCTGTAACAACTGCCAGTTCAGCAGTGGTGGAGGATGTATTCAGATCCTTTATTTAAGTAAAAGTAAAAGTCCTGCATTGACAATGTTACTTAGGTATTAAAAGTAAAAGTACTCAATATAGAAAAATGTCACTGTGACTATAATGTATTCTATCATTACACTATAAATACTGTTGCATTTTTTCTTCATTCATCAATTGATTGTTTGGTTTGTAAAAGTTCCCTTTTGTGTCATAAGTCAAATTTCTCATGTTCAGATTTGTTGCAGAAAATAATTTGCCACATTAGTAGAGACACTGAACATGTTTTCTTACTCGAGCACTGTGAAGTCTCTGCTCTACAGGACTCTGAATACTGAGGTTTTCACCAAGTGGACAGTCAACATCTTGTCTCAGGTCTCCAACCAAGGATTGAGAGGACTTTGAAGGAGTTGCGATGTCCCTGCTCAGAGAGCTCTGCTTCTCTGTGGAGTAGTGCAGTATGTTGATTTGAATGCTATTGTATCGTTCCAGCAGTTTGCTGCTCTCTTCCACCAGAGCAGACTGCTGAAGTGTGCTTCTTTGTAAGGATGAGACAAGCTGATTGAAGTCGTCTGTCCTCAACCTGCAGGGGAAAATGAAGGCAGTGTTGATGCTCAGTTACTCGAGCTAGTGAAGGGACTAAAACTGAGATTTGTCTTTGTCAGGTTACCCAGCAAGTCAAAGTGTGATTCTTTGCATTAGACAACTTGGAGTACATGCTGTATATCTGTATCTGTATATTTTGGAAAACATTACTATCATTCAGTGAGAATATCAAATGCAGCCCGCCATAAACTAAATATACAGATTATATTGTCCTGCACACAACCTGATGACAGTTAATAAGTAAACATAGTGTTCAGCTCAAGTTCTTTGTACAACATTTGCATATTTCCACGCAGAGCTGGACAGTTTACCTTTGGTGAAGTGCTTTCTCTTGCAGGAGACTGAGATCCTCCCCCTTTGCTATTATGTCAGCAGCTTGCAACCACTGTTCCAAATGCTCACTCTCCCTTTGCAGCCTATAACACATACATAGTATGAAAGCAGGCAAGACAAAGACACACAGTATGTACAGTATGGGCAATGAACTGTATATTGAAGCGACATCAGTCTTCAGAAAACAAGTTGAACTTGTCCCGCTGTCTTTATGAATCTCAAACACCGTTTGTACTCAGAGCTTGTGTACTTATTGTCAAAACATCCCATGAAAAGAACCAAACCAACAGAGAATTCATCCTATTACAAGTATATCCTGTCTAGCCAAAGTCTCATATATATCGTATTCCTCTGTACCACAGACCTCCATTGTTGCCCAAAAACTTGTCTGTTACCTGTCAAGAGCCTGGATATCCCTCTCAGTCTGTTCCTCCACCTCAGAGAAGAGCTGATGGGTGTTTCTGACTTTCTCCTGCAGCTGAGCCCCGTCCACAGTCAGACTCTGAAGGCTGGACGAGCTCGCTATGGAGGCCATAACACGCAGGTCCTCCAGCAGACTCTCTGCCTGCTCATCCTGGGTCTGCAGCTCAAAAAGTAGATTCTGTAAACGAAATAAGTCATCAGCATTTTAAAGCTATCAGTATCTAGTCTAATGTGGCACCTCAGACATTTCCATGAACACTAGCTGTGTTGTCAAACATTAGAGGCACTATGTGCAGAATTTTGATTTTGATTGTACTATAAGTTTACGTACAGATGTACCTGTGAAATAAAAACCATTTCCTAAGCAGCATGTGTGCTCCATCAACAGAAATCTGGATTCAAACATGGCTGACACTACATCACACTACAAGGTTTGAAGATTCATTTCAGTAACTTCAATTTTCATTTATATTTTATTGAATGTTGCCACTTTATGTGTGTATTGCTACTGGTGGTGCGTTCGCAAACATTGTACCAACCACAGAGCAGGCACTGATTGAAGGCCTGGCTTGTTAAAAACACAAACATTTGGCTGATTTGTTTTCACTGTTGGTAACAAATGCCACAAATAAGTGAATTAAACATCTTTGTGCAGTCACATACCTCTGCTGCCACTTATCATCTCTCCTCTCCAGCTTATTGAGGTTAAAAAAAAAAAAAAAGTCCCCAAGTTGTTCAAACACCAAATTGAAAGTTCAGAAGAAACCAAGTGATAAAATAGTGAGGGGTGTTTTGGTTTTTTTTTTACTTCAAGCAGATGTTTAGATGCTATTTTTTCTATTTAACATGTAAATCAATTCGCAGATAATTCAAGCACATGTTGTCTTACGATGATTATCTAGCTATTGTTGTTGTATATCGTTGTTTTGATCATTTGAATGTGCAGCAGTATAGTGATAGTCTCCCCTCTGTTGTGGTAGGGTCCAGTAGTAGCTTCTTCCATCTGACTCCACTGCTGACAGGAATACAAGCTTCCATGTGTTTAACCTCATTAATGTTTGCTCTCCTTTGTTTTTCCTTCATGTTGGTGAATAGGTGACAGACTGAACTTGATACTTCACAGCCTTCTTGTGATTTCCTTTCTCCTGATATCATATGAAGTCACAACAACACATGCACTGCAGCTACAGTGGCGAGTCCAGCTTCAATTCTGTATATGAATGATTTGCCACCTGTTTCCCTACCTGGCACCAAAATATAAGCAAATAAACCCAATGTGCTAAATTAGGTAAATTATGTATAAGAAGCCCTTTATGTTGCATGATTTTGTTTGATTTAGATGTGTTTTGTATTTATACATGCAAATCTATCCCATTTAAACACTCACTTTAAGTTTTGCAAGGACTGATGCAACATCTGAACCACTGAGCTTGAGGAGAGAGTCCTGAATCTTCTGGAGGGAGTTAAAGCATTCAGCCATCCTGGCAGTCATTTGTCCCTTAGCAGCCACCATCTGCATGTAAACATCCTCAGCTTCAGACACAAGCTCCTTCAGCTGCTCTGTTTTCTTCCTCATCTGGGTCTCCACAACCTAGACAGAATAATTTTTTATATAATATATATAATAATAATATATAATTTTATATAATAATTTGGGACGAATAAAGGTTTATCTTATCTTATAAAATCAATCAAAACCCGTTGTAACTCCATCTGATCAACCACTGACAGGATACTGATTCTTAAATGCAAAACAAAATTATGTTTGATGAAGTTTTTGACCTGCAGCTCTAGAGGAGGCTCTGTGCTTTGAAGCAGCTTCTGAATCTCAGTGGATCTTCGGTGGAAACGCTCCATCTTCTCCTCTTGGGCCACAATCTCATTCTAGAGACAGAAGGTTATGATAATTATTGTTTAAAACAGAATCAAGAGAACATTTAACTTCCCATAAGACAGATCAGACAGGTCTGAGCAGAATCTATTATAGATTTAAACATGAGGACAGTTTTACCTGCAAGGTCCTGATGTCATCCTCTGTCTGAAAGGAAGGAGACTGAGAAAATACTGCTAGTTTATTGGCAGTCCAGCTCTCTACCTCTTCTCCCAGCTGGAGGACCCCCTCCCACAGAGTCAGGCCAAGGTGTAGGTTTTCGATGTAGGAATCTGTTCTTTCTGATATCTGCAAGATTTTGAGTTGCAATGAATTCTACTGTAGTACTCATCTTACAACACACAACTGAACTCAAGATAAGATCTTTGAAATTAGATAACTGCAATGATAATGAACTCACATCCAACCAGCGGTCCATAAGACCATCTGCTTCACCATCATATGGGGTGACGGTGCATTGTGGGATCTGACGTAGATGAGTGTGAAGCTGCCTGCAGACACTGCGGACCTCTTCTATGCCGTCCCCGAGACCGTTCAGCTCTGCTTTCGTTTCCTGGATCTGAGAAACCAGGCACAAACATGCACAATGCAAATAAAACACACTCAACCAAACTGTGCTATCATGAAGAATCAGAGCCACTGACGCCCAAATGATTTTCATTTGGTCTCTGTTGTTTTCCTTCACATGTGAATTAAACAGTGGTATAAACCTTAGTGTGCAGCCTCTGCAGATTGTCTCTCCCCATGTAGGAGGCTTGTTCACTGATGGCGCTTTCTGCCCTCTGCAGCGTCCCACTCAGCTCACCACGGATGCTCTGAAACCTCTTCAGCAGCTCTGTTAGGACATTACACCTCTCCAGCCTGCATGTGATCAACACAAACAAACTCAGCAAGGAACTATAACTCATAGTTGTAAATGAAGGAGTGAAGCTGCTCTCTTTACCGTTCAGTTACAGCTTTTGTCGCCTCCTCCCAGACATCCTCCACCTCTCTGGTTTGACTCACATCAGGGATTTCTGATTGTGAAGATGCATCTTGTATGTATTGCAGCTCACTGAGGTGGCCGGCAAGACGACGTTCAAACTCTGTCAAGGCACGTGTTCTGCAGCAGATGACACAATCATTAGTGGACGAGGGGAACACGAGGGGAGTGAATATAGATTCTTTGCTAAGAGTTTTTATTGTTTTAGCATACTTGGAATACCAGTTGGATAATAAAATAATAATTTACACAATTGGAATATTTCCATTTTGATGTTGTGATGCAGCAATAAAAAACACACTATTTGATGTTTGTTTGAGATCATACTGTATAAAAGTTTTGGGAGGAATTTAAGGTAGAAATCTTATTATAATAATGATCTGTCATGTTCTATTCTGTGATAATATAGCAAATACCCAAAGGTTTATGTAATCACAATAAAACATCTAAATGTTGGTTTGGTTAGTGACCTGACTCAGATCAGTGTTGTACCTGTGTTGCAGAGCAGGCAGGGTGGGCTCCTGTAACCCCAGCTGCTCAGCTGCTCCTTTTATCTCCCTCAGTGCTCCTAACAAGGCAACTCTCCTGTGGACCAAACTCTTCTTCTCTTCTCCTTCTTTCTTAACCTGGCTGCATCCTCTTCTTCTCTGGTCCTTGGCTTTTGAAACATCCTCTTCAAACACCCTGTGCTCTTCCTCCCTTTGTGCCTTTATATGATTGTCTTCTTCCAGCCTACTCCTCTTGGCCTCCATCCCTGACTCCTCTTCCATCCTACTTGGAGTGGGATGCTTCTGTTCCTGTGGTGAATCATCCCCAGTTTTTGTCTGATGTATCTCCACAGGATTCAGCTCTTCATTCTCCTGGGTTTGCTCTTTTCCCATTGGACACAGCTCTATTTTTCTCTCCCTCTTCCTGACTGTCATCAGCTCTTTCTCCACATCCAGAGCTTGCTGGGACAATGATGTCACCACATCCTGGCACGTCACCCTTGCACCATCCATGCTCAGAGTCATCCCCACTGCCTTTAAAGTGCTGTCAACACTATCAGATTGTTCCGCAGCAGTCTGCACCTTCTGCTGCACTGCTGCCTGCCAAGAGCGTCTCTCCTGCTCCCAGTCTGCCTCATTCTGATGTCTGCTGGGGTCCTGGTTTGCCAGCAGTGTTGGAATCTCATTCTTGACTTCCCGTACTGTGGCCAGGAAGTGATCCAGAGCCTGGGCAGCTGACTGAACCTTCTCCAGCTGCTGTCTGAGCTGCTCGAGATGATGGACACTGTTGTGGAGAGCCAGGCAGAGGGGTGAAGGGGATGTGGCGTCCGGCCCTTGTCTTTCCTCTTCAGTGGCTCGTTCTGATAGCTTTCTCATTTCAGACATCAGTCTCTCATCCATCTCCTGTAAAACACAAGAGAGATTAATAATAATATTTGCATATTTCACTCTCAGAATTAAAGTTTGATAAACCACAGATGTACCTTTAAATCAGATACCAGTCTAGGATCAGCCAAGGTACAGGAGGAGATGTGCACAGGCTCTCTGATAAGTCGGTCCAGTTTTTCTGTGATCAGTGCCACCTGTTCATCTGCAGACTGCATCAGATCTACAGTTTTCTCTAGAGATGTCATCCTGACACAAACCAAAGTAAAAACAACTTTACTAGCTAGTTGCTCAAAATGCTGCATCTTCTGATGAAGATGATGTGATTGAAAGTCAAGGTGAAGAATTTCAGTTTGAAACTCAGGTTATATGACATTTACAGTCCTTGTGAAATTATATTCTGTAGTGATGTTTGTCCAAAACAGCTAAACACAATTATGCAATCTAATAACAGAGTTAAGGGTTAGAACCAGTAACTCTACTATTATGTGGCCAGTCACTGTACCTGTATTGTTTGTACTGGTATATTAACTTTTTTAGAAAAACCAACAAGGATAAGTGTGACTAATGTGCTTCTGTCTAAAGAGTCGATACTTTATGATTAATCGGACAGGCACACTCTACCTGCTGTGCAGGCACATTTGTTGGCCTCTCCACTGCTGAGTCAGCTGCTCCCAGTCCGTTTCCACTCCAGCCTTATCTTCTCTGGTCATCAGATGCGAGCACTGGGATAACTGGGAATACTGGAGCTCAAACTCAAACCATAGTGTCTCTGTCTCCTCTTTTAAAGTCTGGTTGAAGAGAGACATGGTTACAAAGAAGTTTTTGTTCTAGGTTGTAGAAATGCACCAAAATGTAGAGAAGCACAAGAGATACACACATTACTCTGCTTCAACAGCGCAATTTGAAAAGATGAAATTCTTGTGGTATCAAATAATTGCTCAATATGAATGTTAAGTGGTGGAGTGATGCTTCAACTTGCCTGCAGTTGCTTCTCTTGGTTCTGCAGGGTGGAGATGGTGACTGGGTTTGAGATGAACTCCTCCAAATGTTGCTTGATCTTGTGAAGTTGAGACTGAAATACCAAGCAGGACTTTCTGTACCTGCAGTGAAAGATTTACACATTGTTTCAATAGAACATTTTCTGAGACTGATTTCTGGGGCTTTATTCTTGTTTCATTGCACTGAAAACAAGGTACATGGTTGACTGTTATGTCTTTGGGGTAGTTCTGTTATGAGAGATAACGGGTGAGACAAGTAATAACATACAATAAATTAACGCTAAAATGTAAACGAACATATTTGTTGAAAAAAAAATTATTATTAACTGTCACTTTCAAAGGATGCTGATCCAGATGACGTCCTTAAAGCCAAAGAAACACTATGTTTCAATTCTGGTTTATGTTCTACTGAGCTAATCTGTCAGGTCTGCTAAGTTTATTTCACATTCTGTCAGGTCTTCAAATACACACAGAACTGAAAAAAAGAGACATTAACCCACACCTTTTCAGTACTTCCTGTTCAGAGGAGTGCTCTTCCTGTGGCGGGGCAGCTGACACTGTGATGATGGTCCACTCTGCCTCCTGCTTGGTCTCCACAGTGTCGCCCTTGACAAACGCCTGGGAGATGGGAGAGTTGTACGGTAAGAGCTCAGTGAAGAAAAGAGGAAAAGATGGAGCGGTGAGCCTATCCAATTACTAAGGATTAGTGCCCTGCAGCTGGTGCTAGGACAGGTCAGTCACAGCCAATGAAACCGCTGAGTTCTTTTCTGACCAGGAAGACTGAAGACTTAAATGTAATGTATAAATTAAATGAGATTAATTTAGGGTCATTAACATATGCAAAATACACAATATCCTGAAGAAGGTAAACTGTGCAGAAACATGGATGTCTGGGATTTCAAAATAAAAGACTGCAACCAAGTTATGACTGTAGAGCTTTCCCTTTCTTTTTTGATGCATACATGTCATATGTCTTATTATAGTGTGGACACAGATTAACACAGATAAATTACAATACAAAACTTTGCTGCAATGTTTACATAAAGGAAGGCAAATAGAACTGAAACATGGAAACTAAAATTCTTCTAAATCACAGTGAGTGACATCTCAAGAAAAGTGGACTCACCACTTCATCACTGAAACCACCTCCATCCTGACCACACACACTAAACTACTCTAACTTTACACACATTACATGATTTATATGTTAACAAAAGAAAGTTCTTAAAACTTTCAAAAATGCAAATAGTTGTTTCTTTCCAAAATCTAAGTAAAAGCCCTCATGTATTGTCTTCATACCTGTATATGAGTTTGGGTTTGCTGACTGCTCTCTGTGATGTGCAGCAGACAAGCTGTCAGTGGCTGCTCTTTGGCTCGTAGCGAGGGCTTTAGGTTTTTCCCCGACCTGCTGCCTCTCTGCTGTGTCAGGTCATCCTCGCTCTCTGCTGGGACGACCTGAGCTCGCAGCTGGAGGACATCACCGCGAGGCTGCACAGACACAGCGCTGCCCACGGGTGACAGGTCTTGTTGTGGGCTGTCCATGCTTTGTTTCTGTGGGAGACTGTTGCTCTGCTGCGTGTCGGCCGACATGCCAGTCGCTCTCAGTGGGGAGTTTCCCCCGAGCTGCCGTCCCCTGCTGAGTTAAGAAATGTTCATCAGTGGGAGGTCGAGGCTGGTCAGTTAGAACCACTCAATCCTACAGGCACCTCATTAAGATTAATAGACTTGAAGGATTACAGAGTGACAATTGTTAATAAATAAGCTGTCTGCTTCAATTGAATGACGTAAGTCAAATAAATTCAAATCACTGTTTATAGACACTATAAACTGAATGTTGATTTAAAGGTGAATTCTAATGCCTACCAATATGTGGCTTTAGCGGCCAAAATACACATGAAATTTTAAGATTCCTTCCTGAAAAATCCTAAATTGGGCTTTCGTTTGAAATATGAGCTAAAATCTATGTTTATCAAACAAATGTCAACACTTACAGCAGTAGGGATGGACTTCATGAGAGCAAATTCAAGGACTTTTCAATGATTACAAGGAACTGTTTGACTATGTATATGATTCCAAAAAAGGTCAATTTGAGTGTTACGCTAAATAAATACTTTTCAGGGTATTTTCCTCTGAGCTGTAATAAATTGAATTGCTTGCTTAGATTCAGTTCTAACACAAATCCAAATGAGACACTGTTCTTATAATTTTTGGTTATGTTTGATATATTACACCTCATGATGCTATGTGATGCTGCTGTGTTATCTTACCAGTCAGATGGTAGAACTGTGGCACTGGGTTGTGTTGCCTGTGCTTCATCCGACTCCCTCAGTTGGTCTGTTGCCAGGCAGGAGGATTCTCTCGGTGTTAGTGTTTCACTCAGTTCTTGGAGCGATTCAACGCGTTCCTCAACAGATGCAGCTGAGTCCGTGACGGCCTGGGAGAAATGTGACCTTCTGAGAAACTGAACTCAAGTATCTTTCTGTCTGGCTCTATGATCGTTTCCCAAAGTAATACAGTTTGACACACAACACAATTAGATGTTAATGCAAATGTTACAGAGTTATTATGCAAATACCTGTTGCAGGAAAGAGTCAAGGTCAGTCTGGTCAGTGGCTTCGTGCAGGGCGTTAGTTTGCATTTCACATTTCACAACAGAAAAAGACTGCTGTCCATCTCTGATCTTAGACCATAAGATGGGAACAAAGGTGGCCATTTCTCTGCGTACGTCCTGAGTTTGACACGAACAAGCAGAAACTTTGTAAGAAAGATGTAAGTGAAAACCCAGTAAAGTGTGTTTATGAATACATTGTATGGTTAAAGCCTATAGACTGGTTTTAAAACTCAATCAAACCCTTCTCTGATGACAAAAATGGCTCAGCCCTTTCTAGTGCAACAGTCCCTGTCATACCTCCCACTGCTTTCTGACTGAGTCAGAGAGGAGCATCAAGTCCTGGAGTTGGGGCCCAGTGCAAAAGGCCCCCAAACCCTCCACTGCAACCAGGAACTCCTCGAGGATGGCAGGCTGCAGAATCTTTAAAGCTCTCTGCACAGAAAGACACAAAGCTGGACAAACATGCACAGACAAAACCGGCAGCTGTGCAGAGCAAAACACCACAGACCTTTAAAGAATGTGTCCAAATTCCAAATTTATGTTTTGAGTTTTCCAAGGTCTGGATGTTTCAGCAAGAAAAGCATTTGCTCTGTTCTAAGCAACTGATAAGCAACAAGTGGGGAGAAAGCTGACTTTACAGTCACTTTGAAATGTCTCACAAATATTAGCAAATGAAAAAGGACAAAACTGAAAAGTAAAAGACTATTTATGAATTTACTTTTAAGTTTTTTGTTAAAATACTTTTCACCAGATTTATATTACCATGTCATTTTACACCTGTAAAAAAATCAGATTATTATTCTCCATCATTTACTGTTGTTGAAAACTGTACCTGCTTCCTTTTGGCTTGTGACTCTGAAATCTCTTTGCCACCAAATAACTTGATGGCTTGCTGGATGCGTCCTTGCAGACGAAACCTGGCCTTCTCCAGTCTGCTCCTCGCCATTGACTGGGCTTTTGAATGAACTTCACTGCGGACCATAACCGGTGGCTGTGGAGATGTTTTATTACTCTGTAGAGTGTTTGGTTGCCCTCTTATTCTTAATTTCCATATGTGAGTTTGTGAGGGGGATGAGCTTTCTTTTTCCTCTGGACTTGTTACATGTTCAGACAGAACTGGACTGTTTGGACACTTTGGTCCAACAGGAGCGTGGGATTTGGAAAACGACTGTGGCTGGATCATGGGCTCAGCTTCTTTTACAATTTGAGCAACAGGAGAGTTAATATGAGGCACTGGTTCCCCCAAAGACTGAGGCAACATGTGGATTTGGACAATGGTTGGTTCGTCCTGTGTGTTTATGTGCTGGTTTTCAGAGCTGACCTGGAGAACTCCTGTCCTTTGTTGAGGCGTCTGAGACGGACTCTCAGATGAAACCTGGTTTGGGTCTTGAGTTTGCAGCAATATATTCCCCACCTGGTCAACATGTTTGGTTCTGGCCACAACAAATAACCCTTCCTCCAGCTTTGTCTGATGAGCTGTTTCAACATGTTGCAGAAACCCAAGAGAACTAAACATTCCAAGAATCTCCTAAAAATAAAACATATACAAATTATCTCATACAATGTGTAACTGTTGAAGAACTGGAGAAAGTTACCATACATTGATTTAACTCACCTGGCAGTGAGAGACTGCCTCTGAGATCCTGGTCTGCATGGAACAAGTGCTGAGGTGCTGCAGAGGGGAGGTTTTCTGTACTTGTGCCACAAGGTCCTGCAGATCCTGTCCCTCAGTTACAATCTGGTTCTCAAGCTGCAAGCCTCGAGAGACCAGGACCTACAAAGGATTATATACTCATTATCTGTACTGTAATCTTTAATATAAAAGACCTAAACCAAACATTAGCATAGTTTTACACATTTAAGCTTTAGTTTGCTGACTTTGGCTGTAGATTCCAATCCTCTGTGCTTCTTCTCCTTTAGGTGCTGGTGACAGTCTGTGCTCCAGTGGTCCAGCTCAGCCAGACGTCCCTCCAGCCTGGACGCAGCGCTCTGCAGCTCTCCACAGGTCCTCTCTGCTTCAGCAAGCATCTGTTGTACAAATAAAAGCAATTAGGACTGAACCTTGTTCTTAGTTTGTCATATTACAACACAGGATAATATATCACTAAGAAATCTTATCTGAAAATGTTGTAATTGCAACAATTTCTGGTCTTTTATATAAGTCGGACATCGCTGGAATGATGTCTGTTAAAATGCATTACAGCTAGTCAGAACATTTTGCAGCAGAGTACCTGTGGGAGAGTCTGCAGGAGTTTCTCTATGTGGCTTGTTTGAAAGTCTGGGGATGAACTAAAAGATGAAAGATCCACGTCTGCCATCTTTTTACTCAGTAGCTGATAAAAAGAAAGTAGAAAAGAGAGACTAGCTGAGGCATGAAAAGATTCAGAAATCATGTCCATATTTGGTGATTTTTATCTACCCATCTATTCATTCATTTGTAACTTTGCCAACCTGTAGTTTCTGTCTGTACGCCTTCAGTGGGACTGAGGCCACCTCCAGTGGCTGCCTCAGTAGCCGACTGGCCTCCTGGGTCAGTGAATGCACCATTTGAAGACACAGGGGACCGACACTGGGCTCAGATGATACTTCCTAAGAAAGACATGCCTCATGACAAACAACCTTTTTTCATGTTTGTATGTCCTTTAAGTTACCTGTTGTGTCACATTAAAGATAAAATAAATAACTATTTACTGTACTATCATGTTAAGTCTATGCCACAGTGGAAGAAGCAATAAAAGGTATACTTACAAACATTGTCCTCTTCATGCATTCAGCCCACTGCATGTTGACCTTGCTGAGTTGCTCAGCCAGAGCGAGACTGGTTGAAGATTCTGTCACTTCAATGAGCAAGTTCCCTGCCTCGTTTAACTTGGCCTGACATGACGTCCACTCACTCATATCCTACAGCAACCGAACCAAAACATAAAAAATAAGGTGAATCTAAAGCTTCTCTTCTGCTGCCTCAATTTGTGATCATGATAAGAGTCATGAAGGAATCTTTCTGAATAACTACATTCTGGACAAACAGGCTGAGGTTACCTGTGTCCCCACAGCATGAGGCTGCTGTATCCTCTCTGCCAGCCATGTCTGTAGAGAAGTGATGCAGTTGTTGTAAGTCTCCCATGCAGACACCACTCTCTCCATCGTCCCTCTCACAGCCGTCACAGCCTGCGCGACCAACTCAGCTTCACTTTCTGCTTCCTTCACCTGACGAGTAACACGCTGTGAGTCTTCACCTGAGGAGTGAAGAGTGTGCAGAGGTCAAGTCTTAAATAAAAATTTTAGATCAACAAAAATGAAGCTAGGATTTTATGCCTCATCTCTTGGAGACACTCATACCTAGCGCTGCCTTGTCGGTGTAAGCATTCGCCTTCTCCTTCAGGTGTTGGAGAGTGTCCATCAGAATCAAAAGCAGGCCTTGGCGCTCCACTGTTTCCTAGATAATAAATCAACAGAAGTCATCTCTTTTCCTGCTTTTTCAGGAAGCAAAATTTGTCAGATGACTCACTAGAATTATAAAATTTCTGAATCCTTTGTGAGTTAGTTTGATATTATGTCATTCACAGTTTCTCACAACAACGCTGTTCACATTTGGATGTTTTTTTTTAAGTGATGTAACAAGGTTTTATGTCCTGATCCTGCAGGTACTTACATGCCAGTCCTGCAGCAGCACAAGCTCTGTCTCCTGGGATCTGTAGGGAGCTTTCCAGGTCTGAACCTTAGCACTGATGCGGCTCAGGAGATCCAGTACAGTGTGATGGGATTCCTTGTATTCCAACTTGATCCCTTGATACTTGGCAGTGACTCGGACATTGGTTAAACTATTTTCAAATAAAGAAAGTGTTAATGCAACCAATTAATTTGGTAATTACAGAAGTTGAATAATTATGTCACGTACCGTCTTTTTATTTCATCAAACTTTTCAAGGGGCACCACTAAGTTTCCCGAGTCATCCATGTTGTGGTAAGTATCAAGTATATTGCCATGGTGGCTAATCTCCTTAATTAAAGTCTGAAAAACAAACAGCAAACAAGATAATAAACTACATGATGATAATGTGTGTGCTGCCTGTTTATATACACATACATCTGTCCCATTCTTGTCCCATAGCCTATATGTCATTTCAAAGTTGTTTCTCAACACTAGAAAATGTTTACATTTTTGACTTTGGATAACATGAAAGATCAGATTTGTTCTGCGGCTTCAACATAAATATAACCTTTAGTGTGTCTTGTTGAGTTCTTGCTTCTTTAGCAGCGTCTGCGTGATCTTTCACTCTCTCTCCCTCTTCTGTTAGCGCTGCCTCCGCACGCTGCAGCCACACAACAACTGAGTCCAGAGGAGCAGGAAGACTCGAGTCCAGGTCTGCTTTTTGTTTCTGCAGCTGAGGAAGGACACACATAGACAACCCGGTATAAGCAAAAAACCTGGCTGTTGTAATGTTGTCTATTGAGGCAAAGGAATTGAATCAGCAGGAGCCCTTTTACAGAAAAAGCAACCTTAAGAGCAAACGTTTGTCTTATTTTTCCTCACTGATTCCATATTGCATAATGATTCATAATTCCCTCACAAATGCATGAATCCCAAAAACATGTAACAAAAAACCCCAGAGCACAGGATGCAACAAGTGAGCGGGGCCAGAGTGACTAAAACCCCTCTGAGGGCAGAGTGTGACCGTGGATTTCCTCACCTCCTCTTCCAGACGATCCCACGCTGTCCTGAGAGCACGCTGCTCTTGGTTCAGCTCAGGTCGGCGTCTTATGGCAGCGAGGAGGGTCATCACTGGTCTCCTTTGCTCAGTGATGGAGTCAGCGAGGTTCTGAAACACCTGATGGGCCAAAAACAGAACTTCTAAGTGCTGTACAACAACACAAAATAAGACAGATGGAAGTTTTCTTCTTTCAGTTCGTCTGCTTTATCTTACCTGATATTTTTCTGCAAAGCTTGATTTCTCTGCAGCTGTCAGAGACTCTGATAGTTCCTGGTGGGCTTGCTGCAGCCAGCAAGTCACCTCTAATGCTCGCTCACTTAGAGAGGCCTAAATTTAAAAAATTCAAATAATCATCATCTACACTTCTGTATTAACTGAGGTAAAAACAGTGGTGAGAACAGAGAGTGAGAAAAAGACATAAAAACTGACAAATATTAAGTGGAGGACTTCTCTGCTTGGTGTATAGCTCGCTACCTGACGTATTGGTGAGACAGCAACTGCTGGAGTGAAGTGAGCAGGCAAGGTCACAGGTGAGAGAGAAGAGGGCTGGACCAGAGGAAACAGCTGCACCAACGCCACCAGAAGAGAACAGGGAAAATAATTTACACTGCTCAGTTTCATGCAGGAGATTATAGATTCGAGCATTAAGCAGGGAAGAGAAGCAGCAGGGCCAGAAACAGTGCTACTATTACTCTGCAGGTGTCTAAAATGGCAAGTCTAAACTTTCAAGAGGGGAAGATGTAGATTTGACTGAAAGCAATGCTGTCAGCTCTTTATCATAAAATTTACATATGTTTATATTTTAAACGTTTTTTAATATGTCAAGAGTTCAGTTCCTGCAGTTCATTCCGACCCTGCAGGGGTGTGAAAGGAAAAGTAAAGGTTTGATTTTCTACCTGCAGATGGTCATCAGGTCCTGGCATGTCATTGGAGTACTGTAGAAACTGGGCCACATAAGTCATAATGGACTTCTCATCAGGGTCTTCAACATCAACATCTGAGGTGCAGATAAATACACAGAAAGGCTTTATGAATAATGAAAAATAATAAACTACTTCTTACCTTTAGCTAGCAGAAATCTGTCAGTTTGCTGAACTATTCCACTGAAGCCTCAGTTTACACCTTCTCCTATGTAAAAAAATCAAGGTAACGAAGTTATGTCAAGTGTGTCTCACCATGTGGCTCCAGCAGGCGGGGGATGTGGAGCTCCCTCTCAGCCAGGTGAAACGCCTCTTCCAGGTTCTCCTGGTTGCTTCTGGACCGGATCAGTGAGAGATCCACCAGCTGTGGTCTGAGGGAGCACAGGATGGCCAAGAAGGCCTCTCCACTTCTCCAGCTCAACTTAAAATCCCTAATACTGACAGAGTAACCAACTCTAGAGAGAGAAAGAGAGAGAGAGATGGACAACAAAAAACAAAAGCAAAATAAGAAGAAGGGGGAAAAAAGGAAAGGAAGCATTGCTTGGGATCAGTTGTGGACTAGTTGTCATTCCACCTGTGATGGAAGAATGTCACCATACTGCCTATAAAACTTATCAGGCTGCCACAGTGGTGGATATCCCACCTCTTGCACTGGTCCCTGACCCACATGAGCAGGACCTTCTTGGCGGACATTCGGAAATGTCTGTGGAGAGGTGACGTCCGGCCCGCTGGGACCGGACTAGCCGGGACTGGGCTGCCAGACCAGGAGTCCAGACTGGCCAGAGAGTCGAGGGAGGAATGGCAAGAGCTGAAGGAGAGAGTGCTGGCCAGCTCCTCAATCTACAACACAGAGAAAGAAACAAAATATTAGCTATCAAATCAGTATCTTTAAAGTGGTTCACACATGTGAAATCTGTATCAATGATGTATCACAAGATGCTGTTGCTTCAGTTTCTTCTTCTGTTTCTATTTTCTTTTTCTCAGTAGCAGAAGCAGGATAATATGTGGTGGCATTAGTTTACTGCTGATACTCACATGACAGCGGAGGATGATGGTCCATACGAGTCCGAGGATGATGGAAGGTCGTCCATCTATGATATCTGAGATGTTTATGTTCACCAATTTGATCTACACCAACAAAACACAAAAAAATGTTAATAAAATAAACTGCAGATTCAGATGACATGTTTTGTTTTTTGTGAGAAAAATTACAGATTTTTTCTTGAGAAAGTTCAGCGCTGTCTCAATGTTCGCCCTCTGCTGGAAAACCCCACGGCCCCTTTCTCTTTTCTGTGGAGACAAATAACATCAGTTTTATTGTGATCATAATATTCGTTTTAGCTCTTTAGTTTTGTGTAGTTTTGGCATGTTACCTTTACAACACTGTATATACTGTATATGTATGTATGTTTGTACGTATGTATGTGATACTGTATATCTACTGATTAATTTTAGATTTCTCAGAATAATTTGGAATTTATTTAGAAGCACTTTGTAGTAACTCACCATGAGTTGGCCACTTATCACCTCCAGCAGGTCGAGTAGACGTGACCCATCTCTGAGGTCAGAGAAGAGGTCTGACACAAAGGAGGGAGGGCATCTCTGTAACAATGCACACAGGTAAGTCTTAATGATTTATCTGTCCAGCTGAACTGAGTGGGTGAGTCCAGGTGACGATCCATTATTATCTTTTCACTTGTGAATCTTTGTTCTTGATTTACATTAAAAACCTCAAAACAGGAAGTGGCAGAGCTTACAAAGACATCTAAACTGTGCTACTGAATTTTAACTATGAAAGTGTTTTACACCGAGCAGGAAGTTCAAACATATTGTCAAATGTGCCACATGCAATAACAACATCACGATCAATTTGTCTTCACACTGCATTCACTCGAGAACTAGTACAAATATGAATTAAATAACAAACTGGACAGATGCTTATGAACAGATTACAAATAACCCTGGGTCACTGGGTCATATTCGGTGGGAAATGTGCTGCATCATTTTATACAAAACGGGAAGTTGTTCAGGGTTTCCTTGGGTCATGGGATTAAAAAAAAGGAAAAGGCTTTCTGAAACTAAAAAAGTGCAACAGGAAGCAAAAGGGTTTATGGGAAATGTGATCTGTTTTATGGGAAGCACTAAAATCAATATTTATTTTAGAATTACATGATTTTTTTAAAGGCGGCACATAGCTGCTTTACAAATACATCCCATAACCCAAAACGTTAGAGCCTACAAATTCAAGTCTTTCATCCAAAGCTGAACTGTACTGAATGTGTTTTATAGTCAGAGTTTTCTGGGTCAAAGCTTTGGGCCAAGTCTCAGCAGTGACCGTTGTCCTCTAGACAAAAAGGAAGTCTCTCCTGTCGGGAGTTGTCAGCGGAACAGACAACAGATGGCAGGTTATGAACCAGTGTTTTAGTGTGCAGACATATGGACATGAGGTTATGAAGATGTGGCTGGATTCAGATTACGTGCTGCTCTGCTTCACTGAAGCACTATTTATACTCTGGGTGAGAGTCACAAGCAGCTCAAGATCTCTTTCCAACCAGATCCATGTTGAGCTGCTTCACTGCACCTCACTGTGTGAACAGTGAGTCAGCATGTCTGCAGCTTACTTCATATCATTTACAGCCCTGCCACAGCATGACGTCATGCCGTTTTTCAACACTCCCAAGGCAGAGTTCTGCAAAACTATTCTTTTATATTTTAACTCTCACTCTTGTTCAAATATTTCACTTTAAAAAGCAGTTCAACTATGAGCAAAACCTGAAATCTGCACTTTTGATCAGGTTTCGCTTAAGACATCTCCCAAATTAAAGATAGGTTTTGGAACATATAGAAGACAACTTTTACTGAACCATATGTGAAAATAAAAGGTCAACAGGTGGAGTTAATTAGGAAAAGCAAAGTCATGCAATATATGCAAAAGACTGATGTTGCATATAAACTTGCAGCCTTGTGTAACATTGTCTTATCAGTCCCTTTCTGCATCACTGCTCCACCTCTCTCTAATACACTCACTAACATACTCCAGCATACTCAAGCACAAAATAGATAGTCTTGTTTTAAAAGCATTAAATTATGTTATTTATAATCAGTGTTTTTCTTGAATAAATGCAACAAAAGTTCATGTTCATTTAGCTTCAAACATAAATATGATATCTGAACATACCTTAGTGAGTTGAGCATTTATCCAGTTGGTGAATGTCCTTTTCTGAATCTGTTCATGCTCCACTGTTGAGGAAACAGACAAATTAAATGTAATCTATACACATTCAGAACAAGGTGTATTTAAATGATTTATGACATCTATACACTTATGAAGTACTGGTAACTAAAATCCTCTCTGTCACATTATAGTGTATGAATTACTGTAACATGAATAACACATAAATCTGAATGAAAAATGATGATTCTTTATGGACTGTGGAAGCTTGTGTTGTCATTTTGGTTTACACTGGGTATAGTCACATGCATGCAAGTGTGTTTTTTAAACTTTACTACCATAATGCCATATGATGATCACTTAGAGGATTGCTTTTATTGACAGCCCAGCAGAATAATTTATACAAATTTCCACTCATTCACAATCAGTTTTTGGCAAAGCAGCAGTTGTTTTTCTAATTCGGTGACCTATCTCGTTTCAACTCCAGCTGAACTCAAAACACCAACTAATGCAAACAAATGCACAACCCAATTGTGAAATACAATACAGTATATTCCTTAAAAGCAACTTGACATTCTGTGACCTTCCCTGTCTGGAATATGCTGCTGTAAAGCCCATACTAATCCAGACATTTCATAACAGCAGTGGGGATCCGGATCTAAGATGCAGGTAGGTCATAAGCTACTCACCGACACCAGAGCACTGAAGGACTTTTCGACCCTCCATGCTTATAACTATCAGTCAATAAATCCATGTATGATTTACTACTTTAAAAAACATATAACTGCCTTCTCCAACACTGCTTTCCTCTTTAAACTGAAGTAAGGCTACCGGCTGGGATCTGGCTACTAGACGGGATGGCTTCCAAGACAGCGACAGACATAGATACTGACGCTCACACACACAGCGAATACACACAGACACACACTCACGGATATAATGAACCCCCAGACAGACATATGCACACACACAGTGAGGGGATTTTGGACATACATGGTTCTTATTAGGTACTCGACCACATCCTAAGCTTCTGTTGCCAAAACATCTAGCTTTTACTATATATGACAAGATAAAGTCTTTCCTTGTGACAGTATTATGGAAGTGACAGACAACTTAAAGAAATATGAAAGCAGTTTGGGAAACTGCCTGTTAATCCACTTTAATATATTCATTATATTGATACTTAAGAGTAAGTGGAACCAATGATCACCTGAGAACACACAGGTAAGTTTGGTGTCCACTGTATATTTTACAGATAAGTTGAGTTTATTATTGACTACTTTCATTAAAATTGTTAGTGGAATATTAATAACTGCATCCAACATAAAAAATTGGATTGCCCATATCTATGTGCAATGATGCATCTCAAGAGTTTTACATTGTAAGTCTTAAAATTGCAAAATGACACACCTGAGTATCTTTTTTCTGCAGACCAAAGTATGATTATACATAGTGTGTTGTGTGTAAGTGTTGAGATGATTTTATGAGTCAGTCTGTACTAAACGAAGGAACTTGATGTTTTTTGTCTGAGGCAATGGAAAAAGCACACAGTCAGTTTCAGATGAACTCATGCTTATAGATCACATTTAGCCATGAATCTGATTCAGTGAGTGTGATGTTTGTTCAAGAGCCTGCTGAGGCAGATAAATCTTGAGCATATTTAATCACACGACTCCACCCAGTTCACCTGACATGCCCAATATAAACACCAGTAAGAGGCTTCAACATGTTAATAATACCTTCCTGCTTCAGACGGCATCAGTCAAATATGTTATCTGAGATCAAATTACAATCATAGATTTTAACTGGTGTTTACAACAAACATACTGCAAACATTTAATTTAATGCAGTGAAAGTATGTAGAGAATTTTAATTTCAAATATCTTAGTATCAGTTTTAGTTAAGTGACAATATGAATTACCTTTACTCTTGTGCATTGATTATTTTGGTGCATTGCCAAAACTGTTTATGTCTGATATTCCCTAATACAAAGTACAAAAAATATACATAACTGGTACTGGACATTAATGAAACCAAAGCCATATTTAAAAGCAAGCCATCTTATAGCATCACAAAATGAAGAAATTGTGCACACTTTACCATCCGAAAGAGTATTTTCAGCTCACATTAAACATTGCAAGATTTATTCCCTTTAAATAAATGCTCTGCTTATAGAGATGCAATAGAGCATCAGCATGTTTGGTAACTAAATATTTGTCTGATCAATGAATATGGTGACTTTCAAGGTAATTTTCAATAACTATAGCCATCAATACACATTTACTGTACAGTAGTTCTGTTGCCTGCAGAAACAAAAATAATTAGCTGGGTCATCAAACTCAATGTGATGTAATGGGATTAAAAACCAGTGTGACTAGAAATTTAATGTTTTGAAATTAAAGGTTACATCTGATTAATGATGGAGTCACATGCAGACTCATTGGTGTGGAGCAAACAAACATCTCAGATTTTCCTATTTCAGCATGAAGGAACAGTGAGGGAACAGTTACAGGCATTTTGGTGACTAAATATTTGTCTGATCAATGAATATGGTGACTTTCAAGGTAATTTTCAATGACAATAGCCAACGTTACATATTTACTGTACAGTAGTTCTGTTGCCTGAGAAAAAAAACAATTAGTTGGGTCATCAAACTCAATGTGATGTAATGGGATTAAAAACCAGTGTGACTAGAAATAAAATATTCTGACATTAAAGGTTTCATCTGACTAATGATGGAGTCACGTGCATATTGGTGTGGAGCAAACAAACTTCTCAGGTTTTCCTATTTCAGCATGAAGGAACAATATGTGTTGTGTCTACAAAACACTGGACACACTGGCAAACCTCTATCACCTCCACTCTCACCAAACACTGACAAGACCGCAATACAGTAACTGTGTAATTCCTGGGCACTGAACTAGCTTTGACCTGCCTTTAAAAATCTTTTAATCAACACTTCCATTTTCATTTTTAGGTTCTTCTTCATATTATGAATCAATATTATATATTAGATGTAATATTAAAGTGATGCAAGACACATTGAACATGACACAACACACTAGTTTGGCCCCCACTGTGATTCCCCATTACAGCACATCACGTGTCACAACATCTACAAAAGTACAGGAATAGACTGACCTTGGAGGAGCATGTGCACATTGTCAATGTCCAATGGAATGCCTCCATCTTCTTCCTCTCCTCCACCTGAAGCCATGTAGCCTCCAACCACAGCACTTCAGAAAGGAGAGATCAACTTCAGAAAGGAGATATGGATTAGTAAATCATCCACACAAGTGAAATCCACAGTGCCACAAAGGAGAATTTTTATTTTCCTAAAACATTTAAGTTATCTGCCTCCGCTGCCTGATTAGTCATTTTTCAGTAAAAACACACCCACACACACCCTTATATTACCCCTGACACACACACAGATACAGATGCAAGTAGACACATGCATACGAAGACCACAAAGCTCAAAGAGGAGGAATAACTATGCTGTTTGGAAGGAGCCAGCACCACACTGCCATAACGTAGATATACAAAAATAGATGACCTGGTCACAAATCTTGAACATACCTGTAGCAGGGTTGTAGTCACAGAAGACAGCTAGTTCAGCAGACTGTGTCACAATGAAGAGCGTACTGCAGTGTGTACATAAACGTCCTCAGCTGTGTCCTTTCATATTGGCACAACTCTGCGTTGATTCACTGTGTTGAGTGCTTTCAATAGGACTTGGCCTTTAGGTGATCATAAATGAAACAAGGTGCTTCTTGCCTATTGGAGCGTGAGGACAAAAAAAAGGGTGGAAAGTCCCACCCACACTTGCTGCAGGCCCAAACCACTCCTGCAGACTCATAGACAAACTTAGTATCCTTTGGCTGCAAAATAATCATAGATCCTCACAAGTCCCAGAGTCGATTAGTTTGGTTTTCAGCTTTGTTTGCAAAAGCAGATCCTTGTTACTGATATTTTAGGAAACAAAAACACAACAAGCGTTTCTACTTACATCTTTTCTCTTCCTTTTCTTCTAGTTGTTTGTGATGAAATGCAATAATGTAATAGCTGAGAAACAAGGACACTGATGCATTAATGTGAAACTGATTTAGGTTCTTAAAGGAGTCATTCCAACTCATGACGTTGACATACATTATGTATGACCATAATAATTCAGCTTTTACTTTCACATTAGGTTTCATATTGAGTGATCATGATATTTTGATGCTTTTCAATCACAATTCTTATGTAATGTCATTTACATATTTTACCTGAAATGAGAGTGAAGAGGGTGAACAACAAGTAGAGCGTGCTACACAATGCCACCTTTACCCTTGACAGCAGCGCCAGTGTTTTATTTGTTGTTTCACTATGGTGAGCGGACAGAGCTGGTGGACAGTCTGTGTACCACGTAGCAGCTGCACCCTCACCTCAAATTCCATTCTGTTATGGTTGTGCCACAGGCACCAAAAAGCAGAACAGGATATAAGATAGTTCAATTGTTCCTTTGGAAAGTCTAAAACTACATAACATAACATCAAATAAAAGAAACTCCACAATAACAGCACGTGATAGAAATTGAAAGTGGGGAAGCATTTCACATTAAAAGGTCATTATAGTATATGACCAGTTACAGGTTATAAAAGCACAAATTAAAGGAAACCAGTATTTTTTTGTCATCAAACCCAGACAATCTAACTGACTTCACACAAAATGTCCAAAATGTTTGCATTTTCAGATGTCGTCCAATTTTGCTTTAATTTAGAATTATTTTGAAAAACATGCTGGTAGCTTTGCTTAATAATCATTAATTGAAGGAATCCTGAGAATTAGCAAAATGACCTTTATAGCCGTGATTCTTTTTCTTATCATTATTTTTGGACAGAATTAGGATTAAAAGCATGTTTCCATTGCCAGAGGGAAATTGTAGTTTCAGTGATATAGGCTATATGAGATGTGATCAGATTTAATTTCATTCTGAGGCTATATGAGCTTTGATTATAACTAATGCAATTAAGTAATTAGATTACAATATTATATCTAAAGTATATATTATCTGTACTGTATTGAAAATATCATTATTAATTCATCAGAATTCTGTGAAAAGATTACTGTGTTTAGCAGTTTTGGCTGAGTCCTCAAGGTGGAGCCAAGAGACAGTACAAAAAAAAAGTTAACGTGTACCTCCATTTGGTGGCGCTATATACCAAAACATGACTGAGATGCTACACAGTTGAGAGTAGAAGAAGACTTCTCCCACGACTTTGACGTGCAGCAGCAGCGGCTGTCCTGACCTTCCTCCTGCAGCGTGACAAAGTGAAAGGTAAAAGAAGAGTTTGTTTAGTAAAGTCACTTCAGTCTTAGCAGAAAAACAGCTTTCAGCCCACAAACGCCTTTTAAAGTAAAATTAACATCTCTGCTCACTATATTTGTGTGCTACTTCCGCAGGTGTACTCGGCTACCTGGCTAGCTTCTTGCTAAGGCTAGTTAGCATTATTTTCCTGGTTCCATAGCAAGAAGAAAGAAGCCAGGAGCCATTCATTGATTGAATAGTTAGCTAGTAGAGTCAAGTGAACGCAAAGTAGATATCCGCTGCATGTCTGCTTGTAAATGTTGTCTAGCTTCCTTTAACAGACTTGTATACGTTCAATGCTAACGCTGACTTTGTTAGCTAGATTGCGATGTTAGCAGTAATATTAGCGTTAGCCGGCTACGTTACGTTGTCTTCAGTAACGTCAAAGATGTTACTGAAGATGTCAGTTAAAATGATGTCTCTTTTCCAACTAAGAGTAAAGGTTAGATAAGTTAAATGGTGCTAGTTTACCTCTTATTTTGATCAGGTGTTCCCGGGTGTCCAAAGTCATTAGCTAGGCCTGACACAGCTGAGGGTCACAGCAGCCATCCGAGCCCAACAACCAATTTACTTTACGTTAACAACATTGTCTGAATGAAGGAACCAGTTTCTAAAACCAAGCTTGAATAAACATTAGTTAAATGGTTTAAGGCAAAAGTATGACTGTAAGACTCTTAAAGATGTCCACACCTAGTCCTGCCAGAGAGCAACACATCAGTAAATTGGTAGAATTGTGAATGAAGTTTGGTTTGGTCTTTCTCCTCAAATAAAAGCCTGGCAGTTTGGGCTGGTCTTCCGATGTTTCAGTCATGCCTCTACTGAAATAAAGTTTTATTTGAGGTTGTCGTTGCACTGACTTGAGCACTGTTTTGAGAATATGCTGTTGCTGTCCCCCACAGATGGCTGGAGGCATGTTTGCAAATTGGTGGTCCAAAATGGGCCCATACTACACTAAGGCATACCAGGAGATGTGGGTTGGTGTTGGCATCATGTCATTCCTGTACTACAAAATATCTTATGGGGGTAAGTTGAAGACTTACTGCTTTGTACTGTATGTTGAAAATGCATCTGCGCTCCATAATACAAACTGTATGTGGAATAACGTAACTGAAGTAATAATATTTAAGTTACTATATATTGTCATATTAGAAGACTGAAGTTGTGAACAGGTGCACAATAAATGTAGTTTTCTTAGTGCTGGATAATGTGAATGTAAGCAGCTTCAACTGTTGTTAATAGGTGTATTTTTGATTGTAAAGTGTCTTGATGTTATGATGAATGAGACTAATAGAACGTCTGTTTCGTTCCTCTTCCAGGCAAGAAGGCTGTGAAGGACAGTAAGTAACCTAACATTTTGTTTATTCATACTTGTATATACTTCTGTCAGACAGTATAAGTTTGTCACCCATCAGAATTTGTTGTTCCATTTATACCACTGGTAGATATTCTCAATGACCTTTGATCTCTCTGTGTATTGGCCACTGTGGGGAATGTTGCAAATCAATGAGCAAGACTGATTTATGGCAATACTGATTTTCCACTAATTTATCAGCTATTTAATGTATCTGCTGTATCAGCTAAGAAGTCTGGTTATTTTGTCTGTAAGCAATTCATTTTCCAGATAGTTTTATCCATATTGCCCACTCCTGTGTGTACTGTATATAAACCTAATACCTGGGTTTGCAGACAAAGATAGTCTTTGACTGTGTAGTCATCAAGATCTTGTCCTGTCCTGACTAGAGAATGCCCACAGTGATGTCAGGTTAAAGTCTTTTTTTCCCCTTCTTTCTTTAGAACCCATGAACTGAGCTTGAGTAACAACCATTCTAAAAAAAAAAAAAAAAAAATGTCTGCAATATGCTTGTAATTAGAATTTACCTTTTTGATTTAAACATGATTAGCAGCAGCAGCAAGCTTGGGTACTCATTTGACATATTTTGTTGACAGTCTACTGTGTGTGTGTAGGTAATCAAAATTGAAAATTAATGTTAATTTTAAACACAAGTCTTGAGTGGTTCAGTAAGCCATCAGTCATTACCTTCTATATCCTGGGATTCTGCAATTTTTGTGGAAAAAGGTTGCAGCAGTGAACATGAGTTATGCAGCAAGAAAAAAGGTCAGAGGATCAGATTGTCAGATGCAACTACATCTGTTTTCCTCTAGGTGTCACTGACAGATGGCTAACGCAGTCATTACTGGCTGATATTTTGTGCTGTGCCGGTCTGCCCATGTTTGGTTTGACAGGGTTTCTTTTATCAATTTATGTCATTAAATGTGCTTTTTTGTACTCTTCTCTTTTTGCAGAGCCTTCCCATTGAGTATTCCACCATGCTGACCACCCCTTCACCCGCTGTGAAATAAAGCCCCAGTCGTTAGTTCAGAAGTCCAGCTTCATATTTGATTTTTTGTTAATATGGAACAAATAAAGTTACTATCTGAAACTTTAATAATTTCATTGTTGACTTTTGTTGCTTTACTCTATATAGTAATGTTACATGAGGACTTTTATGCAGCTTTTAACAATGTTGTAAATAAAACAAAGGTATGAAATTTAACAATAGATCCTTCTCTAAACAACAGAATGAGCACATTATGGTGTCGCCACAGAAGATTCATATATTTTTAATAGGACTATTTCATGTATTTTCACATGGTCAGTATATTTTGCTACTGCCTTTACAGACATGCTTAATGGTGTAGAGTTAAGACTTGCATCATTTTTTTGACACCACATATCAACAGACATTAGTTCACACTGAGTAGAACACATAACTGGCTGTATTGATTTAAGAAAATATGAGGAAAGTTCAAGGTTCTTTTGCATCTGAGTAAACAAAATCATAATTATATTATCAGTTATTAAAACTAGTTGGTTCAGTCCAGATTATGTGGTCTTTTGGACATTTATCCTCTTATTTCAGTGTTAGCCATATCCAGTTGTGAGAATGAGTGAGCTATTAATAGCCAATGAATCAGAGTTTGGGTTTACATTTTAACTAATTGAACAGACAGAATAAACCACAGTGCTGCCCTTTGGTGTTCAGTGAGTGTGGGCATTGTTTTTCATTCTGGGAAGTGAGAGATCACAAATTTAATATTATTTTGAATAGTACTCTAATTTTCATTTAGCATCAGTTATATAATTCTGTTGAACTGCTCACTCTGCGTTGTTGCACAAAGGACCGTAGCATCACAACTGGTTTGTTGGCAAAAGTCAATAGCAAATGAGTCAGTTTCTGTTTACAGTTTGGTTCATTGAACTGAGAGTGAGTTGACCAGAGTCCTGCCTGGGGCCAGAAGTTTAGTGCTGGGTGAAGAGGTGGATAAACTCATTCCACTTCCACAACATCACTACTGTCTATGTATGTAAGTGATTGAACTGATTGATTGATTGAACTCATTGAAATTGTTGGAAACCAAATAGCAGATTAAAGTTTAAATTAATCTCTGTAGCATCTCATTAGTTGTGTTAAAGCTAAATATGAAATCCACCCAAAAAACAGGGGCCTCAAAAAATATCAACTCTTTTATTTCTCTTCTACTCTAGAAATCATACAACCCTTTCTATTGATGACGTTATAGATGCAGTAGTCTTTTATAGAGTTGCTCTCTGGGGACTGAGATGAATCAATTTCTTTTAACCGGAGGGATGAGATACTTGTCCGGTGTGTAGGCGTTCATGAATTTGTTCTACCATAATGCTACATCATTAAATAAATGTCTGAGTGTCTGGGGGAGCTGTCATGGATGCTTCCTGCTGCTGGTGCCAAGGTTATGATGCCATGGATGTCTAAATATACAAAGTACATCCCCCGTAGAAAATGTTCTAGCTTATAATTTAGCTTATCTGTGTAAAATCTTAGGTAATTCAGCAAATTTCTTTAAATTGTCACAAGTAAAACTCCTAATGCAGTACTGTATGTGAGTACCAATGTTCCAGTCCTATTCACTGATAATAGTAATAAAGTATATTCTTATTAACACATTAAGCTATAAGTGGCATGTTAATGGTGTAGTTGGCTGAGGAGGAGCTAATTTTAACAACTGCATACTGTTGGAAGTTTAATGCAGTGGTTCCCAACCTTTCTAGTTATGACACTTGAAAATGAAGCAATGTCTGCTTAAAAGAGTAGTTTCACCAAAAAGTGAGGTTGTTTCATTTGATTAATATTAAGAGGCTTGACGAGGTGAAAGCATCCAAGTTTTTCACCAGCAACAAGCAAAAATGAGAGAAAAGTCAGGAAAACATGTCTAGTGTGCTTTGTCTTCTAAGTTTATTTTTTGAATGCATGGAGGGGTCCTAAAGCCAAATTGGGAACTACATCATCAGTATTGGTTTTGTGCACGAAAACTTACAAAGGTAATAGCTGTGAAATGAATGTGTTGCAGTAAAAAGTACATTGATAACCTTTCAAATGGCTCAACATTGTACTCGAGTGCATCATTTGAGTACTTGTTGCATTCCACCCTGAAAATGTCAACCTCAAACTCACATTGCATACCATGTCTGTAATTGCTGGCTCTTTGGAAATGTTGCACGAGGCCAGAAAAGGTTGTGAAATCCTGCTCCAGAAAAAGTCCCTGCATCCATCCAGGCGGGTGTGTAGGTGGCTGCGAGGCTGGTGCAAGAAGTGATGGAGAGAAGAAGACAAGAGAGAGAGAGGGGAAAGACTTGGTATAAAAGTTTGTGATGTTGTGTGTCTGCGCGTGGGTGGACAGACAGAGGATGACAGACAGGGGGACAGACAGAGACACACTCCCTCCCACCGCCGGTGCGCACTGACTGTGACCGCTCTTCTCCCACATTCAAACATGGCGAGACTCTTTGACTTCACACCATCACCCTCACCCTCCTCATCCTCACCCGTCACTCCGCCGTCGTTACCGTCACCATCATCACCGCTCTCTCCGGTACCGTGATGCCCCGGGAGGATGGAGAAGCTGTCGGCGAGCCTGTCGGAGATCTCCTGGAGCCCGTTGGCGCTGCCTCTGGACGCGGTGGTCAGCAAGTTCCGTCTGCCCACCCTGGTCCGCCTGGTCCACGGTAAGACACCGCCTTCACCAGGTGTCTCCATCTTCCACCAACTTTCCCCGTCGCCATGTTGAGTCACTCAACTGTTTGCTAACTTTGACGCGTTCGAGTCAACGGAGTTCAAATTAACAGTAAGGACGATGAGCTAATTGCGGATTTACAGCCGAGAAAAGAGAGAAAAATTACGCTTTCATCGAGGAAAGTGTGTTTTTAAGATTTTTTTTTCAAGTAAAATGACGCCAAATTGTAAAAACAAGTTGAGCAATTTAGTGAAGAATCTGCGGATTTTAACGGTTTTTATATCAAGATTGACAGGAAGAAGTAAGCTTCCGGTCAACGCTTTCAAAATAAAATGTTTGCTATAGTTTTATAAAGAGGAAAAAAGTAGATTAAAGAATAACAAATGAATGTAATCAGTTATCAGTGTCATGGCAAAACAGTTACTAAATATCAGGCATTCCTTAAGGAAATAAAAACCTGATCACCTGCAGTTTTCTGCTGTTAAACTCTAAACTGAAGTTAGTGTACTTGGTCCATCTGAAGTATATTATCTAAAGATATAATAACTCTTGATGGCATTACATTGGCCTTCAGCAGCCTCAGGGTATGTCCTTTAACTTGCATGTAAAACAAACTTCTACAACTGCCTTTTTTCACCTATGTAACATTACAAAAATCATTCAAATAAGGGTTGAATCAACAGAAACTGGACTCGATTGTAGATGCTTGAAGATGTTTCACTTTTCGTCCAAGAAACATCTTCAAGCATCTACAGTCGAGTCCAGTCGCTGTCAGTTCAGCCCCTATTTAAATACCAGGACCTGGATGACTGAGAACCTTCACAGACATTGCAAGAATCAGACATATCCTGTCTGAAAAAGATGCAGAAAAACTAGACGGGCATTTGTGATTTTCCGGATTATTGCAATGATCCATATGGTATGGACAAGAACTAGGGAAAGACATCATATTCTCTATTAGACAACAGAAAGGAAATTGCCCTATAATTTAGGCAGACATAGTGTTATGGGGATAATCGAGCAGTCTTCTGTTCCTTAATTTAGATTGTTAACTGCTTAACACCTTGCCTGTAATGTTAGTAATGGTTAAGATTGACGTGTTTGGTTGTGACGCTGAGTGTTCTCTTTTTATCCACGTCCCAAAAGTAGCTTATAGTTAATGCTAAGAGTAACCAGCGCTACACTAAATAGAGGTTGTTACCCAACTTTGACCAGGCAACATCATTGTGTTAATGACTAATAAATTGAGACTCCACCACCCAGAATTCCTGAAAGGTGATTCCAGTAAAGTGCACACAGTACAATCATGTTTACCAACCAGTTTAATACCAAATGATACTCTCTCTGCTATTTATAAGCTTGTAATATATCTAATGAATAATGGTAATTAATTAATCAGTTCCTGGTTCTGATGAACAGGTTCATGAAAAATGACTTTCCTCAAAGATGTGACTTTGATTTCAAATTGTTTTAATTTTGATACAGGTTAGTAAAGAATGAACTTTGATTTTTATTAACATACATTAGTTGAATGAACTTTATTCTAAAATGCTCAAATTCTCAAAATTCACAAGGATGAATTATCTGTATTGGATTAGATAATTTGTGTTTTTGTTCAACATGTGCAACTTTTTGTACATTATTGATGTAATTGGACAAAACATTACAGAAGCCCTTTACTTTTTTGTTTGAGGACAAAGTTTGCAATATATTGAGTTTTAGTGACACATTTGTTGCTCTTATTTTGAGACCATCTCTGTATTTCCTTTATAATTTGGGTTAATTCTGGCTCCTTGATCAGCTGCTGCTTGTATTCTCAGACTTTTCTGCTTCACATCAACCCACTGACTTGCATAAAGGAGTCATTATGCAACATTAGTGATCATGTTTCTATGTATTTGTTTTATGTTTTCCACCATCAACATGATGATCTGATCCCCAGGATTTGGTGTCTTCACTTTGGGTTGATGGGTGTCAAAGTTGTTCCAGTCCAGCGAGGCCCGGAAAGCCACAAAGTGTCTGTTGTGCTGCTGAAGTGCTGCTCAATTCTTTTCATATGTAAATGCTGTAATCTGTCGGTGAATGTGCTGAATACTAACGAGGAAAACCTCCAACTTCATGCCATGGTGCCCAAAAATTACGCAGCGCACTAGTGGCACAGTGGAGAGAGCGAGACAGCACCCAAAGGTGTTTATTAACCCGCTGCAGTCACCCCACATGGGCCAGTTTGTTTGCACAGCCGGACAACCCAGATGGTGGTTAGTTATTTACAACAGGACATGATGTCAGCATTTCATAAAAGCTTTTTTCCTGCTTCATTTTATATTAACAACAAACAATAACAGGGTTTGATGTGTGTGGAGAGACTGTGGGTCAGTGGTATGTGAGTGTGGGGGTGTCATTCACTGAGATGGAGGATTTCCTGATGAACATGAATGTATGAATGAAATTAAACGCGTACAGAGAAAGTATAGACATGACTGCAGAATTCACAAGGCGACACAAAAGCAATTCTCAATCTATAGGTCAGGACATTAAGTGTAAGTAAATTTTCTCATGCAACCAGTGTGGAATAAGTTGTGGTTGTAACCTTGTTACTTAAGTGCAATTTTGAGGTACTTGTACTCTACTTGAGTATTTCCATTTTTCTATTTTATTACTTCTACTCCACTTTTTACTCCACTATATCCATTTGACAGCTGCAGCTACTGTTTACTCTGCAGATTAAGATTTTACTTACAAAACATATGATCAGTTTAAATGATATGATACATTGCTTAAGGTGCATACGGTGCTTAAAATGAGCTCCACATTGTTGTTTACATAATACTTAATATACTATAGCACTTTAAACGGAGCCATTCTGTATAATGAGTACTGAGCCTTCCACACACTCTCCATCACAAACACCACATTTATTGCCTAAGTGTTTGATCAAGTAGACATTGGTCAGAGCTCAGATAATAAAGTGGGCGTGCGACAGAGATAAGTGTGCAGTTGGCTTCCTTTTTTTTTCTTTATATCCAGCGCCTTTTTGATTGGTGGTATACTGTGGTCACCACTAGGAAGTAGTTCCTGATGAAAACCTTTGTCAGCAACGTTTGTGAGTTATCCAGAGTAAAGAGTAGTAATGAAAAATAGCATTACTGTTTCTACAAGTTTTGCTGCATGTCTTGCATGTAACCACTAGGGATAAGAGGGAAATGTCTCTTTTTGTGATTTGGGTGAACTGACATGCAGCAAAACCTTTGACATGTTCACTGGCCAGAGTAATTAGAGTTTGGCATAAAGCCTAAGGTGACCATCACTCAAAGGTCCTAAAGGAAGCAAGGTCCTCTGCTGATAGTGATCTTTTCAGAGAGCACTTTATATTTCTACTGACAATCTCTCATCTCATCTTTCCTGTGTTTGGATTCAATCAATCCATCAGCACGATTGCTAGATTAAAAGGTTTGGTAGTAAGAGCGATCCATCAGCTGCAGGAACAGAAAGATGTGCATCTATGTGATCTGTGTGTGAGTATGTGAGAGCGAACTGTGTGTGTGTGATGTGATTGAAGTGTACCACTGTGCTATCAGCAGAAATCAATGCTGTTGTGCAACATGATGGCTCTAGTGAAAGCTGGAGAGCTGTGAGTGTGTGTATGTATGGGGGCTGTGTAATAGTGGGTTGCCAGTTGCATAGTGGGGTCCTGATGAGTAGGTTAGGGGTGGTGAACCGTCACTGATGGTGGTAATTATGGACACAGAATCCAGAATGTCTGTGTGTGTGGGGGAGTGTTTTTGTGTTTTCTATTGCTGGGCTACTTAGTGTCACCTTAGAAATTAAAAACCTGGTGTTCTTTTGTTGTTTGTTTGTTCCTAATCCATTTGTGTGTGTTCCAGGTGAATGCGTGGAGGGTCTGTCAGAGGAGGATGTGGTGCTGTTACACTCCTGTCGCCAGTGGACCACAGTGACTGCCCACAGCTTAGAGGAGGGACACTACGTCATTGGGCCCAAGATAGACATCCCTCTGCAATACCAGGGTGAGTGCACGCACACACACACAGTGCATTTCTACATATAGCATATACAAGAATGTCCCAAAAATACCAATTTTTCCCTAAAATGACCATTTCCTCTGTGGAGAAAAAATAAATGCACATTTTTGTCACATGGATAAAAATTTCCACTTGCTCTGTTTTTGTTGGTGGAAAAATGTCTCTTTGGGATTAGGCAAACAAACATACCATAGTATGTACACAGTACACAGTAACATGAGACAGATACGCAGATAGAGACAAGTTATGATGTCTGATGTGTTGACAATTCTTTCAAAACCTACAGTGACTTAATAATTTTGGCAGCCATATGCTAAAGATAAATATGTTAATATTAATTAAGTTGATAAGAATTTGTCTCAGTCCAGCTCAGATATAACAGCGACACATATTTACAATAGAAGTGGAACAATCTCCAATTCTTTGGTCTCTGGTGATACATCATGAACTTGGCACATTCAAAAGCTCAGACCTTTCAAATCCAACATACCACAGAACCAAAATATAAACTCCCAGAATCAAACAAGATAGAGAAGGTAAATGTTTCACACAATCGTCCGAGTCACAATCTATGATTTAAACTGTAATTCGAACCATGAAATCTTAGATTTGCATTGTATGTTGCAGGGTCATGGGTTCAAACCCCTTTTATCATGTTTAAACCTTGTTTATCTTGAGCCAGTCAGTACAAACTCATGCTCTGCAGCCAAACTTTGTTCTGTCCTCCAGAATGTTGAAATTTAAATAAACAATATGTCAGAAAAAAAATCAGACCCTAACACACAAATAAACTCACTACAGCCCACATTCACACAACCAAGCAGCTCCTGTCGATGTGACCTTCCCTGACTCCTCCTGTCCATTGACCTGTCGTCTTCCTGCTGAATGAGTCTAGTCATTATGACCTCACCGGTACTCAATCCCCACAATCCCATTGTTCAGACAGTCCGACCAGTCACATTATTCGCTGTGTAACTGGATCCTAATGCCTCCTCTTCATTGTTTCCTTCACTGATGGACCGCTGATGTCACCTCACACTGCCGCCGCCTCTCAGGCTCCTTTTTCGGAAGAATGAAACAACGCTGTGATACAACATGAGCTGTCTTGATTGCACTATAGCGGAAGGACTTTAATTATGTCACGCCTTGGTCACACTGCATGACGTTCAGAGTCTTCAGATCGCTGTACTGTTCCTACTACACAACCTTCAGGCTTGTTTTTGGGAATCTTGAATTCAGTGTAGTTTGCACACCACACATGGCTGTACTGTCCTTTTATATGAGAAATAGAAATGCTGTTTGATGTTGTTGTTGAGGATGCAGCTGTTTTGTTTGAATCAACTTTATTGGAATTGACAGAAGTAGCTGTGAACAAGGAACGGAAATGACCATAGCCTTGTAGGAACTGCCATAGGATGCTTTGAGATTGGGATTTTTCTTGCAAAATAGTGCATGAATTTTCATTGCTGGGGACATTTCTGTTGCTGGACCCTGCAGCATTACATCAACCTGACATCCTTTTCAGTTGTGAACCATTTTAACAATGAATTCCAGTAGACAAGAAAAAGAGGGAGAGTGATGCAACTTTAAATATGACAGGTGAGTAGTTGTTGAATCAGAGGCCAGTGATGAGCTAATGTCTGTGTGATGACTTCATACAGGAAGTCTAAATAAGCTTAGGAGGAGAGCAATATAGGTTTCCCCCTGGGGCTGGACAACAGGATGCTCCCTCCTTCTTATCCCCTCTCTCTCTGTATCCTCTGCTCATCAGTGAGAGGCAAGGATGACCGAAGGGTGGAGGACAGAAAAGCTGAATGAATGGGTTTGAGGAAGCAAGTGGCGCCACAGTCACACTTGTAATGTGGAGCTGCCAAAGCTTTATGTGTAGGGATTTAAAAGCCTCAGAGCGCCTCGGTTTTTATTTCTCTAGACATTTTCTCACAGAGGAACAGCAGTTTGTTAATATGTTGTTACATCTCGGCTCTGTATGTTTCACCTCTAGCTGAGTTTCCAGGATGGAGCTGAGGTTCGGTTTATCATAGTGGTGAACCTGATTCATTTTTTAAACTCGTCCTCGGTCTGTCACTTTTTTCGAAAAGGGGGGTTGTGTTGAAAAGTAGCACTTGCTGGTATTGTTTGGTGGGTGGATCCTGGGGGCTCTGTTTCAATTGGAAGGTGGGGGGTGGAGGAAAAAGAGGGGGAGAGGAAAGGAAGGGAGGTGCTGGCGAGGAGGATGGTGGAGTTTGATATTCTGCTCTGCCTCCCAGACACAAAAACTTTCTCATCTCTCTCCTCGCTCACATAAACACTCTGACTGTGTGAGAAAAAGAAGGGATCCTCCGAGGGTTGTAGCAGCTTAATGCAGTCCGATAAACTTGTACATAAGAATAAAGGATCGTGCAATTTCAGCACAACTGATTTTGGAGCCAACTGGGGGATCCTAGTCTGGACAAACCGAAACCATTTACAGTTTAAAGAACACAAAGTTACTGGACTGCAACACTGGAGCGTACGAGTGTGAAAGACTTACAGACGGAGGAGGGGACGAACGAGAGAACGAACGGGTGAAAGAGTGTGTGTGTGCGTGTGTGTGTGTCTCCATGGTGATGTGTCTCTGCTCTGCGTGAGAATGGGGGTCCTTTATTGGTTACCATGCCAACCTCTTCGGCTGTTGATTGGCCGGGAGCTGGTGCCAGGTCATAGGTCACGGAGGTGTCTTTGTATTCTTCTCGTCCAAACAGTGTCTGCTGCTGGTGTGTATGTGTGTTTGCAGTAAAACTGTGGGGAGTCAAGAAAAAAAAGAAAGACAGAACGAAAACAACTTTTCATGTCTCCTTTTTCCTCCCTTTCCCTCCTTCATTCCTTCCTCCTCCTTTTTTTCATCCTCCTCTTTCATCTTTTCCTTTCACTTCCTCTTCCTCCGTCTGTCTTTGTACATTTCTTCTTTAACCTTTCTCTTCTCTTCCTCCTGTCCTGCTTCCATCTTCTCTGCAGGGAAGTTCAAGTTGTTGGATGAAGACCGAGACGTTAGGGATCCGGTCCAGTATTTTTCCAGTGTGGAGGAAGTTGCTGGAGTCTTTCCTGACCGGGTCTTTGTCATGGAGATGATCACTTTTAGTGTCAAGGTTTGTGTTTCTTACAGAAGCACATATGATTCATGCATTTTTGTCTGACTTTGCTGGGCTATTTCACGAGCCTTAAAGTTTCTGTCATCCAATTGCATGTCCTCATATCCATATGTGTGTGTGCTGCAGGTGGTTTCAGGGGAGTTCAGTGAGGACAGTGAGCCCTACAGCTTCACTCTGCAGGCTGGAGATGAGCTGTCACTCATGGGGAAGGCGGAGCTTCTCTGTGCCACGCCCTCTAAGGAGAAGACGGGATTGAGCGCGCTCCTGAGACGTCTGGGCAAGACTCCTAGAAGTACGTAAGGCCAAACTGTTGAGTTTTATACAATCCTTCTTCAATGGTTATTGAAACATTTCATTGCGCATGAAAAGGAGGAAAAAGCTGATTTTCAATGTCAACTGACTCGCAGTTTGCACTTTATCACGCAGCTATGAACAACTGGCCTCGAGAAACAGCAATGCACTGTATTTGGAACTTAATCATTCCAGTGTTCATCGTCCCACCACCAAAGTATAAACTCTGCTCAATATGTGTTGATAACCCACATTAGAAGTGTGACATCAAGCCTTTTTTTAGGGCTGAATGCAGAGAAAACAGAAAACCTTTACTCCGTGTTCTGTTACTCTCTGACCTCTGGCTCATTCACCTTTCTGTCTCTGCCTCCTCAGGTAAAACTCCCTGTCTGGTCTGTATGAACCATCGCACCAATCAGAGCGTCAGCCTGCCCTTCGGCTGCCGCGGACGCTTTTGCACACGCTCCCCTCTAGAGCAAGGCATGCTGGGAGGGGAGCACACGGTACGCAGCATCATCGAGAGGGTTCGCCTCCCTGTCAACGTGTCCGTGCCTTCACGTCCACCGCGAAACCCCTACGACCGGCATGCGGTCCGTGAGGGCCACCGCTACAAGCTGCTCAACATCGTCAGCAAGACGGTGGTGCTCTGCATGGTCCTCCGCCGACAGGAAGTCTCCCCCTCCCACTTCCTGTTGCTGCGTTGCATGCCCCGGTTCAATGTGGCCGAGGCCTCTGTCCACACGGCGGCACTAGAGAGCCTCCTATTGCGACACGCGTTCGACCCAGATGCCTACTCTCGTGCTGTGAGAGAAACCCGGCCAGAGCTGGAGTGTATGACAGAGGAGTGTGTGAGCCCGCGGCGCTCTCGCATGTGTGTGTCGGGTCAGGACTCCTTGGCACCGGCACTGCAGCGCCTCTCCATGTGCGGGTACGGGGGAGGGGTTTCGGACAGCCTATCACAGCGCTGCAGGGACTCTCTTGGAGAGCGACTGGGGGAGGGGCCAGGTGAGGAGCGGGAGTATGTGACTCCTGAGTGGACTGAGGCTGAAATGAGGACCAGTGAGGAAATCCCTTATGAGGAACTCTGGACCAATCAGAACGCAGAGGGCTTGGGGAAGGAGCCAAACCTCATCTCCTTCCATTCGTCTTCCTCATTAGATGGTTCTCTTGGCACCGTGTTGACAAGAGTGTCTACCCCGCCACCCGTACCTCCAAAATCTGATGCTGTGAGTTCCAGGCTTCACTTCCTGTCCTTCTTTTCGTCCTTCTGTCTCTCATCCTTCTCATCTGTCCACAGTCAGCATCCTGTTGTTAAAAGTCAGGATGCCTGGCTTGAATTATTCATACATTACAGCTTTTAAACCTCACTGACCACATTTACACACACGCTCACACACACACAAACACACACTGACTTCCTGGAAAGATACACTCACAGCATATGAATACATGTCATCACCAAGGATGTAGGTACATGTGCTGTAAGAATGACCAAATCTTTATCGATTTCATAATAAAAAGTGGCCACAAAGCAACAGTCAGACCCTTTCTGATGATTACAGTGGAAAGCAAAAGCTATCACAATACTCTGAAGTGAGAATTTGAGGGATTTTGTATCAGCACTTCCCAGAAATCACTTGTCAGTCAAACAGGGTGGGGAGTTTGAGGGAAATAAAGCTGTAGATTCTGTAGGTGACACATTCTGCAAGTATATCTTGAGCTAGAGTTTTGGCCCACATTTCTTTAAATTTTTTGCTTCATTTAATTGATCATAGAATTGATATTCAATTTAATTTCAAGTTTAAATTATGTAAAGTTGCATCAATTTTGCTTGACAAATGACTTAAACCAAATCTGGGGTTTCCTGTCAATATTTTAAGCTAAACAGGTACTTTATCACAACTCTGAGCACCTTGTAATTTTAACAAAGTAAAATAATAATTATTTTGTTTACATTCAACAAGTAAAGCTCCCATGATGCTCGTGGAAAAGTGATTAGATATGAAAGGGGACTTTGGCTTTTCCTCACTTGAACTCAATGTAGAGTACTTGAAAAAATAGTATTTGAAAATAACCTTTGTGGTAACCAACATCCTCTTATATTCTACTATACAACCAGAGAGTAAGAATGTACAACGGTAAAAGGACAAGCTTTCATAAACAGCATATGGTCGTGAATTACTGCGGTAACGTGACAGAAAGAGGCACAAGGTGGTGGAATATTCCTTTCATGGTGCTTAAGTGGAATGTGTCATATCTGATGTACAACTAAGTGTCTTTACTTTTTCTGATTTATTCTTTTTTTCTTGAAAATCCAGGTTTTATGTGCACTGACAAAAATCACTGCTCTATCCACACACTGTTTTTCTGCTTCTCATGTTCAAACTAGATGATCAGTACTTTACATGAAACCATCTCAGAGACAAATGATTTCTAAACCAGATAAACAAGGTTGTGTCTGTAGCTGAGCTGTTCTTATTTTGGACTTATGAGCTTGTTCACCAACATTAGTGTTCATATGTGGATATAGTGTCTGTGTTTGTAAGGGGGAAATTATCAAGCTCGTGTTGCTTAATGAACTTTTTCTTTCAAAGTGATGGCAGCGAGCAGAAGTACAGAGAGAGTGTGTGGGTGTTGTTGTCTGCTATGCAGCTGGATTATAGCCTGTCACACACAGCGTTCTTCATTCCCTGATATTTAGCCTGCCAAGACGCTGTGTGTATGTGTGTGTGAAGAGCTTGTTACTGTGTGTGAGGGAGTTTGTTTGAGGTGTAAAGGTCACCAAGTTTGACATTTACCAAGCAGAACATTGAGACACGCCAGCAGACACACACACACACACGCACACACACACTCCCATAAAGCCTCCTGAGAAGTCAAGTTTTAGCCGTTAACTTTTCTGCTGCTGTAGCTCTCATTTTCCTGTGTGTCTGATTGTGTGTAGGTGAGAGAGGAGTGTCGCTACTTGATTGCCCCTCCGGTTCCCCCTCGCTGCTCTAAAGGAGGCTCCATCTCCAGTCCGGCCCCCAGCCCCCCAGTCCCACCTCGCTTCCCCAAAACCTCCACCTCCCCGAGACCCAACCTCTCCTTCTACTCATCTGGACTTCAGGACAGGTACAGTCTGTTTACACTCAACACATGCTGCAAATTATTATCACATTTATTTGGAATTATTAGTGAAAGTAGTGAGAGGATTGGCTGCTTTTTCTGGCCTGGAAATCTTTTTACTTCATATCTCTTTCATGGCACAAACAGGTAAAACCTTCCAGCTGAAATTGAGTTAACGTAACCACTGTTTCTTAATCAAAAAATGCCACCAAGTCTCATCGTTCTCGCTCTTTAAAACAGACAATATATGACATATAGACAAATAACAACTTCCTCTTGAGAAATTAGGACTAGTGTTGTAAGATAAAGTAGAGTTTGTTTCACTTAAAAGTCGACTGATTGAGCTTTGCACGCGTTTATTCCACAAATTCTTCATCCTTTTCAAAACCTGGTGCCTATATTACCCAGAATGCAACTTGACTGCTGACAGTTTGGCCAGAGATTTGGTTGTGTTTTTCCAGTCGTGGCTAATGTAGCCTGGAGCCCTGAGCCTCCAGCAGAGATGTGGTGTGGGTTACAGAGGTCTGGTAAACTTCTTTCTAACTCCACACCCCCAGATTTGGATTTCCCTCCGGAGCCACAAAAGTTTTCATGCAACTTTGTTCACATCTGCAGTGGAACTCCCCCAGACCTGTAAACAGACTTTGATGTGTAAAATCTGGCTTTAAGCTACATGTTTTAGCTCTGAAATAATCTAAATCAGGGGTTTTCAAACTCTGAGACTGTGGGCCTCCCCTCAGACAAAGCTTGGTGCCCCCTCACCCCCCTTAGTTTACTTGCTTAGCTTCTGGCTCTGGGAAACTGGGAAAACAATAAAATCTCCCAAAACTACTGTCAAACTGTCTCTATAACCAAATCACACACATTTAGCTACTCTATATATCATCTCCTTTTGAGGTCTAAAGTTGATCCATGACCTTGCAAACAACGGTTCCATCACCATCTGGAACTTTCAATTTAGTCACATGATCTTCATCAGCAGATGGATGCTTACGTTTCCATTTTTTCTGAACACTTTAATGCTTGAAACCTCAGCTTTCAAAGCCAACAAAGTCATTAATGACTCAGAAAGAGAAATGTTCTGTGACTGGGAACTCCATCTGCTGATGCTCATGTGATATGATTGAAAGGTCCACAGTTGCAACATCAACAGCATTTTAACTGGACTATGTTTCATGTAGTAATGACCTGCTTGAAATATAAATAAATACTTTTGAAATTATGGTTTACCTAATATCAAAAAAACTTTGCAACCAAATTTACTCCACTTTTAAATTATGGATCTGGAGGACTTTTGACTAAAATCACTAAATAAATGCTTACTGGGAAATGACTTGTTGATAATGATTTCAGTATTTTCTCATGAATTTCATGTTGACTCCTGCTGACTGACCCTAGAACCTGTCACCTTCTCTTGTTGTGTCACAGCTGCTCGCCCTCTCCAGATGCTTCCCTCTACTGTTACCCGTGTTCCTGGGCCGACTGCCCCGCCCCAAACCCTGCCAGTCCTGAGCCAGTCTCTGCCATCCCTGCAGACAACACAGTCAATCCTCAGCCAGCACAGGCCACCTGGGCAGAGCCCTGGGTAGACTCCTTCACTTCCTCTGGACCCCGACTGAGGCCGCCGCCTCCACAGAGTCGATTTGCTCCCTTCGGGGCGTTGAACCCCTTCAACCGCCAGTCCCCCTGCCCCTCGCCTGAGCCCGCAGCCAACCCCACGACAGATTCCTCCAGAGGTGCAGAGGGCGGTGGGATGTCCACAGGGGTCACTGAAGTGTTGTCCCCGCCCCCTGACCCCACCTGGCGGCCTCCTGCCGACCTGTCTGTGCTGTCATTGGAGGAAGTGTCGGCCTGCCTGCGGTTCATCGGTCTATCAGAGGCGGCGGTGGCCGTGTTCCAGAGGGAGCGGATCGATGGCAGCCTCCTGGTGCAGCTGACTGAGGACATCCTGTCACATGACTTCCACCTGAGCCGACTCCATGTCACCAAGATCACACAGTTCATACAGGGCTGGAGGCCCAAGATCTAACACACACACACGCACACACACTGTCCTGATAATGTGCCTGTTGGCTCCTGAGCCATCCTGAATGTGCCTTCCACTGTGACCAACCGGCTGCTGAGCCCCACTGACTCGAGCTGAGACTTTGCTGAAGAAAACCACACCACCCCGTGGTCAAACTATAGAACTGACACTTGACTGGCTCTCACACCAGGAGGCTCTGACAGACTGACTGCATATTTCCTGTCTGAATCACAGACTGGGACTAGTTTACTAACAAATGGCTACGACAGAGAGCTACACGATGAACGTGCCCTGTTTGAATTTGTCTTTGGGGCAAAGAGTCAACCACAATACATCTTCAGCACGAGACAGCTGAAGGTTCGAAGCACTACATGGATTTGTGTGGCCTTCATGTTGTGGTCCCACACAAAATCTGACATGAGGAGAAAACAAGGCTTCATTTTACATAAAAAAATATTTTGACAAATGAAGAGAATTTCTCCAGTTTCCACATATTGCATTATTCAAACCACAGGAAGAACACTGAACCTGAGTGTGTTGCACAGCCTCCTTCTTCATCTGTCTCACTGAGCTTCAGTGGCCTGTAATTGGCTTAAATAACAAAATGGATCTTTCTGTGTCAAGACCATTTTGAGCTTTGGGACAGTGACATTTTTATTAACATTCCCTTTAAGGGTAACACGAAATGTCCTTCTGTCTGTACTCAGATACACAGATTCCACGTGTTGCCACGCTGTAATAGAATCTTTGACTGCCTCAGAAATAGCTCTCAAAATGTACCTCAGATCACTTGCTTGATTTAGCCATGCATAATAATAAATTAAATTACACTAAGTCAGATGTTCACATAGCTACTTGTTTTCACTTCATTGCGCAACACGAGACAAAAAACACACTGAGTGCCTGAAAGTAACAGGTCCAGTACAAACAAACAGCTTAAGAAATGTCAAAAGAAATAAAGAAAGGAGGTCCAAAGCCCCATAAGACACAATACAGTTATAAACTGATGGATTATTAATGCATCAGATATTAAAACAACTGTTGTAATTGTCCAGTTATTAAATAATAAAAATGAATAATTTCATAGAATAATCTGCCTTTTGTGAGTTGAGGGAAATTTTGATGAGCATTTTTCACCTTTTTCTTATATTTCATGCACCAAATGATTGATTGACTAATTGAACAAATAAATCAATAAGGAGTTAAATAAATACCTCTGAATACTACCAGATATAATTAAAATAGCTACAAAATGCATTAATTATCAAAACAAAAACATACAAAACGATAATTAAAAAATGTTCCAGACTGAATCCAATGTTACATAACCAGGAACTGTAGCCTCAGCTACACTGACGGTTATTTCAAGAAGCCAGATAACTGTGAAAATGCAATTTATGTTGTTGTAAATGTCAAAATAAACTTGTGTATTAGTTCTTGTGATTTTCTTGTTGCCATCCAAGCTGCTGTTCTCTCATAATGTCTGAATTAATCCTCTTTAAATTCCATAATATTCCCAAAATTCGGGTGAAAGGCGTCTTATTGATGCCACATTTCTCCAAACTGTATCTCAGAAACTCCATAAATCCTCTGTGTCTCTTTCTGTGATCATGTAACTGCAAGGCCACTGTAAGATGAGTGATGAAGAAATAAGAGAAGACAAAATAAATAGAAACGTAATGACCTCTGAAAATCTACTTATCCTCTTTTGTTTGTGGTTGTGGAGAGCCGGAACCCAGCGCACAGATAGGAGGCTGTGAGGTTTGTTCCAGATAAACCTCACAAGGAAATGATAGCAGCTGCAATGGTTGTGGTTCCAGAAGTAAATTGGCCTTCATATAAACAGAGAAAAAAACAAGATATGAAGTTTTACACTTTGAACTGAACCCAGCAGTGACAACATGAATCAGCAGCTTATGACAGATTCATAAACAGATATGAAAAACAACAAAGATCAGAAGTAGAAGTAGAAAACATCATGACTTTAACGGGGGAATAAATTCTTGTCTCACAACGATGTCACTGATCCATTTTCTCATTTCTATTACAGTAAGTGATCAAACTGATCACTTCACTAGCAATCGTACAAATCATGAAAGGCTGATGCTTCAGTGGTAAGAAGAGGTGGAAGAAGTACTCACATCCTTTACTTAAGTAAAAGCAATGCAACAAAGGTAAAAATACCTCAGGACAAGTAAAAGTCCTGCATTCAGTACTGACATATTATGTGTAATATGTAATTATATGTTCTGATGATTAAAATGCTGTAAAAGACATTATTAGAATGTTAATACTGATACATCAATGTGAAAGCAGCATTTTATTGTTGATTTTTTACTTTTTTTTGCTTTTCTCTGAAATATTTGACTCTTTAAACCTTTTGGGGTCTCAAACAGTTTTATAATTGAAACAATGACAGAGGTTTAGAGGGGAAATGCTTATTTGATGGAACCACTAACAACTCAGGTGTCTGGTGGCAAAAAGGTTAAAAAAAAATCTTAAACTGAAACATAACCAGTAACTGCAGTTTCTGCCAGATAAGTGGAATAAAAAGTACATTTCCTCTGAAATGTAGTATAAAGTAGCACAAAACTAAAATACTCATCTAAAGTACAAGTACTTCAAAATTGTACATAAGTGCAATACTTGAGGAAATGTACTTTCCAGCACTGGTGTTACAAGTGGTGATTGGTTGGAACTTGCTAAAGCTTATGGGTAATGTGATATTTCACAAGGAAGTCACAATATCAAAACTCTTCGCAGATTTTGAAAAGGAAACTGACCAGGCGCTCCGCACAGAACATGTCCACAAACCTGAACGGACCTGAACGGACATGGCATTAAAAAAAAGCAGCACAGAAAATGCAGTGTACATTTTAGAAGACTGATGAACTAAATCTGTCTTAAAGGATCATTGATAACCTACCACTATAGCAGGGAGGGAAACCAAGTCTGAGCACGGCTCCAATGTCTCCCTCTACTGGGGTTCTCAATATTCCCTCCTGGAGACACAGAACTGCCTCATTTACAAAGTGAGACAACAGACGGTGCTGGACGTCAGAGTCTGAAGAACTGCAACAGACAACACAGGATCATTTTTAGAGAGAGAGATCGGAGAGATGAGCAGATCAGAACACAGGACGTTATGTTGTCTTACGCTGCAGGAGGAGCTGTCACTTTGTACTTCCACTTCAGGATTCACACGCCTGTCTTCTAATCCAGTTCCATAGATGAAGAGGCATTTTCCAGATTTACGACCTGCAATTGATAATAACACATATTAGAGTCACTGAAAGCTCTGTGATAGAAGAGATGATCGCCTTGCCCTGTTTGAGGCCGACGCTGACAGCAGAGGCCAAGGTGTCTTAGATGTTTAATCTGTGGTGACCTGTGATCTCCAGCAGCTGCCTCTTGTCCACCGGGGAGAAATAGTTCATGGAGATCATCAGCCAAAAAGTTTACCTTTACTATACTGCTGATATTAGCATATAATTTTTTTCTTGAAGGGCTACTCTCACCAAAATGTTTAAAAAGGCAGGACAATTCAAACATTTTGGATTGTATTTTTGTTTTAAAAATGTCTGTCCAAACTCTCAAACTCTTTTTTAAAGAGAAACCCGAGAGTACGTGATTGTACTCACCGCCTCCACCTCCCTGAGGACTTTGTGTTTAACCTCGTTGTCCTCGAACACAGCCTCTGTCACCATGTTAGCAGACTTGAAACCAGAGTAGTCAAGCTGGACCGAGAGGTTGGACAACGTGGCGTCACGCTCAAACGATGTCAAGGCTTCATTCACTCTGCATGAGGCTCTTTTCCTCTGTAAGGGGAACCTTCCTGTTGGCGATTCCCTTGGCCACGCCCACAGCGACTTCCTCAAGGTATTCAATCATCCTCCCCTCCGCAGGCCTCACGCCAGGACCTGGAGTCAACAAACACAAGAGTTGAATCCCCTCCCACCCTGGTCTAGAGGAGCAAACCACAGAAGATTAAAGCTGGAGCACAGCACTATCTTTCTTATGAGGCACAGCAACGAAGAAATGCCACACGTCGAACATACCCAGAGGGTCCACAAGCTGGTGCACTAGACCCATCTTCCTGGCTTTATCTGCCCTAATGTTCCTGCCTGTCAGCATCATGTCAAACGCTCCGGGGAGACCCACCTACACACATACACACACATGCAACGCGACAAGGGGGTTGCAGACATTGTGAGCAGATATCCCCCCAAGTGAGGCTCTTGACCTTAATATACTCCAGTGTAACTCAGTAGCCACTAGCACAAGACTGTGTGAGTTCTTTCAAGCCGTTCAGTGAATATCTGATTAATATGAGTGTGTGTATGTATACCATTTTAGGCAGTCTCTGAGTGCCGCGTGCTCCGGGCAGAAGTCCCAGCATGACCTCTGGTGTCCCCAAGACCATTTTTTGCTCTTGTGGTGATTCGATATTGGCAGGCGACCGCAAACTACAGAGGAAAGAAGAAAATTGGGACTTTGTGGTCAAATCTTAAATCACATTAACAGCATTTTCTAACTCCTCTTGTCACACATACACACCTCGAGGCCTCCACCTAGGCAGTGGCCACGGATGGCTGCAACAATAGGGATGGGAGACTTTTCGATCTTCTCCAAAATCTTCTGACCTTCCCGAGAGAGACGGCTGACCTCCTCACTGCTCTGACAGGACTGGATCATACTGAGGGCAAGGAAATAAAGAGTGTTGAATTACTCAGCAGTTCATCGACATACATGAAGCAAAAGAGTCATATTTAATTGGACTGGATTTATTCTTGACTTTTTTATGAAGTGAGTCTGACTTTCTTTACAAGCCCCAGTTTGAAGTGTGAAAATGCACCATAATAGTTTCCTTCTGGTTCAAAACACATGCAAGTATTGTAAATCCTTGTTCGAGCTCTAATAAGCCTACTTGATATCTGCCCCGGAGATGAAGCAGCCAGGCCTGCTGGAGATGAAGATGGCACATTTTACAGCTCTGTTCGACCAGATCTCCCCCATCACCTTCGTCAGCTCCGACTGCATCTGCGCCGGCAGTGTGTTCACCTGCATATGCACACAACACACACACAAACGCACACACACTGATTAGTCATGTCACATCTGTCAGCGAGAGACAGAGACAGGTAGTCAAAACTGTCACAAACATAATCTCTCTCTCTCTGACACGTATGTACTATCTCACACTCTCTTCCATAAACACACACCCACACAGAGAGACACACACACACACCTTGGCTGTTGGATCATTGAGTTGTATTACTGCCACATCATCCTTGAGCTTGTAGCTGACGTGTGTTTCGAGCTTGACGGAGAGACCGTCACACAGAAGGCTACCAGTATTGTATTATGCTAAGTTGTGCTAGTTTAACATTATCCCTGGAGAATATTAGCATAAATAGCACAAATGCACTTGAACGCTGACTTTGCTCAAGGACACTTGGGCATATAGGGAACTGTGAGGGTCCCACAAACCAGACTGTCACCAGATGAACTGCAACTGAATGAATATTTAATGTTTTAAAAGTAACTAAACTCCAAGATCAAATCTGTATGTGGCCAGAAATCTAACAGCCAAAAGCAGATACTTAATAACTTGTTCTGAGTAGCTAGTACACTTCACAACAGAAGTTTTAGTCCAATATTTTAAAGGGACTTTTAAAGTTTTTTTTGTTTTGTTTTGTTTTATCTCTTGTAGCTCTACTATTCCACTGACTTACGTGTGGCAGGAAAATGCCAATATACACAGCAATGTGCCCACAAATATAGTGAAGAAGAACACTGTGAGCTGTAAGTTAACAAGCTGCATGTAAACAGAACTTTACAGGAAACCTCCATGGGACACCTTTACGTCAGTTGTTAAGTGATATGGACAATGCAAACAAAGGTTCATTTGAGCTAAAATCTAACAAAAGAAACTGTTAAACAAGGACATTATATTTCAACTTTTAAAACACCTTTAACATGTTGAAATCAGGTTTCACCTCGACTTGATAACGTCTAACTTTTACTGAAATGGCCTGTATTTCTGGATTGTGCATCCTTTACATAATTAAAGCTGCAGTGTACAAAACCTGTGCAAAACTGTTATACTAAATATTCAATTCACAAAGATACAAAACAAAGAAAACCAGCAAATACTCACATTTGACAAAGTGGAACCAGAGAATGGCATTTTTGCTTAGTAGATAACAATAAATCAATGATCATAAAATTAGTGGCGATTATTGTATTATATTTTATTGACTAATCCATTATTCAACTAATTGTTTAAGCAAATGATAATTTTGTATTTTAATTATCTAAGTAAGTGTATAGCAGAACCATTGTCTTGTGCTTTCTGAGTTCAACTGTTAAAACACCTGAAAGCTTGAGATCGACTACCGACACCAATCACAATTTTAACTAAAAAAAAAGTGCAAAATGATTCCATAACGACAGGAATTGTCTTCAATAAAACAGATAAAGAATTATTGCATCACAAACCTGACAATAAATTATATTTGCTGGTTGCAAACTTGGAAAAAACACCTGCTGCTCGGACACCTGCCATCCTCACCTGAGACTCTTTAAAAACTGTTCAAGACTTATTCTGACCGCTGGGGGGCGCAAGAGTGTCGCATGCCAAACAGGAGAAGGACCTGAAAACACGCTGCAATAATGCCGTAGCTTAAAATACTATTATGGTCAAATTATTATCTTTTATTTGCATAAATCAATATTTTATGACTTTGATGTTATTATTTATAGTTAAATAAGCTCTTGAACAAGAACAGGTGTCGAACTATTTATTGGTTGCACATGTGTTTTCTTCAGGCAGTATTTCAGCCGGCTAACATATCTGTGGGTCCTTGAAAGCGTAGTCCAGTAGCGCTTCAGAGTCTGGCCGAGCGTCTGACAGGGAAGCGGTGTCGGCAAAGACATAACACACATACCGGTAAGCTCCAACCTCCCTAAAACCATTGAGAGTAAAAGTAGAAAGAGATGTGATTTCTACAGATGTGTTTATTTATCCCAAGTATTGAGGAATAGATCACAACTGAATGGAAATTTAAGCTAACAAGTAGCTGCCTAACGTTAGCTTTGCTAGCTTGCATCAAGCTTCCACCTCCAACGTTTTTGCTGTTTAACGTTAGATTATTTCAGAAATTTGTGTTTTTGATTGTTGTGAACGTGCTTCAAGGAACCAAACACTTAGTCAGTTTGTACTGACCCTGAATGAGTCTTGTGATTCTGTATTTCTGTCTCTGTCAGTCTCTTGTATCGGAATCTAGGTGAAGGGTCACAGTCAGGGTGGAGGGGGGTTGGGCTGGGTGACCGTCAATTATATATGTCATATTATCAACATGATAAAACACAGAATAGAAGATATTATATAGCTGTATATTATATCCTATCCGGCAGACATTTTCTTTACGTTTAAATCTGTACAAATTGTACAAAAACGTACGTATGAGCAAATGCGGCAGAGATTGGAGTTCAATCACTAATTGTTACATGTATTAAGGTCAGTTGGTTAGTTAATGAGTTAACTTTATGTGTTTCTACTGATATGCAGGTAACATGGCAATACAACAGCTTTATGTTGACTTCACTTTCTCTATACTAGCTGCTCTCTACATTGCAAATATTGAGGTTGTGTTTCATGCTGAATGCAATTAATCCATCAATTTCTACCAAATATTTTATCGTCACATCAAACTACATAGTCCCTGTAAACATCAAGCAGATCATCGGATTCGGGGATGAGTTGTTATGTCTGGTGTGATTCAGACATTCAGTTCACAGGTTGACCTCTTACCTATAAAACTAGATCTGCGTGTTACCTGAGGGGCTATGCAGGTTATGTCACTCTCCAGGACAACTCAGCATGTGACACTCATGGATATAAATGTAGTCCCCATAGTTTATGCAGTTTCAGGAATCAAATAATTAATAAAAAATTCTTTGAGGAGGTCATGAAATACCAAAGACAACTTGTCACTCTCTGTCTAATACAACAATAAGTTCTTTACCAAGCTCACACTCCTCAGTTTTTATTGAAATCATTTTAGAGAGGTGTTGATTCAAATTTATACTCATTTTATACAAGGAGGTGGTTCTGTTATGTGGCCCTCCCTCAATGATATAAATGGGATGCTCTAAATACTTAGGAGGTAGTTTGCAGTCCAGTTTAAGTTGAAATCAGATTTTCTTTCTGTTCAAACAGAAAGTAGTGAAACTTTTGAAAACATGACAGTGTTATGTCACAAACTTCTTCATCAGAGTCCTAATTATAACTTTGCAGTATAAATTACATTATCTTTCTTTGTAGAACGAAATGGCTTCCATGTTGCTGAGCACGATGCGGAGCTGCTCGGTCAGCCCTTCCTTGGCCATGCACTTCGGTAAGTTGTCTACATACTTATTTGTTTTACAGTTCCACGGATATGTTTTTTTTGCATGCCACTATGAATACATTATATTAGTAGACATAAAAAATATGATCTTTGTTCACTGTCGCTTTTGTTTATTTCTCTTTCCATTTGTCACGTCAAACTAATTGATGATCAAACCTAAAATACACACATCTGCTCTGTAAAATCAGACTGCTACAATGCTGCTATCTGCTTATGTTGTTGTATAGTATATACTGTTAATCATTTGAGAGGTTTGTGTCAACTAAAGTTCTCTGTGTGTCTCAGGGGCACGTTCTCTGAGTACGACAGCCCAGCTTCAGGCGCAAGGTAAGTCATTACTATAACTGATATCATTTTCATTCACATAAAAATCAAGATTGTAGTCTTGTGGCGATCACACAGTTTCAACTGTGAGCTGAAAACGTGTACCTCTATTCATTGATATACATATATATATAAATATAAATATTTTTTACCTGGACAGAACCTCTGCAAAACTATCTCAGGTGAAGTCTAAATAGTTGATGTCATTGATGGTACTCAAAACAATTTCTTAAGTCAGCTCTCAACTATTAAAGTCTATCTACCTATTACTGTCTTTTATTTTCTTTTAGCTCAGACAAAGAGCAAAAAAACACTGGCTCGGCCTGGTGTGAAGAACATAGTTCTGGTGGAAGGAGTTCGAACCCCTTTCCTGCAATCTGGAACCACGTACGTCTCTTCTTCTTCTTATGGCTGAGTTCACAAAAAAAAGTTCTTTGACCCTGAGATGATCAGCAAAATCAACACTTTTGCCATTCAAATGTTGAATTGTCAAGGAAAACCTGCCAAATGACTTTAACAGAGAGATAATCTTGGCCTAAAGGTAAAACCTTTCTGCTTTGTGTTTACAGATATGCTGACCTAATGCCTCATGACTTGGCCAGAGCAGCTCTGCAGTAAGTGTGTCCTGAGGATGTATCTTTTTTCTCCACCATTCAAGGTTTTACTAACACCATCAATCGAGGTAAATTCTGCTGACCTAGTGTGTAGTTGTTCCGATGAGCTTCCCATTGAAGCCACAGTTCTATTCAATACTTGCCACCAAGCACCGGTGGCATTAAATTACATGTACAGTCATTTCATTACACTATCAATTGATCCTGACCCCATTTGCTGTTTATTACAACAGAAGTCATTTCCCTTTTTCCAGAGAAAATCCACTAATTCTGTCCTCTAGACCCACAGAAAATCTGTGAAAACTCTCCACTTGTGCTGCAACTTGTAAAATTGCTTTTGCAAATTTGCTTGCATTTGGGGGTTGGGAATGTCCATTGCATTTAATAAATTCACCCAGGATGCATTTTTTTCCTATTTCCATTCTGTCTTGTCACAAGCCTGTTTCTCAGCTGAATCTTTATGACAGAAAGGTGTTTTTTGTTTCAGTGTTACTGTGATTTAAAATATTCCATTTGGGTTTCCCCAGGGGTCTGCTGCACAAGACGAGTCTGCCCAAAGATGCTGTAGACTACATTATTTATGGAACGGTCATTCAGGAGGTCAAAACCAGCAATGTGGCAAGAGAGGTATTATCACACACAACATGTTCGTGTGCCTTGCATATATTTCATACACTCTCTTGAAGCCTTCTCTCTCAATCTCCCTGTGCATCTCCTTCATTTCTTTTTACTTACCATTTCAGGCAGCCTTGGGTGCAGGCTTCTCTGACAAGATCCCAGCTCACACCGTCACCATGGCCTGCATCTCCTCCAACCAGGCAATGACCTCAGGTATGACAGGGAAAGCAATGTCCACAGCTGAAAAAAATGTGATTGATGTTGTATGCTGCTGCTGTGAAAATGAATTAGAAGTAATTAAAAAGTAGCTTAATCTGAAAAAGGGCAAAACAGTAAGCACTCTAGCTGAGCTTAATATCAGTATTGAAACATACCATAATATCTGGACATGTTGAAGATGAGGAATCATTAAAAAAAACTATAGAGATCTTATGACAATGAAGGGGGGGGGAAGGGGGGATCACAGCAGGAGACTGAGATCCGTCATCTTGTCATCACAGTAAGAAAGGTAAAAACACTTAAGGGGAAAAAACAGGGATGTACACCATGTTCACCATTTTTAAATTTCCCCAATTAGTTATTTTGGTTGTGCCCCTCTTTGTCTGACCTTTGTTTGTGTCTTCCCTCTCTCCAGCTGTCGGCCTGATTGCTGCAGGCCAGTGTGACGCTGTTGTTGCAGGAGGGGTGGAGTTCATGTCCGATGTTCCTATCCGTCACAGCCGCAAGATGAGGAAGACCATGTTGTCCCTCAACAAGGCAAAGACCCTTGGCCAGAGGCTCAGTCTGATTGGCAGCATCCGGATGGCACACCTCTCCCCAGAGGTACATATTCACTTAAAATCTCCAAGAGTTGCAACACTTTTAGTTTATGTTCTTCTGTTGGAGCACAGTAATGTTTGATTAAATGTTGTGTGTGTAGCTTCCAGCTGTGGCTGAGTTCTCCACGTCTGAAACAATGGGCCACAGTGCAGATCGTCTGGCTGCTGCATTTGGGGTGACCAGAGTGGAGCAGGATGAGTTCGCTCTACGATCACACTCTCTGGCCAAAAAGGCCCAGGATGCCGGCCTGCTGAAAGATGTCATCTCCTTTAAAGTGCCAGGTAATAAAGATAAAGGAAAATCTTATCTTAAACACTGCTTCACTCTTAAGAAATCGCTGTTTGTAGCTTCCTAATTGAGATGATTTCAGTTTTTCTGTGTTTTATATCACTGTAAACTGAATATTTTTATGTTTTGGCCTCATCGTGGGACATTTTTTTAGACCAAATTAATCGAGAAGACAAATCGATAATGAAAATAATTATATGTTACAGCCCTAATTGTATTATTGATTTGGTTATTTTATGTTAGGATCTGTATTATGGTCTTTGTTTTCTGCTGAATCAAAATATTTTTTTTGCTTTGGTTTGCAACAAGCTTTTATTTATTTATTTTTTCATTATCTTTTTAGTGTTTACTACATTTGCTACATTTTTATTGTGTGTGTTCTAATACAAAAGGCAAAAATCTTCCATTAAAAGAAAACCAACTTGAGCCTTACTACATTTATATTTACAGAATACATTAGAACTGATTGGCTCAAAGGGTGATTGCATGAGAGATGCATTGGATTGCATGCAGTTGCAGCATACTAGTATATATAAGTTGTTTTGGGGTTTTGTTTTTTTTCTAACTTAGAATCTTAATGTTAAACAAATACAACACACAGTATGTTCAATTATAAATTATCATCATGTACTGTTGAGTTGTTTTATTGTTCACATGATGACTGTAATTGTTTTTGTCTTTACCAGGTCGTGATATTGTGTCAAAGGACAACGGCATCCGCCCATCCTCCATGGAGCAAATGGGCAAACTGAAGCCTGCCTTCATTAAACCTCATGGCACAGTCACCGCCGCCAACTCCTCCTTCCTGGTAAACGCACGCACGCACGCACGCACGCACACACACACACCAGACCCTGCAGCGCTCTCAGATTTGTTAATTCCTCCTTCCTGGTTCAAACATACCTTCAGCATAGACATGAGCATCTGTCTCTGTGTGTAAAACAAACACACAAAGCTACTCACACTTCAAGCTATAAAAACAAAGCTGTAAATTACCTGAAGCAAAACACCGTAAGCAACTTTGGCTTTGTTTTTTGTTTTTTTTTAATCATCTTATTTGCACTTCATAACAACATTTTTCTGGTGACATTTTGGGTCCACCTATGAAACAAATCAAAAAAGAGCCCTGCTCTCCCCTGATTCTCTTTCAACTGCTTCAACTGGTTTCGCCCACATGTGGAAATACAGCCACCACACGTAAACTGCCCTGACTGTAAGTAAACAGTTTGTTTGTGTGTCCTCAGACTGACGGTGCCTCTGCTGTGCTTATCATGTCTGAAGAGAAGGCTTTGGCTATGGGTTACAAGCCTAAAGCCTACCTCAGGTATCACCGCCCTCTCTGTTTCGTATCGCGGCCTCAGTTTCCCCAGTGATGCTATTTCACATGAGGTGCTGATCAGGTGCATGTTATGTTTTCATCCTGACAGAGACTTTGTCTACGTGTCTCAGGACCCCAAAGATCAGCTGCTTTTGGGGTGAGTCTTTCTCTGTCATACAATTGCCTGGTAGAAATGTCAACTGGTTCTTTTTCTTATTTTCTTTTATTTATTTTTATTCCTGAGTTTTTGAAGTAAATTGCTCTTTTGAAGGTCAGTAGTTTGAAAAGATGTCATTCTCTTCTGTTCAACTCTTCCAGGCCAACGTACGGTACTCCAAAGGTCCTGGAACGGGCTGGCTTGACCATGAATGACATTGATGTCTTTGAGTTCCATGAGGCGTTTGCAGTAAGTTATCGTAGCTTATTTGAGGGGGGAAAAACTGTGCAAGCTTGTGTAGTGGTAGGTGGATATGAACATAGATATATTAATATCCTGTCAATGTTCAAGCTACTTTAAGCTACAGATGCATTGCTTAAATGATTAAACTAGAATCTCTCAATTTCTGTGTCTGCCTCGATCCAATTGTGACCTGTGTTATTCATGGACATCGATGTTGGAGTTAGATTTGACCGGCCTACTTCATATCCTGCACTCTTGAATCAGTAGAAATCAATGTGTTTTCTGTCTGGTATCTAACTCTGTGGATATATTTGTGTGTGTTCTCCAGGGCCAGATAATGGCAAATCTGAAGGCTATGGACTCGGATTGGTTCGGCCAGACGTACCTGGGCAGGAAATCGAAGGTAAAGATAGTTGCTGGTCATCTCTCTGGCTTTTTCTCAGAGTGGATCCATACAGTACATCTGGATGCTTGCAACAGATGAACACTGAGTACATTTTGGGCGAGATAGTCATATGATGAAAATCTTATATCAGCATTTGTTATCAGTTTAATCATATTTTCAAGTTTAAAATGATTCACTTGACCTTCAACTTTTTTAGTCAGTGTCTCTTTATAGCCCTCACCTCTGTTGTGTGTGTAGGTGGGAACTCCTCCCATGGAGAAGTTCAACCTGTGGGGAGGCTCTCTGTCTCTGGGTCATCCGTTCGGCGCCACAGGCTGCAGGCTGGTAACCACAGTGGCTCACCGGCTGCAGAAGGAGGGAGGACAGTACGGACTGGTGGCGGCTTGTGCTGCTGGAGGACAGGTGATTAGTATGCATGAGACAGCAAACTCACACAAGCCATGTAACTAAAATAGAAATAAGTTTGGTCTAATTAAGGTTTTAAAAGTTTGGGAAATGAAGACTTCAAGGAAATGATTTATGAAAAAGATTTTAAAAGGATTTTTGACAGCGCTTCTATTCTCCTTTCTTTAACTGTTATTTCTTGTTTACACCAGTTCACTGAGCTGATCGCATTCTTGTGTTTTCCAGGGTCATGCCATGGTGATCGAGGCCTACCCCCAGTAAAGTAAAACACCACCTGTAACCCAATCTCTACAGGCACGCTAACATCCAGACAACAGAGTGTACATACTAGCACCACTTTGCCTTGATCAGAGAAGAGTCATCCAGTATGTGAGTGTGTTTGAGGAATCTTGTGTAAATTCAACTTTGCTTAGAGGCTGTTAAGTTATAGCAGATTGTCACTGAGGAATGTTGCCTAGAATTTTGTAGACTTCAAGGTGCCATGCCGGCGTTGTCAATCAGTCGAATGTAACATAGCAAAATTTAAGCACTCTGACTTGCTAGGGTGAACCTAATGTTTATATCCGCTGTAATATTTTTTTTTTGTTACCAACTGTTAGAATTAAATGGTGCGATGATAAGCACACTGACAAACACTTGTGGGTTTGCTCTTCTTTTTTGGGCCTTTTTCACAGCCGACATTTTGACTTGTCATAGTAGGAAAAGCACAAGTGTTAGTAAGAACATTTTAATCTCTGTTCTATTCAAGTAAGACAGTGTGGCAGGGAACCAGCGTGCACAAAACCAGGACCCTGAAACTGAAGCAGCTAAATCAAGCCTCATTCATTTTATTATTTACTATTTATTTGAAGACATTTACATCTATCCATTTTATTTTCAAGCAGGTCCTTGAAGTTAGGACATGAGTGAGAAATTAGATAAGTATTTTTCTTTTTTTGAGAGAGAGAGAGGTAAATAGAATTGGGGGAAAGAGACAGAAAGAGGATGACATTATTGTGTTTTCAGTAGTTACTGATAATTTACAGACGAAATGATAATGACATTATTATTATTGATTATTATTATGACAAATGTTTTTGACTAAATAATAAACAGTTAAAGTTTAAAATGTATTAATTTATTGAGAGTTTAACATTCAAAAACTAATCTGCTTCATTGTTGTGTGGATGTGGTTTGATCAGTTTTAGCAAAAAACCCCACGACACATTTTCATTCAAATGTTGCTAAATCCTTATCAGTGACATCCTTTTTATTCCCAACTGAACCCTGACTATTTCAACCCAGTCAGACGAGCAAAGACTGAAACACAAATACAGAAATCTGCCATGTGAACTAACCAAAACTGTTTGAACTTCATTAGAACAGTTTGTGTTCATTCAGGACACGAATGTACAAAATGGGAAACTGACAGAAAAATAGGTTTTGACTATTTTTAACCTGTTCTACTAAATCAAATGGAAACAGCAGCTTTAACCAGGTTTGATCTGATCCAAACAAAGGTAATTAGATTAAGTGTGAATTGAACTAGTTATGTTTCCAGTAACCAGGCGAAGATTGAATGAATAGTGTGTAGTTTATTGCCATTTCTCTCCTCTCTTCTTTAAACTCAACGTTACACTGTGTGCTGATTGAAGGCCTTGATGCATGGACAACAACTGATGGCTTATGTTTAATTCAGTAGGAAAACTATTGCAAGGAAAAAGATCAATGTATAGACAGCTTTGTTCTGCAGGGAACAACAACAACAGCGAATTTGGGGAAAGGGGGTGTGTAGTCAAGTCTTTTAACAAAATTTGCATTGCCAAATTTTTTTTTTTTTTTTTTTTTTTGGCATTTGCATCCTGTATCAAGATGTGTCAGCAGTAGACTGGCTTTGGATTCCTGCGCACTTAATTGATGGTGAATAACGCTGTCTGCTTCTGACGAGACGACTGATGTTAATGAGGAGGTAGAAAGGGAAGCTCGGGCTTCCTGGTGATTTTAAAAAAGCCCGAATGTGGAAAATTGGGAACGTGGCTGGCAGGTTGCTTAAAAGTTCAGGTTGCAATGCTGTCTCCCTGATATCTGGTGTTCATATTGTTGAAAAACCCAACTTTTACACCCGCTAAAGTGTTTGTCTAATTGACAGCGGATGGGTAAATTTATATCAACACATTGCTTCTTTTCTGCTTTGGTGTGCACGATCCCCTCAGCGCTCACCGGGGAATCTGCTCATCACACACACACACCTCAGGTTGGGGGCTTGTTAACATAACTTCAGTCAGACACTTCCGTTTAAAATGTATTTAAAGATTTAATTCTTCCAGCTTAAGAAATCCTTGACTCTGAGCGGGAGGAGTTGATTAATGCAGCCGAGCCTGTCACACGGGCTACAGGCGGAGGGAATAAAACCAATGTTTTACTGCCAAGGCAAAACGGAGCTCGAATGTAAATAGCAGGGAGAGAGACAGAGAGGGTTTTTGTGTTTTTAAAGCTTCAAAACCGCCTCAACCCTGCGAGACACCGGAGACACGCAGACACACGCCGACATAGCGGGCCGCCTCCCTGCCTCTCCCTGCCTCAGCGGGGCTTTGATCAGACGGAACCTTTTATGGGGAATGACTGGCGAATGCACCCGCTGCTGTCACTACAAATCTACCTCACCGAGCGCGCAGGGAAGCGGGGAGGGGAGGAAGGAGGGAGTCGGGGTGTTCGATGGAGGGGGAGGGAGGGAGGCAGGCAAGGAGGGAGTCGGGGAGAGAGTCGATGTGCAGCGGCGTCTTTCATCTCGTCCTAGCCGGCTCACGCGGGGCGGCACCTGCTGAAAGCTGCACTTGACTCGAGCTTCCTCCACCTGCTCCTCCACCTGCGTGTGTGTGTGTGTGTGTCAGTGATGTTAACCAAGTTTCACTGCGCTCTACTGTAATGCACGCTTGTAATGAATATAGGAGGGTTCAGAGTCATTTTTTCAGACAACAAAAGTCACTAGAAGGATCAGATAGGTTTGAATAAAAATATGACATAAATATGCAGGTATGTCACTTCACGCCCTGCCCTCACGATTCATGCATGTGAGCTAAACAGCTTTCCTCTAAGGTTTGAAGACAGTGTTTGGCCTTAGTGGGAACACAAAAACAGTTCTGGATACAAATCCTGGAATCTGTTCACTAAAGTCCAATTCATTCAGGGCGAGAATCCAGTGATGGAATGTTTTGAATTCCCTGATAGAGGTTTTACAAAAGCTTTAACAGGTTACACAAGACATTTAAAATCTGACCATCATTTGGCAGAAGGACTTGTGATCTGAGTGATGGGACATGATTAAAAATACTATCACATACCAGGAAATATATAAAGATAAGCTCAGTAAAAGCTAATACATATTTTTTACTTTATTCCTTCTAAGCTCCACAGGGTGTGCTTGCAGAACAATAATTACTGTTGCAAATGTCAGACAGAAGCGAAAACATTTTTACATGCAATTTGGGAGTGTTTACCCGTTTTGGGAAAAGGTACAAGAAGTGGTTGGATTTGATGTTACCAATATCACCAAGACTAAATATGACTTTGTTGTTGTCTCGTCTGCCTGAATCATCGTCAGATTATGGAAAAGTACATCCTCTCCAGATCTTAAAAATGGATGGAATCTACTTTAGTAATAGTAACACAGCTGGAGTCAATACTGAAGGCGAGAACTTTAAGAGGTCGTGGGACACTATGATGATATGGTTTTATTAAAACAAAACTTATACGTGTGATAATTCAGTGTCATTGAAACAGGACAGCAAATAATGTTTGTTTAGAAGATGTTCTCTGTCTCTCTGTCTCATCTCTATGTGTGTACGTGTGTGTGAGTGACTGATGGTTTCCATATAGCCTCCTTACTGTACTGTACGTGTCAAAAAGCGTGTGAGTGGGTGTGTGTGATGTTGAAAGTTTCGGTATCTCTACTGTACAAGTGACAGAGCTGTGACAGTCTTTGTTTAACAGAGAGTGAGAGCAACTTTTAATACTGTCACTGCTTCACTCTGTGTGTGTGTGTGTGGATAATATTAAACCAGTTTGCTTAGCCTACTAGTCAAAACGTCAGTCTGAGTGGACCCGAAAAGACAGTTGTGGCAGTTATATGAGACAAACAAATGGCCATCACAGTTAAACACAGACAAACTTTATATTGACTCTATACGGTGTCAGCTGGAGGCTCTAAAGAGGAATACTGTATCTGCGCATAGAAGTTTTCAGAAAACTATTTGGGTCTGTTTACTAAGATCATGGTTTGGGTTAAAATAAGTACATTTATGTTCATGACGTCAGTAAAGTACGTTATGTTGCCTATGGTAAAATTACAGACTTTGACTTTTGGTTTCAAGTGGGTCATGAATCCCGGTCTCCTCTGTGGAAGTCCCACCCCTTCACCCCGACTTCCTCCTCCCAACATGGACTTCTTCGTCCTTTATAATTCATCATCTTGTTCTGTGCATCCAATACAGTTAACATTGGAGTTAGTTAAAAGCCTGGTGCATTTTAGACAGACATTAAAAGGTACCTAAGGTACCTACCTTGAATTATTTTTTAGTTTAATTGTTTAAAAGAATCAGTCAATTGTGAGAAAAACTGTGGGAAATTCCTTTCACAGCTTTTCAGAGTGAAAGGAGAATATTTACTTTATACTGACATAAAAGAGAGAAAAAGCAGCAAATCCACATTTGAGAAGCTGGACCCACCATTGATTATTATATAATATACAAGACGCCTCAGTGCTCTCGTATCCGCACAGGTTGGGTCAGACTTTGCTGTGAAGAGTCATGGACGTTCACACACCTCTGGAGGCTTTAGGGAGCATCTTATAAATGTTTAATGATCAAAGTTTGGAAATGAAACAAACCGAGCATGATGGTGGCTGCGTGATTATAACATGCTCAAGTATGACGTTCATTTGATTTAAAAGTATTTTTTAATTATGTATTTTAACAACGAGAAATTCAGATTAATAAAAGAAAAATGTTTTACTTACAAATTTACCATCAGGTAAAAGTGAGGGAGCCGAGGAGAAACTCATGACGTCATGGGTCGTAGGCTGCGCTCGACCAATAGTAACTGAACCCTGGATCCATGGGCGGAGCTCCTACACAGGTGTGAATACCTGGAGGATTGTGGGAAACATGACGGTAAATTCAGTGGCTTTTGTTTCACAATAAAGAACAAATTCGTCCAGGGTTCCCGTGATATCTACGAAATGGATCTGATGAGGATCTGAATGGGCTCAAAACATTGTGGCTTGGTGTCATTGTGCAGGCTCTACTTTTTTCATCAATGCTATTTTCAAATTGTCTTGCACTTACATGTGATGCTCCTTCTATTAAATGTATATAAGATATGAAAATGCTTGAAAACCCCAGAGCCAGAGCTTTTGCCTGGTTTCATTACCTTGTGTACCTACATATTTTTTATTCTTTTTTTTCTATTCTGTATCTATATCTTGGTGGTGAGCTGCTGCATACAATTGCACATACAGAAATAAACAAAGATAAATAAAGTGAAGTTGAGGGTATATAATCCACACGATGTGCCTCACAAACATGTTGATGAATTTATGCCGTCCATAAAATCAGGCCAAGCTTCCAAACCTGCTGTAACACGGAGCTGCCAGGTCACATTTTCTCATCTCTCTCTGTGCTCAATTTGGCATCTTTCTTGCTTGCTGGGCTTCTTTTCCACCTTTGGAAACTCCCAACCTAATTCTAATTCACGCTTTGAAGCACAATATAAACACATCTTTTTCCACTTTCAGCAGATTCTGCAGTGTTCATCCCCGCAGGTACGACTCAATAAAATCCTGAGACATTAAATAGATAGTTCAGTTCCTAACAGGTGCAGCCGGTGCAGCGAGATGTGCTAAACTACCAATGTTGATGTGATCAGGGGCCTGTGTGCTGAAGACGGTGTATCTTTGTGGATTCTGGAGGGAACTTTGGCATCTTCAGCAACCCACACACACACACACACACACACACGCAAAATACATCTCGACGTCTGTCGGTTGTACACCGACTATACACAGGTGGATGGCAGAGGCTGTGTGTGGAGCAAGTGGATTATGAGGAACGGTAATTGGCTGTCCAGAGAAGCTGCCCATATGTATCTCTGTGTGTGTTCGTGAGTGTGAGTGTGTGTGTGTGTGTGTGTGTGTGCGCTCTGTCCGGAGTTCATCATGTTCTCATAACGGTCAGTTAGGGTTTTCCACCAGGCTCGATCTCCTGTCGGGATTGTAAATGTTATTGATCAGACGCATACGCCGCATCCATAACGAGAGCTGAGACACTGTTTTCTCACACACACACACACACGCTCTCACACTCACACACACACACTCTAGAGTACAACTCATTAGGAGCCGTACACACTCATAGACATATCCTCATTAACACTCCCGAGTCATACACACTAAACATCCATACACATCTAGTTGTCAGACAACATACACACACACACACACACACACACACACACACACTCTTACACACACTGACTGATTTAGTTGAGTGAGATGGGGGGAGAGTGAAGGATGGGGGGCACAAAATGTGGACATGAATCGTGTGTGTGCAGCATGTCAGTGTGTGTGTATGTGTGTGTGTGTGTACGTGTGTGTGTGCGCATGGACGTGTGTGTTTGTGTCAGTATGGAGCGTGACATTTGTGGTAGTGTATGGCACAGCAGCACAGCAGTGTGTAGCTCAAGGAGTGTCTGTGCGTGTGTGTGTGTGTGTGTGTGTGTGTGTGTGTGTGTATGGCGCGTGTCAGAGTCTGTCAGCCCCGGCGTCTCGTGTCAGGGCGAGAGGCGAGACATTAACAACTTCTGTCATTCTGCTGACAAAATGGTGGCAGAAGATTTCCCATGGTGCCCTGATGACTGCTGGCGTTTGTCAACAAGCCCTGTCACCGCCGCGATGAGGGGAGGGTGGGGTGGTGAGGGGGAGGAGGGGGGGAGGCTGGGGGAGGGTTAGTGACAGGCCCCGGACCCGTTCCCATGAGCACCAGGGAAAGAGAGTGTGTGTGTGTATATGTCAGTGTGTGTATGTATGTGTCAGTGTGTGTTTGTGTGTGTGTGTGTTGTGAGGGGAGAGGGAAAGGGGGGAGGCAGGGGGGAGGGAAGGGTTGTCTCTCAGCAGCTTTCATACATAGACTGCGAAAAAACCAAAATGAGCTGTCACTGCAATTCCCAGGATGCCTTGCTGTTTAGCATAGTAGCAACAGCAGCAGCAGCATGAACTGTGTGTGTGTGTGTGTGTGTGTGTGTGTGTGTGTGGGCCAGTAAGCTGATAAGCTATCTCTCTCTCTCTCTCTCTCTCTCTCTCTCTCACGCTCTCTCTCTCTCTCTCACACACACACACACACACACACACACACACACATTCAGATAATTAAGCAGAGCAGAAGCTCCCCCTGACGCGAGGCAGAGCTCATCTGCATTTTGGCCTCCGGCGCGCAGTTAGGAGCAACGCCTGATGGAGGGAGAGAGAGAGGGCAAGTGAGGGGGGAGGGATGGAGGGAGGGAGGTAGAGAGAGTGAGTGAGGGAAAGAGAGGGAGAGAGAAAGAGAGAGAGAGAGGGTAAGGAGCCAATTAGCCAGCTGGATGGATGAGTGACTGACAGCACTCTTGACACACTGCTATCCGGGCTTTTCTGTTGCGTGCACACACACACCTTCCTCCCCATCTCTCCTTCCATCCATCCATCTCTCTCTCGTCTCAGCCTCCTTCTCTCTCTGCATGTGTCTCATGCTGTGTCGGTGTCTCTTGTTCTCGCCTGCATCCTGCGCTCTGCATAAGGCTCGCGCTCCAATCACGTCCCCCCACAGGGCTCAAATGTCCAACGACCTTGTCCAATGAGAACGCCCGCCGGGCTGCCGGGCCACGCCTCTTAGGCGCCGAAATCTAACGGGGTCAAAGGTTGTCGTCCCACCATTTTGCAGACATAAACTCTATTAGTCAGGGGCTTGTTTTGGCCCCTCCTCTCACAGAGGAGGGTGTTTGATGTGACTGAGACGTGGACTCTTTGCTGATTTCTGGCCGTGTGTCCTTGTGCTTCTGTCTCTCTTGATGATTGGAATGAGGACATTATTTGCAAAGTGACTTATGTTTGTCTCTATTTGACACTTTTTTCAAGGCCTTACAAGCACCAAGATTAGGATTAGTTAAGGTAAGGTTAAAAACGAAGTGGTGTCTGTCCTGATGGTGTAACGGGCACAGGAACATGTATTAGGGTTAATGTCCATGTTAAGGTTTGCGAAGGATGTGTGCGCATGTGTTTCCCTTCATCAGACAGTTTTCCTGTCTTCTCTAAATCTTGCAGGATTGATTGACTTTCGGCTTCACCTGCATCGACAATAATTTAAGTCCCACAATCAGGTCAAACAAACTGAGAAAGTCCCTGCACTGTTTAAAATGGCCGTCAGCCCGGCACCAGACAGCACTGCAGAGAGGGACGGGCAGCAGGTGGGAGTTGACGTGACAGACTGCTGACCGTGCACAAATCATCAAGGCCCTCCAGGAATCCAGAATGTTTTCTGGAGTTTGGCAGTTTCTGGTGGAAACTCATTCAAATTTGCACGACTCAAAACTCCGACACAAGAACACAAAGTGAAACACATAACACCATGTATCACAATCCAAGGTCAGCAGTCATCTAAAGGCCAGTTCAGAAGCAAACTGAATACGATACTACTGCGCAAATTATTACCATGAAGTTCAGGCTTTGGCGTTATAAATCGAGTGAAAGTGAGGATTGAAAATCACTTTGCTGATTTGAATCTTTCCGTTGACTTCAGTTCAAAGATTTGTCGTCACTGATGATGTAGTAATGGATGTATCACTGTGACGTTCAGCCACTGGTCTGACTGTACACCCTGAAAATCTACAACACCATAATTCTCATCTGCTCCATCTCCATTCAAACCTGCTGCTGTCTCTGTAAACCAGCAAAACCTGTAAATCCTCCACACATGTGTTCAAGACCTGCTGCAGGAATTATCAGGGACTACTTTTCCTGTTTCCATAGAAAGAGAAGACGGCGTTCAGCTCATCAAACGTGGTCCTTCTGCACACTCGTGTAAATGTCCTGAGAGACGGATGCTTTGGAACGATCACTCTGGGGCAAACAGGGAGAAAACGTACGGGAACTTTTTATAGAACAGACGACGTTTGATCCATCGAGGATCTTCCTCAGGTCTGAGCTGAACGGTTGGCTCCTCCCTATAAACAAGATCACCTGATGAAAGGAAAGCACGCATACTGATTAACCTCTTAACAAGCTGTTTCCTCCTTAGCAGCTTTAATATTGAACAATTTAGATGTCTTTTTAATTTAGATGTTAATTTAGATGTGCATTATTTTATATATTCTCCAAATTCAGCAAACGTTTGGGATCTCAACTCAAATTTAAAGTAAAGTTCTGTGGGTTTGAACATGTTGCTGAAGTTTCTAATGACTGTCCGTCTGGCAGGGTTAAAGTGTGCACACAAAAATATTCATCACAACAATCTTATTCAAACCACTTCTATTATTCTTTTGACCAGCAGGGGACGACACCACTGGTTGCAAAATGAAGTCAGATTGTATAGAAGTTTATGAGTGAGTAAACATTTTTAAATTTGTTTTATGAATGACGAGTGAACTACATGTGTTCGTGTTGTGTCTGAAGATTGGCTCAAGTATCCCAGAGGCATGATGGGATTAACACTGCTGCTCATAGGCGCCATCTTTGCATCCAATATCCATCTCTTATTATACATCCATGCTTTAAAATCCACAAACCAATGAGTGACGTCGCTGTGACTAAATCCACCTCTTTTACAGTCTCTCCTCAAAGTGCACAGTTTAATTTTCTGCAACCTTTCACATTTTCACACCGACTTTGGTGGCGTCGTGTCGCAGTTTACAGGAAGAGAGTCTGCGAGAAACACCGACACCAAAGTTCCTCCGAGGTGCTTTTCTTCTTCGTCTGATGTGCGCAGTGATCAAACATGTTATCTTCATGCTGCCTCCTCCCGTCATTATATGTGAAAGTACAGAGGGTGTATTTTTCAGAAGCTGCTCTTTTCTGTCTAGTTATTTCACTGACTTCCTTAGGAAAATCACTGAGAAAAGAAAGTGCACGGTGAAGCGAGAAGAATTTATATTTTCATTGAAACCCCAGGAATTAAAAGCCGTCTATTAGTGATGCAGGTATTCTGAACAGTGCTCCGGCATCCTGAAGCAGAAAACATCACACTTCCTAACATCTTATGATGATTCACTGAGCTGGTGTTAGACTTAAATGCAAGAACCAAATAATTAAATCTGAATTATTTAAATAATATTCAGCAGAGTTAAGCTGAACTCTGCCTGATTATTAACTAAACCAGAGTAAAAGTGGATTAGATGTTTGCAAAGCAGGCAAACATCCAACTTTAATGCAGCTTTCTTCTCGCAGCCCGAAAGATCTGATTAAATGAAATCTATACAAACGACACAGAGAAACAAAGAGCAAAGAGGAAGATTACTTTTTCTTTATGTGCACATTGCAGCTCATTAAAATCTTTAAACTAATGACAGAGTGAATTTCAGTTTTCAGATAAGTGACATATTCAAGCTTCATCACTCCCAAAACAATATTCATCTCTATATATGAATCTATACCAATGTTTTGAGGAATCAATATTCATCTGTCTAAACATATGACTGTGGATTTTATGGATCTTTAATCACCAGCGTAAAAATAGTTTTATATGTGACACTTATGTGTTAAAACACACTCTCTTGGTGAAGCATGTGTTGATGGAAACCTTGCTTTGTTGCGGGGAAATTGTGTATTTAGAGGATTATTATTTGGGCCTTTTCGCCTCAGTCACACATGTTTTTATGTAAGTGAGCATTAGTCCAGATTCTTTTTATTTTGCTATTAGATTAGTTGGTGTTTTAGGGTTACTTCCATACATTCCTGTAACTGTGAGACCTTTGTTTTACTGCAGATTAAACAAATGGCCGAGCAAAATCACGTAAACACAGAATATATTGAAGCACCGCTGAAGCGATGAGACTAAACGGAGGAGACGTTTCACCTCATCGTTCCAGCTCCAGCCAGGAAGTGACAGGCAGAGACAACAGGAGAGGATGTACAGAAAGGATAAGACAAGGAATTGTATGCAAATTTGTAACAAGTGGAGGCAAAAACATGGCGAGGAGCAGATGTAGGATACGTGTGGGTGGAAGTGAATGTTTGGAAAGGGGAAGTGTTGCCGTCGGTTGACAGGAACACAGTTGGCAGAGCTGGAACAGGAGGCCTCATGACAAGCAGCGCTGTGGCTTCCTGTTTGCCCACAGAAAGACGCCTGAGGAGCGAGAGAGGGGAAGATGGAGGGAGGAGAAAAGCAGTGGAAGAGTCACAGCTGGAGAGAGCGAGCAGACTCTCACCTGCCTGACAGTGAGGGAGAGAGGAGGAGGGATGGATGGAGGGATGGAGGGAGGGATGGAGGGAGGGAGGAGGACCAGAACTCGATGGTCAGACCAGTTGGACTGTGACGATCGCTGCATTTCTTAAAGTCCATGTTGCAAAAATATTTCCCTCTTTTGATTATTTTGTTTAAATATTTAATCTGCACACACAGAACAAGACATGTAGGTGAGATATTGGGAAAAAAAAAATTGAAAAAAAAAAAAATCCAATATCATTTTTAGAAACTTTTTTGGTCAAATATTCAAATATATATTTGTAATAAAACTTTTGAATGTAAATCAGATACTTCATAAATGAATTATTTATTTGCAGCAGCTTTTCAAAAGTAACAATTTTCCTGAAATTATTATGCAAAATATTATCTTCATAAAGGAAAAAAGATTAACCAAAGTATTTAAAACAAGTGTTATTCAGCAGTTTAAACTCAGACAAACTGAGCCACAATTTATGTCATATTTTAATATTTCATTCTTTGCTTTAGTTATTTTATCTGAATGTTTTTGCATGTGCATTTGCATGTGTCGTCTCTGTGCTGTTTTATACGTCACATGTTCTTGTGTTGTTATTTTAATTGTTTTGGTGGACGATAAAGTTGTCTTCTATTCTGATGATAATCGTTGGGGGAGATCAGTGAGAGTAATCAATTCATCCATTTAATGTGTACTAAGTAAGAAAACATGTTTAAAAAAATGCAAACATACAAAGATAATTGTGCTATAGTACAATTTTGGAAAAGAAGCTGATTGCCATGTTATCGAAATTCTGACGAGAAATATTTACAGGTCAAAGGGACTAAAGTGCAACACAAGACATCTACTGTAGTAAACTGTGATGAGATCTGCTCCAAACATGGTTTATCAAATGTAACACACACATCTGCAGATTAGTGTTTTCTCACTACTGCCAACTAACTTGTGTTACTCCCTAAAAACACACGTCATTTTCATCATTTTGAAGAAAAACATTGTCATAATCTTCCTCATGTCACATGGAGTAAACTACAAACAATATGTACTTTACATATTTGTGTTGTGATGTGAATATAATCTGAGGATAAAACACCACGCTTGGTATCAGGAAACCCTTTTGATGATATTACAAAACTGCGCCGCCTTCAAGCTAAAACCAAACCTGTTTCTCTAAGTTTGCAAAGTAAATGTTGACATGTGGAAGATGTGAGGTTTTCAGCAGACAGTGGTGCTACTGTACCAACTATTAGAGGGAGGCAAAGTGGAACAGAGCTGCACAACGAGAGCAAGACGAAGCCTAAGAAACATCGCCCTGAAACTTTCGGCCTCGGTGTCTGATTCCTAACCACCTCACCTCCAGGACGCCTGCCATCATATAGAGTCAAACGGATGAACAACTAGTGATAGATTCATTCAAACTGTTTAATGTTGTGCAGCAATCTCACAGGTCATTTCTTCAAGTATTTAAGATGCTTTAACTCCCAAACAAGTTTCACATCATGTCAAGTTGATTAAATTTGGTTATTCAAGTTTTAGCCTGACATGAATTTTCTTTTTAATCTCACTCAACAACCAAACCTGTGTGTTCATGCTCCTGAGGTCAAGTGTTTGCACAACAGTCACATGTTAATGCCTCTTGCAATTTTTATAAATCAAACCTGTCAACTTTTCTTTCTGTAAAATGACGTTTATCCTGCTTGGATTTCAGTTTTGTTACTGTTGTGTGTTTAATGAAAATCTTCCGTCGTCCTAAACTGGTTTCAGGAGCGAGGACAGGAAATGGAAGCGTAGCACTGGAAGATGAGAGAGGGGGAGATGGACAGGGGATGAGGAGAGGGAGAGGGGAGGTGAGGGGCTGAGTGACGGGTGGAGAGGTGGTGGTGTGTGTCTTAGACGAAGGGATGGAGGGAGTAAATCCTTTTCTTCATCATTACCTCGTCTCTGCCACTGCCCTCACCTTAATTAGTCTCAGAGCAGCTCGCCCGGCCAGAAGTCTGCCTCATCCCTCCATCCGTCCCTCTACCCCCTTCAAACCCCACCACCACCACCACCACCACCCCTCCCGCCTCATCCCTTTCACCTCCTTCTCTTTCTTCCTCTGCTCTCTCTTTTTCCTCCAGCGATTTCCACACTTCCTCTGTCTCTCTCTCGCGTTGTGCTTCATCTTCGTCTCTGTGGAAATTGACTGAAATACCAAACCCCTAACCCCACAATATCAACAGCTGTGCAGCTACACACACACACTCACGCAGCACAAAGAGTTTAATGTTGGTAAATACCGCAGACACACACACACACACACACACACACACACTCACACACACACATACGTGGCTGCTCCAGGCTTGGCAGCTATAAATACAGAGGATTGCAAAGAGGAGGAAACTCGGTTAAAAAGTTAAGTGGGGAAAAAAGCAGCGCGGTGAGATTGACACCCCGACGTCTCAGCTCTCTAGAGGCTAAATTAGGAGATCCACAGCTCCTCACATGCACACACGCACACACACACACACACACACACTGACAGACAAGCACACCTTGAGAGAACGCACACACACACACACACAAACTCACACAATTCTGTAAGGTGCATACACACCTGGGCGTGTACGAATGTGTGTGTGTGTGTGTGTGTGTGTGTGTGTGTGTGTGTGTGTGTGTCACGTCAGTCTCCATGGTCCCTCGCTCCTCCTCAGTCAGACACCGAGGGCCCATCTCCACTGTCCCTGTTTTCCCTTCACCAGCTGAATGTTGATGGCCACTGGGACATTAACGTGCTGGGAGAAGCTGCACATTAGATGCAGAAGCCGACTGGATCTGTGCTGTGTTGCCTTATTCTATCAAACTGGATATTAAAGTTGCTGATTGCATGATTGAAATAAATGAATTTTACAATCTTATAATTAAATTTCTACTTTGTTTCTCTCTATAATTGTGATCCAACCTCTTGTATATCTACTTCATGAAAGCTTACGTAGTATTACATACATATTTTATATACTTATAGTAGTATGATACATTATATTTGTTTCAAATACTCAGTCAAACATTTTACTTAGTTTCAGTTTGTTTGAAGGAAATGGAAAAAGAACGACGGTAGTTATTTACTGTCATCTGTGCGAAAGTAGAAAAAGTGAGAGACAACTACAGAAACTCCATCAACGCAAACTCTCAGGAAAGAAAGATGGACCCCAAGCGAAAAACTGTGTCAGCATCACAGTGTCCATCACTCGCACATTTATTTTTATTTATGTATATTTTGAAATACCTGACTAACAAACTGATTCAAATCTGGTCAGTTATTTCTCACGCTGTGCTCCTGTCATAGCTAAAGTTAACGGTCACTGTAGTAGTTTTGTAACTGTCTTTATCTATTTTGTTTGTTTTTGTCGCTGTGTCAAACGCACTGGGAGAATTATGAAGTTTGAAAACTGAAGCTGAGCTGCAGGCTGGACTCAAACCAGGGATGCATCTGTATCTTAAACCTTGACTGCATCATTTCAGTTGTTGTACAGTGTGAGCTAAAAGCAGAAAATGGACCTACGTGTGTTGGATTACAGCTCGACACATGCTGTTGTTGCAGTTTTTGCAAGAATTAGACCTTTCACATTTCCCTCATCAGCCGCTTTAAGAAGCGCAGGAGTTCAAATTCTACTTAATGCAGCAAATATTTAACCAATCTGTGTTTCAGAATGATAGATTTCCATCCATGTCCAAGTCAAACTGAAAATGCAACCACTCCAACTCATCCTCTGTGTGGAAACAGGAGTGTGAGCTTCAACCTGCAGGGGGTGCTGTTGACATTGAAGTGGCTCCATCTGTGACCTCTGATCCTGATGCTGTGTTTGCTCTGTTGCTGCAGAGCCTCCTGCTGCAGCCACTAGATGGCATTCAGGCTCTTCACAGACTGAGACCACAGCAAGCGACAGTCCTGCCTCCTCAGATTGACATCTTTAGGTCAATTTTGAGTCCAACCCACTGAGCAGTTAAAGCTCTGATGATTATATGAAGATTAATTATATTAGGGGGAAAAAAAAGATTAATTGAAATATTTATGAGAAAGTAGGTGATTTTTGTTTTGATGGTGTTTGGTGCAATCAAAAGATGATGCAGGAAATCCCACCTACAACTTCCCTTATTGTCGTCCCAGGGGCTGATGCACATCTTTAAGACATAAAGTCAGATTAGATACGACCCCAAAAAAGATCAAACATATTGAAATAATTTAAAGAAAATCTGAAAAAATAATCAATTAGTTGTTTAAAATAATAATAATGCCTCCAAGGCCACATTTGACCCAGCTTTTAATGTGTGAACCATATGTGTGCATTAGATTCTTCAACTGTATTTTAATGCATCCGTGTGTCTGTGTGTGTGTTTTCAGTTTAATACAAAGATAAGAAAGAAAAATGAAATAAGAAACAACAGAAGGAAAACATCAAACCATCTCTTAAATTCTACGAGAGGAGTATTACAGCTTTGTATGAGTATTTCATTTAAATACAGTAGTTGAGTGCCCGCACACACTCACTGACACACACACACACACACTCACTGACACACACACTCACTGACACACACACACACTCACTGACACACACACACACTCACTGACACACACACATACGCACACATTTGCACACACACATGCAGAAAGAGACAGCAACTATTCAGCCCATTCTTGCGTAAATCACTTGGCCTCAGGGCTCTCTTAACCCTTTCTCTGTGTGTGTGATTGAGTGGTTGAGTGTGTGTGTGTGTGTGTGTGTGTGTGTGTGTGTGTGTTAGATGTCCCTTTGAAAACAGTAATGCTGGTGGACAGTATAACCGGCTGCTGTGATGATGCTGCATAAGTTTCCACTGTGTCTGTGTGAAATCTAATGCACCATCTAAACTGTTTGGGCAAAGATCCAAAAACACACACAACAAATAAGCATCAGGATGAAGTTAGTTTGCAGTAATAACATACAAACTCATTTCACACTGAGACTTAATATTTAAGCAAAATACTATATAAATTTGGACAATTTATATTTAGTGTAGAATATAAAATAATTTGTTTTCAATGTGAAATAATCTGAATAATCTGGAGAGTTAAATATAACATACTTTGAACAAAGCATAAATATTTTTGTGATTAAACCTTGTGATAAAGTCCAAAAAAGTTAAACAAAAAACAGAATACAATCATTTACAAACAAACTGTTTACTGACAACAGTTTTACAAACTCTTCCTGAGTCCATGTGTTAATCTCCTTTATCCAACCCTGTGTTCACAAAGTGTTGAACCTCTCTCCATCCTCGCTTGTGAACAACTGAGTCTTTCCAGGATGAACCTTTCATACCCAATCATGATCCTATCACCTGTTACCAATGAACCTGTTTACCTGTGGAATGATCCAAACAGGTGTTTTTGGATCAGTCCACAACTTTCACAGTCTTTTGTTGCTCGTGTCCCAACTGGTTTGAAACATTTTGCTGCCGTCAAATTCAGAATTTGTTTTGTTGTCTGAGACCTAAATTACATTATGTTCATCTGACAGATGCTTTCATCTAAAACAACTTACAATAAGTGCATTAAAACTCAAAAGTAACAAGAACTGGATGTTGTGAAGAACTGTAAGTGCAACCATCCCAAATAAACATGTGTGTTAGAGAACTACAGCACAAGTACAATCAAACCGACGTTCACGTACTATCAAGGGAAGAGAAAGTAACATGTGAGTGTAATCAACGCTCATAATACTTTACAAAAACTTGGAAGTATCCAGAAAATGTTCTTCGTGAATTCACTCCACTTTTGTTGACAGTTGGTTCATCAGATCACTGAGCTACAAGTTAACTTATATAAAAATCAAAATAATGATGATAGTGTCCTTTAGGAAGAGAGAGACTGTAGATATATTGTTTTGTCTAATGTTTTTTTCTTTATGTTAGTGCTTCTTTGTCTAGGTTATTATATTTTTCACATTGAATTAAACTTCCTGGATTTATCGAGAAAATACAACAGTGGAGGTTTTGTGTTTATTATATGGCTCGACTGCAATTTGTTCTGTTTAGCTTCTAGATCAACACTTAAATTCAACCTGCTGTATAAACATCATATAGACATTTTCAAACAATAAGAGACAAATTCAAAAAGAGTGTTTTATGTCTGTTGATACTTTTCTGATCTCAGTAACTTTCAAACCTTGTATATTTGACTTCCTCCATTATGCCTGAAACAATCAAACAACCAGACTGTTGATTAGATTAAATCAAAATTACATTTACTTGAAAGTTGTTGTAATCAATTTAATTGAAAGTTACAGTGGAATGTAGACAATTTCTCACAAATTGAATTACATGATTCAGTGTTAAAGATGTGTCTAAAATTGTACTAAAATTTTTTAAGTACATTTGTACATATTGGCTTATTTTACATTGTGCATATTATACTGTATTGTACTGTACTGTAGTTATTCTACTGTGTATTATTGGCTCTGTCCATACTGTTTATATTATAGTTACACTACTGACACATTATAGCTTCAGTTGTACTGTTTTTTTTTTGCACCATAGCACATGTACTTTACTTGCTCTGGTAAATGACAGGACAGTTGAGGCTAATCTAATCTAATTTAATAAGTGATCTAATGTTGACCCTGAGCACAACTGTCCTCCGAAAACTTGAAAACACAAACACAAAGTTAGACCACAGCACGCTGAGAGCTTCAAACATCATTTAGAGGAAGCTGAAAGTTTCTTTAACACGTTCACTTCACACAAGCTCTCAGAAGTAAAAGTCTCATTAATAACTGGGCTGGATGGTTTTGTGACTGGGTGGAGGAGGAAAACCTGCACTGACCGAGCCAGAGCGGAGTCAGAGATCAGACATGTTGGCTGTCGGCAGCAAGAGGTTTTACTTAAAGGGAGCAAAAAAAAAAAGTATGCTGGTATTGGCATCACACACACACACACACACACACACACACACACACACACACACACACACCGACCGACTTCACTATCAGCAAGTTGTCTCAGGCTTGCTGAACCCCCGTAATGCTCCTATTAGCAGCTTCAGTTAAAATGGCATTTCATCAGGCAGCTGACAAGTGAATTATCTCTCCCTTTTTCCTCCCTATTTCCCTGCCTCTCTCTCTCTCTCTCTCCCTCCCTGCCTCTCTCTCTCTCTCTCTCTCTCTCTCTCCCTCTGTCTGTCTGCCTCGGTCTCCCACTCTCCCCCCGGCTCAGTGACAGTAGCCTTAGGCCTGAGATAAAGAGGAGGCGCGCGGCGCTCGGCGCTCTCACACACACTCGGCAGAACTGAAGTGACATCCTGTCAAAACAATAGTTTACTACAACAGGAACTTGTGTGTTCTGTCAGACAGAGGCTGAACTTCAACTTTGGGACATATAGATTCCTCTTTCATATTGATCTCCCCCCACTTTGTGTGTGTGTGTATGTGTGTGTGCGAGCATGTGTTTCATTTGGGCCAGTATACTTGGATCCCAGCCCAGAATCAGAGCGTGTGTGTGTGGATTAAAAACTCAGAGGACAGTTTAGATACTGTTCATCATACAAGCGTCTGTAGTGCTCTAGGGAGGAATTGCCATCGTTGACAAATCTCCTCCAGAGCTCATCTGCACTAGTGAAGATTTTCTCTGCCGCTTCTGTTTCTCGCTTCTAAAAAATATGACTTCCCATTCCTGCTTTATACCCAGTGGTGCAGCTGAAGGTACCTGCATGCAGCTGTGTGGAGGAAGAGCAGCGAATCCAACCTTTTCAGCTCGTGTCCCTGTTTTAAAATGACCGCTTGTCACGTGTTGCATGAGTTTTTTTTCCCTTTCTTGGATGGTTTCATATAAAGACTTTTAGGTCTAAAGAGGTGAAACTATGCAGGATTTCAAAAACAAGATTCAATAAAAGTCTGAAAAAAGATTTACTCGACATCATGTGGCCCTTCAGATTTATTTTGTGACCCCTCGGGTGGAGAACCACTGGAGCAACATAAATTCACATTATCTGCAAGACCAGTTTTCTTCCTGTCATTTTTGCCAAATCAATCTGTGTGTGAGATTAACAAATGATATATCACGTTTATTTATCTCCTCTTCATGATAGAGGAGTAATAAGTCCTGAGATCACTTTGTGCAGAACGGGATCGGGAACATATTTCAAAAACTGATCGTATGAGTGAAAGAAAGGCTTTGAAAGAAAATCTCCAACCTCGGTCTGTTAAAGTTGCCTCTATGCCCCAGTTGAGAGGTCTGATCTGTAGCCACCAAGGGGCGCTGTAGAACGGGGTGCAGAAGGGTGGAGGCACCCCGGTGTACATCCCTCAGCCTGGAGAGGGAGAACGAAAGACCGTGACCCTTGATGATGACCTCTGGGGGTCGATCAGGCAGAGGGATTTTATTTTGAAGGAATAACACAGTCGTTTCCTTTACACCTCTGGTATTTGAAAGAACCCGACTAACAGCTAATCTGAGTTTAACCAGGTTTCATGCAGCTCACTTTGTCATTTAACTGATGGTGAGCTAGTGAACTAGGAGGCATTCAAGGACACTATGACAGGACACTCCATTATAGGACCAACCTACAATAATCATACATCACATAGACTAACAAGATGTTGTGCTACACATACAGCTCCACACTTCTTCTGTTTTAAGTCTCTCACGCATCATATTTGTCCTTTCATCCACACAGTGATGAGGCCTACAAACCTCGTCTGCAGTGGCAACAACAATATCTCTTCTGGTGGTGAGTTCAGGGACGGCACGAGCTCCCATTTCTCAACCTTTTTCCTGGAAAACACTCCGGATTGTCAGTTCCACCTCTCCCTCGCTCTTTCTAATCAGAGGAGAGGTTCGGAGGCGGAATGATGCAGGAAATCGAAGCTGACGATGTCGGTTCGCAGCGGATTGTAAATTAACCATGCACCTTCAGCAACAATAGGCGAGAGAAGGTGTGTTTCGGCGGTTTGTATGTGCAGCGTTGTGTGATTCGGAGGGTATAATTGCGAAGTTGGTCAGATGGTGAAACCGCACATACACACACACACACACACAAAAACAAGCACAAAGAAAGACCCCCACACATGGACAGACAGGAACAGACAGAGAGACAGACACATGGATCCATATATAATATATTCGTGTGTGTGTGTGTGTGTACGCACAGGCAGAAATATATGATGTGTGTGTGTGTGTGTTATGTGTGTTACGTGTGTGTGCGCTACCTGGCCAGCAGTGGTAACAGGCTCTGAGGCCTTTAATGGGATTTAGCCCGAGGCTGTTTTATTAAGATGTCGGCTTTCCCTGCTGCCTCTGCAGCTGACACCATTCCCCACTGATACCCCCTCTCCCCACCAACCCTCACCCCCTCCACACACCAGCCTCCAAGCTGCACCCCCCCATCACACCCAGCCTTCACCCCACGCAAATCCCCTCAACTGTCACCCCCACCGTCCCCCCTCCTTGCCCCGATGCCCCCTCTTCCACACTGTTCTACACCCTATAATGACCCTGCCAACGCCAAATACCCCTACCCCACCTCGCCCCCTCCCCGCTCCTCACACCGTCTCTCTGCTGTTTTATTCATTTTATTTTTGATGTCGGGACTAATTATCGGTAATTTTCATAAAAAAGATTCAAAAGTAAAGAGAGAAAATGTATCTAATATTTTTTTCCCTGTTGCTGCTCCGATTCTTTAATTTATTTATTTACTCGTTCTTCACCCGCTGACGTGATGTAATAGAAAGTGAGAGAAAACTCTTGTCAATCTACGAGGGGTCAACAACTAAGTGAGACCCACAGGCAAACCAAAGAGCGATGGAGTCGACTCCTCAAACAAACCCGGAGTCTCGTCTGTCTAATCCTCTGTCAGCGAGCTGCACCTGAGCTGTGGTTTGATGGTTTGACTCAGCGCTCGCAAGATTCACAAATCTGCAGTTTCCCAGACTGATGCAGTTACGATCTGATCATTTTCAAGCAGCTCCGGTTCTATACTGTAGCTTCGGCCCTCATATTGCATAACTAGTGTGTGTGTGTGTGTGTGTGTGTGTGTGTGTGTGACAGGCGAGGTTTCATCACAGGGCGGTTTTCAGGGTGTCTCTGAGTTTACACATAAGTGGGGAGGTTCAAATAAAAGTCACACAACTGAGAGCAAAGCTGCAGCTTTTGGTTTGACTCATTACTGTCAGACTTTATTACACTTCATGCTCCTTTTACTGTATTTCCACAGTTTGAACCCCTGAATGTTGATGGTGTAAACTGTATGAGGTGTATGAGGTGTTTACTCAAGTGAAAGTACAAGTACCACAGTATAATTACTCTATTACAAGTTAAAGTGCCGCATTCCAAATTTGACTTTACTAAAGTATAAGGAGCAAAATTTAAGAGTAGAATATTTTTAGGTTTAGTTTATTATTACATGTTTTATTATGCGATTATACATTTAATACATTCATAGATAAAAAGCCTTTTAATGTTGTAGCTGGTTGAGGTGGAAATTATTTTAACTGCTTTTAACTACTATAGGATAATCGTATGTTATACCTTTGTAAAGTAACTGTAACTACAGATAAATGTAGTGGAGTAAAAAGTACAATATTTTCCTTAAGTACAAGTATGAAGATGCATAAAAAGGAAATTAAAAACAAACATACTATTATAATATATTATTATAGATTATTATAGTATTTGAGTAATTGTACTTAGTTACACTTTTTGTTTGGCAGATAGTGGACAGAAGAAGCTGAAGTCTTTACTGTGATCAATCAGCCAATCAACAGAAAATTAATAATTAGTAGTTAAGAGAGCATGAGCGAATTACTTTCTTCAGTATGTCAGATGATGAAATCAAAGTGAATTCTGAATTACCATATTACACTACTAATAATATTAGTGTAAGGAGTCGTGCTGTGTGTCCAGCTCTGATGGTATTACGTGGTACCACATATTCTTTGAGGCTTGTGTGGATGGTATTAATACTTGCACATCTTTAAAAGGTGAGTGTGTGTGATTGGTTTATAATAAATTAACCATTTTGGTCATTTATCAAGCAAAAATGCTAAACGTTTGCTGTTTCCACTATATCAAATGACAACTTGATTTTATATCCTCTGTTTTATATCAATTTAATGTAAAAATCTAAAAATTGTTGTTACTATAATTGAAAGTGAAAAAGTAAGAAAAAAGTAGAAATGTACTTCCTGTTTTTTTTTTGGCAGATCTGCCCTTGAACTACATCCTGAGTTTGTATTAAAAGATATCACAATGTTTCATAATTTTTGCATTTTCTTTTGTTATTTCAACTCAAAGTTTTAAGTCACCTGACCAGTGTCCCTCATAGGCCACCGTACCTGTAAGTGACCAGACAGTTCCTTCATGTACGTTCTTAAAAAGTGGACCGGGACTGATGAGAAAACAAATGTGTACGTGCTGTGAAGTAATGGTAAATATCTTTGAGCATTAATCTGTTTGTGTGTTATGTTATAATTGAAAGGAGTTCGGCATTAATTGGCCTAATGTTCAACACAGATAAATTATCTCATGGCAGCAAATAAAACGCCCCAAAGAAACTCCTCTGAAAGTCAGATCAAGCGATCAACAAACGCCTCGTGAGAAAAAGTGAAATTCTCACACACTCACCACTTAACTCTATTTTGCGTTCACTGTCATCTTTTCCTTCTTTATGGCAGTTTGGTTTTTACAGGCACACCCTCCCAACAACACTTCCTCTACTATCACACTTCCCCTGGAAACACTTAGCCCCGATCCTTCCCCCTTAACAGAGCCGACAGCGGTGACTCTGTCTTCCCTGGGCCCTGGACCTCTAGGCACTTCCCCTGACTGCTGCCTCCCAGGTACTTACTTCCTGTGCCCCATACCCCCCAGCTCCCACCCTAAGGTCCCACCCCCCGCAGGCGCTGGTGCAACTCTAAGAACATCGACGACGAGGCTCGGCTTTGTACTCGCTTGTACTGCTGGTAGCGTCTAGCTGCTGATATTCCGGCTATTGATGAATGTCATGATGTTGAAGATGACGATCGAGCTCAGGCCTCGTGACGCCGTAAAACATTTAACCGGTGCTTTGGCTGCGTACCCGCCGAAGCATTTCTTTGTCTGGATGGATGCTCGCTCCGAGGGAGCGTCGGTGCACGCAGGAGTGCACGAGTGTGTGTTTGGGTTTACGCAGCCTGTGAGTGTGTGTCTGTGTTTATGTGTGTGTGTTTAAGTGTGTTTTCTTCTGGCCCGGTCTTGAGTGCTTTTGCTGTTTTTCCCTGGCAGGTTGTTCTGATTGGCTGGCCCTGGGGAAAGGAGATATCATGTTTAGCCCCAAACCAACATGCATCCCTCATCCACCATCCACTGCTGCCACGATCCTGACTGACTGTGTGTGTGTGTGAGGGAGAAAGCAGGAGAGAGAGTGTCAGAGGGAGGTCTGTGCGTTCAGGCGATCACACACTCTGCTCTTTCTGCTAAAGTGCTTCTCGTCTTCTTGGCGAAGGCTGATGAGGTATGACATCACAGCACTTTGTTTTATCTTTAAAAGATGAGCAGGGAGGCCTTCACTTCCCCATAATGAGGCCGAGGTGCCCACAGAATATATGGAAAGTGTGTGTGTGTGTGTGTGTGTGCCCGTGCTCGCTCACACTCCCGCTTCCTAAGTCGTCTTTGCGTGCGAGCGATGTGCATAGGTGTGGGTGTGCTTCTGGTTTTTTGCACACTCTCGCTAACACCCATTTTACCCATAACCCCTGGCATTTCCTGTCCTGAAGCCATGTGTCAGACCTCATTGGCTACCGCATCAATAACACCGCGCTCACTCAGCTCCCAACACCACATCGGCAACATATCACGTAGCGCCGCTTTGACCGATTATCTCTTTCTTTTCATTTCTGCAGCGGCGGTGATCGGGGTTGATTTGGGTTTTGTTTACACGTCTGCCCCCGGTGTTGATCCAGCGCGGCTCAGGGACGGACCTCATGTGGATGACTTTAGAATTTCATGATAAATTAATACTATATACCAAAGTCTTATTCTGATGCTTGATTTGATGCTGATATTTTTGGATCAGCCAATATTGTTTGCAGATATTCAATATGTTTTGATCATTTTCATGCACATACGCACATTTTTAATGCAAATCGAGCAACTGACAACTGAAACTGAAGACAAAGGTCAAAACATTGTCTGTCATGTCCGCTTAACATTTTAGAAGTACTGGTTCTTCTAAAAATGATCAAAACATGTTGAATATTTGCACAAAATATTGGTTGATCATTTACTTTTAAAGAGAAATCAGTCACGTGCTGAAGTCATGACTGTGATCTGGTGCTTGTCACTGATTTTTACAGCCATTTTATTGTAACATTATTTGTGTTTTGTGCTGTTCATCATTCAAACAGCATTTAATGAGACACCAAAACTTTCCATTGTTGCTGTTATTGCAGTCACTACTAGTACTACTATTATCCATATTATCCATATTTAAACCACACCACCTGGACCAGACCAGATTCTCAGATTTTTTTGTGAATATTATTTTGTATTTGTCTCCAAAAGTTCCTCTTTCTCTGCGGCCACATGCTGTTTCCATCTCTACTGAAGTGTGCACACATTCATATTTATCTCCGGATTTGTTGTGTGCGATGAAATAAACAATAAGCAGGGGGTCGTTTGAGGCGGGATGCACGCAGACACCTCAGAAAGCAAATTAAGTCCGACCATGCCCGTTGCTTTATAACGATAGCATGTTGCCACATACGCTCCTGAAAATATATTGATGCGGTGCACAAGCAGCAACTGCTGTTCGTTCTCACTGATTTGATTACTGGACTCTGCAGCAAAGTTCAGTTTGAACTTATTCCTATAGGAGGAAATTATAAAGGAGTATGGAGCCTTGTTTTGATGAGTTGGATTGTTCAATTAAGAGTTAACACACACTTGTACTGACACAAGAACTGAAAGAGTCACATTTTAAGAGTCAGAGACAAACCTTTGAAACTCCTATTATAAGATACTTATAATAGGAGTTGGTTGGTAATATTATCAGTGATGATGTTTGGGAGAATTTGCTCTGCAGGCCGATGTATCTGAGCTCATCTTACAGCCGGGAGTCTCCTTGCTCAAGGGCACATGGTTTGAGGCAGGAAGAAGCTTTTCCTCCTCCATGCAATGATTTTTCCTGCCTGAATCATTGCTGCTTCTGCAACATGTAAACACTTGCTGTCGTACGATCTCGCTCTGATTCTGGCTTCAACATCTTATTCAAAGTCTTTTTTTTTTTACTGGACGGAACCTGCTGCATCACAAAAACGACCCAAATCCCAACATCTGAAAATTGTCAAAACAATGTGATTAAGTGTTTAACTAAGAGAAAAGACATAGAACAGAACAGCAGTTAATAAAAAATAGATGCCAAAAAAAAAAAAAAAAAGAGTATGCTATTGGCAAAAGATGTGTGGTCCAAACATGTCTTGCTCCTAATCCTCATGGGAAGCTGGTGCACGCTGGCTTCCCCGATGTGTGTGCCATGTTGCCAGACGTGGCGGTAGCTGGCTAACGCGGCTGTGTGTGTGATTAAGCAGCGTTAGCCGTCATTAGCCTCTGTGCACCAACGCAGCGGCAGAGTGCAATTAACCCGCTAATCCGGCTAATCCACTAATGGAGCTAATCTGATAGACTGGAGAGAGGCTTTTCAATAGGCCTCTTTCTCTGGGAAACACACACACACACACATGGACATGCATGCATGCACACAGCAGCTCTCTCTCTCTCTCTCTCTCTCTCTCTGCAGCTTTCAAACACATTTGCACACACTGCTTCAAACACACATTCACAGTCAGTCCGGGTTAAATCCAGTGTGTCCACCACCAGTGAATTAGAGGGGCAGATCCGTCTCCCAGACATCTCGCCCACAGCCATTAGTCAGCCCGGGGCCTCTGTCACACACTGACCACAGAGAACACGAGAGAGGAGGAGGAGGAGAACGGACGGATAACGAGAGGGAGAGAAAGACCAGTCTTCTTCCCCCCCGTGGTAATTTTAAAGCCTGGTTTTAACAAATGCCACCTCCTCAGTGTGATGATATCATGATATCCATGAAACACACACACTTTAGAGCAGACATGAGGTTTTTATTCACTGCTGCTCAAAGGCTCTGTTTTCATTTACTTTGAAGTCTGACGCAGAAAAGAACTTCAAATCTTTCATTTCTAATAATAATAATAATAAAAACTGATTTCACATACTTTCCTGTAAAAACAGTAGCTGATAGTGCTGAATGTGCCGTGCAGTCACTTGTCCTATGACATGATTGTGTCCGAGCTAATCGAGCTAACTAACTAATGTCATGCTACAGATTACAGTTTTACAAGTCAAGCTATGTCCATGTTCACTGCAAAACAACACATGCAAAATCATTGTTCAGCCAGATACTGGTGTAAAGTTGATGCATCACTCACTACATATCATATCAAAACACAATGAAATTGATATCATGGATGCATCCCCCCTCTGGGCCAATCAATAACCATGTCACTGTGTTTTGACCTCTGGTTGCGTCGCCCTCTTTGGGTTAAACAGTGTCAGAATCAGTCAGAGGTGAGGTTTTATTCTACAGAGTAAAACGTGTCACTGATAGTAAGACAGACCTAAACAAACATGTACACAAATACTAAACCAGTTAATCTCTCATTTTGCCAGATATGTTTCCATTTACCTGATTGCATGTGCATTTACAATTTGTGCATAAAAACTTAAGAGGAGGTGCAAGAAATTCAAAAAACAACACTGAAATATTGACTTTATATTTAGCTGAGGTGGAAAAATTGCTGTATTAAAAAAGACAAGATGCTATAAAGATTGATGAAAAAATATTTATCAACTGCAGTTCCTACTTCTTCTTACTCTACTTTAGACCCAGTGGACCCCAACTCGGCCCTCACAAGAAGTCCTGAGATAAACACAACCACATATTTCTGTTATATAAATTATGCTTTTGTCTAAGTTTTGCTTTTTTCTTATAGTGAAATATTGGATAGTTTCACCTTCTTCGGATATCTAAAAACATGACAAATAAAATAATAAGAGAGGGAATATTAAGATGAATTTATCTCGATGCGAAGGCCAGAAAACTGTAATGAGAGTCACAAGTCAACATTTCTTTATTCTAAAGGGTCACAAATAAAAAAAACAGATAGAAGCTACTGTCATGGACGTTCATGCATTCATGTCATGCTACATAAGAAAAAGCAGCGAAAACACAAATGCAATCTTTTGTGTGAAGCACCAATTAAATTCCTCTATGTATCAGATATGTCTAATTATGCAATCTTGTCACATCCTCTGCAACATACCTGCATCAAAGTAGTCGATCCATCTGGTAAATTTGATTAAGAATTGTGCAAAAGTTAAAGAAAAACTGAATCTGCTGTCTCAGACCTGAGAACCAGAAGTAGAGACGTTACACACGAGTGGAAAATTATTTAATAATTCACACTCATCGTGCTTTCACAGTGACGGCCCAGTGAATGTCGGCAAACATGAAATCCTCCCCCAAAGAGTCGCCACATAGGCCGAGACGTGGTGTTATCAGGAGGTAAACGGGAGGCTGAATAATCCACGAAGGGGTGACATCTTTTTTCATCTTTTTTAATTAATCCTCAGTGGAGTTGTGGCAAATCACATGTGAACCTTTCCCTCTCTTTGCCGGCGACGAGAGATGGTGGGAAACGCTCGCTTCTAAAAACTTCGAGAGCTAAAAGGCAGAAAGGGCAAAGAGGCATTTTTTTTTTTTTTCCTACACACATTGTTTCGGTTTATACATTGTCTTTCCTTTAATTTCCTTTACTCCTCTTCCTCTTTCTTTCCCTCCAGCCTGATTGTTGCGATGTGGTTTTCGGGGCTGTTAAAGTAGCCAGGAGACATTTTGAAAGGCTGGTTGAAGGAAGATGGAGGTCACTCGTCTGTCTCTGGCTTCAAACACTGACCTTGGCTGCTAATGATGCTAATGATGCTAACTGGGCTAATGACAGCTCTGTGTGTGTGTGTGTGTGTGTGTGTGAAAGATAGAGTAAGTGTGCCTGTGTGTATGTACATGAGTGTGTGTGTGTGTGTGTGTGTGGGGAGCATGTGAAAGTATCATAATCAGAGCCGCTAACGCTAATGAGCTAGCCCTTTGAAGAGAACCGCCCGGCGAGGGCCCCACTCCTGCCAACTCATTAGCTGACCTGAGGAGTGCCTGATTAGAATGCTTTTGATGAAAATTTCAAGGATTTTCTAAAAAAAAAAAAAGAAAAAAACTTAAAAATTTTGTGAAGTGAGATAAATATTGCACTAGTCTTTTTTGGGGGGATGCGGGGGGTTGCGGTTGATGGGGAAAGTGGGAGGTCATTTACTAAGAAGACTTCAAAGGGCCCTCTGAAGAGTGCTGGATGAGATTGATTTGCTGTTTTTATTGGCGATGAAATGTACAAATATGTTTAATGGGAGGAGAGAGCGGGAGAATGTTTCCTTTCACTCTTCAAACGCCCACGCGTCATCCCTGTCTCTATTTCTCTCTCTCAAACACACACACACACACACACACACACACACAAATACACACCCTCGCTGATGAGTGTACGTATACACACACCTTCCCGCCTCTGTGGAAGTCAACAACTCCTTTGCTGCGGTGTAAGAGTGGCACAGACATGAGAGGCAGCGTGGGTAAATTAGTCTTCAGGAGAAAGCGAACAGGACAGGTTGCTCGGCGCCGAATCGCATTTCTTTAAAGCCGAGAGACAAACTACACACACGGCGGCGGCGCAGTCACATCACCTCTCATTTCACAGCGTGAGGAGAGAGGCTGGATCAAAGTGAGAAGATGCCAGGCCTTTACGCGAGAGAAGGGAAATTGTCTGCCGTGCGCCGCCGTGACAGTAAAGTATTACAGCCTTTGGTATGTTGACCAAAGGAATCTGTTTCCATCATGTCGTATTGTTCACTTTGCATTAAATGCTGTGAGCAAAACTGCAGCTTTTATCACCTTAAGCACCTGTTGACTCAATGTGGTGAAGATGACAGTGAAAACAACAGCTTGCTGTATTGTCGCTTCATGTAGTCTGCGAGGCTGCGCTGAGACTTTCTGAACACAACGGAATGTGAAAAAGGTAGAAAAACACGTTCTCTCTTCATCCCTTTTTGGGCAACATGAGGTGGAAATTATGACTCTTATAATTAAATTATGAAAACTTTTTCAGTTCAGTTTAAAGACGACACCTCTATTATCATGATGACCTTTGTAGATTTGGTAAAACTTTTAACAATAAAATATGGCGACATACAACATCGTGGCTAAAGGCATCAATGAAAGGAGCTCAGATGCAGAAAGTTCAGCTTGTTCATGTAGTGAACATCTCTTCCACACATGCATTTCCTCAGATGCAATGAGCCAACTATCGTTTTAGGGTTCAGTCATATCAGCAGTTATAACAGCAAGGTTTCAAAATAAATGAAATGGAATTGCATGCAAATGTAGTGATAAATAAAGTGCATGTTTTACACTGTAGTTTTTGCATTTTGTTTGATTGACTTTTGGTGATTTGCACCCAAATGTCTTGACAGCGTTGACCTTTAAGAGACCCAGAGAGTCCAAAATGGAAGAAACAATCATATTAACTGTGAGTGTGAAAAGTAAATCCAATAAAGCTCTTTTAGTCTCCGTCCACAAAGGAAACAAGCCACAAATAACTTTAACCAGTGCACAAGCCAGAAGCGTCCAACAGGTCACCGAGTTTTCAGCACCACTTACCTTTTCGAGGAGAAGGTGATGCAGCAGGAACAACAGTTTTCCATCTGTAACCACAGTGTGTTGGAAGTCTGAAAGAAAGCAGAAGCACAGGAGACGACACAGTTAATGCAGTAAATCCAATCCTGTCATATGAGGCTCCATTAAAACATTAACAAACAAAATCAGAGGGACAAACTCAGTATGATTTTGGTATAATTGCATTTCCATCAAGTACAACTTTGCAACACCTTTTGCTTTTCAGAAACTGCAGTACGTCTGGATTATGCAGATCAATGTTGCCGCTTCTTTAGACTTATAAACATATTTGAATCCATTATGGTGGATAAATATTTGTTAAAGTAAAATCGTCTCTGAAACAATTTCCTATCTGAAGTTTTGAGAGTGTTGGATGTTTGACTCCAGGTAGAACCCAAAACCCACTTTCCAAGAACTTCAGGAAGCTAAGGTGCAGTGATCTGGAGTGTGTTTCCATCAGTCTGTGTGTGTGTGTGTGTGTGTGCACATGTTTGCCTGTCTGTCTGTCTTTGGGTTATGTATGTGCATGTGTTTCTTTCTTTGTGTGTTTGAGTTGCAGCAGTTCAGGCAGGCAGAGAGCTGGATCTCTCATAGTGAATTTGGACAGACTGGAGTCTGAGAGGCAGTTCAAAGACCACAGGCCCACAGGCAACAACCAACACTCAGACCGCTGCCTGTGTGTGTGTGTGTGTGTGTGTGTGTGTGTGTGTGTGTGTGTGTGTGTGTGTGTGTGTGAGGGAGAGTGAGAGAGAGCTTTTTGGTCTGTGTGTGCATGTTTTTGTCTTGACATGTGCGTTGATTTGCTTGTGTGTGGTTTTGCCTTGATGGTGCGTACGCTGAAGCGCTTTTATTTTGAAATAGTTTCACTCCATATCCTCACACACACATAACATTAACAGCTCAGCCCAGGACAAACATATACCGCATTAGCATGGGCGCGCCATTTGCTACAGACACCCTCAACAGCTGTCCTGGGCTCTGACCCCGCTGTAAGTTATGCACGAACGCTGGCGCCAAAGAAACACCAAATAATTAATTATAAAAATATTTCCTGCTAATTGTTGGGCTGTAATTAATGAGCTAACCTTTGGAGAGAGGGAGAGGAAGGTGGAGAGGGAAATTATTCATGTCGTGTTTGCATATATGAATATGCAAAAGATAATTATCCCCTCCGAGGAGGGACAAAAAAAATGGCCCAATGTCTCTATCTGAAGCGAACTTACCGCCGTGCACACACACACACACACACACACACACACACACATGATCACACACTTTATTCTCTTTCTATCTCCAATCTCTCTCTTCCTGTTTGTCACTCTGTATCTCTTTCTTTATCTCTTCAACACACTCTGATGGCGGGTGGCTCTGAGCAATGCACAATATTAAATGGAAGAGTCTTTTTCTTTTGACGAATACGACAAATGGGGATATAACCTCTGGCTAATTCCTACTGGAAGCGGCTCTGTGTTGTCAAGACTTTATCCCCAAAGTGATGTGGAGGCTGACATCAGTTACACGCTGACACACGGGTCAGTGTCAGCGAATCGATGCACACAAATGTGTTTGTTGAGCGTTTTTCGCTCTAAAGTTGTTGGTTAAAAAAGCTGTGGGAGGAGTTTATAAAAAAAAAAATCACCTGCTTGTTAAATGAGTTTTGTCCCGTTGTTCAGTCGATCGTCTGACACACCAACATCCTTTATTGTGGATCATTGGCTGCAGCGGTGAGTCGCAAAAATTGAAATTAAATGGGTTTATTTTTGGGCTGATTTCTCGACTGCGCGTTCATCCGCTGAGCCATCACTTCACGATGCAAACAGAGAAAGTAAGCCGAGTCCCTGATGGTTCAACACAGCAGCTTTACATTATCTTATGAAAAGTTAATTTAATATTACTTAACATAGAGTAGCCTTTCATTTTCTCCATTTTCAGAGATCGGTGCTTGAACTTGGACTTCTTATTTTATATGCCTTATAAAGTCTGACAATGCTCGAACAGTCACCTGAATCTCCTATATCCTGACTTACGTGATGCATTTTCAACAGAAATATACGTATATGTTGATTTATGTAACTTCATAGACAACCTCCACGACTGTCATAAAGTGTGGCCGGATACGTTGGTGCTGTTTTTCTCCACTTCCTTAAGGAAAGCTGACAGAAAATGTGAGGATGTATTATGACTTCTGATTCACATGTGAGATGTTTTTACTGTGGGAAGGAAATAAAGGTACTCATGGTTTAAGTGAAATGTTAAATGCACACGGGAATAATAACACATTAGAATTAAAAGGGTAAAAAAAAAAGCCACAAATACAAAAACTTAAGGAGCCGTCAACTTTTCAACTATTTGAAAATTTCTTCTCACAAATTTGTGAATATCACATCAGTGCATCATTCAAATGCACTTTTTCCATGAGCACAACTCTATTTGATTTTAAAATTGCACTTGATGTATGTATGAAAAAGCAGAGGCCAAAAAGAGGTCGCCCAAAAACTGTTTTTAATGATGCACTATTTCAGCCTTCAAGGTCTTTGTCAGGAAAACCTCCACGTGAACAAAGAACAGACTTTATATTCAGACAAATGCTGTAGTGTAGTAACGCATGTGTGTGACGTGTATCACACCCACAGTTTGGCTGACACGAGTTTTGGAAGGCCGGTGTGTGTGTGCCCTGCGTGTGTCCCTGAAATGTCCTGATAGTTCATCAGTTTACACTCAGACCTCTTTGTTACGTCTTGTGTGTGTGTGTTCTCAATGTGAAAGTGTGTGTTAGTGCACATGTGAATCTGCTGCTGGTCTGGTCTGTGGTTTCAGGTTGGAGTTTCCATTACAAATTCTGATCACAGTCTAACTGACCTTTCCCTGTGTGTGTGTGTGTGTGTGTGTGTGTGTGTGTGTGTGTGTCAGACAACAGACTGTGCATATCATATCCGTTGCCCACATTGATTCTTTAGGTTGGCTGAGGAGAACAGTAGCTAATTGAATAGATGAATAATATATTTCTGAATAATAAATGAATGTTTTGTTCTGGTGCCTCTCAGCAAGAGAAAGAAATTACCTCTCAGGTGGGATGAGCGCTGTGTGTGTGTGTGTGTGTGTGTGTGTGTGGTCTCATTAGCTTTAATGCATTACCATACAGAATAGATAAGGTATGATGTGATCAATGCTAATGATGAGCAGCAGACCATCGGACACCAAAAGTATCGATCTCTGTAGGCACACACACACACACACACACACACGTTGTTGTAAGGACACACACACACACACACACACACACACACACTGAACAGACCACACTGACCTGCAGCTACCATGGTGGTTTTGCATGCAGTACAAAGTTGGCATATTCAGATGAAAGCTCTCATGCCTTTGGGCATGCTAACCGATCTGAACGGGTGCATATGGTCCTCAGGATGCCTTCATCTCCTGATTCGCTCTCTTCTTCTCCTGTGGTGCTGCCACCACACCACAGACTCCGCCCCTCTGCTGTCAACGCTCATCAATAAGAAATAGACCTGCATACCTCACTGACCACGGCTCACAGACACACACACACGCACACACACACACCAGCAGTCATTGTTGTGGAGGTGCCCATCGCAGGTGGGGCTGATTAAGTTTTCATGGATGTCCTCAGGGCGAAACACTTAAGGGTTAACCAGCTTCCTCCAGCAGAATTAAAAGAGTTAAAAGTCTGCCCTGTCCTTCCACACGTCCCTTTATTCTCATCTCTCTTCTCAATCTGCCTCTCTGCTCGATAAATCAGTGACGAGGACGACGTCAACCCAAAACCAAGAACCAGAACAACCAGCTCTATGAGGTTCAACATAATGTGATACTTGTCATTAGCTGGGTGTGTAACCCGTCCACTGTGGCACTAAGTGTTTGTCCAAATCACATTGTCCAAATTATATTCACAGGCAACATTTTTTATACTGCAAGGATGAAAGTTTTGGTGGAAAACTAATTAAATACATCGTCAGTGAACATTTCACTGATACCGTTGTTCAATTTTAAAATCCAAAACTTTAATTAAGAACATTTCCTCATTATGTTAACAGAAAGCACAATCTGGTCGGCATTAGGTTTTCTTCAAAGCATATTTTCTTTTGCAAAAAAGTTGTCTATAAATGTAATTTCTAGTAGATAAGGTTGATTAGATAAACATTGAGCAGCAACACACATTGGCCTGACATGGTCACGGTGGTTTTTTTTGCACAAATACAAATGCAAAGATACAATAACGCTGAACGTATCGTGGATCCTTGTAGGTCAGCAAACACTGTTAGTATTCTGTGACAGATCTCGTTATGGCATGTGAGCCGCCTTAAACTCTTTTAAATGTAAGATACGTCTCATCACATCACGGATAATTTCATCATTTTATTACCATTAATGTGCTGAAATATAGAGGCGCATGTTTAAACAAGCCCATTTCTACCCTCCAGTATATTTTGATTTATTGCACTGATGGTATTTATCAGACTAACATTTTACGTATGCGTAAGTTTAATGTTGGGTTTATATGTATTCAGAGTTTAGAGTGAGTCAGGAATGTTTTTCTAATTTCAAGATCTAAAATTGTACTGTGAATATGTTTATATGTTTGGGGCAGTGAATCAGTCATTAAATCAGCCAAATTATTTGACAACACAAGCTTTCAAATGGATTAATCTTCCTGCTGAAAACAAAATATGAAAGTTCTCGAAATTTCAGTAAAAAATTCTTAATCACTCGAAACAACAAAAACGCTCAAGAAGCTTTCTTTTGAATTGAACAAGAGAGACATTTCACTTCCAGAGCTTGTCAGGGGGAGGCTGACAGCGGCGTGTCGGAGGTGACACGGCTGGGTTTCGAGGGCCGATTCGGCTTTAACACATCTGTCAGTTGTGGGAAACCTCCTCGCGCTGCTCTGACGTGCCGAATCCAGCCAGACATCCCAGACAGACGGCGGCAGACACACAACCGCAACCTCACATCAGTCAACTGATGCTTTTACTGACGATAAAAAACAGGCCAGTGTCTGTCAGTCTGCTGATATTTTTAATTCCAGCCGTCCTGACTGAGCAGACGCTCTCTTATGTTTAATGTCACAAATTTTTCAAACAAACACATATGAGTCTGCACAGAGTCTCAGTTTGTGATTGGATCTGATCACACGCAGCCATATGAGTTGGCTGCTGGTGATTATTGCTGTTGATTTGAGAACTGACTGTACATGATAACGTTGGTGTCGTCACACCTTCTCTAATAGGAATTCATTTTGTGCAAATTAGATTAAAGCTGCAACCAATCATTTTTCACTATTTATAATTCTTCTGCATTTTTTTAAAAATAATTGAGTATTTGTTTAAAGACAGAGGAAATAACACACATTTCTTTTTATGAATGAAAAGTTAAATCAAGAGGCTTTGTTGCTCATTTCAGACTTGGTTTTAGTCTGATCAGCAGCTGGTGCTGATGTTGCTGATATTAACAAACAGATAGATATTACTGTGTAGTAACACTGTGCTACATTACTGTAATACTACACAATACTACTGTTACACAACTAATTTCAGGTGTTGGGTAAAAGCAGGAACACGTCTTTATTACTAATACTTCACACTACTTTAATGACAGAAGCTGAGCCATTAAAGTCTGACAGCTGACTCCACCAGACTGAACAGTCAGCTACAGGTAAAACACAATATGGTTTGTAACTATGCAGTAATATAGTTTACATTTCCTCAATTATGTCCATCATTGCAATAAATACCAGTAAAGGAAGGTCAATAAAATCAGTCTACCAGTTTGCTTTAATTGTCACCTGCAGCCACAAAAGTGGGAAACATGTTCATTACACACCTGTCAAATTGCTGGTTTAGTCAAACCAGCAGTCTATAACCGAAAAGCATTAATTCACAGTGATATAAAACCGAAAAATAGCAAATCTTCAAATCTGAGAACCAGAGAACATTTGACATTTTTCAGATTTTTCACATATTCTGTCTGTGAGTTAGAGTCAGGAGGCCGATCAGCCTAAGACTGGAGAACAGGCAGCTGCCTACCAGCTCCTCCAGTCTGTGAAACAGAAATGTAAGAACAAGATTTTGTGGTGCAGCATTTCAGCACTTCAGCACTATGACAACAAGACATGGAGTCAACTACACAAACAGGAAGTAATGCCTTAATTACAGTGGGCTTCAGAGATGCTGTTAGATGTGTTATAATAATTATTATTATACCTGAGACAGAGCTAAGTTAACCGTTTCCCTCTGCTTTCAGTCTTCATGCTAAGTTATGCTAATTGCCTTCCGGCTCCAGCTCCATATTTAACGCGCAGACATCAGATTGATATCGATCTTCTCATCTGACTCTCAGCAAGAAAGCAAATCAGTGTGTTTCACTGAAATGTTGAACTGAGATAAGACTTTATTGATCCCCACAATACACACACAGGGAAAAACAAAAAAACATACTCAGTTCATAAATGACTTAAATGATTAATCTGTTATCAGACTTGCTGGTTATTCTCCTGTTGATCAACTAATTGATCTGCACTTAATTAAATTTAATTAATCATGTATATGTTGCCACTTTGAGTTATTAGCTGAAAAAAAGTTGTGAGAAGTTTCTTTTAAAACACAACTAACTGCAACACTGACGCCCTCCTTCCCGACTTATTGATGCATTTGTTAACCCCGAAAACCAACGAACTGGCCAATCAGGTCGAGAGAGAGAGAGAGAGGGAGAAAGAGAGAGAGAGAGAGAGAGAGACAATATGGCCTGGCAGCTTTAAGCAGCTGACACAGAGCAGGAGTGACACACACACACACACACACACACACACACACACACAAACTTGCGCGCAAACACACACAAATGAAGAAGCACAAAAACGCACATATGTGCACATGTACAATGCTGATATGCACATTCACATAAACACACCATGACACACACACACACACACACACACACACACACACACGGTGGGTGACACAGACGCGTAGTGACAGCCTCTCTCCTCTGGCAGGGAGTGGCAGGGCTGAAGCCCCCCAGGCGATGCTGCTGCTACTGGAGTGAAAAAAAAAGAGGCAGACAATGGCCCCCTCCCCTCACCGAACCTCTCTCTACGTCTTCTCTGACCACCCCCACCTCCCCCCCCTCTCCTCACTAACCCCTGTCTGTAAACACTGAGTGTGTGTGTGCGTGGTTTCCGTTAGAAAGATGCTAAATGGCCGATGCCTTCTGCCTCTGAGGCTGCATGTGTCTGGTGTCAACTGTACTTCTGTAGCGTATATGTGCGTGTGTGTGTGTGTGTGTGTGTGTGTGTTTGGGGGAGGGGGGGGAGGTTGGTCGAGGGCCTGAGGCGAACGTCCCCAACGCTCACTGGAGGGGGAGTCAATAATCATTAGTTTTCCAGGTGAGAGGTGCTTGGACCATCGACCTCTTTCTACCCTTCATGTTCGATTGCCCACTGCTCCATCATACAGTGTGTGTGTGTGTGTGTGTGTGTGTGTGTGTGTGTGTGTGTGTGTCAACCAGAAGAACCAACTATAACCCTTTGTAACTCTTTTTTCACCATGTGCACTTTGACCATCCTGTTAAAATGAACTTGATGAATGAAGCAAATCCTTCACACAAGCATTACTCAGAAACGATGACTTGCAAGTTTTCCTATGAAAGGGAAATTTCTTTTTTTACTTCCTTGCACAGATTTGTCCATCAGTCCTGACAGTTACAAGAACCTATTATGCAGAAGCTTTGTTGCTGCCACATCACGACGTCAACGTCCAACATGGCAAAGACATGTTGTAAAATACTAGTTATCGTATCCGACAGGAATGATGAGAAACACCTTTTAAATGTAATGAAATATGATCCACACAAACTATAAGATGTGATTCTATCTTTTCTATCTTTGTGTTTCCTTGCTGAGTCGTGGCAGAAGGTCATGTCCTAGTTGCATTAAAAGAGACAAAGCACCAACAACAAATCCACATGCAACTACTACTATAAAGACACACTCGAACCTCATTAATGCACAAGTACTATATTGAGATATACATGGAAATTATATGAGCTTATCCTCTAAATTTCTAGGCTTGTGTTTATGTCCATTTATAGTTGGTCTTACATTGTTAGTTTGCCTGAAAGCCCAGTTTAAGCAAAGGGATGTTCTGATATCTCATGTTAAATTTTAGCTGCCGTGGGGGAAATAAAGCTCCAACAACAAGTAGAAGAATCTATCCAAGAACTGGACCGAAGCAAAAACACACTCATAAACACAGTATGTGTATATTTATATTGGACTCATAGTACGTTGGGGAAACTTTAACTCCAGGACCAGACCAATGTTTCTTAAAATCAGGGTTGCCTATAATATTCTGGCCTATTCACTAATTTACGTATATGTTCTAAAGTTTCAATCCGCATGTTGTTGTCAGAGGTACATGGTAAATAAATGTGTAGCTGTTGTGTGTGTGTTTTCTCATCTATAAGCAGTTACGTGAACGCATGTGAAGCAGAAACAAGTGCAACATTATTTAATTGTTTTGTCGATATACAGATTTATCAGAAGCTTGTGTGTGTGATGTGTTTAGGGATCAAAGACTCTGACTCTGTGCAGTGTGTGTGTGTGTGTGTGTGTATTTAGCTGCAGGTTAGTGGCCAGTGCATGCCTCTATTACTCACAATACTTCCTTATGGCAGCATCAAGGATCCCTGGCTATGCACCCCGAGGCTACTGTTACGTCCACACCTCAAGCAACTAGCCGGTGGAAACCCGCTGATTTTCAACGAGGCGAGGCAAGTCCGCTGATTACTGATTGTTTCCTCATTTGTCTCTTCATTTGCGGGGTGAACTTCAGGACTCACGTGATGCTGGATATACGACATGGGTTTCCTGCAGGTCGTCTGTTTGCTGTGTTGTCGGTAGCTCGATAAGCAACATGCACATGAGGATGTTAGAGCAGTGACAGATTTCAACAGTCAGGTGAATGCATGTGTTAAATCCTCACGCAGCAGGGTTAGACTAAAGTATTGGCTTTTACAATCAGATAGATGCAGTTTATTCTGTAATTTTTCAATGCTACACTTGTTGTCTATTGGAAGTTGACTCAACCTGAACAGATTTTGTGGTCATGAAAATTTCAATGAGGTCCCATTCTCTAAATACGTTGCTATAGACTGTAAGAAGAATAAACATCATGTATATTTTTGCAGTAGTTTGGCAAATCAGGAGCCAAAGTGAGTGCAGAAATATTGGTGTCAGCCTTCAACAACCTGTAGCAGGTCAATCCAACACTTTCCTCAACATTGTTCATTCATGCTCTCCAGAAAGACACATGTGTCGTGTTTTCTGATTTGATGACTCTGTGGTTAAGGTTTGGTCGGGTTTAGGCACAAATGCAATAATACACACAATAAGCACTTTGCTACAGTTTGGGAATGAAAGTCCAGCATTAAGGGGTTTGTCACTCATTTTTCTCTAAAAGACAAGATCTTACTTTGCTGCTCAGGTGTGAGGATGTGCCAGCATTTCCAGTAAGGAACAGGTGTGCTCGATCTTACAGGTACAGTTAACAACCTCTCGCCTTAAACCCAGTGTTTTAAAAGGGAAAACAAAGTCAAACTTTTTTTTTTTTGCTTTTACTTTACAATGGACAGAGAGATGGAGAGCAAAGCGGATAAGATGTACTGATGCTGGTTGGAAATGAGCTTTACGGTGCTACATGTGCCAACAAAGTCAAAGTTGTTGATTAAACCCAAATTCAATTTTGCAAGCCGACATCCTGGTTCAGCCTCGGCCTAAAGCACCTAAAATAAATTGTGCAGACACAAAGTATTTCTCTGCAATGAAAGACTATAACCGACATTTCAGATGCAACTTTCAGCTTCATTTCCAAACACTTGGATGAGATAATGTTTCAAAATGAGAAAAATCATTTCAACCCTCTCCTTGCCTTGTTAATGATGCCATCATGCCCTCTGTCACTAGTAGGGGTCTTTGGTGATGTGTCATTCTTTAATCTACAAAATTTAGAGCAACAACATCTCTCAGTTTGCCTCTTCGTGATATTACTCAGTCGAGCATGGTGACATTACTCTGCATTGCTTTTACCACCATCATTATATATTTACTCAGCGGGTGATTGGTTCAATTTGACCACAGGCAGACACATTGATTTCTTCCTCTTGACCACTGTACGATGTACAGTTGAAAAGCTTGAGGGGACATATCGAATCATCCTTGCATCCTTCTTTATTCCCAAATTGAGTCTGTCCTGTTGTTTATTCGGCCGCATTCAAGGTTTAATTTACTCCTCGCCACAGTTACCACATCTAATCAGACTGTAACCGCCGTGACTCCGAGTTCATGTTCTGTTTGGAGAATTAACAAGCTGAGAGTGCGTCTGAGTGTGTGTGTGAGCTTAAGTGTTACTCGCATGGGGGTGGGCTTGTGTGTGTGTGTGTGTGTGTGTGTGTGTGTGGGTAAGTGTCCATGAGAGTATGAGGTTGATTAGTCCAGGTTTTAATGTGGTGTGGTCGGCATAGCCTCGGGTCATGCAACAGGCCTATTGTGGGAGGCAGAGAGAGAGAGAGGGAGAGAGAGAGAGAGCGAGACAGAGAGGATGAGGATGAAGTGAGAGTGAAGAAGTGTGTGTGTGTGTGTGTACTGTATGTGTGTGTGTATGTTAATGTGTCTAATTAAAGGCGTAGGGGATCATGCTCCGGCACTGAGCTCTAGCAGCCGCCTGACGCAGATATGACCTCAGGCCATGGTCTATCTCACACACACACACACACACACACACACAGCCACAGACGCACACACACATAGCTGCACTTGCAAACAAAGTAATATCGTCCATGCACGAGTTACAACCCACATCTCTACACACACCTGCTAGTTGAAAACAGACACACACACACAAAGGAAGAGACACAGCAACACACACCATCGGACCTGCTCACCCATAAAAAAGCTCTCATGCACATGAACACACACACACACACACATTTTTTGGAAACAGTCTTTTCTTTTCCTCCCAAATGCTTTCACACATCGTCCTTGAGCCGCAGTGTGACCGATGACTAGACGGAGCAGGGAGCCGAGGAAAATCCACTGGAAGCAGCAAACTGAATAAATCTCTCTCAGTCGATATGTCACTTCCACAGATTTGAGAGCACAGTTCGGAGACACAGCGGCTCCTGTTGCTCTCGCCGGCGCCAGAGCGCTAAAATCACATTTCCCAAATTGCCTCGTTTGTGGAGATGGAGGTGAGAAGACAAGTGAAAAGCAGCTTAGTGTCACATAGTTGGCTGATGTCGGAGCTCACCTAAGACTTCCAGTATAACTATCTTTACTGCAGACACTCTTCTCATCACGCTAACGCTTCTTCTATAATCACAAATTACAGCGAGGCAACTGCAGACAGACTTTAATAAACTGTTTGTTAACGACTAAAACAGAGGAAATGGAACGAGTCTTCTATTCAGTTAAATGCATCAAAGGAGGAAATTTGAAGTGTGAGAGATTTGGAAAAAGGATTTTTGTTGTGCAGCTGCAGTGAAGACACCAGCAGGGGTTGATTTACAATGGTAATACTTCAACAGATACTATGTTTAACTTGGATTTCATTTATTCTCATAGTTGTGGACATCATTTCTAGTAGTTAGATCAAGGTTGTGGTCAGTTAATTTTTTCAGAGATCATGGGGACATCATTAAAATGAGGTCTGAAGACATGAGCTAACACTTTATCAAAATGATCTAAATGACTTTTTTGGAGGTGAAACTAAAATGGAGCAAATGTGAAATGTTAATAATGATCCCTCATTGGAACAAGAGTCAAAGATGAACCATTGGCCTTCATGTCTTTCTCTAAATAAGTTTGGCTAACTCGAGGATGTCTACTGTTCCCTGCTTCCCGGCGTGTTTGTGATGTTCAGCGTGACTCCAGAAAGCCCAACTCATCTACTTGCAATGGGAAAAGAGTCAATCCACTATTTTTAGAGTCTCCTCGTGTTTAAAAAAAAAAAAAACCTTCACATGTTGGTGTAAAAATGGTAAAACTCTTCTCTGTCTCTGAGCCGGAGAGGACGGCGCTCCTCCAGAAACGGCTCCCATTATTTGAGATGGAGATATTAAAAAGAGACCGAGCAGGAGTTTGGAGCTAGATGTGCCGTGACAGTCTGCATGTGTGGGTTTCGGGAAGGTGGTGCCGGTGGTGGGCGGGCAGGGCGGGCTGGGCGAGGGGAGGGTGGGGTGAGCTGGAGGGGAGGAGTGGGGGAGTAATATGGGTGTCAGGGTGCTAGCAGTCTGTCGCCCAAGGCTGTGACATTACCGCACTTCTGCTCCGCTTCAAAAGAACCAAATCTAACTGACGACTGCTGTGATGGCTCAGTGTGTGTGTGTGTGTGCGTGTGTGTGCAGTACATACTGTATGTGTGTGTCTAAATGACGCTGACTGTGATCTGAAATTGGGATAATGCGCTGTGACACACTGCCTAGCAAAAGGCTTGAGACTGTATTACCGTACTTAACCGGCACCCTGGGCTGTGTGTGTGTGTGAGGCCTAACGCAGATTGATAGATTGATTGGCAGATAGATAAACAGGTTGTGTATAGAAACCATGAGTGGATTCTGTATCGAGTTTCCAGCCTAAGTAAGCTGAGCCGTTTTTAGTGTCAATCGACAGGCTGAGCGTTATTGAACGTTCAAAATCAGTTAGCGGCTGAACTAACGGAAAACCTTTAGTCAACTAGAGCCCAAGATAAACGACTGGAGATTTGTTCTAATAAATAAATGGCTTTTGACATATTCACTGTACACAACATCACTCGAGCACCAACTGTAAATGACAAACTTTCGGAGCAGCGTTTGCTTCAGATCATACAAATTTGCTTCCTTTCTTTTGGGGCGACGGAAACATCAGAGTGAGCTCATCTTCTGATTACAGCTCGAATTGTGTTGATGCGAAGCTGTTGTGCATTAAAGATTTACGTTAAGTGCAAACTGCAGTGAAACTTTAATACAGCGTGGTGAAAAGTGAGCATGTGGCGCTCGGGTGGTGGAGGTCGATGAGCATTTGTCTTTAACACCGTCAGCCTGTTTGTCTTGTTTGTCTCATGTAGCAGACGTCGTTATCTGATTTATGAGTTTTATTAAACATTGATTATGATATTTTCACAGACTTAACCGAGTAGTTTCAGTTTTATAAGTTTAACCATGACTCTGCAAAGATAAATGTTTTGTCTGATGCATTGAAGTTAAAGACGTTTGGATTTACAATACATTTACTTTAAAGTTTAGAAAGCCAAAGCAAACATATGAGATATATGTGATGGAGAGGTGGATGCAGTATTCAGATACTTGACTTTAAAAAGTACTAACATCACACTGCAAACATTTGTTGTAAGTAAAGGTTCTTCAATAAAAATGTTACTTAAGTATTTAAGTATAATCAGGAAACTGTAGTTAAAGTATTAAAAGTACTCAATGCAGAAAAATGTCTCTGTGATTTTTATACTATTATATATTATATCATCAGATTATTATGACTCATGCATTAATGTAAAAGAAAGATTTTACTGTGCAGCTCATTTTGAACTGACTGTTGGTAATTTTCATTTTTTATTATGTATTATTTTCTCTTCTGTTTGCAGTGAAATGAAAACTCATTTTTTTTTAACTGAATAATGTTTCTGATAATGCAAATATTTCATGTCGTTGTTGTTGTTGTTGTCGCTGTCATGGCTTCATGTTGAGAATTCAGATCAGCAGGTGTCGACTTCCATGACAGGACATCTCCCACCTTTTAACTTCTTTAATCAAGTTGTTCACGCTCCTTTTCTTTTGCTGTTTTACAGTGTGGCACCCTCACCGTTTCTTGCTCAGCGCCCTGGGCGGCGTAATCGTCAAATCCATCAACACACTCGCCTCACATCAGATCAGCACGGCGCTCTTTGAAGGAGATGGACGTTGTAGCTTTATCAAACAGACAAAGCAGTGATCTTCCCTTCCGGCGTAAAGCAACTACATACACCTTACAGCAACAAACGCCTGTGTGTGTATGTGTGTGTGTGGGTGTGGAAGCAGAACAAGTAGATGGGTGTAATTTCATAGGTACGTGTGCTGGAGTGTGTGTGTGTGTGTGTGTGTAGGCGGACCTTGCCTCAAGCTAAAGTCATTGAACAGTTAAGGAGTTCCTGCTACACTCCAGGCTAAAGCTGAAATGCAACTGTCTGACCACGCGTGAAATTACCACCCTTTCATGAGTGCAAAGCGCACACATGCACACACCCACTTACACACACACAAGATTGTACCTGGACATTCACACATACACAAACATACTGTACGTACAGTATCTGCACGCCGCTAATAGACAAGCAAGCACACACATGATGAAAGCGTGTGAAGAAAGCATGTCATGGCTGTTAGTGGGAACATGGCACGGTGACACGGAAGTGCCTCAGAAGTGCTAATAGCCCTGCCATACTCTGTGTGTGTGTGTGTGTGTGTGTGTGTGTGTGTGTGTGTGTCATTTGTATTAACAAGAACATCTTTATTTACAGTATGAAGCATTTTTCTACGCAACAAAATGCTTCATATGGTAGCAAGTAGATACAAATAAAAGGAGATGACAAAGCTCACATGAAGAGCTGCAATATTTAAAAGGTGTAAATCTTAAAATTAATCGCGTCTCCTTCAGTTTCAGGTCCTGGTGTTGTGCATGTCGGCTCACTGTCAAATGTCATTAACTGTAGGAGTTAACATGGCTATTATTCAGAGATATTATTCAGCTTTCTATCAAACTCATTAATCTCTGTCGCTGTTCTTGCATCTGCAGCCACACAGCATCCAAAAAACCCAATATTACCTGAACGAAAGGCCTCTCATCAGCTTGAACTCCTGACCAGAGATAAAATAAAATGTTATAACCTGACTGCCACATTAATGCTGTGTTTGAGTTAAAATGTGTGAAGAAAACTGCTTCTCCATCCTGGACTGAAATAAAGAAAAGGTGATCTATAGTCAACATGGCTCCCTGCTCCATTTTTGTTAGCATCACATAATGTTTCCCTGCTTCACATTAGACATGAAAGACAACTAAGATTTTAGATAATATGTTTAAGATATTAAAGAAACAGGAGCCCTCAGTACCAGCCCTGTGCTCTCTCCTACCAGCCAGCTAATAACATTCACCTGCCGTCCCAGCTGTAAATCCGTCCCCTCTGTCACCACCACTGCACTTGTCACTCATGTTGATGGGCTGTCTGATGAACTCTGTGGGATAATCCAGCACCACCGGCTCTCGACATGGAAAAAGCCAGCGGAGCGGCGAGCGTGCTGCATGTGACCTGAAGCTAACTCTGCGTCGCTCCTCAGCCCTTTGTTTCACTTTGCTGTGTTGTCACTGTGGCGTCTTTGCTCCGCTGGCCTCACCTTCATCGCCACATCTGGAGCACCACTGGGAGGAGAGCGTGCTCCAACAGCACCGACGGCAGACGTGAACGCTGATGTTGTTTTCAAGTTAAACTACTGATTATTTTCAGTGTTGATAGATTCATTGATTGTTTCATCTATAAAATAATAGATAGTCATGGCGCAGTTTGTGCTGATGTGAGATTCATGAAAGCTGCAAATTCTTACATCAGAGAAAATGTTTGACTCTTTTTACTTTGAATAAACCCCTTGATACAATTAATTGCTGATTACATTTGCATTAGATTTATTTTTTGCTCTTGAATAATTGTCACTTAGTATTATCTCTTGATTTTGTTGTCGTCTATACGGTGTGTTTACCCTGGCCCACTTAAGATGCTGGTATATATTCTCTCTAAATCTTTGACATGCTGGATGAGAATATAAAAAAAAACTATGGTTGCTGCTGTTGAAAATCTTGTCTAAAGGAAAATTAAAGTTTATCACAACGTTTCATTCAGTTATGATAACTATACTGAGGGATCTGTGATCATGGCGACATCCGTACAATTAAATTTGACGAGGTCACAAACAGTGAGACAGGACTTCTTTTTAGTTTCCAAATCTCAGCAATTAACTTGGCATCTACAAAATATATCATAACAGACAGAAATGATGGTTTAAACAATAAAAGTAAAGGTTGTATATTTCAGAATTTCCTTTAAGTCTTCTGTTTAAAATCATCCTCCACATTTTTTTTTATTATTTCTGGATTATTGGTTTCTTTAACAACGTTTTCCTCAATGCAGCTTTATCTTCTGTCTTTTCTTCAAACCTCTGGTTGGGGTTTTTGTCCTGTCGAAATTGACAATAGTGTTACAAACGTGCACGTGAATTCCTGTGCATTAAGTCCAAACTACCACACTATCAACATGAGTCCGTACAGTTACTCTGCAGTGTCACTGTGTTTCCTGGACACAGCTTTAGGATCACAGACACAAAAAACACTGGCCGTGTGGAAAAATCCATCGATTTGCTACGATTTGAAATAAAGTTACAAATTGCATCGCAGGTTTAACACGAGGCCGGATGCTGCTGCTTTCTCCGTGTTTCTAAAGTGCATGTTTAAGTTAATTCCAGAGCCTAAGCTACTTCCTGTGCTTGACAAGCTGCTGTACATTTGCTAAGCTGGAGAGACTGTCAGCGAGTCTGTGGACGGGTCCAGCGCTACTTAGCAAGAGGAAGAGGAGCCCTTCTGATCTCCCAGGATTACGGAGTGTGTGTGTGGATGTGTGTGTGCCTGCATGCGTGCATGTGTGTGTGTGAGTTCAGGCCCTGGATGGCTTAAGATGGACTGTATATTAGAGGGGAATATTAAGAGTCTCCGGAGTTTCACACCTTCCTCCCCTCTAAAACGCAGCCGGCTAATGAGAGAGAGAGAGAGAGAGAGACAGATGTGGAGAGGGCGAAAGAGAAGGAGATGGAAAACACAGACAGCCTGTCTCCCCATCTCTGACGTATTGACATGCAGGCCATGTATGTGTGTGTGTCTGTGTGTGTGTGAGTGTGTGTGTGCATTCGTGCAGTAGTAGGCTGCTGGGTTAGAGGATAATTGCCAAACCGTTGGGACCTGAGCTCTGCCCGGCCTGTCAAAGCAGGCGTGACAAAACCTCCAATCAACCCTGCAGCAACCAGAGAGAGAGAGAGAGAGAGAGAGAGAGAGAGAGAGAGAGAGAGAGAGAGGCAATAGAGGGCAGGCTCATTTTACATTCCTCTTTTTTGAAAATGATATCATTCACATTCTCTGCATATATTTAGTGGCAAATTATTTTGTATGCAGATGTAGGAAGCTCTGTCTATCTATCTATCTATCTATCTATCTATCTATCTTTGTCTGTGTGTCTGTCTGTAGTGACCTTGTGCGATGGCTTTGGACCTTTCGACCAATAGCTGTCGAGGTTGGATTGACAGACGCGCGGCTGAAGAACCGAGCCGTGATTGGACTACGGGCCTCTAAATGAGATACCGTACGCTTGCACACACCTGGATACATGCCATACACGCATGCACACGCACACACACACACACACACACATTTTTTTCACACATTCTTTAGCAGACGTAGAACAGAAGCAGGTAGAAATTATACAATATATAGAAAGCGAGGATATAATGACACACATGCACAAATTTATCAATACACTCATGACCACACGTACAGACGCACAGATACAGGCCTACAGTATGCACACACACACACACACACACACACACACACACACACACTGCCTGTGGTAGTGACTGAGTCCTGTGGTTATTACTGTAGTGCCGCTAGGCTGATGGTTTAGGGCTAGCCACAGCTCTCTCTCTCTCTCTCTCTCTCTCTCTCTTTCTCTTAAAACGCACACACACATCCACACACACACACACAGTCATACATGTGTGTGCGTGTACACATGTACTGTACACACACACACACAGGTTGTGGATGTCACCCACTGTCAGGGGATACAGGCGGTTTGCCTGACGCTGGGTTTCTTCCCAAAGTGCTGCAGGGGAAACCTTAGGAGAGAGAGAGAGCAAGAGAGAGAGCGAGAGAGAGAGAGAGAGAGAGAGACAGAGAGAGAGAGACAGAGAGAGAGCTGTGGCTCGCCCTAAACCGAGAAGGAGGAGGACTGAGAAAGGTTAGGATTGGTTTGGTGGTTTGGTTGAGTGTTACTGTGAATAGGAGTCAGACCACAAAGGTGAATTAGCTGTTGAACTGGTGTTTGTATGATATTTTGTTCAACCTGCTGTGAAGGATGTTTCACACTTGGATTAAGCAGTGATAAAGGGACGTGATGGCCTTTTGCAAATTAATTGTGGTGATAGATTTTAGTGTTTTGAGAATTGCTACAACAGAAAATGTGCTAAAGCAAGAAAAACTAGGGATCTAGAAAAAAAATCTCGATCCAGCCAGTTTTGTGCCGGGCCGTCTCTCTGAGAAGCAACAGGTATTTTAAACGCGAGGAATGAGTTCAAAGGTGAATTCAGGTCATTTTACAACTGGGTCTCATTCTGACTAGAGGTGACGCCACCTCAGTTGCAGAGATTCAGGAAACATGGACTCCAGCAAAACAACATATACTGAGCAAACCCTTCTCCCTGCAGCTACTTCAACTGGCCAACGAACCACAGTCGCTGCCTATGTATTGGTGTTTAGTGAAGAGTTTATTGGTCTGGACGCTGCTTCATATGGTTCACTAACCTGACAAGACAAAATGTGTTTACTCCGTCGCTGTCAGCTGAGACACCACCTTCACACACAGAGCAAACAGGATACACAAGTTTCAAGAGTAACTCTAAAAATGAATTGAAAGCTATTTGAAATTTAGTACGTTGATGCATCTAAACCACACTGGGCCTCACTCACTACCATTTAGATCATTTTACACTCCTCTCACTTAAAGTACAGGACGGTTCTCAGATTGGATCAGGACCAGCTTCTGATGACTCCCACAGAAAAACGACAAAGAAAAACACACAACATGTTTCCAGCCTGGACCCAAGAGCGAAGACGAACGGGTCTGCGGCCGAGGCTCGTTCCCGCTCTGCTTCTTCTCTAGAAGACTGTTTAGGATTCTTCAGGTTTTCTGAACAAGTTGTTCATGCTCGGCTTCAGCTCTGCAGGGACAAACTTATAAAGTTGATGTGGTGAGTTTTCTAGCAGACGTGGAGCAACATTCATTGGAAGCCGTGTTTCTGGCCACACGTGTAAGTCCAATACTGCAGTACAATATAATACACTCTCCTTTCAGCTCTGTTTTGGTCTCTGAGGGAAATATTATTTTTATCTTTGCATTGAGTCAAGTTGCATCTGTAAAATCAAAAACAATGAGCTGAAAGACACTAAAATGTTCTGTTATCATTATGTTTGATCCTTTGTGAATATAAAGTTATTGATTCTAAGAATGTAAAGGACGTAATTGAAAATCAAGTTTTTTTTCTTCATTTCCTATATTTTAATATCTATTTCTATTTGTATTTTAAGTGCTTTTTATCAGCTGCCAAAATCTGTATGAACCATCTTTCAGAAGTTATTCAGTAGAAAGGTTTTAAGGGGGAAAAAAAAAGACCTGATCATTGATTCACTCAGCTCGGTGCAGCTTTTATTTTTCTACTAGCTGTTTCACTCACACGCAAACTCAGCCCTTCAGATTTCTCCCCATCGTACTGCAACGAAACCAAATAACCGAATGTGTCAAATGTGAGAATCCGGTGTTGGCGACAGCTTGTCGTCACCGCAGACACGCCAGATGAGAATATGCAAAATCTGATACAGTAAAAATGTCACTTCGTCTGTGAGCAGCGGCAGGAAAGAATTTTGTAATTTGAATTTTTCTGAATTTGTTTTTGTCGGGCTGAGAACGTGATCGTGTCAGAGTGTGCGTGTGTGTGTGTGTGTGTGTGTGTGTGTGTGTGGACCGAGGTCACCTTCCCCCACTCTCCACCTGGGAGTGTGTGTTCACAGGGTGTCTGTGCTGAGGGGATCGGGGGTGAATACAGAGTGGAGCCACACTGGGAATAAGCTGTCAGATGAAACACTGAGGAACTACTGAGAGACACTAAAAGAGAGAGAGAGTGTGTGTGTGTGAGTGTGTGTGAGTGTGTGCATGCATGCCTCTGTGTGTGTTTGGGTGTGTAACACTGTGTTGCAATATCCTGTGTGTACTTTTGTGTGTGTGTGTGCATACGAGCATCCACGTCCTCATGGCCCTCGTGTGTGTGTGTGTGTGTGCGCTTCTGTCAGTATGTGTGTGTGTTTTTGCTTGTCTGTGCATGGATTTACGTACAAGGCTGTGTCTCTGCGTGTGTTTTTGTGTGTGTGTGTGTGTGTTTGTGTGTGCAGAGTCCAGGGGAGCTCTAGTTGAAAGGGAAAGCCCTCGCTCTCTACAGACTGAGTTAGGATTCTCTCTGCCTTCCCAAGAGTTCACTGCAGCGGCCTGCACACTGGACTTTCTATCCACACACACACACACACACACACTTACACAGTCATGTAATATCTACCTCTTAAGCGTCTCCTTCTCACACACACTTTCAGCTTCTCCAGTTGAACGGTGCACTCTTGAACCTTGTTACTTTGAGCTTGTGCGAGTTCAGTTGGTTTCGAGGATGGAGGCGCTTTCATATGCAGCGTACACACACACACACACACACACACACACACACACACACACACACACACACAACTTCTAGCAGTCCAACACAGACCAGCACATTAAAGCAGTAGGAGGAGGAGGAGGAGGAGGAGGAGGATGAAGAGGAGGAGGAGGTCCAGACGCTCAGTGATTAATCCAGCATTGCTTTGACTTCGAGGTTCTTTAGATGAAGACTTTAATTAGATTTCGACTTCACGGTGTCGTGTCAGATCAGCCGGAGTTAGAAAACACTGTGACACAGAATACTGGACTTACAGCACGTGTGTGTGTGACATCAGTTCAAAAAAACTTCAGTCTCAAAACTACTTCTTTCAGTGAGAAACTTCATTCAAACTTGTAAAATCTTTTCAGCTTATTATCAGGAGTTTTCTCATATATTGATAGAATAATATTTGGATGTAATGTGAAAATGTAAAAGTAACCTAATGACAATCAATATAATTTAAATCCACCTCGGTTTGGGTTCTTTTACTGTGGGACAAAATCAAAATAAAGTATCTGTCTATAAATTCTTTGGTGACAGTTTTTGAATTAAAGTTCTTACATGTGAATATTCAGTTATTATTTATGGAGCCATTCTGTGCATCATATTTCTGCAAACATATTTTGTAGAGTTCACTCTGTAAACATTAACTGTGTCCAAAATCCATACTAACTGTGCTCACATGCTAATTGCATATACGATATACTAACCCTGCAGTTTTTGGAGTTAGTGTAGAAGAAATCAGAGTCAGATGTCAATCAAAATGCAAATTCAGAATGACACCAACAAATAAAAATATTTAATACTTATTCATGTTGACTTGGTGCTGATTAATCATCATCTATGATTTTTTTTTTTTCCAGCTGTGAGAGGTTCCTTCTTTGTGCATTGCATTGTGGGAGGATAGTGACAAAAAATGAAATTATTTTTTAGTCTGTATGGAGACTTTTTTGAGTCTTCTTTACAGTCACTTGCACTGGCTTGTCTGCAACCTTTTAAGCTGCTGTCTTGGTTATGTGTCACTTAGTTTTCCAAAATTGTCCATAAAATCGTGTCTCATGTTGGGAATTGTTGGATCTCTGTGGTTAATAGTATAAAGACCTGCTCTATGAGATGCTTTACATTTATGTCATTCCTGCAAGATAAAGTTGATCCATGTTTGCCTGCAATGTTTGATTAAGTTATAACTTATTTTTCTGTACATTAATGAGAGTCATGCAGGATTCCAGCCATCATTTCCTTAACTCGCCTACATTTTTTCGGTTTGGTAAAGTTTGCACGCAGGATGTGAAAACTCCACCCGAAACCTCTCCACCTCCTCGGCGCCACAGCTCTCAGTGTTTCTGCGGTGCTGTAAGTAAGTGAGGCTCAGCTTGAACTGCACTGTCAGGAAATTGTTGGTTATTATCAGCGCACAGATGTGAGAGGAAGAGAGGAGTATGGTAATGGCACGGCGATGAGAAAAAGTGTGCATGTGTCCCTCAGGTAAAAACAGGGGAACATGGAATCAAATCTGAGCCAACATCCTGAGATTGTTCCTGTTGATAAATTGATATCATTAAATATAAATGCCGAGTGTTTCATTCCCTGACGCCGCGGGCTTGGAGCGCCGAACAGGAATGCTTTGAATCCAAGGCTGGAAATTTCCCCCAAATCATCAAATCTGACAACAAAGGAAAACTCAAATAGACTCCCTTAATGAGTTAAACACACATGCTCGCACACACACACACTCGCACGCCTACACACACTCGTGTTCTTGATCTAATGAGTCTTTTAACCATCTTCCTTATCCATCTGTCTCCGCCCGACACACACAACACAGTCACACACACACACTTTTTGTATGATCAATCCACATCAAACAGTAACTCATTTAAATATTCATATAAGGTGTTAGAAGATGGTTGGTCGGCCTCTCTCTCTCCCCCCCGTCTCTCTTTCTCTCTCCAGGTATATTAATAATTCCCCCTGTCTCTCCACCACACAGAGTTGGAGGTTTTTCCCTTCAGACAAAGTTTCTAGAAGTTTCTATAAATTAATAAGAGTGTGTTCTCTGTGAAGCCGGCAGCTTTGAACCCGGCGTATTGATCTTGCAGGTGAGTCGGCCGTGCTGGATCACGACTTCAAACAGAATCCAATGTTCCTGTGAAGAGGCCGGCCCAGCCCAGAACAATACCCATATTACCCCTCCATATGACTGGTCCAATCTGAGGGTGGAGGGTGGGACAGACAGGAAGTACCCGCGCGTGGTCGAGGAGGTTAAGGCGGCTGAGGTGGGATTTTGATCAGAGTGATTTTGAGGAGAGTGAAATCAGCTGTGGATATTGGATGTGATTGAGATGTTGAATTAATCACAGAGAGCTGCCAGGTGGACGGACGAACACTGAGGCTGGATGTTTGCTTATTACAAATCAGATCCAGCTCTGCTTGGATTATTATGTTTGCATTGTAAAGTTGCTGTTGGCTGAAATGAGACATTTTACACTTCAGTCAAATTCCACAAAAAATTACTCCTATTATTATTTTTTGTTTCTGGGGAAATGTCTGTGAACAGTTATGGAAGTTTTGAGACAATAAAATAACCAGATTTTGGGTAACACTGTTACATTTACATTACTTGAATATGTGTAGAAATATCTCAGCACCTTCAGTTTTATACTATTTGCATTAGTCACATTGCACTTTCAGGTATCAGACAGAAAGAAAGAAAGAAAGAAAATCCAATAATGCCGTATTGGAACAACTGCAAAAATGTATACGTCAAATAAAAGTAGAAATAGATGCAAGTAAGTTTCTATGTTTATTTTGAGTGTAAGTGTCTCAAAACACTTAACAAATAAAAGAAAGAAGACAGTTTCAGAGGTGTTGAATTTATGTGTGTATATTTTGCTGAATTATGACTTTAAATAATGACGGAGAACCAGGTAGTAATTGAATAGTAGTAGAGATAAAATATGCAGCTTTTCAGCCCTGATTTGAAAATCTAAACGCTTGTTTGCTTCTCCGATCGAGCGGTGTGATAAAGTGCAGCGGTGGAAGAAAACGCTCCACCAGCAGCAGGTTGCTTATTAATCTAAGTGAGGGCATGTGAGGTGTGAGGAGAAGTGAGGTCGGTCTGCTCCATCAGGAGTTTTCATCCAGTTCGACGTCTGACCTGGATGAAATGAGGTGAAGTGAGGATGTGATGAAAGGTTTTGTTCATTATTCAAGCAGCTAAATATTTTGGACGAGTAACTTGGTTTAGTTTCTGGCATAACTTTTAACTTTAGGAAAATATTATTGCTATTAATACTCTCTCAACCCAAACAGTCGAGGCAGATGGTCGCAGGCCCAAAGTCCAGTTCTGTTAAAAAGGGAGTTTTTCCTCACTGTTGTCAACAAGTGCTTCCTCACTGTAGGTAATATGAAAGCTTCGGCCTAGACGCGCCCTGAGAAGAGAGAAGTGCCCTGAGGTAACTTTTGTTGTGATATATAAATAAAAATGAATTGAAGTTTAGAATTTGCAACATTGAAAAAGTTGGAAATAATTATGAGAAAACAAAAGCTCTGTTGTGTTTTCTACAATCAAAGCTCAACAAAGTAGTTAAGGTCTGTTGGCATGTGATCCCGTCTCTGTGCATGTGGGACACACTGCAGGTCAATTTCTAAATGTTTTCTATTCCATAGACTGTATAACAGTTTATGATAAATACATAAATACACACAGACCTTATTACCTCAATTATACTGCAATTTTAAACTTTCAGTATTTGCAGTTTATTTGATGATGGTAACGGGTTTCAATTTGTTTTAGTTTTGGGATGCGCCTGTTTCTGGTTCGTGTATTTAAGATGGATAAATAAGAAAATTCATTTTCATCTAAGACGTTCGCTTTCTTGATGAACAACAAGATGAAGTTTGCCGTGTGGAAACTGAATCAGTGCGTCTCTCTTTAGTTGCTGGATTTATATGAAATATTCAAACTACAAAAGTGCAGAAGAGGAAAAAGTGAAAAATTAAAAAAGTTAAATGCATATGCTTCACACACACAAACACACAGACATAACGCCAGGACTTGTGTCACTGCTCAACCTGTGTGTGTGTGTGTGTGTGTGTGTGTGTGTGTGTGAGAGAGAGAGAGAGTCAGACAGAGGCTGTGTAAGCGCTGATTAGCGATTAGCAGGTCTTGAGGCTGACGGCAGAGCTGATCAGTATTTCCTCTGTGTCGGAGCTTTAGGGAACAAATCCCAACATTAACCCGGCTCTCATCTGCCTGGCAGAGCGCTAGCAGCAGCCTGCCAGCCATAGGCCGTACATCCAGCAACAACCGCAAGCTAAAGCATGTGAATCCTCCTCTGACGGCGCCTCATTGTTGTCTCATTTCAAATCAAAACCACATTTGATCATTATAGAGCTTCTAATGTTGCTCTCAACATCAAGGTTGACGGGCTGTGACATGCGATATTTAATAAAAAAAAAGAGTCTAAAGTTTGTCATAATCTGCTTGACAAAAATGACATTTAAGTAGTACCCCTTGAGGGAGAAGTAAGTGAATTCCTATAGTTCTATAAAAAGCGTAATCCCCTTGAAGAGCGATAACTGGAGCAAAATGTTCCTTTTAAGAGCTGATGTGTCTCTCATAAGACAGAGGAACACTGACACATAATTGTTCTGACTTTGGCTTTAATTCAGATCGAGAGCACGTCAGGCGTCACTGCTGAAAGTCAGTGGGTGTTGAGCTGAGACCTGAGTTCGCCTCCGGAGCGCTCAAACGAGGCCGGCAACCCCGTCCCCGCCGCCGTCACGCTTCCCCACTGATGACGGTCAGTTCATCAGACGTCATTTGCAATGCAGATTCTTTTTTATTGAAGTACAGAAGATTGGCTGAGAGAGAGCCGACCACTGGAGGGCCGCTCTGCAAAGTTTGAAACGGGTTCTTTGGCGGGTTAGAGACCGTCAGTCGGGTCCGCACGGGATAAATTAAGTGTGAGTGATAAAACGACCTTCTGACCTCAGACTGCGTTCCTGAAATCTCTGCTAATGAAATCCACTGAAAGTCTGCACGGGTGTAAATGTGACATATTATTACACTACACAATAGTTTGAATATACATCTTTCAATTACATCTTTTACATGTACATAGTTTGTTTTAATGTCATTTTCCTCCTGTTTCACCACAAAATCCTTCCTTTTCCTGATCCAAGTGTTGTTTATTGCTTGACTGATCAAACATGTGTGTATTTACTGCTGCCACCTGTGTGTGTGTCTCGAGTCTAACATTAAACTGAAGAGCGGAAAATGTCCGTGCAATATTTTCTTCACACGCCTAAACAGTGATGACACATTCAAAATGTTCCTGCTTCTTTTGCTATCTTGCTAATGAATGTTTTCAAAAGTTGGCTGCAGTTTCATGTTTTGCATCTTTGTTCACTTTGGTTTCTCTTGTAAATTTCTGTAAATACTGATATAAGGAAAGTGGAAACTCCCTCAGACGACGCCCTGACGAAGGCGACATGAAGCGAGGTGAACTGGAGAAGAGTTGTGCGCCGTGTTCGAATGTTGATCAGTGCCGTGTGTGACAGCACGGTTCGCTTCCATCAACATCATTGCATGGACACACACACACACACACACACACACACACACACACACACAGGGAATTCAGAAGATGACTGAGGAGCTAAAGGGTTCAGGGAATTTCACAGGTGTGACTTTATGAATGTGTCTCTGTTGCTCTCTGTGATCTTACATATTACATGCTGGTGTAGTTTTGCACTCTTAACAAAATGAACATCCTTTTTTGGACAATAAAGTTTAACTTGCATGTGAACTTGATTTGTTTTCAGGTATCGCTCAGATGCTGGTTGTGAGGATTGTTGTTTATTATGCAGAAAAGCCGACTGATGTTTTTGCAATTTGACATTTTGGTATTGTGTATATTTCAGATTTTTGAAATCTGTTTGATATTTTTTATACTTTTTATACTTTATACCTTTATTGATATTTCATATTTGGATTTCAACTGCTGCACAACAGTTTCTCTTTCTTATCTTATCTCTGAAAAGTAAATACTTCCTCACTGACTCTCAAGTCATAATACAAAACTGACATGAACTGTAAGAATTTATTTTCACCAAACTTTGTCCAAACTTTTCCATATAGATATTATGAGTGTTGGAAACATTTCATCAGAGTTCTGGTTTTTTCTTTTATTTTGATGCAGTTTTCAAATAATTCATTTTGTGTCGATCGCATTCTGTTTGTAAATCTTCTACTGAAAACCTTTTGATTATAATTCATTCTTTTGTCGGTGGAGTCTTCCCAGAGGCGGCGAGTCAGCCTGCTGTGGTTTGACGGCTGACGGCCCGGAGTCTCATTGGCGGTGACACGTGTCAATCTTCAGAAGAAGCCCCGCCCACTGTGGCCAGACCGGGCGAGCCAGTCTAGCTGCTGTCAGCCGCTCATCACCCAGTCCTTTTCATGTTTGCCTTTTTTCTGTGTTTGTGCGCGTGAACAAGAAAAGAGTGTATTCCAGTATGATTCACGCACACGCACACACACACACACACATATGTAGACACCAATGAGGTTCCTTGGTCTTATTGCTGCTGTGCACGTGTGATTTTTCTTCTTTTTAGTGTTTGTGCATGTGTGCACGAGTGTGTTTGCTCTCTCACACACACACACCAATCCATCCACCAACCCCTATGTTGTCTGCCAGGAGGGCAACATCAAAGAGACTCTAGCTGTGGGCATGAGGAGCCTGGAGACTAGCGAGGGCCTGTGGAGCGGAGACTGGGCCTGCAGAGGCAGCTGGGAAGTCAAGCGGCCACGGGGTGCCCGGAGAACGAGGTGGGTTTGGAAGAACGAGGCCGGCCCGGAGAGCAAGGTGGGCCGGGAGAATGAGGTGAGCCGGGGGAGCGAGGTGTGGTGTGCTGCAGAGAGGGGGTCTGTAAAGAGAGGCTGAAGGTGGTCGAGGAGAGCCTGAGCAGCGAGGTGAGGCTGAATCCTGGAGAGGCGAAAGAGAATATAAAGGTAGATGTAAGCAAAGTGAAGACGTGAGGTCTCTCCGTGCAAGAATGTTTAGTGAAGTTTTTCTCCGAGCTCTGCAGACGTCACAGCGACATCTTAAATGCAGCCGTTGGTCTCGGTGGCAACTTTCTGCATGTTGCACTTTCATGTCCCGCCTTGATGTTTTAACAACCAGTCGGTACAGACAGAGAGCGATCCGGTCCCTGTAAACAATGCCTTTCCTCCATGAGACGATGTCCACTTTTTATTGGCTGCGGGCGGCGGAGGGAGGAGGGCCTGCAGGAGGCGGTGGGAGGCGGGCAGGAGAGCAGGAGGAGGTGGTGGGAGGTGGGCAGGAGAACACAGGACTGCCGCTGTTGCCTCTGAGGCAGAGATCGGCTTCTTGCTCTCATCTGCCCGTCAGAGCCCTCCTCTGAGCTGCCAATCACGATGACGGACAGCTGCTAGCGGATGGAGGAGAGAGGTTTGAAGGGACCGGCTCGTTTGCACACTGTTAGCTGTGATTCCTCTCGGTTTGTGTCTAAAAGAGACAACGATCTCTGTAAGCATGAATTCTGCAATCACACGTTTGACAGGTGGGTCATGAAAAGCTCTGATTGCATCATGATGGTCACGTTTTTCCATGTTGCTAAATCATATATACATGAATTTGTTTGAAATATGTGTTGCATGAAAAGCAGCTGTCACACTTCACAAAGCTTGAACCATGGATTTGTTTTAGAGGATCATATTAGATGCACATTTAAAGATCAGTTTGTCGGATTCATTTGATTTTTGAGTGAAATATAAGACAATTCACTTTGTCACTATTCTGAAACCTACATTTACCCTGTTTCTAAATTAAATTGCATTAATTATAACTTTAGTTATTATAACTTTTTAAACCAAAATCCAAAATACACTTCTTGAGATTTTGATTTTTGCAGTATAAGTACACACTTCTAAATTATTATTAACTCTTAAAAATTATTTTCCTGAACAAAAAAACCAAACAATCCTAATTTTAAAAGTGTAATAGAGTAGTTTTGCCGTCAATCTCCTCATGTGATGAAGCCCTGTTGGATGCACATGCACAGTTTTCTATGTTGAATGAATGCCGAAGCCAAAGGGAGATATCTGAGGTTAGAGGTGAATGAGCCGGCCAGACTTCTGCCGATGGGAGTCTCATACCTGGAACTCGTGCAGGCAAAGATCGGATGTGTCCGTATTAGTTATTCCGTCTCTACAAGCATCAGTTTCACTACCGCCAGGATTCCCCACGACACGAAACAAGAGGGGAAGAGAACGAATGAAAAGACGCTGCAGGTGCTGAATCTGCGATCACTGAAGAAACGGATGCCATGAAAACACTGGTCGACAAAAGGAGCATCCAAAATTATTTATTTTGAATGGTCTTGGAGGAGAGTGTCTGCTCAGGTATGGTAGCCATCAGTGCTCGTGCCGACTGTCTACATCTGCCTTCGTTAATTATTTGGAATAGAAAAGACCTTCATCCCAATGACACTTCACTTGTTTGAAGTCTGTGTCAGCTTCATATTCTGCATTCAGGACCAAGACATTATTACATTTTGCATCACAAATGTCGCCGTGTAAACCAGGTTTCTCTTGATCCTGTATCCAAAGTATTGAAGCCTGGTTTCTTTACATTTAATACAGGTGAAGAGAGGGAACCAACAAGCAGATTATCTCAATGCACCGTGAGTGTGTGAGCAGTTTCCTCATCCAGATGGAGGTTGTATGATGTAAAGCCCTTTGAGGTAGATTTGTAATTTATAGGGTTTTTTAAAAATTAAATTAAGGAACTTTTTTACATTCTAGATTTTATTTTATGAAACAGAAGAAGAACACGTGTGAAATTATTCCCATTTTCTCAGTTTAATTTTCAAATTCCTTTGTTTACCATCTGGCCAGCAAAGGATTGACTAATGATACTGCAATTAGTGAAAAATACGTGTGTGTGTGTGCATGTGTGTGTGTGTGTGTGTGTGCAGGATCAGTATTCTAATGAGGACAGACAAAAGAAGTCTGTAGCTCAGAGCCAATTGGACAGAGAGGAGCAGAGCATCAGAGGAAGAAAGCCGGAGAGGGGAGCGAGCTAGTTGGGGGTTAGGGAGGGTTCAGGCTGGTGGCAGTCAGCGCCTCAGGCAAGGTTTTGGGGTCAGGCCCCCCAGACGGCCACACCGGCCCCCCGGGCCCCGAGAGGGGGGACACCAGGACCACGCCGGCCAAGGGAGGGGCGCTCAATTAGGGCAGCGTTCAAAATTTTAGCCTGGCGCTTCAGAAGAGAAGGCCACCTGATACCTATACACCTCAAAGATCCTCCTCCGCCCCCTCCACCCCGCTCAACACACCTACTGCTGATTGACACACTCGAGGGTGGGAGTGATTTTTGAAGGCTGACAACGATGCTCGTATTTAAAGTTATGTAACATCGTTTTATTTAACCTTTGTCGAAGTCAAATTCTTTCCACCAGAATTTTAATACTGGAAAAATAGGATACAAAATCTCTCCATTGTAACGATTTATTCGAGAATAATTAATAATTGTGCAAAATTCCAAGTGAGTCCGACTGATGAATCTGGATCTAAATTTGGCATCAAACTAAATGCACAATTCTTTCAAGAGTTCAAGCTAAATGGTAAATATTCCTATGACTGTGAAACAACCAAAAACCAAACTTTCACGCTCATTCAAATGTGTTATTTACCATTTTCATTTGCAGGAGTGATTAAGAAACTGAGAATAGAGGAAGGTGTGTTTAGGTGGAGGAGCTGACGTCTAACACACCAGAAAGTGGCACAGGGAGGTTCCTTCACTCGTTCAGTGACTCTCCAAGATCAGTCACTCGCCTGCCCGCTTTGTTCAAGACACATATTTCTACCATCAACTGTCTGTAAAACACAGCTAATAAGAAACAGCGACTTCCTGTGTTTGGACTCTCTGCTCCCACAAAGGTCAAACTGTGAAGACAGATCGATGTTGGTCAACGGCACGAAAACGCTTGAGTTAATTTCACCAATGTTGAACTTCACACCAAAGAATCACACGTACTTTGCCGCCACTTTTCTATTGTAATGAATGATTTCGCTGCCAAATTTTTAGATGCTGGTGTGATGCCATAAGACGTGGATGAAGGAACCAAACAAAGAAAAAGGAGGAATTTCACTTAAGCATCACAGCTCAGACGTTAACATACAAGCTTTTTGAAATATTCTATATCTAAGAAAAAGCTGGCAGAGTTATAAGTTTGTAACTCCATCAGCAGGATTAAAGATGTGACTTGTGAAGAACAAAACTGAGGTTCAGATGGTGCTGATGTAGAAATGGAAATTTTCTGTTGTATCTGCTTTGGCCAGCGTGTTTGTCTCTGAGGTGCTGCTGTGTGTGTTTGTGTGTTGCTGGCCGCTTTCACACAGTTGCATAATTAGTGGTAGCATTAACATGCCTAACATCTAGCTGCTGCTCCACAATACTCTCAGGAAGAGCCCCGCTGAAAACCCTCCCAGTAACTGTCAATCACACACACACACACACACTATATGTCTCTTTACCTCTCGCTCTCTCTTCTCTGTGTGCAACATTATCTGCGTCACTGGAAAAATGCACCTAATTACCAGGCAGCAAACATTTCAACTCTTCTGTTTTTTCCCAGTTAACCTTATCATCTTCCTCTTTATTCAAGCAGATACGTGGCAACATTTTAGGAGGGGAGGGGCGTGTTGGATCCAGGCATTCCTCGCCGATCAGCCACAGTCGAGCTGTTAGGAGTTTCACTGTTGCAGGAGATTTTGTGTTATTAATTGGTTCTTCTGGGGGTCAAGTGGTTTCATCTCATTTCAGTCGCCTTGTACATCAAGCAGCCATGTCTGCACCTGTTTCCTGCTCTCAGCAGCTGCCAACTGGGCCTCCCAAACCACTATTGATCCCATCAGATCACGCACACGCACACACACACACACACACACACTCGCATGCACACACACATTTGAAATGCTTTATTTGTATCTGCTAATTAAATTTGCCAGCGCCAGCCTTGAATATTACAGAGTTTCAGCAGGGTTTTACTCTTAATTTGTTATTCGGATATCTGGGAGCTGCTGCCTCAGTAACCACGAGACTTTAGAAGCACGTTTGACATCACGAGTCAGGCTTACAAGATAAATATTAGTGTGCACAGAAGTTACGTTCAATTTAAGATTGCATGCAGTGTTGGTGAGTGTAAATCAAGGTTTCTGGTTACCTGTGAGGAGGCTACCTGGAGGTACCATAAATCCACAAGTAGCAGCTGGAGTCAGGTGTAGAGAGATGCAGGCCCGTCTTTGAGACTGAAGACACTTTTTGTTCTCTTTCTTTTATTTCATGTGCTGTTTTTTTGAATGTGCACATGCACTTTTGTTTGCGTTTTTTGTGTTATGTTTTTTCGTTATTTCTGACAGTGACACTTGAAATGTGACAGGAGAGAAAGGATGCATATCAAAGGTCGAGGGCTGGACTTGACCCTGTGGTCCACATCTCGAAAACCAAGACCATCAAGACGTCCCATATTTCATCCCACACATCATATTTTAATGGCTTTCATTTGTTTCACATTAAAATCCTTCACGTGCTTCATGTGCCCTTCTGTCGTTTATTGTGAAGCATCGGGAAGTGTGAAGTTTGATTCATAGTCACTTAATTTTGATGAAAAGTAGAATTAATGGGAGCAGCATTTCAGATAAAGACAGAAAGTGAGAACAACAGAACAAGAAGTACAGCATGATCCTGTTATTGTACTGATGGATGAATTGTCGATTATGCAGAATTCCCTATGTGCAAAGCAGTTTAGAGTGTAGTCTTATATTGTTATTCCAAAAGTACTATAAAGGCTATAAGAAGATATTATTTTAGCTTAGAGAGTTTAAAGTCAACTGGGCACATAAAGAGTCTGATGACACTTGTTCAAAGACATTTAGATAAAAAAGCAACACACACGCTCTCCCACCTTACACCCATATGCCTACAAGTATCCCTGAACAAAAGCTGGAGGCAGGGAGGGAGGGAGGGTCGGAGGGAGGGGTCGCTCGTCCCACAGCAGACACCGGAGCTCAGGCCTCCTCGTGCTGAAGAGGAGCTTTTGTCGAGGACTTGACAAAAGATCTCACTCTGGAGGTTAAAGGTTAAGAGAGGCCACTTCCGACCCGCCCTCCACTTCCCAGCATTCCTCAGTTTGCAGACATTCCTCCAGAACCACTGATCCATGACTCAAAGGATCCATCTTTAAAGTGGAGGTTTATGTCTGTTATTTCTCTGACACTGAAACATCTGCTATAATAAGTGAGATGAGCATTAGTCTGTTTTATCGCTGCATATGTCAATGAGGACATTTTAATACATTAGAGTGAATGTTACTTCTGCTTCTACTTGAATATTTGCTCAATATCACACTGTACAAGTAATGAGCAGACTCCGTAATGCAGATTTGATTTTGCTCCGAATCAAATATTTCTTAGAAAAATGAATCCCCTTAAAGTTCTGTTTACTCCGACCATCTCAGCAGCTACAAAACAAACTGGCATTAAGAGGAATAACATGGAGGAGAGCATGTTGAGAGCAGACCTTAATTTACCCCCAAAGGGAAAGTTGCCAGTAATCATAAAAAAGAACAAAACAAAGAACAGTTTTAACTTCAAAACATGTCGGTCTTGTCTTCCTGGGTGAAAACTTCCGAAACACCAAATCTGATTTTCAGTCTTTAGTTGAACATTCATATGCTTCTCTGAGTTTCTGCTTCTCAAAGTTTTTTCAACCCGAAATCTGAAGATGTTTATTGAAATTCCTAAGACATTTATGAGAAAACATCCAGCAGCAATGATGTGGACACCTTAGCAGTCAGCGTGTGGATATTCACCTGTTTAGTTATTGCTACAACACAAGAAATTCAGCCTGTGGCCACTTTATGAAAAGTCTTACATTTTCTGTCCTAAACACTCAGATAGAATTACTTGGTGGGATTTTTAAAGATATTCTAATATGTTGAAATATGGAGATAAATTTCAACTGAGAGAAATTGTTCTGGCTAATACTTATCTTCATGCATAGAAAGGTTTTTGAGACAGATGCAGCACTAGTGATTAAATTAAGGAAAATGAAAATAATGACCTTGCACAATTGTAATGAAGAAGGAGCTGCATCTGAAAGCAAACTGTGATATGGATGGAGTGTGGTGGTGCATTTTACAACCCTGGTTCCAAAGTTAAAACAGAATGTGATCACTTGCAAATCCTTTCTGACACACACTCAACTGGAAACAGCACAAAGACAATGTATTTAATGTTTGACCTCATCAACTTCATTGATTTTTCTAAATATCTGCTCATTCTGAATTTGATGGCAGCAACATGTTTCAAACAAGTTGGAACAGGAGCAACAAAAGACTGTGAAAGTTGTGGACTGATCCAAAAACACCTGTTTGGATCATTCCACAGGTAAACAGGTTCATTGGTAACAGGTGATAGGATCATGATTGGGTATGAAAGGTTCATCCTGGAAAGACTCAGTCGTTCACAAGCGAGGATGGAGCGAGGTTCAACACTTTGTGAACACAGGATTATAGAAAGGAGATGAATACATGGACTCAGGAAGACTCTGTAAAACTGTTGGCAAGTGTGAAGCATCTCAGTTGGTACAGAAATGAGTGGCTGAGATCTTGAGGGATCAAGATGCACCTGCAGCAAACAATCACAAATCTGGATGCTCATCATATATCACATATTCAGGGACATGAATTCTCTATGTTCCATCCAAACATCATAACCTGAATATGAGCAAAACCAGGATGAGCCTCAAAACAGGAAACTGTTATGTGCTCAGTGGAAGCTCAAAGGAAACAAAGAGTGGATGCACGGTTTGACACAAGTGATTTCTGAACAGTGCTGATGTTGAAGAAGAGTTCGAGCTGAAACAGAGTCGATACTGTGAAACTTGAGGTTAACTCAGGTTAAAACAACAACTGTGGGGATAAAAGAAATGATTCAATCTGTGGGCTTTTGCACTTTTGGGGAGCACTGCTGTACCTGAATGCCCTGCGATGGGCCTGTGAGTTCAAGAGCAAAGCATGCTGGGATACCATGCAAGACTCTCTGAGGAGAAACTCTTAAATTAGAGATTTTCAGGACACACACACACACACACAAACACGCAGGCATGGAAAACAGCGCAACACGTTTTAAAGCTCATCTGCAAACTGATTCTGTCAGGGAGACTTAGTGACGTGCGGCTGCCTCCTACAGCTTTCCTCCATAACGGCGCCGGTCGGCATCGGCGTCGTGCTGTCCACCAGGGAGGAGGAGAGGCGGCGGGCTCTAAATAGAGCCTCCCTCGGTTAAATATTAACACTCGCCTTCCTCTGACAGAGAGCAGCCCGGCATGTCGCCTTCCATCTCCACCACGGGGAGATGCAACACAGCATAGCACTCAAACACACACACACACAGAAACACATGGACACAGGAGTATGGACACAACACACACACACAGATGAAGTTATGTATATGCTTTGAAAGGCTCCAACATTATAGAGACTTTTTTTGATCTTTCTACAAAATGATCTTGTTTTGTTTTGAATCTTCTTTTGCTCCATTTACATGCTCTCATTCAATTTCCCCACATTGAAGCAGCCGTCAAACCATCATGTGACGGCAAACATCTCCATCGAAATAATAAAAAGTGATGTGTTATCAGCAGGGTGAGGCTTGTTTCACCGCAGGTTTTCACTGACCTGCAGTTTCAGCGCGACCTCTCACACACACACACACACAGAAAACACACACACATGCTTTGCATAAGCAGTGAGAAAGGCGGCCTTGGAGGAAGCAGGATGTGCGTGTGGAAGTGACAGATGATCATCCTCATTAGCGGAAGGGCGATGGGAGGAAAAATAAAAGAGGGATTGACTTATCTGGAAAAAAAGCAGTGTGTGCAATACGCCACTGCACACCAGAGACCCGTTGAGTACACTGTCTTTTTTTAAAAAATGATGAAGATCCATACGTGTGCGCAGAAACGCTGTGATGTGATAGAAATGTGTCAGCGAGGAATTACTGTTATATTCATATTGGATGATTCTGTAGTGCAGCGTTTGCTTCCGGAGCAGGAAGCTTCCATGTAGTGGCGCTGATAGTCGGGGTGGAGGTGATGGACGGACGTGTAGCACATCCAAATTTAATGTGAAAGACTGGAACTCACATCCTGGTGTCTAACTTTAACTCTACCTAAATTGTATTTTAGTTTATGTGATCATGATCTTTCCATAACTATATCATTAGTTGCCATGCAAAGTGTAAAAAAAATGTGGAAATGCAGCTCTAAATGAAAATTGTGATGAATTGTATTTATTCACAGCTTGAATCTGCATCCATTTCCTGAATCAGGACCTAAATGTTCTCCTTGAAAATATTCAGTGTTACTGTTCAACTGAATTTTTAATTTCAGTCTGAATGGACTTTTCAATCATGTCTTGCATTCCCTCTCTGCTTTACATCCACATAGAAGGTTTTCTTTGGCTTCTGCAAATATTTTTTAAAATCTACCTCCTGCACATTGCTGTCTATCAGGAGCTTGTAGTTGTTTGTAATGAACAGTTTTTGAATTCAATACAACAAAACTGATGACTTTCTAATAACGGCATCAAAATCGATCAGAACGTGAGAGAACAGAATGAAAAATATCATCAGCATCATCATGAGCTGACAATATTTCTGAACTTTAAACCCAAGATGGATGAGAGGTCTGTGCTACTGAATGGACTTTGTGCTGAGATTGTTTTGTTAACTCCAGGTCTGAAATTGCTCTTGAGGACTAAAAACACAAATAACCTGAGTCTCTGTTTTGAAGAGACAGGTCCCACTGCAGGGCTGAAGAGAAACCTGTTACACGAAACAAGACTCACACATTTACTGTTGTTGTCAGCGGCCGACGCGCTGAGGAAAATAAGACTGAAATTATGAAAGTAGACGGAGTGGCCGGGAGGATCCGGATGAGGCGGGAGAGGAGGAAGATTAAAAAAAAGCCGACTTCAAAAAGCATTGTTGGAAACTATCAGTGTACACACACACATATTTGAGCAGTAAGGTATGGATTTTGCAGAGGTATTACGGCCGCATGTTTAATTCATAACTGTTTTCCTTCTTTCTGATCAGAAACATAAAAGCGAGAGTTTTGCCCGGAGAAAAAACAAAATGGCTGAACTCATCAATACCCCGACAACACTGGGCTGCCTATTCAGCAGGTAGACGCGGGGAAAGGAGACAGAAATGACAAACTTCATAAGGACGTTTCGTTTTAATGGCGGTCCATGCGTTGGTTTTATTCGTATTGTTTTATTCTTTTATGTCGGGTTTATGATTGTGTTATTTTTATGTTCTGCCTCAAGGAGAAAACGCAGCCAATGAAGCGGCTTTTCACAGATTCTCTGCATGTGAAAGTGTGAAATAGGAGCAGAGCAGGTACAAAGTAAAAGCAAATAATGATGATGGAGAAGCAACATTTTGACTGTTTTATTCCTAAAGAGTGTGTGTCTGTTATTTCTGACAAAGTTTCCTCTTGATCAGGATTTTTAAACACCTCAAAAATCAGTCATTCAACACTGAGCTTCAGTCGACATGTTAACAGCTTAGTACTGCACATGCATGCAGCTTGTCTGTAAAGTAACACAAATATTATTCAGCTTAATCAACAGTCAGTTTGCAGGTCATTAGGTCCAGCTTGCTAAAGTGAATACAGTCCAAAACAACAGTCCTGCAATGAGTCCTAACTTCATGAAGACTGTAATGTTCAAGTTCTGTTGAAGCTGTTGTCGAGAGGGGTTGTTTCTATTATTTTGTCCACCCTAGTCACACTTAACACCAGAAGCAGCTCTCTGTATAATGCAATGCAGTTATTATTCTTAATGTACGCCCTGGATTACATTAGTTGAAATGTATAATCAGCTGTTAATTTAATCGAATGACTCTTCTCTCATAGTTCAAAATATACCAGCTCTAAAATCCTCAAATAATACCACTTCAACTTTATGGTTAACCGTGAGAATGAATGAACTGTCTCTGAAGGAGTCGGCAGGAAGTGGGTCACTCTTGGTTCCACAGGTTGTGAGTATTCAGCATCTGTTTGTTCAAATAAAGCACACGGCTGGTTTGTGGTGATGTAGCGGTGCCGCCTCTTCCCACCCACCCGTCTCAGCTCCACACTCGCTCTCAAAATTCACTCTCAACCCGTTTGTCAGCTCTGGTTTCTCACTCTGGCATTTCTTCAGGAATGTTGCAAAGTATTTGATCGCTTAGAAATTAAGCTTTCTCCACCTGTACAGGTTCAATGTGAAAGTGGTCATTCACAGCAATGAATCAACAGAAAAGCTGTAAAAACATTCAGATATTTCCATCAAGAGTTGGTAGAGACCAAAAACAAAAGAGAATGAATATTGACAAGACGGCCGGAAACATGACTCCAAATGACATGATGATAATGTCGCTCCATAACTACTAGATGCATAAACAAGCAACTATTTGGTAAGTTCAACTTAAAATATAAAACTTAAAAGGTGAATAACTCAAGTCTCAAGTAGTTCGAGAAAAGCACAAGCAAATTGTAGGTCAAGTCCCTAAGGAAGAGTTCAGGTCAGGACTTGCGTCTGTCAAAGCAGGTCTGAAGTCAAGTCAATAGTCCCAAGTCTCTCGGAGTGAGTCTTAAGTCAATTCTCAAGTTATTTGAGACACGTCCAAGATAAAGTCTCGTCTGTCAGAGCAAACCATAATACAATAAAAGTCTCAAATCCTTCAAGATAAGTTCAAGTCAAGTCCCGAGTCCGTCAGAGTGATTTCAAGTCTGGTCTCAATTAATTTGAGACACATGCAAAATAAATCTGTCTAAAAATAAGTCTTGAGTCAAGTCTCAAGTAATTTGAGACAACTCCACGTAACGTCTAAAGTCCAAGTCAAGTCTCAGGCCTTTTGAGACAAGTCAAGTGTGGGTAAAGCTCCAAAAGCACTGGATCATACACTTCCCATAATGCAACTGGATCAGTCATATGCATCATTAGATTCATTAGAAATCGATGCTGTGCCCCTTTAGGTCCACGTCTCCTGTTTAAAATCTTCAGCTCTTCTAAAACGTAACATAAACTCAGGTCAGCACCAGCAGAAATGAGCCATAAAATGAGGATTAACAATCAATTAGAGATTAGATTCTCATCCATGATCACATGAGTTATGCTGAGGCAACTCTGAGAGCGCTGCTGCCCAAACACCCTCCTCTCAACCGAGTTCCCCTGAATTTCACCAGGCTGGAACTCTCCATCCTCTCCGATTGCTCCGATGTATCGCTTCCATTACGGACTATTAGCCCGGCTGAGCCAAACAGCAAACTTCTCGGTCGATTCATCTCATCGCCAGCCTGCATCTCCAGCCAGCGTTGGCCTCCGTGTGTGTGTGTGTGTGTGTGTGTGTGTGTCTGGCTGTTATAGTGGAGTCATTAAAAGTTAATCAGAGATGCACCATTGCAGCAGAGTGGGGAAGAATTGCCTCTGTCAGTGGCTCCGGGCACAGGAAATCATACCAGAGAGAGAGAGAGAGAGGGAGAGAAAGGCAGTGATAGAGACAGAAAAACACAAGGAAGCAGACAGGCTGAAAAGAGAGAGGAGAGAGAGAGAGAGAGAGAGAGAGAGAGAGAGAGAGAGAGATTCTCATACTAATGAACCATCACTTCCTTGTCTCAACCGATGCCCTCCGAATCCCAACATCTGTCCCACCAAACCAAGCCTCATTATGGCACCCCTCAACTAACCCCACCCCACCACCACTGCACACACACACACACACACACACTCATACATTTGCGGTCACATCCCGTCGAAAACGCAGGCTGATGGTGGGAAAGTCTGCCCCACTGTAGTTGTCACATCAGATCTACAGCACGACGGCCGAGGGCATATGCATGTGGTGTGTGTGTGCGTGTGCTCATCTATGTGTGTGTGAGATGTGGATGTGTGGGTGGGTGGGTGGTGGTGGTGGTGGTGGTGGTGGTGGGGGGGATCTAGGTCTGGGGCTGTGCCTGAGGGCCTCGCCTGCGCTACAAAAGACTCCACTCAACTCCGGTTAGTCCCCCTCACTAGCATATCAGCACTGACGGACTGCACACACACACAAATACACACACACGCTCACACACACGCTGCACTTTAGCTATAGTGGCTCTGATTAACACTTTCGCCCTAATTGATAAACAGCTTCACGCCGGCGTGGACAGGAAGCTGCCGTGCACGATCAAGACGGGATGAAGCGAGGAATAATCTTTGCATTAGCTTTACTTTGCATGTGTCAGTGTGTTATGTGCCGCTTTGCGCTCGTGAACACATGGGAAACCGGTGATTGATGAATGTGTGTAAATGTGTTTAGCACCGTGTGTGTGTGTGTGTGTGTGTGTGTGTGTGTGCTGCGTGCTATCACTCTCTTGCTAGGGGTGACAGGTTGGTTGGGGACTAATGCAGCGCGACGGAACTGAATGTGGCCTCGAGCAAAGCAGCTGCCTGCAGCCAGTCCTCATCTGAGCTGTCAGACACGCACACACACACACACACACTAGAACCCATTCCAATGGAGAGAGAGTTTAGGATCCACACACACACACTTATAAACACACTCATGAGCATTATAACCCCCGTCGCCCCTACTTTTCTGCTTGTGTGGCTTCCAGACAATAATGGCTCTGCCTGGATGAGGTGGTGGACATGACATGCTGGGTTTGGCTGGTTGGACTCGACACTCGACTGTTTGTTTTCCGGGGAACCACAGAACCGTTTTTTTTCAACATCATAAGCTGTTACGTTAGGTTTATGATGTTGTGCATTATATCTGTCATCTGTGCACATAGATGAAGAAACAAAGCTCTTCTGTATGCAACGCTGTGCTTTAATGTTACACTATAATCAATGTTGGACAAACTCTGAAAATGCAGTTGATTACTCATTTTCTCGTTACTGCTGCTGTTAATAAGTAAAGTAATTAGTTAAATTACTAATGATATGATATGATCAAAAAAAGAACAATGAAATATGATACGACAGCCTGGCGGTTCTCAACATTTCCAGCATGTAAAATTGATTGAATAAATGCTCTGAGGAGGCAAAAAGATTCAGTAATTCACAAGAAGAAGAGCAAAAAATATTATATTCTGGAAAAAAATATACATAATTTTATAGCAGAAACACGTCTTTTCATCCAGTTAACCATCTTCCAACCTCTCAGATTTAGTGTCTAGTGGGAGTCCCGACCCCCGGGTGGAGGAACACTGTCATAGAGAACAGTGTGAATACAGTCGAGTACTGTTACAGTAAAGACACTATGATATGTTACAATATGATTCAACACTACACCACAAGTACAAGTACATGCAGTGTAGTAGGAAACTGTAAAATATATGATGGAAAATGTTACAGTAAAACACACATGTGCCAAAATATTATTACATATGATTTAAGTGAATGCGAGTCTGTTATATGAACAAAAGAGAATTAATGCTACTTCTCTAATGCAGGAATACAAGATTGTGCATTTTGAGCATAAAATGCACAAGTGATCAGTTTTCATTGACGCCTTTCATCCGTCTCACGATGACAAACCTGCAACAAAGCTGCATTTTATTTGAGAGCAGCGTCGAGTGTTGCAGGTTTAAAACAGAACCGTCTCGTCCGACTTGTTGCGATCGGACAGCCCGCAGTTTTGATCAAACAGCAGCAATTCATTGCAGTAAATGCGGCGGGTCGATGGACACTGTGTTTAACAGTATGCGTTTGATGAAATGTGCTAACAGCTGTGGACTGTGTTCCCTTCAGCTGGGTGAGAATGAAACAGGTTCACAGTGATTACTGCTGAACGCTGGGCTCCAAGGAAAAGGAGTATAATGAAAAACACACTGTTGGTCACCGTTGCCCTGAAACGTTGCCTCAAAATGTTGCCCGTGGCCACCGTATCTACTCCTCTCTTAGCTTAGATTCTCTGCTTCTGGTCGACCTATATTTCGGCCCTGTGGGACTCCAGTGATTATACTAATCTCTCCAGAAATCCACCGTCCTCTCTGCAGGCTGCCAGAAGTTGGCAGCCGTCGACATTGTATAACAAAGCAGGGTTCCCTCAGATGTTAACCAGGAAGTAAGTGGCTTTGTTGGGGTTTTTACATCTAAGATTAAAGAGTGAGATTTTCAGGATGCTATGAGCAAAGTTGCAGTTAACCGAGCTTAGATTAAAAGAAAGAGGGGATGTGTTTATCTTTCAGAAGATAAAATTGCTCTCAGCTTCGTTTTGAGGAGTTCACACAGTTCGGTTTTAGAGAAGATGAGGAGAAAGTTTTATTCATGATGGGAAAAATATGACAACATCTTGACCTTAATTTTACCCAAACTGCCCTCACACACACACACACACACACACACACACACACACACACACTTTTAAAGCTGCTGCAACATTTACACACTTTGCTGTGTTATTATTGTCTTTCTTTCTAATGGGGGGGGGTTGGCAAACCTTCCACTTTATTGGGGCTGACGTTCAACTACCCCCATGTTTACATCAGAGCTGGGGTGGTTGCCATGGAGACGGAGTGCCCCTCTTAACTGGTGCACTCAGGAATAATGCATTGTTGAACAGTGCCTGAGGCTACGCACACACACACCCGTACACACACACACTAATCCTTAACATCTGCTATAGCGTATGTGTATGTGTGTGTGTGTGTGTGTATGTGTGTGTGCGTGTGCGTGTGCATGTGTGTGTGTGCACGTGAATAAAATGCACATCAGTGCTTCACCCGGCAAATTCATTGATAATCAGAGTTAAGGTGGACTCCATTAGGTTCATTGGTATTTGCCTACAGCAGTATGTACATATACTGTACTGCATGTGTGTGTGTGTGTGTGTGTGTGATGGTCAAAGTCATGGGAGGGGGTGAGTGAGAACTGACATATGTGAGGCTTTTCCACACTACTGGTGCTCCCTCTAGTGGCTGGTGATCCTCACTGCTCATATACACACATGCACACACACACACACACACACACACACAGGAAAAATACCTGAAAGATGATGAAAATAAGAACAACGACACATAATTGGTGAACATTTTTAAAGTGTTTTTGTTATATTCAGAGCAGAGATTTTAGGAGCTGTAGCTTCACCAGAGGGACAAGAAAACAGCGTCCTGTGGTGGAGATCTTGCTGCTGACTGGCAGTTTGGAGAAGATCTCAATATGGGCTTATTCAGGAGTCCAGACAGATCCTGTTGGGAATCAGGTACTCATCCTGAGGCGTTGTACCTGCAATAATTACCCTGCTCTGGAAATAAGTTCATAAGGGACTCACAGCCCGGCTACAAAAAGCACCCATAGTATGGGCAGGCTCCAAGGACAGAACCAACACCATTAGTAAGTTTCAACTTGCTTCTGAGGAGACAAAGTTTATCTCCACTGCAGACTTGCTCCTGCAGTGTGAAATGAGACAAATATGAGCAATAAAAAGCCAGTTAAAAAAAATTATAAAGTATAATTGGGGCGTCTTGAGTTGCAGAAGTCTAAAGTGTGTGTGGCAAAGGAAATTAGAAACCTGAGTCAACCTCAGCAGATGGAATCAGACAAAAACAGAAGAAGATTCCTGCACAACAAAAGCAGTTTAACGAGGATAATTTGCTGCTTGAAATTTGCAAAAATCAGATATTTTATGCATGCATGCTACATTTAGGCAATACATTCCTTGTTTGCAGCCTCCCAGAATCAACAAAACTATTTTCTTTTGTGTGTTGTTACTGCTTTGCCAACATTAGGTTGCTCCTTTCATGGCAATGAACCTTGTTTAAATTTGAATGTGAATTTGAATTTTAGAGGATAAATGAGGGAGGGGATGAGGGGTGAGAGAAAAAGAAAGTGGGGAGAGAGAGAGAGGTTGTCAGTTGCCTGTCTGTGTTTAATGGAGGTCCCTGGTGTCGCCCTCAGGCTCCTTCACTTCACAATTAATGGAGGATCTCTCAGGGGAAAGCCATGCTTCTCAATAACACCTACACACACACACTCACACACATGCACACACCTAGCAATAAACCTTCTGGTTTAGCTGAACTCTGCACCGGAGCGCTGCCTCGACGTGAGCCCCATCTCAGAGTTTCTGCTGCTGGTTTTGTCTATTCAAACCCCGAACTGGGTCTGTTTGTACCAGCACCACCAGCCGCCAACGTATGAGCTCCACTACAGGGGGGGAGGAGGAAGATGGAGCGGCGGCGGCGGCGGTGGTGGTGGTGGTGAAGGATGGTATTGAGATGAGAGGAGGTAAAGGAGGACTGGAAGGAAGGAGCGAAACGCTTTTTCCTCAGAACTCAGGGTTGATTATATCTCCGCTCTGATCTGTCCGCTTTGGTTTTTCTCCCAGATCTGCAGCGTAGCAGCTCCCAGTGTGGCTTCATATGTGTGTGTGTGTGTGTGAGATTATATGTTTGAACCACTCAAAACACTTTCATATGATAGTGTAATAACAAGACACATGCTGTTGCAGGGTTAGCAGACTACATTCACCCATAAATATTTTTCTACTCAACCTCCAACAATTAAGCACAGTTGGTTCAAACCAACCAGAAGCTGAAACCAACTTTCTGTAAACTAGAAAATATCTGACGCCCACAGATGTCATTCTTGTCACCTCAGTTCATTAGAGTGAGTTTGATTTCTTGACTCTGACAACAACCCCTTAGGACTTAAAATCAAGTCTTTACTTCTGTTAGTTTTTAGTTTAGAAAAAAAAAATTGGCAAATATTCCTTCATGGTTGAACTTCTGGATCAAGATCATCACCAAAACCGACTCCATCGTTGCCTTTTCCAACAATTTTATCGAAATCTATTGTTCAGATCTCCTGCTCACAGATTGTCAAACTAATAATTCCTTGTGTGTGAACACTAGACAAAGGTTGAAATTGAAAGTGATGAGCTGCACATCTGCACCAGAACCAGATCTATACTGGGTTTTCAAGCCCACGCTAATATTGATGATTTGAGACTGAAAAAAGCCAATATTCCCTTTTGAAATGTCTGAAATATATTATTGTTGTTATTCTTATTCTTACCATGAATTTCATTGGCATTTCAGAACTGTAAGTCTTGTCACTTATCTATATATAAGATAACAGGACATGCAAGTTAATATCGGCTTTTAATGTTAATGTGATGTTAATTTATCAGTGTGATCTTTAGAGTTCTGTGTACAGTTCAACATCTGGGAACAAAAGAGTAGTTGTGGTGTGAAAGAAAATCCATGCAAATGTCAGGTTTTATTTCATGTGTTTGTTGACTTATTTAATGTTTATCCACACGTGATCATCAGTTTTCCATCTACTTAAAGTTAACTTTTTATATAAGGTCTGGTTAAAGTCGGGTTTATAAACCATGAGGTTCAAAGCAGGATTAATGTTAAAACCAGATGCATTTTGGTTCAAATGCACAGTTCATAAAACTAAGATAATGTATGATCCATGAGAAAGATTAGGTTAGATTCAAAATTCAAGAGTTTGAGATTAGAATTACATGTCTAATCGTTTAAAATTAGGTTATAATATATAAGGCTGAGGTTAGGACTAAGGTTAAAGTTTGATTTATGTGAGGTTAAAAGATTAAAATGAAGTTTAAAGTTAGATCTATCATCCACAACCTAAATATTAGAGTTATATATAGAACTAAAATTACAAAGAGACAGTTTGCTATCGGGAGACAAAGCAGAGTTTTTGGTTTATAATCAGATCATTCAGACCAGGATTTGATGTGATTATCAAATCATATCACATATGATTTGTGATATTAAGGTTAGTTTTAATTTAGATCTCAACGTTTGTGATCAGGATTTTATACGTTCATTAAAATCATATTCATGATGAGCTGCCTTTGATGCCCTGAGATGCCGTTTCCCGCCACGTCTCCCACCCCTGGAAGTCGAGTGCGTACGGTGGCCTCTGATTGGTGAACTGAAGTTGTTCACCTGGACACTGCCGCTTTTTTTACCATTTGCATATTCATCAGATGGTTCATGAATATTGATGAGCTGGCTGCGGGCGCAGTGGGTGCCCAGTGGCTGCAGGGCATTGTGGGAAATTAGCACCATCACTAATTGTGATCCGCCGCCCCTCGAGTGTGTCAATCAAAATCAGGAAGGATGATGCTTTTGGGGGCACCTGTAGCTCCGAATATGTATGCATGAAGAGATGGAGAGAGATCGAGGGAGAGAGGAAGAGAGTGTGTGTGTGTGTGTGTGTGTGTGTGTGCGTACATCCAGGGCCACAAGACCACTCCGTTGCCATAGTAACCTCTACCATCAGAGCACATGAGGCTGAGGCCTCAGGATCTCAGAGAGAGTGATGGAGTGAGACAGAGGAATGAAATGAGCTATAGAGATGAGATGATGCACATCCATCCATCCATCCATCCATCCATGACTGACTACCTGCGACGGAGGTGAAGGACATGTCTGCTTTCTCATGTATGCACAAACGGGATTTCCCATTTTTCAGCCCATCAGTGGCATCCTCTTCCTTTAATGAAGGCTTCTGCTTGACCTTGGCTAAAGGAAACATTCCAGCGTGGCTGTGTGGAAAGAGTCCTCAGCGCTGTCTCAGACTGCCGACAGCTTCATCGCTTACTCACACAATCCTGATTCACAAGCTCAGTTCTCTGGGAACAAAAATCAACCGGTGGCATCGTCTTTAGATTTCCTGAGGGCATAGCAATAATAAAATGTCCAGATAACAGTGAATATCTACAGATTTAAAGTATAAGTCTGAGGATATTCTTCAATTTTCCTATTGTCAACAAATCACATAGAACTGATCTTCAAGTATTTCCATAGTGTTGCAGTTTTAAGGCTCAGTCACACTAGAAAGCGGCACAACAAAATTCTGGAGCTTGGTGATGTCATGACGACTTGCAGGGTGAGTTGGTTAGTTAGTCCCGACTAGCAAACTAGTTAACTAGCAAACCAGTAGGGAATATGCTGGTGCAGGTCGGGCACTGAATCTCTTTCTGTTTTCTGTGTACTGGGCTGTTCACTCGCTCTGGCATTTTGTAGGATTGTGCATCATTTAATCCAACAGAATTATTGTCAGCTTGGTCGCTAACAGGACAATAAGTAAATATGATATATTTAAAAGACGTGTTTGCACAATCGACTCATGTCTCGTAACTGTCTGCAGAGCATTCCTCTTTTGTGGAGCAGCTAAGACTCCGACAGAGGTGGCTGACCAAAAGTGGATAATGCATCACAGCTAATAAGCTACGATAGTTTCCTCTGTTCCCTCAAAGGTCGGCACTGTCAAGATGTCTTGCTATTGGTCAATGGCACAAGTTAAAGTTCATCAAAGTTGAAATCGTCTCGATAAATTTGCAAGGATGCACTTCACCTGGGTGAGCAAATCCACTGATTGCAATGATTCCACTGGACTGAACTAATTTAGTTGCAGAATTTGAGTTTTAAATGTTGGTAACTGCATATTTAGGAAATTATTTCACATGTTTTGAAGTTGATTTTTTAAGAATTACAACTACTGTAATATCCAATGGGCTTGAGTGCCATAGACAACTTCCTCATCTTCCAGAAATATTGTTTAACGACATGTGAAAACAAGACTAGATGCACAGTTCTAAATTAGAATAAGAAGCTGCTGTTCTGCCTTCCTTCCTTCCTTCATAGTTAAACATATTGACTGAAGCTCCTGGTGTGAGGAAGCACCGCGGTTCACATGTGGGGCAGCTCTTACACTTACACTTAAACAGCACACTTAAACATGCATGTGATAATCCAACATGCATTCAAAAGCCAGGACTGAGAAGATACTACCGTGATATATTTACACCTTATGCATCTTCACTGCCTCAGTATTTTCTTGCATGTGGAGTTTTTACTGTAACATTTACTGTGTGATTTGTGATTGCACCATCTGAAATTCTAATGGAAACATACAGCAAAGCTAAAATAACAACATGACATGTGTTAAAGAAGTGCTAAAATTACACGCCATCTTGCATTTTCACCACTTGATGTGACGCTTTTTCAACATGTCTCTGTGTGTGTGTGTGTGTGTGTGTGTGTGTGTTCAGGGACAAAGCATTTTTTTTTTTTTTCTTGAGTGGAAGTTTCCAGAACTGTGTCTTGATGAATTGCATGGCCCGGTGTTGGAAGTGCAAGATACAACAGTGTATTGCAGGTGAGTGAAGTCATTAATATTTCCTCTGTATCAATATCACTGGTGGAATGGTGTGTGCAGAAAGTGTGTGTATGTGTGTGTGTGTGCTTCAGATTGACAGGTGGATGATCTCAGTGAGTAGCGCACCCTGGGATCGACTGCATAATCAGGGAGACAAAGGAGCAGAGGAAGAGACGAAGAGAGAAAAAGAGAGATAGTGTGTGTGTGTGTGTGTGTGTGTGAGAGAGAGAGAGAGAGAGAGAGAGAGAGAGAGAGAGAGGGATGAGAGAAGCAGAGAAGTGCAGAATAGTAAAATTCCCAGAGGGGTGAAGGGGTTGTGTGCTCTCGTCTCTGTTTATTTCCCTGCATTCGTTTGAAACGGTTTGTGTGTGCGTGTGTGTGTTTCTCTAGGTCTGTGTGTGTGTGTGCATGCTGGTATATGTAAACCATCAGAGTGTGTGTGTGTGTGTGTGTGTGTGTGTGTGTGTTTGGCAGGTGTTTGATGGTTTGCAGCGGTAAATGGGTTCATTGTGAGAACAGCAAAGGTTCCACATCAGGAGACTTCCCTGGTAATTATACAGGAGAATTCAAGTAACCACACACACACACATTCATCTCCCCCTTATATGCTTATATCAGTGTTGTTGTGGTGTGTTTCCTGTGTGTTGTGGTGTGTGAGTGTGTAATGTGGGTGTTTGTCTTGCCATAAAGCAGCAGGCCTGTGATCTCAGGTGCATGCGTATACGCTGCGGTTGACATCCGCGCTGGTTGTTACACAGTAAACAGGATTTCTCCGGCAGCGGACGACTTAAGAAAACAGCGTACGAGCTTATGGCCGACCGAAGGCTCAAAGCTGGAGGAGTCTGTTATAATTGACCAAGTCTGCTTTCAACTTTTGCAGCGTCTCTCTCGGTCCTCGCTGCTCGATTTGGGTATTGTTTCATCTGCGCCTTTTCCTGCTTCAGATCTGCCTCTGTTGCGTTTGAGGATAAACAAAAGCATTAGAGGCTAAAAAGACAACACTGTGAGACGGTTGAGTTTGACGGTGGAGGGAGGTGGAGGGGGGGAGGGGGGATCAATACGGCTAATGGTGGCCTGTGAGGAACAAAATGGAAATCCTCAGTCATGTTGAAAAAAAGGAGGCAGTTTCTAATTTTTTATATTAAACCTCCGACTCTAAATTTCCAGTGTTGACAGTTTTGTCATCGTGTCGTTGATGTTGTGTTTACTGTCAAGCTTTCTACACAATAGGACATGACAGCAGTGAGAGTGGAGGCTATAAATACTCTGACTTTAATATGTTTGGGATATCATGCATCCATCGCTTACTTTGGTGGTGATCCACTGTGACACCTTCCAGAAAACCTGAGAGCCACAGTTCAACAAGGTTTAAAGGAATAGTCCGACATTTTGGAAAGAACAATTTGCTTTGTTGCAGAGTTAGATGAAAAAATCTCAGCTCTCACATCTGTAGGATAAATATGAGGGAAACAGCCAGACTGGCTCAGTCCAAAGGAAACAAAATCCACCGACCAGCACCTCTACAGCTCACTAATTTGTTAATCCGTCCAAAAATATAAGTGTAAAAACATCAGCTTGCTGTTTCCTGGTTGTGCTAAGCTGTGGTGCAGCTTCATTTTTACTGTACAGACATCAGAGCCCTGAGCTTCTCATCTAAGAAAATGATGCACACTTGATGAACTATTGCTTTAAAATACACATTTTGCGGGCACATAACCATCTCTCCAGGACCTTCATTGCATGTTGTAGCCTCTTTCTCTCCCCTCATGCCTCCTGTCTCTCTGCACTGTCAAATGAAGGCAAAAAGAACTATATCTAGATTTTGGGAGACCATCACTTTGAACATCCAACATTCACCCCCTGCAGATATTTATGAAGTGGCTGTAAAAAGGTTTGTCCTTCACAGAGACAACTGTGGCCATATATGGGTCAAACCTCTCCTGCAGCATCAGTCACTCTTTGTTTTGTCTATTTCTCACTATGTTCCAAATTAATAATATGACCCTCATGCTTTGGTTAGTTTGTCCACATCAGAGCTTTTCCAGTGGTCAGAACAGCTGTATCCTCCTCTCTCATTTGCCGGACAAAACCCCACCTTTGGTTCATTCACTGGTTATGATCCCTGTTGTAGTTTGTGAGTTGGTTCCTTCTGTGGGAGGCTGGCACAACTTAGAACACAGAAAACAACACTGTGCAAAATTTTGTTGGAAATCTTGTTCAGGCGTCACCAAAACAAGTCAGGAATCTGCCCCCATTAACCTTGTGTTTCTTTCTAGTTCATGATATGTCGAATACATTTCGCATGTTGTGTGTAAGCTTCTCTTTGGCATCAGATTAAAAAACATATTCACATAAGACGATAGACTTCAAGACAAGTAAACAAGACACAACTACAAGCTTCTGCTGTTTCAGTCTGTGTAATGCTGACTGGTGTCTGCTGCATCATCCGAAGGCCACGCTGAAAAGAAAATGAATAAGTTGACCGGACACCAAGGTTTTGGTCTGAGGGCCCCGTCTGAACTCTCATAAGATTCATTTTTTAATTACCAACAACCATTTAATCCTTTAATAGGATTGTTTCTCATCACAGGCTAACAATAAAATGCTAAACGCTTGATTTAATCACAGCCTGAACGTTACAGCTGCAGTCAGTCACAGAACAGGAGAAACGATTTTTACTTTTTACTTTGGATAAATGTGAACTTTACAGTTCGGCAATGCCTCAAAATAGACAACACACGAAGTTGAAGTTCTCATCATCAGGGTTTATTGTGCATTTATTCCATATAAACATATATAGTGTGTTTGTTTTGTTCTTGTGCAACAAAAAGAAGGAACGTCAGTGATTTACATCGAATGGAACTTCATGATAATAAAAAAGGTCAGAAGGTCAAAGTGGAGGCCTGGAGGCCTTCGATGCACCTGTATATGTTGTTCTCCAGGTGAGTGTGGAGCTTGCAGAGCCTCCTGTGCCGACTGACACTCACATCTACGCACTGGACAAAGACACCCTGGAGCTAAAACCATGAACGTGGAGGCTCCAGCTCTGTCTATCTGTCATATACACGGTCCACTATTTCCGTCACAGCAGAAAACTGCACTGGATTTGAAAAGCTGACCAGATCGTTTGATTCCTAAAGATTTTCTTTTAGCTGTAGTCTCGGCCCTCGACTTCATCTCGTTAATCCAAAGTACATTATGCACGTCGTCACTCACACAGACTCGCACACATACAACATACATTCAAACAGCTCTGCTTTAAAAGATTACAGAGATTACGCAGGAATTACACGATCAAAGTCATTGAACCTGCGTCGCCCCCCCTGCATGTGTATACTTACTAGCTTTGAAAGTGAGAGAGGGTGTGAATCTGTTTTTGTGTCTGTGTGTGTTTCTGTGTGTTCCCCTTCCTTTTCTGAGAGACCTGCAGGTTAATCTCCCCTCAGGCTGCACTGCCAGAGCGGCGCTCTCTGCTGGCCGGGACAAGAACAGCCAGAGAGGGAGGAAGAAAACACTGTAAAAGAACCTGTTTGGACATTTCACACTGAAACATTACAGATTGTTCTGAGCCAATGATACTGTGAAAAGTTGTTTCCTTCTTAGCTGATGTTTTCTGGCCTGATTAAACAGTTTTTCATGGTTAAGACGAAGCAGCAGCAGCAGCACATGTTGACTGGTCTAACAGACATGTCAGCTGTTAGCATGTGTTCAACTGTGAAGAGCCAATATTTAAAACAAAGTGAGAGATAAAGATGTAAAGGAGCCTGCAGAGCTGAGACAAGATAGTCAAGGAGAAGAGAATTACAAGCTGATGTTTGCAGGTTTGAACTTTGCATTAATAAAACATTTTCTCCTTATTCCTTTGTTTCTGGTTTTTTGTCCCGCACATGGACTCAACTGTGGTTAATCTGTTCAATCCACCTTTTTTAATGAATAAATTATCAAATTCTCTTTTTATGTGCAAAAGCAAATGTCACTGATTTGACTGTGGACCAATTTACAGATCAGAGCAACCTCTTTAAAGAAGCCACAAGATGAACCTGGTTTTTTGGGTGAATTACTTCATAATAATGACTATAAATAAAAAAGTCATGCACTAAGTGATGACAGTTAACAAGTTATCATCCTGTTCTTTTAAGGGGTTGTCAGCCAACATGCTCGTGCACCATGGCATTTACAGTATGATTCCTCAGTAAAGGTGATATATATATCAGGTGATATAAATTCAGCAGGTAGTCTGAAAGTGATGGATAATAAGTCAATAGTTTCTGAACTGAATTTGTGCATCCACATGCAAGCTGTCTCAATAAAGCAGACCTGGATGTGTTGATATCCCCCCACTCACTATAACAGCCTCCACTGAAAATCACTTAAGAAACAAAACTCAATCCACAACAAACAACAAGCTGCCTTCACTGCCAAACCCAGCCAGCTGTGTGAGTTCAGTAACTTGATGTTTTACATCTATCCTGCACATGTATGACAGTCTTCCATTAGAGAACAAAGTTTGATATCAATTGAAACCGGCTGCAGTGAGAATAAAGCCAAAAGGTCGAAGACCCACTTGACTCTTGGCATTGAACTCACCATGAAGAGAAAAGCCTCCATCAGAGCCTGGAGCCAAATCTAAAGTCATAACACATGCAATTTACTATTATTCTATCTTTTCCAACACATTTAAATAATATGTGAAATCCCACAGACACAATTGAGACACATCTTCCATCCAAACAAACACAACCAAGTGAGATAATTGATTAAATTATAAGTTATAAAAGTCGAATTTTCTTTTTTTTTTTTATTGCCTGTTACATCTCATGGAGCTGCTGGATTGAAAAGCTGCAGGATCTCAAAAGGAAGAAAAAAAAACATTGAGGAAGAGGAGGAGGAGGAAAAAGAGATGATGAAAATCTGAAAGTGCATTTTGCTCTTTTCCTCCCATCTGTGCATTACAAAAAAAACTGGATGGGAAATAGTCAAAAGACTTTTAGCTTTCGTGTGATCTTCAGGAGCACTTCAGAAACTCTTGAAAAGAGAAGTTAATGAACATCGATCGACACGCACACACACACACACACACACACACCAGGCTTACTGATCCAACAGCTGCTGAAGTTAAGTTGCACAGATCAATTTTATAGCATCGCTTATGGCCTTAATCGTCTATTAAAAAATATTGTTGATCATTCACATTCGCAGAACATTAATTGATTGTTTGAACAGAGAAAAAAATAATGTCGTTATTTTTTAATATAGGATACAATAAAAACATATTAAGGAGAATTTAAAAGTTGGAAATATTAAACCTAGAAATAAAAAAAAAATAGGCCACTCAAAATAAAATAAAAAAGTTGATGATGTAAACACACATGGCTTGTTGCTTATAATTATTATTGCCATGTACAGGATTACATGTGTCCAACATGGTGGCGAGTGACTGTCCGTTGGCAGCAGATTGGCCTTTTCTTTAGTGCTTTTGCAGCAGCTGACACGTGTCTGCCCTGAACTGAACTTCTCAGTTGACTTCAGGAGTAATTACAGCAACAATTAAAGGCGCTAATTGACAACACAAACCGGGGATGATACCCTGCCTCTCATCACGGGCAGCCTCGGAACCCGTGTTGCATTCAGGGACTTTTTCGTTTTTTTTTTAAAGAAATATTGTTTCCTGGGGAGATGGAGGGTCCTTGAAGTAAACGTCCTGGGGGTCTGTATTTGAGTGGGTGGGGTGAGATGGGTGGATGGGTGGATGGGGTGGGGTGGGGGTGTCACCCTGGGGCGATAATAATTAATATGATGTAGCCTCTGCTCTTGACAGGAGGTAGATGTATTTTATATTTGTTTTAATCCCCAAGAAGGAATATAAGGAAATTGGAAAAAGAATAAAACATTTTTTTTTTTTTGGTCAATCTGGACTTTTTTTTTTACTGGTCTGACCACCTGTTTCCTCACCTCACGCACTGCATGGGGAGAAATTAATTTGCTGCAAATCTTGAAGGCTTAAACAAGGCAATGACGCCCCCCAGACCCCCCCTCCCCCCTCTCCCTCCCCTCTGCAAACCGACAAGTAAATCCCCACAATTAGCAGATCCATATTAGCATATTAACCTGTGCCTTCCTTCCTCTATGTAGGTCAGGCACCATTTTTCTTAATTGCTTTTTTTTTTCTTGCTGTTGATGGAGGACAAACATCTTCTGGACCGTTTGTTATTGCTTTGCCTTCATTATGCCAGTCGTTGCAAAGGTGCAGGCCTACACACACACACACACACACACACACACACACATAGAGATGCAGGACCGAGTTAACGGACGCTCGTGGCCATATGAGGTCGGTGTCTGACCGGATGATTAAAAACAGACTCATAAACAAGGCCAACACATGTGCACATAGACTGGACTCAGACAGCGTTTCAGTCCCTCTGACTGCTCACATGATTAAGAGTGTAATTTGCAGGAAGCACAAACTCCTTCATGCACAATGTTTTACTTTTAGCTTGCGAGGAAATAAACACAGCCTGCATAGCCTATAGGCCCATTATATCACAGCACGCATCCCCGCACCCACTAAACGCACCATCACTTGCTATGTTACAACCTGACACAATATAGGCTACTTAAAGGATCCTTGCAGCCTATAAGGGGATTACAGTTAGCAAATAGGCTAAATGACTGCAGGCTATATAGAGATCTATTTAAATAAAGTGTGGCCAGCTATTAAACCATTTAAACCAGTCAGGCCTGATCCAAGAGGGGCAGCAACATGAGAGGTGACATCCTGCTTCTTCTTCTGCATTATGAACTTTTAGCTGAATTGGAGATTAAATCAAATGCATTGAAGTGTTTTTATTTCATGTCGTCAAAAGTGCCAAAAACGAGTTGTTCTTGAATTTATTTTTGAGGATGGGCCGAGTTTCTAAGTTAGTACACTTTCACATCTCTAACTCTTGATTCACACTAATAAAGGTCACGTTCGCTGCACAAGGTAGCCTATCACCAACTGGCACACAGGACGCATGCCCAGCTCAGCTCCTAATCTTCTGCCCCTCCATGCTGTCTCATTTCCCCCCTGCTCTCTGCAGGAGCAGCGGTCCATCCAGGAACCTTGGGGCTGATCTAAATTCTCGCCTCTGGGCTGGACTGTGCGGGGTTTCGGGCCTTTCCCTGCCTCGTCAGGCGGCAGATGGACTGGCTCCTGTCCGGAGATCAGTGCGCATCTGGTGCTGCGCTCCCAGCCCCCGGTAAAGCGGGGCCACTCGCCGGCCTTAAGCCCTATTAGGACCGTCTACCGTGCAACTGGTGCCTCGGGTCGGCTGCATGCATATATGTATCTGTCACAAGCAACAGCAAAAGCTCCCGGTTTAAATGAACTGAACGGGCTCATGATGGAGTTTGCATCGCTCCTTTCTGCAGGAAGATGCTTTTAAAAGCAGGCTGACGCTTTAATGCTCAAGTCCAGCTCTGCACAACTGTTTTCCTCAGGTAAACCTGTTTGATCTCTGATGACGATATGAGAGGAAACAGGTGAAGCTGCTGCAGGATGTCAGCGTGATTTCAAACCTGCACCCATGAGCTCGAGATTTTTCCCTTAAAGACATAATTTTGGTCATATTTTTTTTTTTCTTGATGTCTTTGTCTAAAAATATCACAATAATCACATTTAGAATTGACACCAAAGCTCTCTCCATCTCTTTGCCCGGTGGCCTTCCCATTCATCCCTCCTCCTCCTCCTCTTCCTCACCTCCCTCCTCTCTCTCTCTCTCTCTCGTTTTTTTAATACCTGGCGTGCGACAACCGGCCTTCACCGGTCTCTTCTTCCTGCAGAGGTTTCACGTCGAGCCTCGAGCTAAAAACAATCGGTAACGGTTAATTAAAATATAAAAGGGCCTTGAGAACTTTTTAAAAGGAGGCTATTTAAGGTGCCCCAGTGTCTCCACCCGGACCTCTGCTGTTTGTTATGAGGACTATTATTTTTTTTTTTTTTTGCAAGACTTTAGACTTAATAAACATGATCAAGAAGAAAAGGTTGTAGAATATTTAAATTTGTGACCAGTGATGAAGAAAAAGAAAAAAGCAAACATTATTATTATTATTATTATTTATTATTATTATTATAGTATGGGTTTAGGGCAGAGGGAGACGCATGCATGAACAGATGGGAGGGGAAATAGTTGCTTAATTAAAGTGCAGAGTCAATCCCAGCGTCCTGGCGTCAGCAGGCCACAGTCTGCACTTCAATAATATCAGGGAGTCGCTTTGGTTACAGTTACAGCTGAGAGGAGGAAAAAAAAACCACACACATCCAAAACAAGACTGATTAGGGCTTCTGGGTCTCTCTCTCTCTCTCTCTCTCTCTCTCTCTCTCTCTCTCTGTGTGGTTTGTTTTGAATGGCAGGGAATCTGACAGACTCCTCTCTCCTCCTTCAGCCTCCCTCTCCTCCCCTCTCCTTCATTTCCCTTTGCTCCTCTTCAGGCTGTGACCACAAGCTTTGGGCTTCAGCTTTTGTATTCCTGTTGCTTCCCGGGTGGCCTAAGGGCAAGGCAGCAATACTATATTCATCCTAATAGACTATGATATAGACTAGATACAGACAGTGCACCTGTTACTATTTGGATGCTTTGTTATGATCCTACAAAGCGTCAACAAAAGAATTTACCTGGTTATAGTCACCTGGTTGTGTTATTTATTTTTCCTCAAGCATGCAAGCTTTCAAATAAATACAAACAAACCCAAAAAAAACCTGTAACTTCCTCTACAAATAAAAACCACAACGGCTCCGTTCAGCTGGGCAGGACCACCCCGAGGGCGCGTGCTCAGGTGAGTTACAGCACGAGGAGAAAATGCAGAGAGAGAGAGAGAGAGAGAGAGAGAGAAAGAAAGAGAGAGAGGTCACGAGGCTGACCGACTGACCGAAAAAAATAGTCCCAGTTCTGATCTGCCAGTCCAAATATAATAATGATAATAATAGTAATAATAATAATAATAGTAATAATAATAATAATAGAACTCGCCATCTTCCATTCGACCATGTGCACGCGCCTCTGGTCACACACACACACACACACTCACACACACATTCAGTATGATTTGAAAAGAGAGAAAAGGTCTCGTGGCTTCTGTCGATTCTTCACAAAGGCAACACTCATAGTAAAACCCCCTCCCTCCTCCCTCCCCCCTCCTCACCCTCCCCAGCATTAAAAAATAAAAAATAAAATAAATAATTGTTCATCAAAAGCTGTTTTTTTCCATGAATGAGTGAAAATAGCTTAAAAGGGAAATAAAAATTAATTCAGCACATTTGCACATAAAAGTAAACAATTCAAACCATTATAATTAAATTACTAGTTTATTTTTTTAATTTAGCTATTTTAATTAATAAACTGTCTTAAAGATAATATTTTGTCGAGTCGGTTCACATCGAATCAATCTTTAAAAAAAAAAAAAAAATCTGAGCTCACGTGCGATTGTCTCATTTTCAAAATCCATGTAAGCCTCAAACGACAATCAAAGAAATAATCTTAAAACACGTAAAGCAGCAGAAATGATGTGAAAAAGCAAGCCCCCGTTTCCAAATGAAACTCCTCATCGAAGCCGAGAAAATGTCCAAAGCTCGATCTAGAAAAAGCAACGAAAAAAAAAATCCAGAACTGAAAATGAGCTTTTTTAAAAAAAAAAAAAAAAAAAAAAAAAATTTTCAAACTTACATGTCCGTTGGAGAGAAAAAAAAAACAAAAAGCGACTGACCAGGTGTGAATAATGGGGAAAAAAAATAATGATAATAGCAATAAGAGGACAGAGCAGAAGAGCTGGTGAAAATACAAACGGCTCAAAAAGGGAAAATGTCCAGAAAAAAAAGCGCAGAAAATGTTGAAAGAAGAACTCGGTTCCTTTATTAAGGCGAAGATACAATATTTATTCCTTGTCTCCTGGGATGCTCCGCTCCGTCTATTGTCCTCCCATTCCTCAGTGCTGATGCTTAATTTTCAAAACTTCTATATTACCAAGGGACCTACGACATCAGCCGAGAAATACCCTGCAAGTACAAAATCCGTGCGCCAGCCCCGTCCGTGCAGAGGGGAGACGCTCGCGATCCGCCAGCTTCCTGCCGCAACCGAGAGCGCGCGAGGGGGGGAACTTTTCCTGCTTTTTGGAGGATTTTAACGCATTTTTTTTTTTAAATCATTATTATTATTATCACTCAACCGGGCCCTGAGAACGGAGAGAGAAAGAGAGAGAGAGAGAGAGAGAGAAAAAACAACCACGGGTTATTTTGGAGAAAGCACAATGTCAGCGACCTTCCCCGGACTTGTCCACGACGCAGAGGTGGGTGTTTTTTTTTTATTATTATTTCGCTTTTAATTTGTGCAAGAATAGAAAATGCTTTAGAGTTGAAGAGGTGGGTTTTTAGTGGAATGCATGAGTGGGGGAAATAAAATGCATGAAAGGAGGGATGAGGGTGTGCAGCTTTTTCTTCTTCTTCTTTTTTTTTTTTTTTATTTAAGAGTGTGATTAGGACATTTTGCAGGGCGGAACTCTCCCATCCACAATGAGAGAGAGGCAGTAAATTCAGCTCGGTAATAATAATAATATATAACAGCACGCCTTTTAAAAGCTGGAAGCAGAGTGACAGGTGCGCCGAAGGGAGGGGAGAAAAAATGCTCCTGTTGCCGCGCGCCTCGTTCCCCTCCCGGGCGCGTGGAAGTGACACCTCCTTCAGGTGGTTTCAAGTGAAAAAACCCGCTTTGACTGTTGTGTTTTTTGGAGTGTGTTTGGGAGGCACACTCCACGCTAAATGACACGGCTCACGCATTTTTTCCCCCCTCGCCTCTTTATTATCTTCCAGATACGTCACGACGGATCAAACAGCTACCGGCTCATGCAGCTCGGGTGCCTGGAGTCCGTGGCCAACTCCTCGGTCGCCTACTCCTCCTCCTCCCCGCTCACCTACCCGGCGCCGGCGGGGACCGAGTTCGCCTCGCCCTACTTCTCGGCCAACCACCAGTACACGCCCCTGCACCACCAGTCCTTCCACTACGAGTTCCAGCACTCCCACCCGGCCGTGGCCCCGGAGGCCTACGGGCTCAACTCGCTGCACTCGGGCCAGTACTACCAGCAGATCCACCACGGGGAGCCGGCCGACTTCATCAACCTGCACAACGCGCGCTCGGCCCTCAAGTCCTCGTGCCTGGACGAGCAGCAGCGGCGCGAGCTCGGCTGCCTCGACGCGTACCGGCGCCATGATCTGTCGCTGATGACGTCACACGGCTCCCAGGCCTACGGCGTCGGCATGCACCACCCGGACCAGAGGCTGCTGCCCGGCGCCGGCCTGGGTCTGCCCGCGCCCGCGTCCGACGACCTGCAGGTACCCGGCGGCCTCTGCGCCACTCACAGGCCTGAGATCCAGATCCTGAGTGTGTGCCCCCCCCCCCCTTTTTTTTTATCTGTAGACCCTCATCAACACAGAGCGAGATAAAACGTCTGTTTGCACTCACAGGAAGCGATGAGATGAAATGTGCAAAGCTATTATTGCTAAAGTGTTTAAAGAGACCTGAGTGGATCTATGTGCTGTGGTTCTAAAGCTGGGGGTCTGGACCCTCTAAAGGGGTCTCAGGACTCATGTGAGGGGTCACAACATGATTAAATGTGCAGGAGAGAATTTTAAAAAAAAACATCCTGCCACATAGGAATGTTTCATTTTTCAATCCCTTAAAATTATAAAAAAAAAAATAATGACACAAATTATTTATGGATTAAAAATGGGTCCAGTTTTAAAAGGATCAACCTGATGTGATTGGAATTAAATTTTTCTTGCATTGCAAATATTTTCCACCACATTTATTTACACACAAGCCAATTTTTTTTAGCAGCCTGGTTAATCAACACATAAGATAGAATAAGATAACAGACACTTTGCATCCCTGCCCCACTGGCCTACTATTGAACCCCCCCCCTCCCTCCTCCCCCCTCCCTCTCCCTCACCCCCCCATCATCTATTGTAACACAGCAATTCCGAAATATTGAGCAGAAAGACAGCAGCAGATGTCTGTCTGTCTGCCTGTCTGCTTCATCTGTCTCCGGTCTCTGACACCGACAGGGCCTCTGACTCCGTCCTCCGTCCTCAGCAAACACCGCAGAGCATCACACCAAACGTGACTGTACAGACTTTCTAAAGGTTAATTGACTGCCCACTCTATAGGATCCCATTGTGCACTTTATTTTCTCCACCGAGCCCACGTGACCCGCATTTTGCATAATTCCCCCTCGATGTAAAGAAATGAGACGAGGCCGGATTGTGCGTGTGTGTCGAGGCAAAGAAAAGCCGCTATTCTCCGGTAAAGGGCGGATTAACGGATCGGGGTTCAGGGCTCACAAAGGCCGGCTCGGGCGCCATAAAGCACCGTAGTTTATCCAATTACCGACTTAACGTCAATCAACTTTGTAGCTCGTGCAGCGACATCTGAGCCGCTTAAAAACGCGTCTGTGGTTAAACACAATTTAAGACGGCGGCACGTGATTAGAGCCGGTTAACAAGGCTTTTTACTAAATCAAGTTCAGATGGAGAAAGTTGATTTTTTAAGGTGTCATTTCACTACATAAACGTATAATATTATCATGTTTGAACACTAATAATATTATTAGAATAAAGATAAATAATTATACATCTGATGAGTGATCACATTTATTATATTGTTTATTATATAATAGTAATAATTTTATTTTAATGCATTTATTTAAAGGGTGTGGCAGCATGAGGATGATGTTTATCAAATTGAAAATTACTCTAATTATCTTGAAATTTTGCAGCAAATTATTATAATTACTCGGCTATTATTTTAATTTTTTTGCAACACTTGCATGCAGCATTTATTTAGATAATAAGAAGATGCAAAATGTATTTTTATCTGCAATAATAACAGCATGCATTTTTTATTATCACGCATTATTAATATATTTGCATCCGTGTTCACATATTTGTTTATTCCAGTTTTCAGTGCTCATAGTTGCTCATTGTTGCAGCGTTTATCCAAAGCTGTTGCACATAAGAAAAAAAGAGCTCAGGTTTGACCCTGTCTCGGGGCCAAAGAAAGCCCCGGCTCGTGGACCTGATCTTGCAGGAGGGCGGATGTCTGAGGCGAACAGATGCGGCCGCTGGTCTCGTGCAGCCCGGTCGCATCTTTGAGCGCGTTAAAGAGATTTTCATGGTGAACAAAAGCAGCTGCCACACCTTTCTCCCGTCGCTAAGCTAATTCATGCAAGACCTCTGCGTTTTGTATATTGATTTTATAATCACTTTAGCTGTGGAGTAGGAGAAAAGGGGCCGAGCAGGGAGCTGGTTAAGAAAGAGAAAGTCTACAACCCCCTTTTTTTTTTTCCAGGTTTATTTTAATCAGGGGGAGCTCGTGCGTGGGTCTGGCCTCGAGGCGCGCACGAGGGATTAAGTGTTTTCTGAATTAAAAAAAAAAAAAGAAGCTCGTGTTCTCCTGTCTTGATGACATAGTTGATAGTGTGATGTGGAGCAAAATGGCGTCGGTAACAGGTTTCCACACGCGCCTGTGAGGCTCGTGGGGTTTTTTGTGTGTGTGTGTGTGTGCACGTGCTGCAGGTTGATCCACAACAGGTTGGTGGCTGCCGGACGCTCGCGCTCATTTCTCAGTCCGGATGAGTTGTGCTGTCCTCGTTTTATAGCCCGAAGCCTTTCAAATTAAAGCTCGTTTCTGGGTTGAGCCGTGAGCTGCATCCTTTATTTGCAACTCAAAGCCTGTAAGTGATGCACACTTTCTAACAAAAAGGCTTCAAGAGGAGGAGGTTTTCAGGAGCGAGGAGCTGAATGGTGCAAAGCTATTATTGCTGAAGTTTACAGTGTTCAATGGATCTATGTGCTGTGGTTCTCAAACTGGGGGTCTGGACCCTCTGAAGGGGTCTCAGGACTCACGTGAGGGGTCACAACATGATTAAATGTGCAGGAGAGAATCAAACAAACAAATTCTGCCACATAGGAATGTTTGATTTTTAAAGACTTTTTTATAATCTTTTATTGTGAAAAACCGACTTCAATCCATTTTGAAAATAATCAAATTAAACATGATGAGAGGGACAAATGATTTCTCATGAATTAAAGCCTCAAAATGGCTCCACTTTTAGGTGGATCTATAAGATTAACAGGACATTTAAGAACCTGATGTGCTGCTATTATAATTTTCTTTATTCCTTATTCTGCAAATATTTTCTTATTTTCATGCCTTTTAATAATTATGCTTTCTTTTAATAGCTGGTTGCACATAAATCACATGTAGTAACCTGGTTAATCAACACTGACTTTAAGGCTGAAGGCTTCTAAAAATTATATAAATGAAACACCCTGAGATGGACAAATGATTTATTTCGAATTAAATCTTTAAAATGTGTTTTAAGTAGAAAGAACCTAAAGACATTTATCAACCTGATGTGATTGTAATTCTTCATTCTGACATTGCAAATGTTTTCATGACCTTATAAGATTTATTTTAAAGAGCAATGTTTCTAGTGATCAAACACCTAAATCATCACAGCTCCCCAGAAGAAAAAAAAAACCCCACTACCATTAATTTCCAGAGTTTCTGGGGTCTGACAGCTGTGGCTGAGAAATGTGTGCCTTCACCTCCCTGCTCGTCCTAATGAGCGCGTGTCTCCGCAGGGCTCCGTGGAGGCGCAGTGTGGGCTCGTGCTCAACGGCCAAGGGGGCGTCATCCGGAGAGGTAAGACCCCCGTTTATTCTCTGTGTGCTGTTTGTACCGGAGGCTTCGACACAGACGAGACAGCGAGCAGGCAGACAAACAGGCGGAACACTTGCTCTCTCTTGTCTGCTGTCAACACGTTACAGCTCCACTTTTCTCGCCTGTTACAGCTTCCCATTTCCACTATGACACCCACTGTCACTCCACACACACACACACACACACACACACTTTTTTTTTTATTTATTCGGAGAGAATTAAAACGTCAACAAAGTCATGATTTAATCTGATTGTAATGTTGACTTATTATGGGCTTGTCTTTTGTCAAGTCAAACCTGCAGGCGACATTTTCACACGTATTGTTTTCATAAAATAAACAATCTAATATTCATGTTTATTTTTCAGATCATTAATTCGTCATAATCCCCCAAAAATGCATTTGAATTAAAGCAAAAAAAGTGGATGCTATTACAAGACAAATTATTTATTGTCACTATATGAAAGCATAATTTCACCTACAAATTAAATTACAGCTCTATAATGTGCATTTATAAATATGCAGAAAATGATCATATATAATTTTTTTCCCTTCATACATCTATTTTTTTAATCTATTCATTTGACGCTTCTGGCTATTTTTCCATTTTATTCTTTCTTCTACGTGGGTCTGTTTATTTGTGAGCTGTGATGTAAAAACCATAATCACAGAGAGAATAATTAGGTTGCTCCTTGTGTGTACCTGCATGTTTAATGAGGGGTTGTTTTTTTTTTTTTAAGAGGCCGGCTCAGGTGGACTCTTGGAGACGCCTCGTGCGTCATGCGCATTTTACGCACGGTGGATCAGTTTTTCCATCAAAGCCTGCGCCTGTTATTCTCATTATTTTATCATATTGGTGTCGGGACTATGTGTGGTTTTCCATGCAGAGAGGAAGGCTGTGTCTCGGGTTTAATTTTTCATCAGCTCAGCCTAGGTGTTGGGGCTTTTCTCTCGGATTGACGCGGGAATCCCTGCGCCATCACTTTCGCTTAATGGTGCGCCGTATTTGGCCCTGAGCTCAGCCGCTGCAACCATCACAACCAATAATCTTTGCTTTACCTCCCGCTCCCGTATCGATAGCTTCTCTCGCCTCGGGCTCCCGCTTTGATATGCTAATGCCGAGCGGGGCCCCGGATTCAGCCGAGATCATATTAATGTTGTTCTTTCTGACTGCGGCTTTGGCGGCATGAATATTCACATAACCTTTCTCAAAAGAAAATCACTCAAGAAACGCGGATCCTACTTAGGATGAGTCGTCTGTGTTTTTAATCACCCTGCTCTTCTCTCCCTCTTTTTTTTTTTTTCTCTCTCTCTCTCTCTCTCTCTTCTCTTCCTCCAGTTCAGATCTGATCTGTCAGAGGCGCGCCCCCGCCAGTGCGCACACGTGAACGCGCCTCCCCCTCTCTCTCTCTCTCTCTCTTATTCTATCAAGACATTGCTGCGCCTTTTTTTTTGTGCAGGAGCTATAAACATTGTTGTTAAAATATGAGGAGAATGACATTTGGCCCGTGTCTCTTTTTCTTTAATTTTCGTGGCAAACTCGTAAAAGGCGCTTGATTCGGCGTGTGATCCCGCCCGCCGCTCTCGCCGCAGCCCGAGGCTACTCTCCGTTGCTTAAATACCGTTATCGCCTCTGGGCCCGGGCGCTCCACTGACTGCACTACCGGCAATAGCTCTTTTCGATTTGCCCTCGGCAACATAAAATACAAACTACTTTGAATCAAAACATTTTTAGGGGAATTAATATGATGTGAACCCGCGGCTTTCAGAGACGCGCGCCACCGTCAGAGCGCATGAGGCTGACAGACAGGTGTGCCCGGTTTGTGTCACACACACACACACACACAGAAAGAAAGAGAGAGGGAGAGGGGAGTCCAAGCTTAACCAATCGTATCAATCAATTCCCTCGACATGCATTGGTCCATTTCTGACAGCCAGACTGGGATAAAAGTCTCATACTGGTGCGTAAAATCTGGCTGTTTTTTTTGGCACCGTTACGCATCACATCTGTCCAGGTGTTGAATCCGGAAGAAGCCGCATGATACTTGATACCAAACATGCACATTTATGCTCATCCTTAGAGCAAAAATATAGGTCATAGTAAGGCTTAGCTGGTGGCCACATTGCCCTGAAAACATTAGTCAATCTTCGCCTGCAGCACACACACACACACACACACACACACAAAGAGAGAGAGAGAGGTCCAAGCTTAACCAATCATGTCAATCAATTCCCTCGACATGCATTGGTCCATTTTTGACAGCCAGACTGGGATAAAAGTCCAATACTGGTGCGTAAAATCTGGTATTTTTTGGTATCCCATCTGTCCAGGTGTCGAACCCGGAAGAAGCTGCATGAAAGCTCAAACCAAACATGCACATTTATGCTCATCCTTAGAGCTGAAATACAGGTTACAGCTCATCATATTTAAAGCTTAGCTGGTGGTCAAATTGCCCTGAAAACATTTAGCTCCATTCGGCCTAAATGGCACCTCCTCCTTCTTCATTCCACCACATCCAGCACGGTTAATAACAAAGCGACACACCCATGCTGTTAGATTTGATAATGAGGCGGATGAATAATAGACTATAGCCTACAGGACATCAGACAGAAACCTTGCGTTTCAGCTGCTTGGGACGTTAGTTCAAGTGAAAGTTTAATAATAATAGGCCTACTACTCAGAGCAGTCGATATATTCCAGGAGGAGCCAGCAGCTCCGATTCAGATGCAATTAATAATGTGAAAGAGCCTTCACCATCACAACCACAATCATTTATTCACACATCCAGGAGCCTCAAGTCCACAATGAAAGCAGACTTGGTGGAAGGTGATTAAAGGGAGGTTTTGTTTCCTCCTCCTGGGATTCACAGCAGGCTTCTCTGACACACACACACAAATACTGAGCTGGAGCTGAAATGTAAACATATGGATACAGTAAAAAGAAATGTAATATTTAACCAGGAAAAAGGAGAGTGATGAAGCTGAGTTCATTTTGCCAGTGATGATTGACTTGATTATGTGTTTCTATAGACTGAGTGTGCATTTAATATTACAATCTTTTCTCCATTAGAATTATATTGAAACATATATGATGTATAGCTGTGCTGAGAAGAGTGTGAGGGATGTTAGGATGAAAAACATGTATCTCCAATTTTGGGTCATTTTTGAATTTTTCAGACAAACTAAAAGATTCTTGGATTCATAACATTCTCACACTTTTTAAGATAAATAAGACATTTTTTAAAAAATCCATTTGATTATCTGAAAAATGTCTTGTCACAAACCTGAAAACTGGGACATTTTGTAAAATGCATGGACAGCGTCTGATATTAAAAAAAAGGATAGTTCATATAAAAATATCAAGTTCGATAAATGTTTTTGATGTTATGTGCTTTAGTTGTGAGCAAGTTTCACAGACTGCAGACACATTATATTATAGCACCTATAAGAGACAAGAGACTCTTCTGTTTGTTCTGATCACACATATGCAGTTTATAACTTGTATCACGTCCTGATATGTGCAATTATTTCAAATAAGAACCAGAGCGACCTGAAAAGTTTGTACGCAGCTAAAGCCAACCTCCAAAAACAACGGTGCAAAAATAATGCCAACAAATTTGAGTGTTTTCTGCAAAAGAGTTTTGGTGTTTCGAACTGTTTTGTTAACAATGTAAATCCAATACTTTTGGATTACATTATTACTTTTATGCACTAGTTCCTTTTCAAACCAAAATGGACATGTTTTCTGGTGTTTCAAGGTTTCTCAAAGCCTAAATGGATTTTTATTGGTTACATTCAGCACAGGCCTGAAAGCAGCTACACTAAAAGTAGAGAAAAGGGTTCTTGCAAATACAGAATCCTCTCATGACCTGAAGTGGTGTCCCTCAGACTAAAAGCTTTCTTTGCTTTCACACAACATGCATTTTATTATCATTATTATTACTATTATCATTATTATTATTATAGCTTTGGTGTTGTTTGGTGCTGAATGTTTTTAAAAACCTGCACAATTTCCCTGAAATATTCAATCCTGTGTCGACACAAAAGTTTGTTGCATTATATCTTCGCACTGTTCAAACAAACAATTATCAATACACAGTGAAACGTGCCAAAAGCTCAACAGGGGTCAACATTTGTGTAGAAGCCTCTTATTCATGTTAAAAGATGTTTAGATCCTGCAGTTGTACAAACTGTGGCATCGAAACATAGATAAATTAATCTGATAAAAAAAACTGCTGCATTATTAGAGAAATAATTTTTATATTAACTCTTATATCAGTTGGACACACATGGAGCTCATATGTTCAAATAACACACAGCCAGTGATCCATGTCAGCCTTCTCAAACTGAAGTGACCAGGAACTGGTTATTCACTGCTATTCAGATAAATGAACCATTAAACAATCGGATCATCTGAAAAAGTTCAAGAAAGAGCGACATTTTGGAGATGTATGTTTTTTTTATAGGACAGCAACAATGAAGATCAAAGTATGTTTAATCTGGATTAGGTTTAGAGGCAGTGTAAACAGAAATGTGGATTTGAGAAAGAAGGATTATGCAGCTCTGGATATTTACAGTAATTTGATGGTGACTCTTTTGTCAGTTGAATAACTTTTAAAAGCTACTGAAGCTTAACATTCCCACTGTGTGTTATGTGGACATATAACTTTAACACTGTCTCAGCTAATGATGAGCTATGAGCTGTTGGTCCGTGCTGACCCCTCGCTGTCCTGTGTCTGTGTGCAGGGGGGACGTGCGTGGTGAATCCCACAGATTTGTTCTGCTCGGTACCGGGCCGCCTGTCGCTGCTCAGCTCCACCTCCAAGTACAAAGTCACCATCGCCGAGGTGAAAAGAAGACTGTCCCCACCAGAGTGCCTCAACGCCTCCCTACTGGGCGGCATACTGCGCAGGTCAGTGCAAACAAACACACACACACAGGGCAGGAAACACACCCTGGAAACACAAGGCTCTAAATGCAACTGCAGTGATTCAGAGAGTACACTGGTTTTCTGACTTAAAGAGAATCATAGTGAGTCATGACAGGCTACATTTTTAAATTCAACCTCACCTTATTGCAGCATTATGGCTCCACATTTCATCTTGTTGTTGCAAAGAACTTTACTAAAATGTTCACGCTCAACATCATCCCTCAAGAATGAAAGACACACAACTTAAAAACACTGAGTCCAGTTTGCAGCAACAGAGTTATATATGAACAAAAGTGCAATAGTGAAAAGGTGGAAAACTAACAAAAACACTTGCTAATGTTCGATAATAATGAAATACATCCTCATAAATCAAGTAATCGTGGTCAAAGTTGTGACAAACGAAACATGGCAAGAGTGAGCGATGTGTTCTTTTGGATTGTTTCCCCTGTTTGTCCTCTCACAAAATAATACTGAAGTAAAGAGACAAGTGTGATTGTGAGCGATTTTTTAAAAGCATGAATCTGGCTGGTGGATATTGGCAAACGCTGCCCGAGTCTGTGTAGCCCTCAGATGAAACAGAGGATATACAGTAGCATCCACAAAGACTATTGTAGGCGAACGAGGGGCCGGGGCTGCACGCGCCGCCATGCCCAGGGAGCCAGAGGGAGGCGAGACCAGGCCAAAGCATGCCAGGATCAGAGGAACCAGAGGAAAGCAAGAGTTGCCAGCGCTGTATTATTGATGAGGCGGAGAGAAAGGGAAGGGGGGAAGAGGAGAGAGAGAGAGAGCAGAGAGAATATGGCTGGTCCTACAAGATGAGGCATCAATAAAGTGGGGGGGAAAAATGTGCAAATAGAGGTGTTGATCCCCATCTGGAGGAGAATAAATCACATCTAGAACACAAGAATTATTCTATCAGATGAGAACCTGAACTCATGTGTGTGTTGGTGTTGTGTCATTTCAACAGCATTCACTTCAATGTGCAGAAGTTTATCTTGAGTGAAACTGTGCAGGAAGAGAATGATAAGAAAACCGTCAGTGATTTTAATCCAAATATCCCAAAAGGAAGTTTTTATCAGATTGGAAGTGAGCACATGTGTTTTTAAAATTTCACATGAAAGATGAAGAAATGACAGAAAGCAACGTTCCTCTGTTCTCCAAAATAGAACTTCTCACTTTGGGTATAGAAAGACGACGAATGACAGAAGAAACTCGAGGGGACATGTAGCTGTATCTATGTCGAAAGAAAGCATATTTAATATAAAATGAGTTGACGTGTTTTAATTTCGCGCTCTTTGATTTTATGCTTTTGTCAAATGAAAGCAAATCTATATTCTTCCATCCTTAATTAAACACACGTTCTTTTGTAGAATAAGGAGGTCGGATGATTTTATTTCTATCTTGCTTCAGTTTCTATAAAAAATAATCAGTGATAATGATGATGATATGTGATTCAGATAGTGTGATGATGTTGAAAACGGTGCTTTTCCACAGAGCGAAGTCTAAGAACGGAGGTCGGTGTCTTCGTGAGAAACTCGACCGTCTAGGCCTCAACCTGCCGGCAGGACGGAGGAAAGCTGCCAACGTCACACTGCTCACCTCCCTGGTGGAAGGTAACACACCAAACACTCTCCAAAAACCTCCAGAATCTTTGACATAAACCTTCAGATATATTCATTTCACAGCGCGTGTTTCATCAGTCTGCTTCCTGGTCTCGTCTCAGGTGAGGCTCTCCACCTGGCGAGGGACTTTGGATACACCTGCGAGACAGAGTTTCCCAGTAAGGCGGTGGGGGAACATTTGGCGAGGCAGCACAGTGAGCCGAAAGAAACCAGCGCACGCAAGAAAATGGTCCTGGCTACAAAGTGAGAACACACACACACACACACAGATACTGAAACACAATTAATAAAATACAGCAACTATTTAGAGCTTAAATTCTTTGTACTTCTTCTGCAAGATATGGTTTTATTCTGAAAATCTCCTGAGGTCAGTGGATTCAAGTCTTGGCCCTAATAAACCCATCAGGTCAAAAGGTCAAGATTTAAATTAGTATCTAAAGGTCTCTAGGGGAAAATCAGGAGCAGGTTCAGGTTTGCAACAGGGACAAGAAAGATTTCCCATTTTAAAACCAATGCTCTGATAAAAAAAGTACTTGGACCAACATGTTCAACAAGAAAGTTGGTGGTTGTATTTGGATATGTGAGAGTCAGACAATGGAGAAAATTTACTAGGGAAACTTTGCTTAACAAGAGAAATATTAAATAAAAATCTAAACTTGATGCACAATGGGGAAAAATCCCACCCACTCCAAACCACACACACCATCAAGCGTCTACTTGAATTTTAAGACACGATGCTCACACATCATCAGGCTTGTGTTTACTTCGCACTTTGCTGCATTTACAATAAATTCAAGCACTATTGCGCATCGAGCAGTGAAAGTGCTGAGGGGAAACAGCTCCCACTCTTTTCTGGCTAAGTTGATTTTCCGATAAAATCACCCCAAGAATGATTTCAGCACTGAAACAAGTCCAGAAAAGACAGCCAGTGTTTTCGCTCTACATTTGGTATCGTGTTGTGAAAGTGTTCTCGTTTTCTCAACATCGAACTCGCTCCTGCACATACTGTTTCCTTCAGTTGTTTCCTGGGAGTAATTTATGTGTGGGTTGATCCAAAATGATGAGGATGGGTGCGAGGAAGAAAAAAAAAAAAGACACACAAATTGCGACGGTTGTGTTTGGAGACAGATGGTAAACCCTCATTCCCTCCCTCCTTCTGTCTGTCAGGCAAATCTGTAAGGAGTTCCAGGACTTATTGAGCCAAGATCGTTCTCCTCTGGGCTCCTCCAGACCGACCCCCATCCTGGACCTGGACATCCAGAGACACCTCACACACTTCAGGTGACACACACATGCTCTCTGTACTGAATTCATTGACATTTTTTAAACAATCTGGACTCTCTCTGAACAATTAAAAGTACTGAGTGTAGACAGTTTTCTTGCTGCTCTCCGTTTTGGCTCTGACCGCTTTGCCATTTTCGAAAGATGCAGCTGTGCAGTTTGTTATTTGGCACCAGCGACAGAGGAGGAGGGACCAGAGGCTTGTTAGCAGAAATGTCACATCTATGGCGTCATCCTTTGCAGAATATACAAAGTTTTTTATCAAACCTCCAAAGGGAGCGATGCACTGTCGAGCGCCGGGCGGAGAAAGAAGACGTGAGCTCGGCTGCATAAACACAGTTATGACAGGTTGATCAGCAGCTCTTTTTTTCCTGGCAGATTAAAGGTTTGAGCTCAGAGGTGCAAGAGCCGACCTGAGGATCTGAAAATGGACGAACCACTATCATATGGCAGAATTGATTTCAATTTCATGGCTATTTATCTTTATTCTTGCCTCATATATCCTCTATTGTCGTCCTGCAAACTTGTGGTGCTTAAACTAGTTTACTTTAATTATGACACATGATTCTGATGAGTGCCATTATTGGATTGTTTGGTAAATATTGTTCAATAATACATACAGAGAAGAAGATTATCATGAAGGAGATTTTAGTGTGGAAACCGTTTTTTTTGAACTTGCAAAATTCTGGGAAATTTTTGGGAAAGTCAAATGAAAATGTGGTTGAATGTGACTTTTTGATCGTGATGAATACTTGCACCTAAAACACCCATTCAGCCATTTGAACTCATTATGTATGGTGATATCTGTATTAGAGCTTCAACTAAGGATTATTTTCATTGATGATTATTATCTTTATTAGTTATTTAGTCTATAAAATGCCAGAAATTAGTGAAAATTCTTATCACAATTCATAAAGTCTCAGAAGTTTCAAATGTCCTAAACCTTAAAATATTCAGTTTATTGTCACATTAGACAAAGAAAAGCAGCAAATCCTCACAACTGAGAAGATGAGCTGAGGAAAATTTGGCATTTTTGCTTGATAAATAACTTGATTATCAAAATTCTGTCAATCAACTAATCGATGATTCGACTCATCAGTCCAGCTTAAACCTGAGGCCTAGAAGCTGTTAAAACAGTCTTAGTGTTCAGTGTTTCTGCACAAATGATTGTAGAAACAGGTTGGAAACAGCATTTAGAACATCACAGGATATTAAAACTCTGCTCTGACAGGAGTTAGCCCAACTAAAGAAACTCCTTTAAGAGGATTAGAAGCTCCATAGAGCAGCGAGAGCACAGTTTCTCTGCAGGTCTGCAAACCGAGGAGAGAAAGGAATCTGCTCTCCTCCAGTAAACCACAAGCACAAACCCTGACCGTTGTTTCTCGCTGCTTCCTGACAGTCTGATCACTCACGGCTTCGGCACGCCGGCGGTCTGTGCGGCCCTCAGCACCTTCCAGACGGTCCTGAGCGAGATGCTCAACTACCTGGACAAAAACTCGAGTGGGAAAACGAGCGGACCCACCGACCAACAGATCAACAACAGCTCGGAAAAGACGCAGCTCCGGAAAACAGCCGAGCCCCAGAGCAAAGACGGGAAAACAGAAAAGACTGAGTAGCCCCCACCCACCCGGTCCCCGTGCCTTGGAGCGCTGCATTTAGGTGTGTGTGTGTGTGTGTGTGTGTGTGTGTGTGCTCTCAAAGGATCTGTTAATCCCATGCATTACTGTGTCTTCTTTGGGACTGCTCATATTTATTGTCATTTATTTATCTTATGTTGAAATGTAACCTGAACCGTCCCAAACAAGACATCCTGATGTGTGAGTGCAGGTAACACATCCTGTTTAGGTGTGTGTGTATGTGTGTGTGTTCATGTGTGTGATGACAAGGAGGAGGCCCGCCATGGAGACGGCTGTGACTCATCCAAGACTTTTGTTTGGTTATTTATTCATTCTGAAAACAGGAAGTGAACATGGACATGCTGACGTCACATTTTCCAGGACAGGGCTGGTGACTGCCAACACAACATAACACACTTTTAGGGTTTGGGGCAATTTTTAATCCAGCTGGTTCAGGCGTGGATTTTCTACAAGAACTGAACTGAAACACTTTCTTGTCGTCTGAAGGTTCATTTAATATGTTTGCATTAAATTATGATAAATCTCCGTCATCATCAACCAAACGTCCAGTTTTGCTCAAATTCTCAGTCGGCTGAATTGGAATAATTTCACTTTCCAAACACAGATTAAACTAAAAAAAAAAGGCCCTGACCCAAACCCTTACACATGCACCCACTCAGAAACACTGTTTTACAACCGTCCCTGTACCTGTGAGAGCTTGAACTCCACCAAGCAGACTCTTATTTTTACGCCGTACAATCAGTGCCATAGCAGCCGGTGTGTTTACCAGGTGGGCGACAGAAGAAAAAGGGACTGTTCCTGGATGTGAGACTGACACCTCTGCCTGGGGAAGGCTACACACTGTGGTGTGTCTGTGAATGTGTGTGTGTGAATGTGTCTTTGTGTGGGTGAGAGAGATAAAGACAGAATGAAAGAGAGAGAGAGAGAGAGAGAGAGAGAGAGAGAGAGAAGGGTCCAACTCAGCCATTTTGTAAAAGGTGACTTTGCGGTTGCCGTCGTTCCTCTTCCCTGTGCATGTCTATCTTTGTACACTCCCCAGATCGCAAGTTTAGCCGACACAAGCTCTCTGACTCGCTCATGAACATTTGTAAAGATATATATAAATATTTAAATTACTTTTCTTGTAGGCTTTCAACTATATATATGTTAAATCCCTACCTTCTAAAATGCTGGTGTTCAATAAAGACAGTTGCTACGTGTTCTACTATTTGCTCTGGTGTTAACATGCTGCACACACACACACACACACACACACACACACACGCACCACATATAAGCATATATAGGCACAGAAGGAGGCAGAAGAGGAAGCAGAGAGTAAAGAGAGGCAGAACGGATCAAAGCCAGCGAGGGTGAATTATCCATATGAGTTCACAGTGTTAAAATTATAAAAAGTCAGAGTTGCTCTCTAATGTTGTGGGAAAAAAAAGAGCTTTACCTACAGAAAAGTTCAAAAGCCTCCTTTGTGTGCACGAGCATGTGTGTTTCCTTTCAGTTCGAGCAACTTCTGTCAGCTTTTTCTGCTTATTTATATTTCAAAAAAAAAGAAAAAGGGAATAAAAAGGTGACGATGAAACAGAGAGAGGAGCAGCTGCCTGCTGGCGTCTCCATCCGGGCTCTGTAGGTTCTGTTTACTCTTTAATATTCCAGTCATTTAAAAGGAGGTCACGTTCGCCGCATCACGCAAAAGATACATAATCAGACAGGATGCATTTACAGTGATGCCTGCGCTGGTTTGTCACCCTGAATCAGTGCGAGTGAGGCCTCAGGTGGGAAAACAATAGGCAGTGATGTAAAGGGAGGAAGTGACACGGGTGCAGGATTCCAGTTTATTCCCAGTCTCCCAGTTATTGTTTGCTCTGGTGTTTGACAGATGGTGTTATCGCCCCAAATATTCTCACCTGCAGTCAATGTTTTATGACGCTGGGACGAAGCTGAATCAGTGATAACGCAGTGCAAAATGTCACAAAAATGCATGATGAGAAATTACAGTTTCACCCTCGAGTGTTTTTACAGCAGTGCATTATTGGAGATGAGCAACGCTGTGACGTCTGCAAACTCTTTTTATGGAGGGATTTTGGTTTTTGACGCCTGCTGTCAACACTTCCACCAATACAATGAAGAAATAACTGATCAAAACAAAGCAATTAGAAGCAAAAATGAGTAAAACACGTCCTGCAATCCAACCAAAGTTAACTTTACAGAACTGACATTTCACTTTAGCACTGAAGCAACAATTTTCATAATTATTCAAGTCATTTATGAAGCAAAAATATAAAACATTCTCTGTTTGAAGCTTCTCAAATGTGAGGATGTGCTTCTTGTCTCTCTTTTATTTCAGCACGAATTGGATATTTTTGCACTTGGAAACGTGGAACATGGAAGATTTCATTGACTAAATGTTTAACCTATAGCTCCATTTTGCTTACAACCATCATTTCACTGAATCCTGCTTCTTCACATTTGCTCTTGGCTTCTTTAACACATTCAGGCTCTGACACAAGAAAGCAGAGCAAGTGCTTCTCATTGCTTCGGGGTTTCACTCATCAGAACATCTTGATCCAAAATCGTCTCTTTAAAAATCAAGAACAAACTTCAGCGTGGCTTTCCAGCTTTTCTAGTACAGTCGATTGGAGCATCATAAACATAACTTAGTTTGATATTTAACTCCTTTGGCTCCTGACTTGGGTGGTTTCCCAGATATATTCGCTGCTTGCCTTGAAACGCTTCATGAAGCCACGTTGAAGAAAATGGAGGACGACAAACATTCACACACATCCTGCTTCTTATCAAGAGGAGGCTGATTGACGTGTTGTTTGTAGTCAGCAGTCAGGAAGTCCAATATTTTGGGTGCATGAAGGGTTGAGAGCTAAACTGACATCTAAAAATTCCACACATTTTCTGGCAGCTGACTGGCTACAGAACCATATAGACGGAGGCAGATCCTATTTTTTGCTTTTGTTTTTAAAGTTTTTAATCAGGTTCCTGCTGCGATGAACTTCAGTATGCTCGTATGGAAGAATCAGCCTGATATATAATCAAACTCACGTCTCTCAACCAATGTGTGTGAGGACGTAACAGAGTGATGTGCACGAGGCAAAGCAGCTTTCTAAATTGGCTCTTTGATGCTGGCTGCATCTCACTGGAGGATATGAGAGGCAGCAAATAAGCATGAACGTACATACTGTACACACCCACACACACACACACACACACACAGAGCTGCACATATGCAAACATCCACTCAGAGAAAGTAACTTAATCACACTTTTGTTTGTTATTACTTGCGTGATGAACAAGCGATCCCTGTGAAAGATGTCCCTGCTGACCCTGCATCAGAATAATAAGCAGCTCGATATAAAATGAGCTGGAAAAATCAAATCGATTCATTGCCTGTGCTGAAGTTTCTGTAAATTGACAAATGGACAAGAATGCATCACAAGTTTGACATCAGCGATGCATAATGTGACGAGGAGGCCGATGCATTATTCACACAGGCTATTGATTGTATTACAATGCAGCACTGTGTTATCACCACATTAAGCATCAGAGCATCTTTCCAGTCTCACTGTTCTGCTATTTATGTTGTGCATTCATGACTCCATCAAATTAAATGCATGAATCATTTCAATGCAGTGCAGATATTTATACATGGAAGTGAGCTTTAACACCCAGCACACACACTAAAAATGTACACCCAGAAATGCATGCGATGAATACTGCCATTCATATAGAATTGAATTAAACAGTCTGAGGTCTCAGAGGGACTTTAACTCCTGCTGACTGAGCCCCACAGTCACGAATACCAAAACTCTGCTAACTTCTAAGCCCCCATCTCTCCAGTCTCTCTCCTCTGAAGCTCTAACCCTCCTCCTCCTCCTCCTCCTCCTCCTCCTCTTCCTCCCCTGCTTCTCTGCTAAAACCTCTTCCTCTTCTGTCCTGATCCCGTTCAGTCCCAGGAACGTTCAAGGCCTTTTCTCCTCAGCCCGACGCTCTGACTGTCCCCGTCACTCTCTGTCAACACACACACACAATCACACACACACACACACACAATCACACACAGGCTGCTGCAATTCACTCAAGACTCTCTCACACATCCAGGAAGACAGGAACGCCCTGCTCTCCGTTTAGTGCTGATCAACCTCTGCTGCTTCTGTTTGTTAGATCCTGAGAGGGAGCTGGAGGTGGAAGCTACACTTTATTTAACAGTGTGGAGAAATGGAGTTTGCTTGACATGTTGGTATGAATACAACTCTTATCTCACACTTTTGTTTTGAAATGCAAAACTAAGATTGAGTCTCTCATCTTTAAGCATCCAACAATCGCTCCAGAATTCATGTGGATATCAATATTAAACTTTTTATTTGGACCAAACAAACCCCAAATGATTGAATGAATGATTGTGCCTTTACTTGACAATCATTTGTTGTATTGGAGGAAGTCTTGAGCCTGTCAATGTTTGTTTGCTGGCCTTTTTCACAGGAGACATTTTGACTTGTTATAGTGGGAAAATGCATTGATGTTACTATAAAAGTCTGTTTCATTCAACCAGAACCAGCAACAAGAGCAGGACCCTGAAACTGAAGCAGCCAAGTGCAATTCATTAATTTTAATATACACCTGTGATTTTCCTACATGCCATAATATCGTCTGTGAAATTTAAATATTTAAAAAAATATATCAGTCTGATTATGATTTGTCTCTTGCAAATATTTGACATGTTCCTTCAGTTAGGATCCAGGTCACATTTACAGGCTTGAGACAGTTTCATGCCACACTTTATTAAATCAATGCTGAACTCTAGTCTCCATGTTGTTGCCTCATCTTTAGGCCATAATCTCTTTTCTGTGGTGTTCTAGTGCGACCTAGTGGTCATCAGCTGAACTGCAGCTTGAGTCTGCATAATGTCAGCACATAATGTGGAGCCTTTCAGACTGGATGGGGTTAGAAAAGGAAGTCCTGATCAACATTCCAAAATGTTTTATATATACAGTATAAAAAAGATCCCAAAAAAGGTGATTTAATTATTTTCCACAACTTGATTTTCAGACGTTCACATCTACAACAAAACTGATAAATTACTGACAAAACATGACATCATACTGAGGAAATCAGAATAGATGCTAATAAAAATAATTCAATTCTTTTCCAGGCTTTTGACGTTTAGTGAGCAAATTCAAACACATATAAACTGTTGCAGGGTTTGACGAGTCATTTCATTGTTGCTATGATCAATAGAGCGTGTAACACCACACACCACAGCTTGTTACTGGTACCAAGAAGATGTTGATGCCGTTACATAAATGCACTACGGTCATCTTTGCCAGGACAGAAAACAACAGGTCTGAGTTTGAAGACGTGCACAAGCAAACAATTTATCATGTCTAGAAATCCAGCTGATTGTGTCAGTCAGTAGTTGTTGCTCATCACATGTAAGAAGTAACTAAACGATTCAAAGATTACTCCACTGTTTTTCGGCCTTACGCTCAGTTATTCACAACATTTATTGGGCTACTTTTGCCTTAACAACATTAAGACTTAATTAGACTTAATTGTCACCCACTGGGGAGTTTCTAGGTGTGAAAGTAATTGCAGAAATGTGAATCAAAGCATTATGACACAAGACATACAAGATGTCTTATCACACTTGACCCTGTGCAAATTTACAGGCTGAACAACAAGAATCTTTACAGACGTGCTGAAGGTAGTGAGAACAGGCCAGAACAGGTGGAATCAAAAATAATTACCAGCCTCCGTAACTGATCAAAACCAAATCAAGTCAAAGAGAAAGTGAAGATGAATCTTTTGTCGTGATGGTTGCAAACAAAAGGAGCCGATACCAGTGTGACATGTGTGTAATGTATGCTGATACATCGTGTGTCAAAGCCCTGCAGGACAACAACCACAACCATGCCTCCAGACTTCCAGACTGTCAGGACATCTGTCATTGCTGACAGTCATATGCCCTGCCATGTGTGTGTGTGTGTGTGTGTGTGTATGTGTGTGTGTGTGTGTGTGTGTGTGAGAGAGAGGCTGGGTGGATCTTTGGCAGCGGGTCATTCCAGAGAACATGGGAACAGCCGTGCTTCTTAAACATTCATGTCTGGTATCCTCAATGGCAAAGATTTATTTTCTCATCCAACAACAAAGGAGCTTAACCATGTCAGAGAAAACACACACACACGCAAGAGTGTACAGAAACATATAAAGACTACACGAGGGCATTTATCGGGATTGAACTTGGTCCAGACCTGCAAAACTTATTTTGACCCCTGGACTGAAGCTAGAGAGTGCAGCTTTTTAATCCTTTTAAAGAAACAAAAAAATTGAATCCCTGACATTAATTTTTTGGTCTTAATGTCAAGTTCTGATTCGAGTGTGCACACACACACACAAACATGTTTCCTCTTGAAAATATCTATTTTTTACTGTAAATAACACTAAGTTTTTACTTGTTGAAAGTGAAATCAACCACAGAACAGACATAAATGTTCTTTCTTTCATTTGCTTAAATCTGCAGAATAAACTCATTAAAACAATCAACCTTACTGAGGCCTTTTGATTAGACACATTTCTTTCACAGGACAGTTTTGATGGATGGATGGATGGATGCATGCATACAGTTGTGACACTAGGGGGAGCAGTTTACACACACTTGGACAAACTGACAGGAATTATATGGTGGTTGCAGTCATATACTACAGTTGTGAAATATTTGTACTCTGGATACATTTGAATATGACTGTTTTTCCTCATTAAATTGAACTATGACACTAAATCAGTGTCCTTGTTTTTGTCCTTGTTTATTTCCTTGTATATTTATGAGACAGAGGAGAAGATACAAGCACAGCAGCTCAAAGGCATCCAGTCTTTTCTGCTAAGAGATGCTTAAAGAAAAATGATTAAACCTTGAAAAATGGAGACTCAATTGTGCATAAATGGGTGTGACTCAAGAATAAGAATGAAAATCTACCTCATGCATTATTAGACTCTGCAGATCTGGTGAATGCAAGCAGCCGAATTTAAAGAAAAATCAAATATCATCCCCTTCTTGTGATGTTTTGTTATGTATGCAGTGGTGGTAGAAGTACTCTGTCAAAGTAGCACTACTACAGAGTAAATGTACTCTGTTACAAGCAAAAATCCTGCATTCAAAATCTTACTCAAGTACAAAGTATTATAGCATTAAAATATATTCAAGTACCAAAAGTAAAAGTTCTCCTCACACAGAAAGGCCCATCTAAATAATAGATATTAGAAATAAATATTTTAAAACACTTATTATCAACATATTGAGATAAGCAGGTGTTTCAAACATGTTCATCAACGTCATCTCATTAATATTGAGATAATACTTATTGTATCACACACACCTACAATATGATATGACGACAACTAATGATTTGTTTTGATACTGAAAACTCAGATTTCATTTCAAAGCATCAGCATCAAGAATCAACACATAACATAATATACACATAACATAATAGTATGATATATCATCATATACTTCCTGTATTTATTAATGTAAAATTAGCTTCGCCACGATAAACTTTTGTCACGTGTTTGTGTCGACAGATCAGTTTCAGTTGGATGAAACACTATTTCCAGATAAGTCAGCGCCGACTCAGTTCATATTTGTGTAGACTGAGCGTCACCCTCCATCCTGTACTCCACTGCTAATTACTCCATTAATACAACTACTGGTGACACTCTGTGAGGACGTGCAAACACAAATCATCCTACATCTGCAGGGCGATGTTTCACCTGCTCCCTCCTTCAATCAGGGCAATGTGTGGAGAGGTTTACACACCGTCCATCCCTTAGCAAAGTGAGTCCTGTGCTGTAATCATGAAGTAGTGGCAAATACAGGTTCCCGGTCGACAGTGCAACGAAATGCAATGCAAGAATATACACAGACAGGTGACAAATTAACGGCTCACTGATTATAAAACATACAACTGAACAGCCGTGGGAGATTCAGGACCTTCGAGTTAAACAGTACTCTTCTCCACAACAACAACCAAAACAATTCATACAGGATGTTGTTATCATTCAGGTGATTAACACTCCTGCATATATCAGCGTTCCCAAAACTTTGGATAAGAAACCTATAGCTGTTAATTAGTGAAAAGGCCTTCCTTGAGTAATGATATGACCTTTGTGACTTCCAGGTTAGTGGCTCACAAAGTTAAGAAGCTGCCTCTTGTCAAAGCCTGACCATGGCTTCATCGTGACCTGCTGCAGAGCTACTGAGGTTGAAGTCAAGCACTCCTCTGGATGGAGGCGGGTCAAAAACATTGGCACAGAAGTCACTGAATCCATTTGCTATATCAGGAGGGCTGGAAGATGAAATGTCACCATCAGCAAACTGAGATGAAATTTTCTTACTTCTTATTATAAGTGATTGATTGGTGATTCTCCATGTGGATCTTGTTACTAGCAGCCTCTTTTAACTTGAAGTTTGTTGTTGTATTTTTTAGATGTATCAGAGTTGTGGGGAGTTTGTTTCACCTTTGTATAGTTTCTTATTCTTTCTAGAGGATTTGAATCATCCAGGAGAGAAGCAGGTTTTACCAGCAACTCCGCCTGACTTGATCTCACACTGAAGCCAGAAGAGTGCACATCTCCACCAGGTGTGTCTGGGGGCATGTGGGTGAAGCAGTTTGCTGAACGCTACCTGCAGGTCAAGAGCACGAGGAGTCAGCAGTCAATAAAATAGGCTTCTCAGAAACTGTAAATCACTGCGACCGCGAGAGCTCCTTGAACATTCAGTCATTAATGAGCACAAAAAATATGAGGCTGATCCAGGTCCCGGTCCAGTTGTACATGGACACACACACACACACACTCAGACTAAACACATGATCCCCTCCAGGCCTACAGTTGGCAGAGATAATAAATGGAAGCATTTATTACACGTGGAGTTGAATATTTGTGAAAATGATTGGTATGCCGAGTCAGCATCCTGTGGAATCGACTGTAAATATTATCCTGTGGAACGAGCTCAGTGAAGGACCTGAAACCTCCTGTATCCCCTTCAATAAACTTATGGTAACTTGCTTTATCGTAGGACGTTCTTTGTACATCAACAGTTGCTAAAGTCAATTAAAATAAGTAATGTGAAATGTCTGTTTACAGTACACTTGATACATAATCGATAGAATTTGTTAAAATATTATGAATTAGGGTGCAGTTTTATTGCCACTCTTGTTTGTATAGGAGAGGGTAAAGGTAGGATGAATATAATATATTTTTAAAAATCATCTGTACTTGAAGAAAATTTGAACTTTTTTCTTTGAAAAAAACTATAAAATTGAACTTTATGTTAGTTTTCATTTTGAATTGTCACCAATAATCCATTTGATGACCCTCCAGTGTTCCCTGTATTTGCTCTGTAATAGTTTGTAGTAGTAGAGGTTTGTTCCAAAAAACATCACACATTTGGAATTAGCTGCTCACAAACTCCAAAATTATCCATCTGTGTGCACAATGCATGAACTGGCCGTGCTTTTATTTTGGAAACGACAGAAGTGCATGATAAGTAAAAGATGCATTCTTTGTTTTTGTTCCTCATACATGGAGCAGATATCTCTTCTTCTTTCTCAACAGCAGTGATGGTGGAGTCTTTTGCAGTCCCCCCCTCCCCAATTCATTCATTCACAAAGCCTGCCTGCCCTCACAGACAGAGGGCGGAGAGAGAGAGAGAGAGAGAGAGAGAGAGAGAGAGAGAGAGAGAGAGAGAGAGATGAGGCTCCTCTTCCTCACTTGGCTGCATTCGGTTTACCGACACCGGAGAAGCGACCATGCTGTGGAAACTAGTTGAGAATGTCAAGTATGAAGATATTTATGAGGTAACGTTTGCATCCATGTGTTTGTGTGTTGAGGGAAGAGACTTGTTCGAGAAGCTCTGAGGGAGGAATGAAGTGTTATTGTGAAGATGAGTGAGGTGTTGAGCAGGAGGCTTTAGGCCTGGTGGGCAGTGATGTGCTGACTGTGAACATGGAGGCAGGTTCATTCAGAAAGACTCATTTTGGCTCAAATGGTTTGAGGATTGTCTTGTGTTGTTTTGGTGGCTGTAAAGCAGGTCAGTCAATTTTTGGATCATGGGGGGAAATAGAAAAATATTTGACTTTGCATGAAGATAATTTGTGTTTAATCTCTTCTTAAATTCTCATATAGTTTGTTTTTTATAGCAAATTAATTTAAAAGCAATCTGCAACTTTTTTTGATAATTTTATCAATGAGATATTTTTAAAAACTTATTTATAAGCAAACATGTGATGCTGCAAAAATATGCATTGAAAAAAATAGCTTATTTTCTGTTTTATATGAGAGCAAATCAAATAAAAGGAGGTGAGGAGATAATGTGTGAGGAGGGTGTAAATCATCTGGCTCTGATCCCAGAACAATAATTTTTTAAAAACCGAGCCAGGGAGAAGGGGCTCCGGCACAAAGCTGAGCCCGGTGGGAGACCCTCCTCTGCTGGGACACATGGCCTCTCTCCCACGGCGACATGGAGGGGAGGCAATAATGTTGTTAAACAAGTCATCCAAGAGGCAGAAAAAGGGGCCTGATCTGAAGTTTAATCGCTCCTTTTGACTCCTGACACGGTTCACACGAGCCCCTCACGCGCCCTGTGGAGTCTCGGGTGGGTTTGTCAGCAGGCTCGTAAAAGGCAGCTGCAGCAACAACATGAGCCACCTTTTATTTTTTTATTATTATTATTCATGTGTTTTATTCGATGAAGTTTAGGTGAAATGTCTTTAAATGAGTGGAAGAAAATCTTATAAATGGTCACATTTGTGGTTTTGATCCTGTGCGTAAAAGTGATAATAGATGATTAAAATAATAATGAAAGGCAGCTGCAGCACAACATGAGCCACATTTTATTTTTATTATTCATGTGTGTTATATTGAATCAAGTTTAGGTTAAATAATCTTGAAGTGATTGAGAAGAGTTTTCATGTGTTTTACATTGTGGTGATTTGGTGCTTGTGCGTAAAAGTGCATTTTATTTTGCTGCTGCCTCCTCTCGTCTGGAGCCAGACTGGGTGAATCTGCCAGGACCAGATCTGGATCCTGGTGGTCTCAGTGATCCAGGAAGCTTTAAATCAACCTCACCTAATATTTTTTTTTTTTATCCACTAACTTTGCTTATATTGGTTTTATAACGTGGAGTGTGCGCAGGAGCGATGCGCGTAAAAGTGTCTCCAAATTTTTCCTGCGTCTGATTTTGCTCATAAAAAAAAAAAATCCCCAAAGTGGTTTTTCTTTTTCCTTTAATTTTTTTTCTCCTGCCGTGGCTCCCTCCGGGTCCTGGTCTCCCTCAGAGTCAGACTCCTCTTTCTGTCTCCTCCACGGAGTTTAAACGTCACTCAGGCTTCACGCTCGGTGTGTCGCCAGTGCCCACATTAATATTCCTGTAAGTCTCAGTCATGAATAACAATGACACGGTGCACCGGGGGTAGAGGCGGGGGCTCGGCGCGCGCAGTCAGAGCGGCGGCGGCTCCGGGCGCAGGACGGTGCTGCGCGGAGCTGGAGACCAGAGGCCGTGCGTAAAGACTCACAGACAGACGCGTCGCTTCCAACCTGGATCAGTTTGGACACCTCGGTCCAACCAGGTCTTTTCTAACCTGCTGACCCCGACAGAAGGTTCACAGATGTTGGTGCACTCCTACTCCACTGCGGTGAGTTTGAAAAAAAAAAAAAAAGGTGCATCTAGATTATGAGACATGAAATGAGGACAGATCATGTTTGTCCTCCAGGCTCTGATGTGCTCTCTGTCCAGGAGGCTGCATCACCGGAGGCGACTCCAATAGAAGCCTCCCGGTCCAGGCCTCCGTGTCTGGCTAAAATGTGCTTCTTACTCTGCCTGGACTTCATTATTGTCTCTTCTCCTCTGCGCCCCCTTCAAGGACCGGCATGACGGTGTCTCGAGCCACAGCTCGCGCCTGTCCCAGCTGGGCTCGGTGTCGCACGCGGGACCCTACTCCAGCGCGCCGCCGCTGTCCCACGCGCCCTCGTCGGACTTCCAGCCGCCCTACTTCCCGCCGCCCTACCAGCCGCTGGCGCACTACCAGAGCCAGGACCCGTACTCCCACGTCAGCGACCCGTACTCCCTGAACTCCCTGCACCAGAGCCAGCAGGGCGCGTGGGGCGCGCGGCAGCGGCAGGACGTGGCCGGGGACCGGATGGACGGCTCGGCCCTGCTGGCTCAGCCCCGGGCCTCGCTGCCGCAGCTGTCCGGCCTCGACCCCCGGCGGGACTACGGGGGGGTGCGGCGGCCCGACGTGGTCCTGCACTCGGCTCACCCGGGACTGGAGCCCGGGATGGGGGACGGACTGCTGCACGGGCTGCACGGGATGGAGGACGTGCAGGTGAGTGTGAGCATCTGCAACATTTCACACCTGCAACTATTATTATTACTATTACTATTATTATTATCATTATTTTTATTTTTGTTTGTTTGGAAAGTTATTTTAATGGTGATTCATATATTTGAGAATTTAAACCTGCAGAAAAGCTGCAAGTCAGGAGCAAAATAGAAAATAAGCTTCTGCAATTTTACTACAATTTTACTGCATTTTATCACAATATCAGATATAAAATTTGTGCGCTGCTTTTATGATATAAACCCATTTATCATCAACTTAAACTTCAACCTTTGCGTGGTCAAATAGAACTAATAGGTTCATTTTCCTTTGCTGGGATGGCAGCAGTGAAAATCCTACAGTAAGATTAGAAACAAACAGAATGACAGTAGAAGAAAGACTGTGGTGATCAGTCGTCTTCCTCATTGTCTCCTGAGCCTTCAGAGTGGAGGTCAGTGAACTCGGCTCCCTCAGGGCTGGACTCTCTCAGCAGCTGGAGCCTGAACGCAAAAAGGCCCCACAGCTAAAAAAAAAAAAAAAAAAAAACTGTCTTCAGAGACCTGAGACCAATTCTTTGATGAGAACATGATGATATGTGGGATCAAACCTGGCTGCACTAATTGATGCATGGAGCCAAAATGCTGCTTTAAATCTTTCCTTCTAAACCTTTACTTCCATAATGATGAATAATATTTTGCATTATTATTATTTTGCAGGATGTTATTTTTCTGTGCATTCTTGCTGATAATAATATACAAAGCAACCTATCACAGACTTGAGCTGTGCAGGATTTCATCTCCCCCTCAGGGCTCAACCATCACGAATTGTTTGCCATTTAACCTCCACAATAGATTCTAATTTCTGGCTCTCCGTGTTTGTGCCATGCATTTATTAACCCCATATGAATTTGCTTTAACAAATTCTTTTTTTTTTTTTTTTTTTTTTTTTTTTTTTTTGCACGAGCAGCATCAGGTCTGTTTAAGGAGGAATTTTCTCTGCAGGATGAGTTTGATGAATGAGGCTCTAAATTTGTCTGGATGATGAAACCAGATTTGTTTGCTCTGTGGAAACAAATAATTTTTTTTTTCCTGAGATGATTTTTTTTTTTCTTGTTTGCAGCGTTTGATTGAAAAACTAGAAACAAGCTTCACGTGCTCTTTAAATGTGATATGGAAGAATGGAAGAAAAACAGATTATAATGGGTTTTTTTGTATTTATCTGGGTTTTAACAGACAATTGAAGACACCAATGGAACAAACATCCTGGATCAATCAGTAATTAAGAAAGGTACACACACACACACACACACACACGATGCAGTAAAATAAAATATATATAATTTGATGGCTGCATATATATATATATGATAAAAATGACAATTTATTAACACAAATATAAAATAATTTGCCATTTTATTCACAAATCTAAATTTTCCCTTATTTGTGTCTGATGAATTATGGGATGCACAGCTCGTATTAAAATAAATCTGTGCACCACTTGGACCTAAGCTGGATCCATGTCTGAGGCTGTTAAAGGTCCCTGGTCCCGTGCATGCATGCAGATCCGGTTCCCGGGGTGTCCACGGTGAGGACTTCACACCCGGGTTAACGACCCCCGCGTATTGACTCGCAGGCAGCGTGTGCGTGTGACAGGCTGCAGCTCTGATGATGTGCGCTGATTTAGTTACGGGATGTTGAGTGACTGAGCTCCCCGCGGGGCTTTTAAGCCGCTGATGTAATAAATGGCACCGCTCACGGAGATCTCGTGAGCTCGTTTAGAGCTAATCTGCGGTATTATCCCCCGTGGAGCCATCAGGAGCCGCGCGCGCGCACCGGCCCCTGGATGGATGGATGGATGGATGAAGGGATGAATGAAGGGGTGGATGTATCCAGTGCTGCTGCTGCTGCTGGGAGTTTGTTAATGAAAGCTATGAGGCGGTTGATGTGATTTAAGTGTGCAAAACCGATCAATAACCGATAATATTGTGATTGGAATTAGTCCCTCTGCGCGCGCACTGTGCCAAGTTTGAGAGGAGAGAAGTGGAGCTGAGCTTCAAGTGCACATGACACATTTTACACCTGCAACTATGATTATCATTTTTATTATTTTGGTTTTGGTTTGTTTGTTGTTTCAAAGTTATTTTAATGATGATAAATGTATTTGAGAAAAGCTGCAAGTCAGGAGGCAAAATAGAAAATAAGCTTCTGCAATTTTATTATAATTCTACTGCATATTATCAAATGTGTGCATTGAATTTCTGATATAACCCCATTTATCATCAGCTAAAACAAAACTCCAACCTTTGCCAAAATTAACTAATAGCCTCATTTTCTCAATCAAATTCTATAATAAAATGTGCTTATAAATACAATTATAGTGGAGATATCAAAGTCATCATCTTCTCTAAGAGATGCTCTCTCCTCCTCCTCCTCCTCCCTCAGTCCCGATGCCTCCTAAGAACATGGGCTCTCTGATGCTGGGGAAGGACGGGCTCATCGGCGGAGTCACCGTCAACATCAACGAGGTGTTCTGCTCGGTACCGGGCCGCCTGTCGCTGCTCAGCTCCACCTCCAAGTACAAAGTGACCGTGGGGGAGGTGCAGAGGAGGCTGTCCCCGCCCGAGTGCCTCAACGCCTCCCTGTTGGGGGGCGTGTTGAGAAGGTAGGGCTGCAGGTTGGAGCTGCTGGTGTGCAGGAAAAAAGACTCTGCAGAAGCTCGTGGCTCGTTAAATATGCAGACATGTATTAATTAAAGCTGAGCAGGCCTCTGTGTCTGTGCCATTTACCAGCCACGGCCTACTTAACATGAGCTGAACCTCTGGAGACTCACTGCAGCACAAAGCTGTTCAACAAAGTTTGCAAACTTTGGAGCAAGCACTGGTCAATTTTTAAATATAATGCTCTCTTAATATTATAAAAAAAATATTATTGAATGTTTGTGCCTTAGATGCATTTCTTTAAATCAGCAGTTTTGCATGAAGGAGTTTCTTTTGTTTCTGCAGAGCAAAGTCCAAAAACGGTGGGAAGTGTCTGAGAGAAAAGCTGGAGAAGATTGGACTCAATTTACCTGCTGGAAGACGCAAAGCTGCAAACGTCACATTACTAACATCTCTTGTAGAAGGTGACTGATTTACTCAGTTTAACTGCATAAACACAGAAACTGCAGAGATATTTTCTGAAACAGACAAACTGACTTTTTTGCATCTTGGACTCTTTTTGACTGATGCTGCAGTTTCAGCATCACTAAAAATGATGCACAGCCAAAACAAGACTGCAAAGGTCGTGACCTTACAGACAAATGACTGTGACCCTGTTTCATTAAATGGCTGCAAAAATGTAATATGAAAAATAAATATTCAGTATAGAGTGAGTGCAGAGAGGTGAGAGTTACTAAATTAAATAAAGTAATTGATTAGAGGCTGCACTTTGGGCCTGTCTGGTTGTAGCTTACATTATATGACAACTTGTACAGTTTCCATAAACGAGGCTTTGTTTCTCACACATATATCCCACTGTAATATTCCCCATGAATTTGGATAGTTTGTTTATTTCGATTAAGGCACCATCATCCTGCAAACAGGTGATATAGTATTAACTAGTAATAAATAAGAATTTATTTATTTATTTATTTAAGTTGCATTTTTTAAAATCGAGTTCAAACATTTTTCATTCGAACCAGGATTTGCTCATTTGTTCAGAAAGTCATGTAGTCATTTAAAACAAGAGATTTATTTTTTGATCCCTATTTAATTTTTTTTTAACTGCCTTTAAATTTTAATGTTGGGATGCAATCTCTCTTTTTTTTTAAATAATGAGAAAACCAGGTAATTGGCACCTAAATTAATTTTCACAATAAAAGAATGAGAATTTTTCCATTTACTATTGCTACTGTGTCGGCTGAAGAAAGGATGAGGATCATTTTTAACAGAGCTCTGTATGTCAACCAGGAAATATGTGATCACAGCACATTAAATAATGATTAATAAAAACAGAAGAAGAAGAAACGTATCAGTGTGCATGTGCAGGTTTTAGAATTTCTGCAATAGAAAGATGGAAAGTGTTGAGATGCCAAAATTTTAGTGAGTCAATAATTTACTATCACTGTATCTTATTCTTCATATTATATTTGCACTGACTGTACCTGCCCCCCCTCCCTCAGGTGAAGCTGTCCACCTGGCCAGGGACTTCGGTTACATCTGCGAGACGGAGTTTCCCACCAAAGCTGTGAGCGAGTATCTGAACCGGCAACATGCAGACCCCAACGAGCTGCACACCAGGAAAAACATGCTGCTGGCGACAAAGTGAGTGTGATGGACCGTTTGATTAGATCCTGTCCCCTCATGCTCTTTATGGGCCGTCATAGAATATATAATGCTTGTCTGCAGTGTAGCATACAGGGAGGTAATGAGATTATAAACTCTGACTAGATGTTGGTGAATCATGGAAAATAAGGAGTGTAAAGATCTGATACACATGTTCAACACTGAGGTTTGGAAAGTGCTTGAAACACAGCTTTGCAAAAAAGTCAGTCTCAAGATATTTCCAGTTCAGACTGTCCTAAAAAAATCAGATATTCTCTTATTTAAATGTCCAAATTTAGCCACATTTATGGCTCAGAATCTTTTTTTTTTTTTTTTTACATTTGAATTACATAACCATCAAACATAAAGGGAGGAAAATAGGGCACTCTTCTTCTGCACATTTGTGATGAATGAAATTATTGTGAAATTAAACCCTCTCTCATTTTCCCGAGGCCTCTGTGGCCCCTCTTTAAGACCCCCTGAGGGTGCAAACCTCTCCCATGCTTTACTCTGCACCACACACATTTCACCATATAGCACATGACATTTGTAAAGGAGGGTGAGATTTTCTTAATCAAACTGGATATGAATCTAACCTGTGATGAAATGGCTTATTGAAAAATTCAATTCCGCCTTTAAGAAATGAGAAGAAATCTGCATGAAAGTCAAGAATCATATAATGAAACAAAAGCTGCATGACATCAATTTTCATCTTTTGATTGCAATATGAATTAATATATTTAAATATCAGGACGAGACGTGCACACAGTCCCACCGCTTTACACACCTGAGTATCTTTACTAGTGGTTCATTTCACAGAATAACCTTTAGCTCAACACTCACATGTGGCCTCCACAGCTCACAAACATTATAAAATACGAGCTCTGAGGCGGCCAGTGTGTGTCTGACCTCTGCTTCTGGTCGTCCATTTTACTGGGACTCCTCGTAAAGTTACTTATATTAATCCATTTTTATGGCCGTTAAACTGTGGAAATGAAGTGAGGATCTTCTGATTTCCTTTAGCAACATAGATTTCATTGAAGAAACCAGGGTGAGAGAGGTGATGTTCTAAATTTGGATTAAATCGCAGAATTACTTTTTTTTTTTTTTTACCTGTTTTTACAATGAATTAAAAAAAAAGCCTTCTGTCAATTAATGAGTAATCCTATCATACATCCATTTATTCCCCTGAATGTGGGTTTTCCAGGCGAAAAGGTTGCGAGCAGAGCTGCAAACCATCCAACAAAGATCCCTTCAGGAAGCTTGTATTTTTAGCTTGCATAAATAGTTCTGTGTGCCGGCCTGCGCTGCATAAACCATCTGCCTATGTGTGTGTGTGTGTGTGTGTGTGTGTTTGTGTGCATCCCGACGTACTCAGTATGTACGGTGTGTTGGGAGGTGGATGTTTGATGCTCACATTCAAACCTGTTCCAATACTGTGTGTCGGTGCTGCCTGTTAGAAATTCATTATTTAGCAGCGAAGTGTTTCAAGTCGTCAGAAAACAACAGCGAGAGCCTTGAGTGTAGCCCGGGGTGGCGGCTTCTCCTCTCTACTCCCCTAACCCCAGCTGGGCTCGGCCTGCACAGCCTGTCACTCATTTGCTGGAGCTCTGCCCTTAGGCCTCTGTGTGTGTGTGTGTGTGTGTGTGTGTGTGTATGGGGCATGCAAGTACAAATCTGAAAGAGGGAGAAAGAAAGAGAGAGAGAGGTCTCTTGAATATAAAATGTGGGCCTAAAACCAGAGGATGATTTGCTGAAATTTAACAAGGAGAACAAGGTGAAGACGTGATTTTCTTTTACCGGTGCATTTAAAAAAAAAAAAAAAAAAAATCTATAGTGAAAACAGAAGATCCATTTGACGATCATCTCAAAATTTGCAGTTGAAGATGCTTCTAATGTCGAGGCCTCAAACTATTAAATGTTTGCTCTGGTGTTAGTTTCACTTCATTTTCACATCAGGGCTCTTGTTTTGGTCCAATGTTCAAATATGAGCTGTTGGCATCAGCTTTGTGTTTCATTTTGTCGTTTAAATATTGACGATGATTTGTCAAACGTAAATGGTAACACGTCATATTGAGTAGGTGTTCAAGGTTGAAAGGGTGTCTGAACGTTTCATGTACCTGAAGCATCAGCATCAGACATTTATAGTGTCAGGCCTTCATTTAAGAAAGAGCTTTAGATTTCGAAGGAACTAATTTCAAAGGACAAAAAAACGTCATGCCAGAAAACAGTTCAGCAAGAAGACAAGTTTTTTATGGAATTAAATAATCTCAAAATTTTTAGCCACTCTGTTCAGGTAGAGATCCACTGCAGCATCGAGTCCATGCTTTTTCACAGGTAAAATGAAAAGGTAAAAAAAGCAAAAGGCAAAATAAGCCACTGAACATCACTTAAAGAGGTTAGAAATAGAAAAGCATGAGGAGGAATAGTTTCATTTGTGATAGATTATGTCATACAGGCAGATACAGGAAAAACAGATTTGATGCATTTAACAGATACTCGTCTTCTGTAATGGAGTAAAATAAGTGCAGGATGATAGAGTAAAATTCCTGTTCTCTTTAAATATCCTCATTTGCACACAACATTTAAGTGTTTAGTTTTAGGAATGGACCCAGCAGACGGTTTGCATCGTGTAACTAAGGTGGATTTTTTAGAGAGAAGGACCCTGGTTTAATATGTTGCCCTGATTAGCACAGCACTGGTGCACCAGGCTTCAGCCCCCCCCCCTCCCTCTGGATAGGTGGGTGGGATCGTGCTGTCTTCAGGAGCTGCTGAACCATCTGCAAGAATTTCATCAGTCTGGGTTTCACTGTTGGTCCTAATGCTGTTTTATGCTCATTCACACCTGAACAAGAATCCTCTTCTGGCTGAATCCCTGCTCTCGCTTTTTGATCCACTAAACCGCTGCAGCCTTATTTTTACAGTCAGAAAGTGGTAGTCGAGTGTGTTTTTGTTTTTTTGTAGAGGGGACAATTGACAGCCAACATAATTTCTAACGATTGCACTTTAACATTATTGACACCAGAATCGTTTTTTGAATCCTCCCTGCTGAGTTTCCACAGGACACAAAAAAAAATCCAAAAGCATAATGTGAATGCGCCTTTTTTCCCCTCTGTGCATAGAAATGTGAGACTGCAACATGTGTTTCTCAGCTCTGGAAGGTTTTCAGTATTAATAGGTTGTATTTGGTTTCAGGTAGCTTTGCAGGAACATCTGCAACTAATGCTGCAAAATGTCGACACGGTTTCATGCATCTGCACATACTGCATGTACTTAAAGAGTCTATATATATATATATATATAGACATTTTTGTATTTATTGGATATTGGCAATTGATTCTGCTTTTTGATCATTCACACATTGACTGCAGACAACTTAAAAAGATCATATTTCACACAAGTAAGAGCGGTTTTGTTGCATTAATGGTGCAGTTGTAGGATCATTTTCAGAGAAAACCAAATATCCACCATCAGCAGTCGTATGTTGCTGAAACCCTAAGATGATGCCCTCCTGTCTTTCCCCCTGCAGACAGCTGTGTAAGGAGTTCACAGACCTGCTGGCCCAGGACAGGACTCCCCTGGGCAACTCCAGGCCCAGCCCCATCCTGGAGCCCGGCATCCAGAGCTGCCTCTCCCACTTCTCCTTCATCACGCACGGCTTCGGCTCGCCCGCCATCTGCGCCGCGCTCACCACCCTCCAGAACTACCTCACCGAGGCTCTCAAAGGACTCGACAAGATGTTTCTCAACAACCCTCCCAACAACCGGCACGGGGACGGAGGCAACAAGGGCGGAGACAAAGAGGAGAAGCAGCGGAAATGAAGCTCGGGGAGGAAGGGGAGCGGTGACGGAGGCAGACACGCAGACAGAGGCGTTACACCGTTACTTCTAGCTTTACACCACTGCCACTGACCTGCCACACACAGGGCTGAGGTGGAGGAGGGAGGAGGAGGGAGGAGGAAGGCTCGGTGGAGAGGAAAAGGCAGAGGAAGACACCAGTGGGCCAGTGTCAGAGAGCACAGAGGGATTTCTCATCTGTGTTACGTTCTTTTCATTCCCCTGAGGACATGGTGGTTACTGTGTTACATCCATTTCGCTCCCCCTGCCTGCATCCTGTGAGACTGAGACGCTGTGAGCAGCCAACAAACAACAATGTGTGTCTGTGTGTGTCTGAATGAGTGTGTGTGTGTGTGTGTGTGTGTGTGTGTGTGCTTGTGTTTGTCCTCACACAGAAAAAGCATTGTGGGTATGAAGACTGGGTGATGAGCATTTTATCTGTGAAACAGGTTCGTCTGGTTCCTTAACACGAGCACGAGGTGGGAAGGTGTTAATTTATGTGTGTAAATATTTATTTATATTAAGTTAAATGGATGGTTGTGTAAATAGGTGCACCAGCTATTTTGGAGTAGGCCTATTTATCTGTGATTCGACCTTTGTGAGCCGGTGAGGTGGGGAGGGGGGGGGCAGGACTCATCCAGTGTTTTTCTGTTCTTATAGAGCTGTTGTCATGGTGCTGATGATGGGTAGACATGCTTCTAATTGTCCAGTGATTTCATTTCTATCACATTGATAATAAACCATGTGTTTTATTATGCGAGGTGTGCAGCCTGCGCCTTTTCTCCAGGGGAAATTTTCCCACCAATTGATGTGGGTCAGAGTCACTTTTGAAAATGTAAAGCATGATCTTAATTAGCTGATTGCAGGGCATTTACCTTTATGTCAAAAATATTAACGAACACCTGAAAATGTGAAACAGTGAAAAGAAAATGCAACTTTCAGAATGACGAGCTGGGTTGAAGCCACTGTGATAATCAATGTCCAATTTCCAGGCCGGGCGTCTCTGCTAGTTATTCTGTTTTAAGCCAAATGGGAATTAGTGTTTTAATGATCTGTGTCTCTTCATTGCAACATAAATGTCTCACTGGTTTAAGTACCAGTGTAAAAAAACAATTAAGATCTAATTAATGGGCCAACGACAACACTGAAGAAAGCCATTAAATTTAATTTTAATTTTAAGTAATACTAATTACTCGCTGCAGCAGACAGTAAATTTCTTCAGACCAGAACTGAGAAATAACATTTCAGATATTTCTTTTAAAAAGCAGCTTAACCATCAGCCGACTTTTGCTGTGCAGAGAAGTAGAACATGAGGAATCATCTATAATCTTTGTTTCGAATGTAAATAACACTGAACACAAAATCAGTCACACATTGATTAATACAAAACTTGTTTGCTTTAGTAGCCTAATGTTTGTAAGAACAAGAGTTTTCAGTTTTTACGCTTTATATGGTTAAAAAATGTTCCTTTAAATGGGCCAATATTTTATTATTGCTGACATTAAAGTTGTTTGTTAAATAGCCTATGACAAAATTTCAAATGATAAAAATAAAAACAGACATGAACCAATAACAACCCAGAACTAAGAATCAGCATTTTCAGATTTTTCTTTTAAAAAGCAAATTAAACATCAACCTACTTTTGAGGCAAAATGATTCATAATCTACAATCTTTGCTCCTAAAATGTAAATAAAACTGAAAACACAGAACCGGAGTCACACTGATTAACTAGTTAATACCTGGATCAGAGTCTCATCTGATGCTGCTGAGGCTTGTTTACCTTTGTGGTCTAATATTTGTGTCTGTGTTTCAACTAAATAGTCCTTTAAATGAGACCACCTTTTATTATTTGACACCAAAGCTACACTGAAATTGCTAAATAGCCTATGACATAATCTGATCATAATAAATACAAATAATAAAAAAAATATTTTAACAACCTACTTTAACAGCTTTGTAAGGTTTAAAATATCTGTAGTCTGGGGTCTATACTGCAAAGCCTCTGAACACAACACACACACACACACACACCATGATGGATACGGTCTTATTCCAGGGAGATAATTGGCTGTATTTTCCGGCCCTCGTTTCAGAGAGAGGCTTCTCTCTCTCTCTCGTGCGGGGGGAATAGACTCGTGCCTCGCGGGCCCGGTTCTGCGGTGGGGATCTACCGCCGGTGTGCTAATGACGGGAGAGCGCGAGACACACAGAAGAAAAGTAGAGGGAGACAGAGAAAGAAAGCTAATGAGAAAGAGGGGAGACAGAGGGAAGAGAGAGAGAGAGAGAGAGAGAGAGAGAGAGAGAGAGTGTCCCGCGGGCTCAGTGTGACCCGTGGAGTGGAACGCCGCGTGACGCAGGTGCAGAGTTCAGCACCCGCGTGTCCGCCAGCCATTCCCGCTCAACAAAGACAGGAAGCTGCTGAGCGTCGGTGGCCACGACGACGACAGGTTGGCCGGAACAATAAACAAACAAACAAACAAAACAAAAACAGCAAGAGAAACAGGAGGTTTTAATGAGTTAAATCATCCGTTCATCATCAGGACCAGTGATGATCAACACCTGGATGACACTTTGATGTTGGCCTAGATTTGTCTGTTTGGATCAGTCAAACTCACTGGAATACTAATAATTACTTGGACAGAAGTATTGTGATACCATAGTATTTAACGCTAGTATTAGTATTCATAGTCATTTTGCTGCAACTCCTGCCTAAGAAATCACTCAGTCCACAGGAAATGTAATCATTGAATTGAAGCTTTGACTGGTTCAGATTTTAATTATGAAGAGAAATGATGGCTTGTTTGTTCACGACTTACTTTTTCCACCACTAAAAACAGCAACAATGAAAAAAAAAACAACTAATCATCAAATTTAAATTTAAGCACCCTAAAATGATTATAAACTAAAATTTACTATGAAATGAAAATGCGGCCTGAAGCAGTCGATGTTAGTGCGTGCATCGTGCTACAAAACCCGACCGGCAGAATCTGGCATTGAGCTGATTTAGTGTTTTTTTTTTTTTTACTACTAAAGAATATACAACAATATGAACCCCTACAAACTTAGAGCTTGTCAATAGATACTGATTCCAGAAATCAATGCACGCCACGAGAAGTTTCAAACCTCATCTGAAATCACGAAAAACTTGTGTGTCAGTAACTCACACACACAGTCCTGCAAACTCTCATTTTAAATACAAATACACAGTCGTATAAATCCGCAGCGTTAAACTGAAAATGTCAACCTCCAGCTTTCTAATGCACTTAAACACCAATTCACAGCTTCCTGGGAGCTTTGACATGGAGACATGATTCCAAAGACAACCAACAACATGTCACCATTGATAAAAGATGCATCGTGATGTTGTGACTTTCATGGCAGACGAGGACAGAAATCGAGCTGAGAGAAACCGAAAGTTTGCAGCAGGATAAGCAGAAAAGGGTTAAAGACGTTTCCTGACTTCAGTTCTCAAACCTCTTCTATAGCCTGTAACAGTGAGCCATGATGGAATATCTACCTCTTTATACAAGATTATGTAATTTTTTTCTTTAACAATTTGTGCAAAGTGTTAATTCTGCGCTGCTCTGTGATCACCTGTAAAAGTTTTGTAGGTCCACTATGATGTCACTTCCTGTGCACCAGGGACAGATCCAGCAGCCACAGAGGATGTACGATGACGAATACGCGTTCAGGAGGTGGATGTAATATGAATTACCTGCGTTTGATGAATTGGTGATTATGGGGAGCGAGATTTATTTTTATGAAAACGTCACAGGTTGTTACTTTAATGAGAGGACCGGCGGAAGGTAATGCGGTTATGAACATGGACTGAGCTTATGAAGGCATCGGTAATATTTGATATACAAAGTGTGAGAGCGGCGCTGACAGTCTCTTCCATATGCAGTTATGTCTGCAGTCAGTCTGTCTGTCGTTTTGCCAGGAAGTGAGCGAGCGGGCCCCCATCAGCAAAGCCCCTCAGCGTTCTGTCACGCAATGGGCTGTAAAAATGCTTATCCAACACACACACACACATGCACATACACACACACACACAGGTTATCCAGCATGCAGACAGCCGAGTGCCGGTTGGGAGTAATTCCTGCTCGGGGCACTGTGCTCCAGGCAAGGCAGGCGCGTGCTGGATATTTCATTATTCATTAATTTACTGTTTAACAAATCCTGTCATTACTGAGCCTGAGCCAAGTTCACACACACACACACACACGCACACACAAAACACACACTCGCAGCAGTGGGTGTCAGGCGTGGCAAATCGGCCTGTTTGATCCTGGCCTTCTCAACAAACGGGGAGAGAGCCATGAATAATAAGAAACGCGAAGCCTCGCCGGAACGAGGGAGCGTGACACTGTCTCACAAAAAGCCCTTTAGCATGGAGCAAAGCTCCGCCGGGGCCTCACCGAGGGCCCAGGGTTCATTATATGAAAAGACAAAACAAACAGTTGGCACAACCGTGATCGATATGAAAGGCAAAGCTCCCACACACACAAAAGGCGAAAGTGAATCAGTCATGTTTGACAAAAGACGCCGCACCGTTTCCTTTCTGCACATGGAGGAGTCGAGCACGGCTGCTGTTAACTATTTTCACTACTCAGTCCACTAATGGGATCAGGATTAAAGCTGTGAATGTGTTTTTGGCTCATCCAGCCTTGTTTTTGGCTCAAATCCCTTCAAAAACAAAAGGGTTCCTACTCGAGTTTCTCCCGAAACAGTTGAAAATATACAGAATGATGAACTCAGACACTAGAATAATGACTTATACTTTCCCTTTTCAGTCTAGTTCACTTAATTAATTAACAGAGGAAGCCTGCAGGCTACAAATATTCATTATTTCACAGGAAGAAAAACATGTATCATAAATATTATAATGATATATTTGTGCTATACAAATAAATGTTATTCTGAATCACACCAAAGCCGCCGTCTCAGTCTGCTCGACTCGCGGCTGGAGAAGGTGGAGGAAGGTGACCAGAGACTTGACAGCAGACCTGCAGTGAGGCGAAGGGTTAAAGCCCTCGAGTCATGGCACTGAATGCCACAGCGAAAGGATAAGAGTGGCGTTCCAAGGAGAAACGACTTTATTTCTCAATCTGCTGCCCTGAAGTACGGCGCGGTCTGTGGGTGGCCGCAGACTTGATGTCATTAACATGTGACATATGTAGAGCTGACTGGAAGTGGCTGGAGGCCAGTGTTTGTCTCCACCGCTGTTCTTGTGTCTCAGGGCCAGGCAGGCTGAGTCTGGGCTTTGTCAGCAGCCGAGCAGCCGGCCAGCCAGCCCACTGTCTGCTGCTGTTGATAGTGAACACGTTTATCAGTATGCATGACGGACAGCGTGCGCGAATGTGTGTTTGCTGGTAGCTCAGGGCGGGAAGGGCGGGGGGGTGGGAGCGGGGCGGCGAGGGGGTGGGGATCTGGCTGGTTGTTCTATCAGGGGGGTCCTCGGATGTGTGGGCAGGGACACGGGCAGTCCGGGTCCCTTAAGGTTGGACTGAAGACGCTGAGTGGAAGTGACACAGCTGCTGCTGCTGCTGAGGCAAGGCTGCCTCTCCAGACGGGTCAAGGTTACACAGAGGAGAACACACTTGTGCCACACAGCTTCTCCTGCTCACTTACTCAGGAACACAAAGCAATGCTCCACAAGCCACCAAGACCAAAACTGGCTAGTTACGTGTGCCCAGTATAAGGAGAGACCGTCATGTCATGTATATTTTTGCATCCTAAGGCAAGTTGAATTTCGCCATGTTATCGTTGTCGATTGATGCTTCGATGCTATTGGCTGACCCATGCCTGACCTGTTGTCACATGTGGCGTCTTACATGGCTCTTGCATCTGCTCAGGTTTTGGCAGTATGAACCTGTCAGAGCTGATTTACACTATTTCTCTGTCAGACCCGACTGATCACTGAGGACTGACGAACCTGCGGTCTGATAAACGTTAAAAGATTTGTTTGACATTTTGGGAAATATCCTTATTTGCTTTCTTGCCAAGAGTTAGATAAGATTGTTACCACTCTCATATAAATCCGTTAGCAACCAGTGATACTTCAATAATAAGAAATAAGAAAATAGTCCGATAAAATATTTTTTATAGTTTCCCTTATATGCATTAAGTGCAAACTGCCATGAAAGCACATAACAAATACGCCCTGGCTCATAAACATTATATCCCCCGATAATGGAGCATGCTATAAATGACACACATACAAACCAATCCTTTAACAAGTGTGTTCAGCTTGCACCATTGACAACAACACATTACCTAAGTTTTGGTGCCATGACGAAGATAAGGATGATTGAGTTTCTCCTCTTCCCTGTTAAGTTTTGTTTCAAGTCACTGTCCATGTGTTTGATGTCTACAAATGAAATGACAATGGAGCATCAACACCAAACAGTGTCAGACCACAGAGAGCGAGCTGACATTTAGCCTGACAGCCGAACACTCATCTCTGCAGATTCATATATTCATGGGCAGCTGAGTCCTGGAAGCCGCAGACACGAGCCTTATATAGCCCAAGTAATAGCATCAAGTTCCCAGGGTTGTGTTTCAATACTTATCTACATCAACTGAAATGAAACATCTGTTCGAAAACCAAAGTTCAAGCGAAGGTTCGTTCCATCTCATAACCAGCAAAGAACGTTTTATCTTTCTCTAACCTTAACCAAGCAGTGTCAGTTTCCCTGATGTAACCAAACCTTTATTAAGATAAGATAATCCGTTATTGATCCCCCGGAGGGGAAATTCAGGTGTTACAGCATCACCAGGACGGAATAAGTACAGATAAGAAACATAACTATTGTAAGTAATTTGCCACAACCACAAGCTTTTTCTGAATATAAGATTTTAGTTGCCTTGAAAATAAATCCTGTTGGTGTGTCTTCATGTCACGTCACGCTAGTCAACCGGGAAATGACTGAAACAACAAATGCTAACACAAGATTCATTTTGTGATATCTGGAAGTCAAAGTCATTTTTTTCTTTACTGTTAAATATCATATTGTGAACATGCTATGCTTGTTAGAGTTGACCATGAAATTCACCGCCGTGCACTCGACCATAGGTATGAGATGATAACTGAAATCACAAACCTCCACTACAGAGAAAGAAGAAATGAATTAGATTTATTGGTGGGATGGTGCAAAGGTCTGAGGATTACTGTACGTACATCACGGCTCTTGAACTTCTGTGTGTGTGTGCATTATTAACTCACCCCCCCAACACACAAATAAACACACACAGTCCTCTGAGAGCCAGTCGTTATTAGCTGTGTTTGCTGTTGGAGGCGTGCTAGGGTCACACCGCTTACAGACGCTAACATGGAGGCAGGAACGTGAACGGGAGGAGGAGGTCAGACACGAGACAAGAGCATCGATTGGAGACATGAAGAGATTTCAGATAGAGGAGACGGATGAATACTTTGGCCAAAGCAGATACATGTTGGTCAATCCAGAGAGCACATTTCTCATATCTACCTTAATTACTACCATTGCAGCATCTTACAGTTTACAAATATAACGTATAAAGCTTCCATATTTTATTCTTTCTGTCTTCAAAAAAAATATTTGACCTCCAAAAGCAGGTTGCACACAAAGGTCAAGATCCACCTCTCACGCCAAAATGCACAATATATAGAAAATATATATACACTTGTACATCATGCTGTGGTTGGTTTAGGTGTTTTTTTTCGACAGTCTATAAGACATCCATGAGAGGGGAAGTCATTTTGTTTATGCCTTTGAGCTGTTACCTAATCCAGGAGACACTTCAGCCGACTGCAGCGGATCATTGCAGCGTGCACCGCGGGAGTTCATCCGAGCCTGTCCAAGCATACAAACACAAACTAAACCACCTGTTTAAGTATTATTCAGTGACGGCCTCAGTCTGCTGGTCGCCCCGAGTCAGTGCACCTTCTGAACTGTGTTAGGGGCTTGGACCAATGTATGCCTGCGTGCAGCTCAAGTTTAGTAATACAAATCTTGTGCTAAATTAAAATTCTCGTGTTTAAATGCTTGAGCCTCGTCCTGATGTATCTGCAAAGACAAAAAGGTGTGACCCAAGATAAAATGATCGAGGATGATGGTGTGTTTTATGGGAGGATGACGAGGGAGAAAACTGCATTGTCTGTGCGTTACAGATATAATAGACTGTGCGAGACAGCGAGGGAGAGAGAGAAAGAAAGAGAGAGAGACAGACAGAGGGAGAGAGAGAGAGAGAGAGAGAGAGAGATGGCCTCAGGGCGATAGAGGTCTCTGTTCAGTGTCTGAACAAAATGCCCAGTCTGATTGAGTGAGCAAGGCCGTGAACCAACCACCACCCCTATAGCATCCAGCAGCCCACCCTCATAACACTTCTAACAGTGTGTGTGTGGAGAGAGAGAGAGAGAGAGAGAGAGAGAGAGAGAGAGAGAGTCAAGTTTACAAAGCCACAGATATAGCCATCAACTCTGTGACAGTTCATTTCAGATGTGATGTGTATAGTTCGGTTTGTTTGAATACATATTTAGTGTAACCGCTGTCTGTTGAAGCTGAGGGTTTTATTATTATGATAAATATATATATATAGCTGTTGCTCATTATTCTTGTTTTGATTTTAAAAAAGTGGCTGAAAGTCACATTTTTAAAAACTCCAAGGGGAAAACCATTTTTTTTTTTACTGACATAAACAACAGCTTATTTATTTTTTTTCTCCATATTTTGTTTTATTGCCAGAATAATCGGAGCTATAGGCCAAGTATCTCTTTACCATAACCTGGAGTGACCAATGTCAATGTCAGGAGACTTAATGCTGGGATTCATGGCTACTTAAATTTTGCACTGAAGTTTGTCTTAAACTGTGTTTCCATCAAAATTGTAGGTAAAAAAAAAAACAACAAGTCTTCAATATTAAATATTAGCTCAAGTTATCAATTGCCTCAGTCCCAGAATTTTTTGTCTCATGAATGCCCGTATCAGTTGAAGCAAGTGTGTGTCTGCGAGTCCGTGTGTCTGAGAAAGGGACAAGGAGACAAAGGGGACACTGGTGTGGCCGACGGGCTGCTCGGGTTCCTCTGGACAGCGGCGGCGGGGCTTTACTTGACGCTGAACCAAGAGGACAGGAAGAGGCCTGGCCGTGACGCTCATCACATCTGAAGCCCCCATCTGTACTGGTGTCTCCCCACCAGTCAACTAGCCAACACACACACACACACACACAACACCAACACACACGGCTCTAATCTCTTCTGACAGTGCTCACATTCAGTTAGGCCCCACAGTGCTTGTGCATGTCACTGACCATAAACAAAACATACACTCCTCTGCAGGAGACACAGCACAGGACACCGGGCGTGGATACCCGAGAAATACCAAAAGACAGGGGTGTGGGGAGTGTGCATTGCAGAAGTGTGTGTGATGCCTGTGACGGGTGTCTGCGTGTGCGTGTGTGTGTGAAGCTTCTAGGGAAGGAGAACAGATGCCTGCAGGTCATGTCATATCTCTGACATTAGGGCAAAGTCAACGGCAGCCGAGCCAATGGGAAACAAAGAGACGCCGGTGAGCATGCGGCCGGGCCAAAACATCACTTTGCTCTGTGTTTATGGTTTTCAGTTTTAGGTGGTTTGTTTTAGCTTCATGTCTCAGACGCTGAATCTGGTGGAGGGTGGAGCCGAGAAAGTTGTTTTTCACGAAGTGACGTTACCCTGAGGCTCAGCAGGAGGTCAAGAGTGGACGCAAACATTAAACTGAGCCTCTTTTACCGAAAACATATCATCAGGCCTTAAGTTATTTATTTAGTTAATTAAGTCATTTGGCTTTTCATCTTCTAACTCGCCTTGAATAATTATTGACTTTCAATCATCTGCTGACATTTTTATATATATTTTACCATCGTTGACATTCAAGTTGATCGGTTCGTGACGATTCTTTCTTCTTTTACTGCCACTATATGTAGTAAGTCATCACAGACCAGCAACATTTGCCTTATTTTAATTATGACAACAATATTTCTCTAAACTTAACCCAGTGTTTTAGTTGCATAGCCCTAATTATAGTAGATTTTCCATACATCCAACTTTACTCAAACTGTAGTTACCATCTGCAGATATAATGAACAGTGGCATTGGACAAAACCTTTCACCTTACATGAACTCAGCTTTCTTGATTATCACCATCAACTTATTGATACTTGTATCTTTCAGAATTAGGGACTTTTATGTATTTGGTTGTTTGTGGGCAGTAAATATCACCTGAAAAAGAACCAAAGTAAACAAACCAAGACACAAAAATTCACCTCTTGTTTCTCAGTCAATCACCTGATTATAAGTTAAATTATAGTCACAATTATTCTATGATACAAGGCCAAAATGCAAAGCACCAAACATATGTGCACATCATTGTTTCCACGAGACAGTGAGAATAAATAAAAACAGGATAAAGCCACACTCTGGTTCCAATGTTCCCTCATATTTATTCAGCCATTTCACATCTCGAGGCCTTCAGATATCTGTGTGTTCAGGATCGTAAGCGACACAATGCAGCACTGGATAAAATGCCTCACTTAGATGATGTTTGTGTCTCTCCGCTTGTTCAAAAGTTAAGAAAAATGACATTTTAAAACTGAAGGAGAAGGAAATCATTTTCATCCTATTCAGAAAAAATATTGACACACACGCTCCCCTGGGGTTGTTTCTCATATTTATAGCTACTGTCAAAAATTATTACTTTAGATTTTGGTGTTGTGTTTTGGGTAGATGAGCTTCCAGTGTGGGTCCCTGGAGAAAAAGTTTGAATCCCACTGTGCCAGCTCTTTGGCTGCTGGCTGCTTAGCGAATGGAAACACAGTGAGACGTTCCCACCAGAGAAAATGTGCTGTTTACAGACTGTTTTAAAGCAATTCTAGTTTTACTAAGCGATACACAGTGGAGGGTGACAGCGAAGACGGCATAAACAAAAGATCCAAGTGGATGTGAACCAGCAGCATCGTGTAGCTGACACGTAGCCTTAGATCAGATATTCAGTCCAACAAGTCCTCACACCGACACGACAAAGTGGATCATTTGTCAGCTTATTCCAAAACACACGAGAGCGGCAAAAGTGACATTTTCTGATTGCTGCTGCACCTGTGGTGAAGTTATGGTAAAGTTCAGGCAACTAAAACAACTTAGTTTAAGGTTTCGGAGAGATGAGAGGTACTGGTCAGAAGATGAAATATGCTCCGGGATGTTCAGTTTGTCAATGACTTTCAAGCCTTAGATATCAATAGATTATACAGCAGTTTGTTATATTAGACAGGATGTTATAAATCTGTAAAGTAAGGACTGAGAAAAGACTGAATTCATGTTGCATATCAGCCATCATGACGTGCATTTACATGCTTCATGTTACTGCTGTGATGAACGCATGATAGCGTGTATTTGTGTCTGTGTGAAACCAAAAGTCAACTTGTCTTTGTTAACATACATAATATACTTAGTTACACAACCAATATACTCACTTTAACCTAAACCATGATCTTCTCCGAAACCTAACCAAACTGTGACCATCACCTCAGATGTTTCAAGCTTTATTTTGAAAGTCTAACCAGACCTTGCATGTTTTTAATCACTAACCTGACCTCAAGATGAAAACATGTTCTGTTATTGCATAAGCACATGACATGACACTGTGGACCAGTGGGTCTGTTACATGCTTTGGCCTGATGAGACAATATATAGAAGTCCTGCAGCATTAATGGACAGAGGAGAAACTTTTCTACTGCTAAAGCTGGTTTTGGGTTACTCATAAAAGTCAATACACACACACACACACACACACACACACACAGAACTAACAGATTGGGCATGATTGACATCTCTGACCTGAATGTGCACATGGCTCCTTACCCTCAAGCTACACACACACACACACACACACACACACACACACACACACACAATGATACATATATTCTTGCGTGTATGCATTCATATGTCCAACGACAAAACCATTAACTCTTCCATCTGTGTGTGCATGTGCCGTATACACTGTGCATATATGTATAAATGTACATACATACATTCATCTCTTCATTATTCATCCATTTTTGTTTATATGTCTGCTGTGTCTGTAAAATAGGTTTTGATGCCTGGTGCACATGAATTTAAAATAAAAATAGGTGTGTCGCTCCAGAATGAGTCCAACAAATCAGGTAATAAAATACATGTGATCCAATACTTTCCAACTTCCCAACTCAATCTGTGGTGCTTCTTCCTTTTGAAGATGTAATGTTTAAAAACAGGTCTCATATAAATAGTTTCATTTTTGTATCAAGGCCAAGGCATTTCCCAAAACAGCTGCGGTTTTTAGCAAACGTCACTCAAACTGGAGGAAACAGTGCATTTGTTGGGGACTATTTTCAGCTGTGGATTAATACACATTTGATGCTCTAGTGGAGTATTCAAAGAATGTGTTGACAGCAGAACAGAATATCAAACTCATCCTTTATTCGCATGTATACTTTGTGTATATGGTCATACTGTGTCAGGACTGAGGGTTGTTGTGCAGTCGGATCATTGTTTCTTTCTTCCTCAGATCTTCCCTAAAATGAGCCACAGGCGAGTCAAAGTGAGTGTTAACAAGAGGGAGACCAGCCGCTTCCAGCACCGAGCCTCCACTCGCCCGCCGGAGCCAGCAGTGGGCGAATATTCATCCCTGCTCACAAAATCATTTTGACTTCAGCGCGGTGGATCCAAGGGGTTGTTCTTCTGACCTGCGGGGCTCAGAGGAACTACAGTGGCCTGTTTGGATCATGTGAGCTGGAGGGATGAGGAAGTTGGGTTCTGTTTTTTTTTTTTCAAATGTGTTCTTTGCAGTGGAGAGAATATCTGCTCTGTCCTTGATGACTTTATGGTTAAACTTCAGCTTCAAGTTGAAGAAAATGCCTCGATTTTTAATTTTTTTTTATTTTAATTAGCACTTTTATTACCACGCACAAGTTCAGGGGATTTGAAGGGGAACAGATGCAAACGTTCACTGTGTGCGTCCCTGTTATTTCAGGCAAAAACCGAGAAAATTACTGCCTCATTATCCTGAAATCACTTTTTAATTTGAATGAATTGACTTAGGCATAAAAAATATTACATACCATGTTGCGACTGTGTCATGCAAAGCAGTGATAAAGTGTAATAAAGCAGACGTGCCCTATTTCTAACTTTTAAAAAACAGTTTAGTGCAGCTCACACACACACACACAGAAACACACACACACACACTCTGATAGCAAAGGCGGAGCAGGGAGTAGCAAAGCAGAAAGCAAGAGGAGGGCTCACCATCTTCTCCGTTAAGCCTGGCTGACTAATTCTTGCTGCTAATTTGCGTTTGGTTAATTAACTAATTACTGAGGATGTCTGAGGGCGAGGCTGTCTGTCAGCCTGTATCAGTAATTATTTTCATCGTTTTAATTAGACTCACACACTCCTAGACTCCATTTCTCCCCTCCTACCACACACACACACACACACACACACACACACACAGATAGATATACACCCACCTACATATACGTGTCCTGCACTTTGTAAACAGCAGTATGGAGACCTGGTAACTTCTATATGTGGCCTACAGATGTTGAAGATATAGGTTGAAGATAATCTGCATTTACAACTCAGTCTGATCATTTACAGAGGAAGAGGAGGGACTTTATTCTGATTTGCTGATGTTGGGATATAATATCATTATCTCATGAAAACACTGCAGGGACAGTTTAGGTTCATGCCACCGACACTGTTGCCTCCCTGTGTGGTGCAGTAAAGGTTGAACATTTAATGTGAATCTGGAGTCACTCACTGATTAAGATGTTATGTCTCGTGTGTTTATTCATACAAAAACTCTGTGCAGTGTAAAAATGACAACAGGCCAATATGAGTGTTATCAATCTATCAAAAACGTATTTGCATAGTCAAAGTTATTGAAGCACACTTTCAGACAGAGTTGTGCCATGTATCTACAGCTACAGGTGAGAAGTTTGGCGCTATATAAATAAAAGTGAACTGAAAGGTCAAATTAAATCCAGGAAGTCCAGCTTGAGTAATATTTAGTTTGAAGGTTTATCAGGACATCAAAACACATCATAGCAGAACTCTGAGGCAGGATTTTAGTCTTGAGTTGTCAAGTTAGGATTTTATTGTCCATCTCAACGATTGCAAGATAAAAAGTAGAATATCATCGTTCACATTACAAAGTTTAAATCTACCAGGAATCTGTGCTTGCACACATTCGCCTGGCCAAAACAGCCATAAATGATTTTGCATTGACTAATAAAAAAAGTTGTGCCAGGTTCAGCGCTGTTTGCACTTTTTCTGGAGCTTTTCTGCCACAGCACTGCACCTCGATGAAATGGATGAGGAGACTAGATTTTTTTATTTTTGGTGTCAGTGTCAGTCTGAACACAGCCTAAGGAGGATTTTAGTTTCCCATGATGGTCTAAATGCTGGTTCAGCAACTAGTCCTCCCGTCTGCGTGAGAAAATAGTCGGTGCCTCCAAAAACTTCTCATATGCCAACTCCTGAAATAACTCATGAACGTTTCTAATCAGATCATGGCGATGATTAAAAGACCAAACCCATCCTCTCTATACCAACATCACACAATTTCAATCTTATATTTGCTACTAATGTTCTCATAGGTCACTTTATGAGTTTGAATAAGTTTCTCACTTTTCTGGACAGTCTGTTTCAGAGGCGTTTCCACCCTGTAAACAATCATCAGCAAATTAGAAGAAAGAAGCAGGACTTGAAGTTAAAGCTCATATGCAGTGATCTGTGACAGGTGGAAAACATATTATGCATAGATGATTCCTAACTGTGCAACAATAGAATATTAATAAAAATGCAATGTAAAATCCTCCAAATTCTTATAGAGGAAATTATTTTCAGCAAAGCTCTAAATTTGCTCTTTGCTTTGCTGTTGAAAGTGAATTGTCGTTTGTTTGTTAGCACATTGTTGTTTCGATGTTTCATGCCCAGAATAAGATGCCTCATCAGCTTTCTGCCGGGTCAGACCCTGGCAGGGAGAGAGACGGTTGTAAATAGTGAGCAGATCTCTGGCAGAGCGGCCGCACAGCAGATTTCATCCCAAGAAGCCAACTTTAGTAAACAGGCAGAACTAATGAGGACACTGAACACACACACACACACACACAGAAGCAAGCAGACATCCACACCCACACACACACACACACGCACACACACAACTCAGTGTCTGAGCATTTGGAGGCCCCGAGGCCCCGGGGCCAGAGCAGCCCAGATACCTGATGGGAGCAGGGACATCAAAGCTGCAGGATTAGAGAGAGGAGAGAGGAGAGAGCGCCGCAGGGAGGAAATGCTAACTTATTATCCGCTTCCCAGCTAATCCTGTTATCTACAGAATATAGCTGTGTTTAACCCCCCAACACACCTCCCTCTGACAACACACACACATACGGTGTACACACACAGAATTCAGTGTTCGGGGGTTCAACAGCCTCCCAGAGCCCCCCCTTCTGGATCCACACCGAACCCCCCCAAAAAAACCATCTGCTTGTGTATCTTAGTTTAAGATAATGTAGATGTAGTTGAACCTTCACCACATGTTCAAGTCCCAGTCCTGCTCCTAGATCCTCCTCTAGTCAGGCTCAGAACTTGGTCCTGAAGTCCACTTCAGTTTTCGGGGGCTTTCAGGTGATGCCCCCTCTGGCAGACATATTGGAGGTCCTGGCAGACCAGGGTTTGCCCCCAGGCTGAGTGTGGCACCAGAGCTGAATGTGATTTAGTCTGCCCCCCCAAAATCCATTTTCATTTGTGCGCCTACATTCACAAATGCAGAATTGTTCTTTAAACTATTTTATTAAAGTCACTGTTTAGTTAAAATGCTGGGCTACATATTTAGTATTGAAAACAATCTTTATGAATCTAACTAAAATACTGCTTTGCTTTTCCAGCCCTGAAAAGAACAAATGGAGCAAAACTAATCTGGATTAAACCTAAAATATGTTTTTACATTGATATGCACATATTTTATCACAGATATTTGTTCCCAAAGTCAAGACTGAACATGCAAACTCTTCGTATATTGTCATATTCTCCTGTAGGATTGTTCCCAACATTTAAACCTGCACATGGAAGAAAGGTTGTTCAGGTTTAACAGGCTGCACCCTGCTGGTTGACGGAGCTATTGATGTCTGACCTCGTGACTTCAGATGCACTTATGCTCACTTTACCTGGGTCTTTAAAGAAACTGTCCCTGCACACAAACCAGTTTTACCAAAGGCATCGTTCCAGTTTTAAATTCTATGAAAACAGGACACAGATCATATGTTCAGGATTTTAGGAGGAGTTTGATCAACATGTGATTTGTACTTGAAAGTATAAAGAGTAAGTATTAATGGATTTCACATGACATTGCTGCTCTTTTGCTGCCTTGCTGGAAGGTCATAGCTCCAGTAAATAAAACTTTTTGAAATGCACTGAAAATAGAAATAGTTCAATTCTGAGGCTTAATCTTACATGCTGATTTGTAGTTGCCATCATTTTGTTTGCTGACTACTTAACTATCATTTCTAAGTAGAAATCAACTATTTAAGCAGGATTCACCAGACTGAGTCACCTTAAAGTAAAAATTCAGATCTACAGTGATGGTGGTCAACTAATCCAATCAAATGTCTGCCAAACACAGTTTTACAGATCCTCATTATGTTCTAGGCCAACTACAACCAGCTTTCATTTATTTGCTATTCACAGACTTGAGGTCATGTAAGTGTAAATAAGGTTGGCGGTGCTGCAACCAGACACAAGAACCAACAGGCTCCAGAGCCGATGATGCATTCAAGTGCTCTCCATAACGTCGTCCATTTGAGTTCAGATGTAAAAATGACTTGTTGCACCAGTCAGCTGCCTCTGCTCAATGTAGAGATAAAACATGCCGACACAATAAAGCTAAAGATAAAGAATTGATGTATTACTGTCTGTTATTTTTTTAATGTATATTAATAAATGCAATGGTCCAGAAGAAGCTGTGCTGTTGTCAATTCTTATTTGTTTCAATGACAACAAAATACAGCTGTTTTACACCAGCTGCTGGTTCCCCATACTCTAAACATCACACACTTCTATATGATGGCTAATGGGCAACAAATTCATTATATTTCTGACAGCATGTAGGCAGCTTGAACCACTAATTCCCCCTGATTAAGCTGCAGTATAATGTGGCATGACAGGTGATTAGCTGGTAAGTAAACAAACTTTTTGATTATGGATCTTTATTGACCTTGATGTAAAGCACGATGGAATAATTACAAACCAAAACAACAACATATCGTACAACCACGGCATGGCTGCACGAAGGCGTAAGGACACAACGCCGAATGGTCCTGCACATTCATTTACTGCAGGTGCGACAGTTTACTTCTAGCCATAATTAGCTCATTGTCCTTTCTGACCATAACACCTGTAAAATAAAGAGAGGAAAGGGGAAAAAAAGGGAGAGAGGGAGAAGCTGAAAGAGAAAATTCCTTGCAGATAATGTTTATGTGAACAGAAGTAGTAAAAGAATATGGTGTGCTAATACATGTAGATGAAGTGAAATTGTCATTAGGCTAATCAGCACTAAACTAATTGGGAGTCATGGACCCTCCTATCTGCTAATTCTAACCCTAAACCCCGGCCCGTATCTGCAAGCAAATGGAGGAAGAGAGAGAGGAGTGAAAGTGGAGGGAAAGAGCTGAAAATGCAAGTGAGGTAAAGAGAGGAAGAGAGAGATGAAGCCTAATTAAGAGTGCTGGGATTTATGCAAATGAGACGGTGCTGATATGGTAATCAGAGCCTGCAGGGCCGTAACAGGCTGTGTGTGTGTGTGTGTGTGTGTGTGTGTGTGTGTGTATCCAAGAGGCTGACAGCTGGCTGTGAGGAAGGTCAGAGCCAATCAGGTTTTTACTCTAATGCACACTGCCCTCTGGCCACTCTGCCATCTCTCTCTCTCTCTCCCTCTTTCTCATGTGCTCGCTCGCCCTTTCTTGGTGTCTCTCTCTACCCCTCGCTGTTATCCTAACCCTTTCCACTCATTCTCTCTCTCTTTCTTTCTTTACATTTCACTGGCCGTCTGTTATGATGCATCTTGACTCTGCACACAAACTGAAAGCGACGCACAACAATTGTTTTCACACATTTACAGACAATTGGACTCGAATACATGTTTCACTTCCATCAACCTTATCCTATATAATAAAAGCCAAAATGTACATGATCAAACCTAAACTGACTTTACTGTAAGAAATAAGGGACAAAATTCACAACTTTAGTTCCATGTAAAAAACAAATCATTCTTAAATTTTTTGGTCTTTTTAGTACAAACTTCGCTCTTTGAGTTTCCACAAAATCCAGCAGTCAAAAAATGTAGTTTGAACGAATCCTAACAAGTGCATATTTAGTTCTGATTAATTTGTACACAAGCCACGCCTGCATGCCTCATCGCAAACCATGTAGTAGAGTTAAAGTTCATTCACGACCTCCTGCTGCTTCACCGGAGTGACAAGCTAACGTTCCTGTAAGGCAGCTGCGTTTTGCAAAGTCAGCAAACAGCCAAATGCAAAATTCTTCCACACATTCCTTCTCAGGCCTCATGATTAGTCGTTCAACACAGACGACTAGTTTTCTTAATTTTGCATTAGAGAAAAGACACTAGTTTTCTTTATTTTGCATTAGAGAAAAGACACATCAACAGGGCAACTGGTCAGTACATATTGAACAGACACATGATCAGGCAGGAGCATTGTATGAAAACGACAGATGTGAAAACCTGTAGCAGAAGCAGCCGCTACTGATACTACAAAATAAAACACAATGTCAGACTGAATAAAGTCAAACAAACTGGCTATTTGTTGTGATTATCAGGTACCTGGGACACATGAGTGACTTTGAATAACTGTCTCATCACTTAACAGGTGAGTCGATTAACAGAACAACCTCTGAAGCTCATCAGTCACTGTCTTCATGTGTCAATGTAGTCTGGACCTCACAAGTGGAATGAAACACTGAGCTTCTTGATAATTGTTAAATGCACTCATATGTGCACGAATATGAACACACACACACACACACACACACACACACACACACACACAGAACCCAGGGCCATGTGGACATATCAACACATCTGAGTGTAATCCAGTTAACAGAGTATCCCAAATGACTAAATTAATCAGAGAAATACTATCTGGCTCATCTCTCTGTACTGCTTTGATGTGTGCACACACAAAAACACACACACACAAAACACACACACACACACACACATGGATACACATATAGAGGAGGAATTATTGTGGAACACTGGTCTAACTGAGAAATTACTTTACCTGCTCTGATAATAAGGCCTCAAACCCATGGAGGGGCCTCTGAGATACTATCATTATACCGGCACCCCCGGGGGCATGGAAACAAACACACACACACACACACACACCTCTGTTGTATACATGGGAGTGAGAGAGATCAAAAAGATGCATTGATTCAGGACTCCAGATAGAGAACACAATAGCACAAAAAAAGATCATTACTGCGTTTCAGCTGCAGCTCTGAAGTACGAGTCTTCACCGGTGACATTATTCCTAATTGACGACGTTGCTTTGTAGACACAGTGCAGGTTATTGTACTGTTAACAGAGCTCCGACTTCCTTATCGTCTCTCCTACAGAAGCTACCGCTGCCAAACAAAGGCGTCTCCATTCTGAGACAAACATCCGGCGCAGTTTGACTTTTCAGGCATTTAACTAGTAATAATAACTAATGATGTATTTTTCAGTGAGAGAAAATATGTTGCTTGAAGAATTTGAAACGTTTCAGAAGTTTGGTCTCAGTTGTTTACGTCTTCATATTTTTCCTAATGATAGTGATTTTCAATATAACTTTGCTACCAAAATAATACAACAAGAGCTTGTCTTGGTTTATGTTTTCTCAGTGATCATCAGGTCCTGGCTGCACCAGAGTTTATGGTTTCATTGTTGCATCTTGTCTTGTGGCTGCAGTTGTCTGAAAATTACCAACAGGGCGGCAACATCTGTCTCTGGGCTTCCAGACAGAACAGACAAATCAGCAATGAGCAACAACAGAACAGTATTTTCTCCTCTCTCTATGCAGCAAATCTGTGGCTGCAAATTTGATTGAGGTGAACTTTCAAGTCAGAAATTCAAGAAGATCGTATGTTGTCTTCTTCACTCAGACATCAACATAAACTCTTCCAACACCTGATCTGAGTGCATCACTCATTAGACTGTCATCGGCCTTCGCTTCACGTCCTCTAACCGAAAAGATGACAGCTGTTCTGAAGATGTGTAATTTCTCCTGAACTTGCCAATGAAAACAAGCAAGAAAGAAGGAATCTACTGACAAAATCACATGTTCTAAAACACTTATATAGATATTTCAATCGGTTGCTTCAGAGGTTCAGGTGTCAAAAGTCAGATCAATATCTGAACATCATCTGTTTGGTCCTTCACATTTTCTCAGCTGGTTCTGAAATGTGGCGTGTTTTTGCAAAAATTCTGGATTTCGCAAAATTTTCCTGGATTTGTTTCATCAATCAAGACGTGGGTGGACGTCAATGACAGTTTGAATTACATGAAAGATTTTTATGACCATGTGTTGAAAATCAGAATCTCAGTTTCACATGCGTTTAAATGTTGCTTCAGAGGTGTTTCCCATCTTGCATTTCTGGAACCTACACTATGACTGTGTAGCATTATTAGCATGTAGCCACGATCCAACATCTCTGGACCATTTTGGGGCTTTTTTTTTTTGCGTTGATTAAAAAGGAGCATGTTAGCAGAACCAGGTGGCTTTGAGCTAAACCAATGCTCACAAGCAGAACCCTCCATTAAAATAATGAAAGCAATAAAAGCAACAACAACAACAACAACAATAATAAAACCTTTAGAAAACATTTCATAAACCATCAGCAGCCAATTAGAGGAGCCGGCACAGGCTGTGCTGTGTGTGTGTGTGTGTGTGTGTGTGTGTGTGTGTTGGGTATTAGAGCGTTACAGCGCCCAGCCCGGCTGTGCCCTGCAGGCCCGACCTTCTAATCATTATCTGTCTGTCTTATTACGCTCCAAACCGGGCCACTCTTAAATAAAATATGCAAAGGTTTCTTAAATGATGACCCGAGGCTGCGCGCGCCGCCGCTGCTCTACATGCTGTTAATCTGAGAAATGCAAATTCCCTTCATCTCGCACTCGCCTTTATTAACTTTTTTGAATTTAAAATTCCACGAACAATGAGTTCTGTCAGCTTCTGAAATGATATTTTCTCTCCTCTTTTTATGTGCGCACGGAAGCGAGTTTAGAGCATGAAATTACCAGGGGAAATATGAGCGGTTTCATCTCTCCCGCACAATTTAATTGGCTGCTTTGCAATTATTAGTTTTTGCTGCTAAAGTTTTTTTTTTTTTTTACTTTACTGTTACTGTTTCCTTAAAGTGGCAGCTCACAACAGTGTTTTATTTTTCCACGTGTGTGTGTGTGTGTGTGTGTGTGTGCCTGCAATTCCACCGCCGACCATTAGCCGGACGCTCTGATTGGTTGGCTGATTCCATGTGATTTTCAGAGTGATTTGATATTCAGATTTCAAATTCAGTGATGAGAAAGAAAGCAGATGAAAATCAGACATATACATGGGTAGACTGATTATGGGATGGGACGCTCCACTTGATGCACAACATGTTTTACAGCATCTGTGTCTTTGCCCAAATTCAACTCAAATGCATTTTGGCGTTCTTGACCTCCAGATTTCACACACACAGGAGGATGTCCAATTCTCAACTTTTTCATCATGCGCCTCTTTTCTCCTTTCTGCTCTGTGTCCATATGTTTCTCTTTCTCTCATTCGCCCTGCTTCTATCCCTCTGTCAGTCACCTCTCCTCCTTCTCTCTGCGTCTCTTTCTTCCTCTCACAGGATCAAACACAGCTCCAGGTGAGCGGAGGTTTCTGACTTCACCTCTTCAGGCTGTCAGAGCAATGTCTTGATGTGTTTATCACTGGAGGTTTTTTTATATTAAAAATCTTTGTGTTTACAAGGACAAGTCAGGTTAGATCAGTTTACAATAAAGGAGACTAACGTTAAGAATGACAGCATCAGTCGAGTTTGTCATGTGTTTAAACTGACTGAAATTTTCCTTTCATTAATACTGATGCTAAACCACTTTCTGGCTAAGTCGTGGAAAATGTGGTGTTTGTTTCCCATGTCCTACCAAAAGTCAACTTTGGTGTCTTTTTTCACTTTTGCGCCTAAATCCAATCAAACCTTAAACGTGCATTAACTGATTGTTGGCCACTTGGGGGCAGTGCAACAAGATGTAAGCACAACAGTCACATATCATCTTCTGAAGTTGTAATGTGTTAGAAAACAGCTGAATATTTACACGTCCATCATTTATTTGGAGACCTGTTTTTAGCCACTTGGCAATTTTAAGTCTCTTGTAGCTTTGTTTTGGTCTCCACCAACTCTTGAGGGAAATGTCTCGCTCTTTAGCCGGTCGTTACTTTTATCTGCCTGCTGTTCAATGCTGAAGTAATATATTTACTTACTTACATAAACTGACAGTTTTGTGTGTTTTAAAGACAAATGATGAAGCTGATCTGTCACTTAGACAAAATAACACGAAAGAACGGTCACAATAGTTTTTTCCAAGTTCAGGAACAGATTATTGTCACAACCTGTTGACACATTCCTCAGAGTTGCATAGGAACTTTGATTTAAACTGTCTCCTATTTTTGTGCCTATAAAACAAGTCAAACATGATTGTTCACATTCACTGAACTTCCCTCTCATCCTCCTCCTCCTCACCCCCTCTTTCTCTCTCTCCTCCTCTGGTCTCTTCCCTCCTGCTCGGCGGCGGAGAGTAATGGACGAGGTTATGAGCGTGCGGAGGCTTCAATTGCTCCAGAGGAATAATGACTCTGAACTAATGTTGATTAGAAAGAAAGAGGACGCAAACATAACGAGGGCTCGCGCTTCATTCCCCTTAATCACCCTCCTTATTTACCTCTCTGCCTGAGAGCTCCATCTCAGCTCGGCTTCGAGGAAGGAGCCGGGATGGGATCAACAACAACAACACGTAAAAACAGGGGGAATAATTAAAGAAAGAAAATATGTTAAAACGCATAAATCCTACAAATGTGCTATGTCAACTTTCTGACTGAAGTTTCCTGTTTTTTGGTTAACTTTCGGTGAAGGTTTGGATTTTGTCGTGGCTTCATTTTAATGTTTAACAGAAAAAGCATCCAAAGGTTTGAATTGTATCTATATAGTAAAAATAAAAGCTGTTTCATACAAACAATTAAAAATGTGTTGTTACATCTGTTTCACACATTAAACCAGTTTTTTGAGATTCGCTCTCCAGTTCAAACTTTGTGATTATTGCATCCGCCTTTCCTTCGTTTCACCATCTTCAGTCACAATATTAAAGCTTAAGCTGTGTAGGAAAAAAAAACTTTGATTGCTTGTGCTTATATCAGTATTCAAAGGGAAAACTCCACCAATTTGGTTTTACCCTCCCGTGATGTTGGATGACAGATTTTAAGAAGAATGTCTAATGTAAAGCAACAGAGGTAGATATCCTGACCTTTAACCTCTGGGATGAGTCAAGCTCCAAAAACATCCTGCAGATTTTTAGAAAGCTGGAGGAGCTAGAGCCAGGAGGTGGTTAGCTTAGCTTAGCATAATGACTGGAAACAGGGGGAAACTGCTAGCCTGGCTCTCTCCATACACAGACATAAGCGTCCTCCAACTCACGGAAAGAAAGCAAGTGTCAAACTGTGAATTGTGTCGTGTCCATACGAGCGTCCAACCCACATGGGCAGAAACATACTGCTGCAGTGCAGTGTTGATAGATTTGTCAGACACGAACACACGTTTTTAGAATTCATTGCACTTTCAACTTTGTCTCGACTCTACTAATAAAATCAGCCACAAAAAAAAGGCTCCTGAAATGCAGCTCCAGTTTCTTAGAATTAACCATCCTGAAGAACTCATTTGAAATTAAGGTGAATTTACTAAGAAGTGGAACCTTTCACTATAATTTAACATAATTTAATCAGCAATAAAACACTGAAGGTTTGTCTTCAGTCTAAACCTGACTGTTGTACATCTGATGTAATAAACCTGAGCTTTTTTAATTTGCTTCTTTTACCTTCAAAGTGCTGTAAATACCACCTCATACGTTGCTTTGTTTGCTTTACCCCATTGTGATCTTAACATTTTGGCTCTAACTGATTAGCTGAGCTCATAATACAATGACAGACTTGATTTAGACACATGAGATTTCACCGCTTGCATCACTCGTGGTTAACATCACGTCCGCTGAATATGAGAGATTTATTTGCAAAGAGAACCTGGAATTTGCATCACGAGGGTCAAGAGGTTGATTGTGTTTGATTTCATTTCTCTGAATCGAGTCAACCTGGACTTTTAGCAATCAAGTTAAACAGCAGCCATCACATCACCTAAAGCTGATGAATGAAAAAGAGAGGATGATGAAAACGGTTTAAAACAAACTTGGGCTCAGAGTTCTTCACAGTTCAATCTCATTCCATGTTCCCAAACGCCGTGTACACAAACCCACACTTCCTCTGCACCCAGTTGTAATTTCACTCGTCGAACATTGTTTCATTTTCAATGTAACACCCTGCACACCCACAATTACAGCGTTCCTCCGCTCTCATCAAGCTCTTCCTATTGTCCTTGGCACACAGCTGCTGTACTTCAAAGTACTTTTACCACCACCCTCCTCCTCCTCCTCCTCCTCCTCCTCCGTCCTCCCCACAATCCATTTTGTTTTGCTGCCAGTGTTCGCTAAAAGAACTTTCTGGCTGCTTGCAGACATGCAGAAGATGCTGACGCTAATTCATTGCAGCAACACAAAGCGATGCTCCTTTCTTTGTTTTCAAGTACAGTAGAAGAACAGCGAGAGCAAATATGATCTGAGCAGAATAATTCTACCTTTGAGAACATAGAAGCATCTGAATATGATCAGCTGTGTGTGTGTGTGATGGATTGTTGTGATGCTGGGTGGAGGAGCAATTGATTAGGCCCACCGGATCATTGCCAGGAGCGCAGTGCATTGTGGGTGATGGAGAGGAGGTGTCTGGGTGCGCAGCGACACCTGCACACACACACAAACAAACATTTACACACACGCAGATTTATCTATCCTGTGATATTGTTGGTATTGAATAATTCAATGATTTTATCAGCCCCAACCACAACAAATGACTTAATTATGCTAATCTGAGCCAGAAACTCACAGAGAGGTGTGTGTGTGTGTGTGTGTGTGTGTGTGTGTGTGTGTGTGTCAGCAGGATTGACAGGAGCCTACGGGCTTCAGCACCGAAACGCTGATCTGGAATTTCACATCCTTATCCCGAAAGCCTTAGGATACACACACACACACACGTGCAAAAGCACACACACACACACACACACACACACACACGCAATATGTGTGTGTTTGTGCACCCAAGACTGCCCAAAGAGCCACTGGGCGATTAGCACTAACCCACCTAAAGTCTTTTGATTTGCATACCAAGTCAGACAGAATTCATATCAGTGCGCAGCAAGTGTGACACACATTCACTCACACACACACACACACACACACAGATATACATAGAGAAGAGTATGCACAAGCAAAAACACCCACACACTTACAGACCGGGAGTGTGTAAAGTGAACACAAAGCAGTTGTGAGTGCGTCGCTGGCTCCTCACTCAGGTTATAATTCAGCGTGATGGACTGTCTGTGTCTGCAGTGTATCACCTAGGGCAGCGCGCACACACACACACACACACCTGTGGTCTACACACACTGACATGAAGATGAACACCAGTCTGCTCCACACTGACAACAGAAACTGTGCATGTCTTTAATAGCTCTACTCTGACTGTGTCCGGTGGTGATTGAGAGCTGAAGTCACGTCACTGGGAGAAAAGTTCAGTTTGTTTTTAAAGTCAACACTGATACCAATTACTTCAGACAGATGTTGCCAATAGCTGATATCGGCCCCCTTAAATTTGGACTTGTCAAGCGAGTGGAAAAGCCTCTAAGACAGCATTTAAAGGCTCCAGAACGCTGCATGGAAGCCAAATGATTTTAGCTGTACAAAGACAAGGTGACTCGGCAGCCTGTCGGACAGCAGATAAAATCTCTGCTTTATGGCCTGTGTTCTGCCTCTGCAGGGGCAGTTTGGTCCCTGGTCCCACGTGTTCGTCCATCTGTTCGCAGGACGTCTCAAAACTGATCACAATATAATCTGGTGCAAAGTCAAAGCTTCTGGCCAAGAAGCAGGAGAGAGAATTTTTGCAGGTCTCAGCGCAGAGCAAAGAAACAGCATGAAGAAGTTGGTCACCTCTCTGGGCTTTTCTGTCTCCTGTTTTTACACTTGAACAGCAGTAAATATATTAATGCAGCTGCAAAGTTCAGAATACTTTCATGTCAGTGACATCAGCATCCGTTTCTCAGACAATGCTTTTTCTCCGATGAATCACTGTAGTAATGTAGTAAAGAGTATTTTCACGCAGATCCAGGTGCAAAATTTAACATTTACTTTCTGAATCTTTATTAGAGGAACACAAAGATGAATTGTGCCGTCTCCTGAGAGGTTACAGGCTCTTTTGGTGTTTTTCTGCGCAGGAACTTTCATTAGTGAACCAGCTAATATTTAATTAAAAGACAAAATTATCAATATCATAGTGACATCATTGCATTGAGGGTCCAGTGTCTCCAGGACTGATCATGTTAGAAAAAATAAATCATTGTTTATGTAGAAATAAGACAAAATAATCAATGATACAGAAATTGTGATAGTTAAGTTCAATCTTTGGCTCAAACATTATTCAGCTCTTAATAAAAAGGGATTTGACTGAACCATGAGCAGGTTGTTTGCTTTTTTTCCCCAAAAACATTTTCACAACATCCCAACAGGAAACATCCCAACAGGAAACATGTGTGGAGGAATAAAATCTGGGAACAAACCAGTTTTGATGAATGTAAAACTGAAACAAACCTTTCACATCTCTCAAATATGAAATGCGGCTTTTGTTTCTTTTTACTGTCATATTTATTCAAGAGGTTTGATATTTTTTATCTTCAAATTTGAAAGTTGCACTTTGACAATAAACATAAACCCATCTGCTCTCTGACGGTTTGGATTGTTCTCCTGTCAGACATCAGCGTTGCCTCGGTCCGTCGTACGCACCGACGCTCCAGCAGCAAACCCAGACAGAAACACCACATTTGATGGAGGCCACGAACGGTTTTATGGAAAACAGCTGTGTTGAATCTGTTCCAGCTCTTTTTTTTTTTCCTCTCCCACCTCATGAATGAAATTTCCCATGCTGCACTGCTCCAGGCTCTGGCACATCTAGGAGGTAGAGCGCTCCCTTTCTCTCTTTGTCTCCTTCTTTAATGCCTTCAAACACCTTATTGCCGTTCGTCAATTACCGACACACATTTTGGCAACAAACACAACATTAATTGAAACATTTAATTAGCATTAAAACCAGCAGTAATTAACACCTTTTCTCCAGCGTTCTCTGAGCCGGGCTCAAATTCTATTAAGGCTTTAAGCTGCTCACTATTTCCCTGCTCTGCACCGACTTTTTGCAGCATCCACAGATGTGTGTGTGGGTGTGTGTTTGTGCACACTCAGGGCCCCCAGGTAAGGAGCCTCCGTGAGGAGTCGAGCACCAAGGCCAGGCCTGCTGGGTGCCCAGGGGAGAAGAAGAAGAAAGCCGGTTGAGGAGGGAGGCGAAGACGAAGAGAAAAAAAGAAAAGGAGGGAGGAGGTCAAGATGGAAGGGGAGGGGAGCGCTTGAAAGAGGGACAGGGGAGGAATAAGGTGGGAGGCAAAGGAGAGACATGAATGAGGGAGGGAGGGAGGTGAGAAGGAGCGACAGAAGGATTAAAAGGAGGAGGAGGACGGTGAGCGAGTGAAGAAGAGGAGGAGGAGGAGGAGGCGTGTGAAAAGACGGCAAGAAAGAAATAATGGTGACTGTTTGAACACATACACACCACCAGGATTAACCAACACTCTCGTGTGTGTGGCAGTGTGTTTTACATACAGTACGTGTTTGCACATACTTCTGTGTGTGTGTGTGTGTGTGTGTGTGTGTGTGTGTGTGTGAGGCCTACTTGGAGCCGAAGCAGGGGCCTGGATTAGTTGCGTTTGCCAGGGCTGGGGGGCAGGATTAGCAGGCCGGGCTGCTGTCTGACGCCGCTCTGCCACCACTAATGGCATTATTAATAGGCAGCTAAAAAATTCATTAAAAAATCTATTAAAAATAAATGTGTTTTACATAAGACTTTGCCCCAGGTAGCAGGGAGGCAGGGGAGGCAGGGGGTGAGATGGGTGCAGGAGGGAGAGAAGAGGGGAGAGACAGAATGGGCGATAGTTAGCTTTGAGGTCAGCTGAATATCACAGTTCAGATGGTGGAGAGAAAAACAGCCAAGAGTAAACACACCGACGCTCGTCTGACTGGAAACGCGTCGGATAAACCAACAAGAGCGACGTCGACCGAGCTGACGTCAAATGTCTACGAGCCTCAAAGTGCACGTTAAACACACGTCGGCAGCAGCTGCCAGTCTCACTGTCACTGAGACAGATGGTGAAAAACAGTGAGTATAAATTGTCTTCAGTTCACTTAAACCGGCTAAGGAATATGGACGACACATACGGTTTCATACAAGGTGAAAAGCCACATGTTTATATTAATAAATGACATGAGTTTTTGTGTCTGTATATACAGAATTATCAGAATTCATCCTTATATTCATCATTTGTATTTATGTAAACATGACATGAAACATTTTACTGCACTGAAAGAAAGGTTCAAAATACAATTAAAAGCTTTATAATTTGCTCTTCTCCAGTTTATTACAAATCAAAAATCTAAAACTCATCTCTTCTTTGAGTCATTTCAGGAAAGACTTACAAGATGAAAAGTGTTTAGAGCAGCAAATATACTGTTTGTACTCAGTAAGCATATGAATCTATACAGCTTTATACAGTTTGTCAAAAAGAAATACTGCAGTAACCTTGTTTACTGCAGTAATGCTACAGCCATGATGAGGTACATCATGAAAAAATGTGCAGTACTTGACTTATTTCATCAAAAACAACCCTGTCCTCTAAAAATTACAAAGCTGCAAATACATTTTGAAAGTGTTTACTTTTTCTAGATTTAACCAAACCAGCTAATGTAGCAATGACATCGGGCTAAAATCCACATCAATACAACTGCAAAAAAAAAAAAGATTTAAGAAATTATTGGCACACCGAGTTTACATTCACACAGTTATTATGTGTATCAAAGTGTTTAAACTGATTAGCCTCTTGAAATGAGTGAAACGGTCGGGGATTATTATCTGTGAGGGAGAGAGAGAGCCGATGAAGAGGAGGAGGTCAAAGGTGAGGAGGTTCTGCTTTGTGTGTGCAGCCCCGGGGACATTTAACCAAATCAGATTAACAAAAGCTGCGTCTATCCACACACACACACACACACACACACACACACACACACACACACACGTATATGTATAAAAGAGTGGGCGTAGAGGCTCGTCAACACGTCACAGCTGCTCGGTGAAAACTCTGATCTTTGCATTGTAGGAACTGTTCATATCATTTTACAACACAACAAAGATTACTGTAAGAACAAGATGAAATCTCCTCCTGACAATGCTGAACACTCATATTTATGCCTTTTATTTCCTCTCAGTTGTGCAATTTTCAGTGACCAGTGATATTTTAATGCTGACTTGATGTTGATATGACAGACCAACCTCAACAAGCCTCGACACATATATTAATGGCATCTTTTTTTATGATAGTCAGAGCTGTTTGAAAATAAAGAAACGTGTAAGAAGTATAGTCATATTACTGTTGCAAAATTACAAACCAATGAAATCTGAGGTTTTTGGTAACAGACGATAACTCTGGGCTTCATCGTAACCATTAAATAAGACAGGTGAAAACTGCTCAATTCAACCATAAGGTAGAATGATTCTGTACAATGGATTTGAAACTTTATGCTCCTATTCTACAAGGTATTCATCAGGAAGACAAGGCCAACATGACAAAGGAAAAGGTATCAGCACAAACAAAATACACACTGAACACAATCCTCCATATGCATTAACAGCAATGCAAACAATTTGAAATGTGTAACGTAAATAAAGTTGCCTTGCCTTGAAAGTAACAAGGATGCAAAGAGGTTAGTGCAGATGCTGCTATAGCATCAGATACATCACAGCTGGAGCATATTTCTTTATCAAAAGAAGAGCAAAGAACAGCAAGTTTCTGCAAGTGCAACAACAAACCTTTGCAATAAGTAACTGTTGCACAACTTTTGCTCCTAGGTCAATAATAATTGTGTTCTTTGGATCAAGGGTCGACAGGTAGAATATAGAATAATGTGAGTATAAAAGCATCATGAGCAATATAAACAAGCGACAAAAGCAGTGATGAACTCTTCAAGAAAGCAGCACAGAACCAAACATGAAACACACACATTGCATAGATCAACACAGCAAAAGACAAGGAAAGGCACTCACACAGAACAGGACGACTGACATGTTGATTGATAGCGATCAGTTCAAACATAAGCTTTAATAAAACAATGGGAGGAACAGCAGCGATGTGAAAGCTTGAAATGAAAGAAGAAATTGTGTCTGCAGGTATAATCAGCTGCCAGCATCTAACCTGCCTCCAGACCTCACATTCACCACACATAGATGTCTGAGTTCTTCAGAAAGGTCTGCTGTTGTTCTGTCTGACAGTTGGAAAAACAACTGAGTCAATCAGACGTTTGTAGACTAAGAATAAGGATCTACCTGTGCCAGAGCTAGAAACATGACAACCATGCAGAGAAGAGCCACAGCCAACATTTCTCTGATCAATATGACAAACACAAAGTCAACAGCCCAAAATGACCATGCATCATTTATGGCAAAATAACCTCCCTGGACAAAAACATCAGACTCAACAGTGAAGTGAAAACTAAACAGCAATTCAGTCTGATTATCAGGACAACCAGCATCATTATATGAAGTCAGAACCTAAACATCTCAGTCAGTTCAGAAGTTTCTGCAGCTGGATTTTCACTGATCCGTGATCCTACATTTCAAAGATTTCGTGTTACTCTGGGCTACAATTGAACTTGGCCTCCTGCTCCCACATCATCCATCAAATGCTTGTCGGGTAGATATCATGAGGTGATTAAGAACATGTCAGCAAAGGGAATCTGAATCAGAGCCGGAAAAAAGTAAAACGCAACTTACCGAATTTGGGCGAGGAAGGGCAGAAAGTAAAAGGCAGGAAAGAGCACCTCCCGCTGTGCCGAGAAAAAGACAGCAGAAAGTCAGCAACATTCACACTCAAAGCAAACATCAAACATCATCAAACACACAGAATGAGACACTTTGATCTCGCTGGCTCCACAGGAAGCCAGCATCTTTAGAAAATCCTCCAAATGTAAATTAATTTACTACAGAAAGAGATCCTGAGGCGCTGGTGTGCAATCGAACAGCAGACATCAGAGGGTTAAACCCAAACTCTGCAGCGCAGCCCACAGAGACAGTTTAGCCCTGGTGAGTTTCTCTCAACTCGGAGCCACGCATGTAGTTCCCCCCACCGACAGCCGAACGAACACGCATGACGGAATTTTACATTACTCCTGAGTCGTTTACCGAGCGCACGGGGAATCTGTTTGTGTTGGCATCTCGTCATTACTGACATCGTGAAAATGTGTTTTTGCCTCAGCAGGCCTCGTCTCCAGCGTTGGAGGAGGATTTGGGATGTGTAAGCGAAACAGAGGACTTTTTTTTTCTGCAGGCTTTGAGCTGACACCCGGTTACACAATGATTCTCATCCATCTCGTGGTGTTTAAGTGTTTTAGTGCTTGTGCACGGAAAGATTTGTCAGGATTTTTGCAGCCTACATTGGAGCATGAAACATAAAAGAGCAGCAGGGCCAGAACCTCACGCAGACATGTCGGCTGTTAGATGGCACACTTTGCAAACAATTTTAAATCTGTATTCATTGACTGCTTTGCAGTGGAAATAGCTGCATATCCATTAGCATCATTAGCATCCATCTGGAGTCATGTTAAAGGCCACACAATGGTCCTGTTTTTTTAGGATGTGATTACTTACCTTGAAAGTAACTCTGCAGTTCAGTGCTCAGCAGGTGGCACATGGTGGGTTCACTGGAGATTTTTCACTGCTGTAAAAATGGATGATTAGAACGGTGAAGCAAAATAGTAAAGTTTCAAGTCATGAAACAGCTAAGGAAGCTAAAATGCTGTGTAGGCCTGAGAGGAATCTGCAGTTAATTCTCTGTGGGTTTGTCCTGACTCAACTTCAATATCAACTTTTTATTGGTATGAAAACATTCATTGGTGCAGCTTTAACTCTCCATTCCCCATCATGAGTACATGCTCAACCTTTCCATGCAGCTACAAACCTCACATTTATGACACAACACTGCTATCACATTTGCAATATACGATTCTCACCTTGTTCATCAGCAGTTTTCTGGTGGTTGGACAAAAGGATTTAAATTTGATCACGTGTGTCCTATATACTTCCTGGTTCTACCATGTTTAAAGAACAGTGGGGGAGTTACAGGTGTGTTTTAGACCAAAATGTGTTCCTGAAGTTGGTGGTTTCATCAGTGTTTGGTTCTGTAATTAGCTGATGATTTGTGATCAGTATTGTTTAAATTACAAATATTGATTTTGTCAAAAGTGTCTGTTTATTGTCTGTTTCTCTGTCTGGATATCGTGAGCTCCCCTACCAGTGGTTTACTCCACTCAAATTAGTATCAGGTGGGTACCTGAACAAGGTAATACAAGAAATGACCATCTGGGGGCTACACTTTTCTGTAGTGCCAAAATGGTAATCAGAAAAGCTCTAGTAGTTTGGATCAGAGGAAAGCAAGTGCTGCACAGGGAATTAACACATTTGTGAGCTGATATGATGAAGATTCACAGCGTCTGAATTCTGAACTGGTTGAGAAAAATACTCATGAAATAATGAACTCTCTTTGCTTTTTACTCTGACTGAGTTTGTGTGACAGTCTGTGTGTGTGCATGCAGCTGCGAGGGTGCCTGGAAATGTGTGTTTAAATTGCTGAATCCTGGTTAAGGCCTGCACAACCTAAAGGGGTCACTGTGACCTCTGTGCACTCTTTGATGAGTGAGGGGCCTCAGACTGGTTAGTCATGAAGATTTGAAGTCTCTGAGGTCTCAATTTCTGGATGGAGATTGGATTCTGAAGGTCTGTTTCCTGAGTATATTGAGCCTATTGGAAGTGTTTTGGTCAAGTAAAACGACAAAGTACAATTTAATTCATCACCACCATTTTGGATCTTGCTGTCGGACTGCTTGGCTTTGGTCTTGGGATATTCTTGAAAACTGCTCCATCACTGGTTGCACAAAACAAGAACACAGTGATATAAAAAAAAAAAAAACAGGTGAGAATGGGTGAAACAAGATGTGGAGCTACAAACAAAACAGCATCACTTCCTGTCACCTCCAGCAGGATCCCAGCTGAGACCCGCTCGGCATGCTGTCTAAACATCTGTCCTTCAGGTTACGGTCACGCGTGAGCTTATCCTCTGCCGACTGACATGCTTGTCTTTGCCCTGTCAGTGTAGAATAGCTGGTAAATGCGAGAGCAGGACTCTGTCGCTCTGCCTCCTATACCTCTCCTTCACACCGAGAGACACGTCGCGGCCCCTCGGTCCCTCCAACCTGCCTCGAGGTCCTATAATCTTTTTACAATGTGTTGAAACAGAGCAATAAATCTGTTAGCTTACAATCTAATTTCCCTGGCCTTTTCCAGAAATCCTCATAAACTTTTGGCGCCCCCATTAACGGCCCTATTGAATCAGAGCGCTTAATCTGCTTCCAGGTGAGGGGTCAGAAAATGAATGCTTTGAGATCCATCACGCTGACGGGAGCAGAGAAAACTGGGCGAGGGAGAGCGCTGGGGAAAAGGGCAGCATCTCTTCCCCATAGGTCAATAGCAGCCAAGAGAGTCAGTCATTCACTTTTTCCCTCAGCTCCGCTCTCATTTTCCATTTAATATGGACATCCAATTAATGTGAGCACGTCTGGGGCGGCCCGGATCCCCGTGAATTATGGCCCATCATCCCCCCAGTTATGGCTCGGCAAGAGAGAGAGGAGAGGACGGAGGAGAGGAGAGGAAACAGGAGAGGAGAGGAGAGGAGAAAAAAGACAGGAGAGGAAAGGAAACAAGAGAGGAGAGGAGAGGAAAGGAAACACGGAGAGGAGAGAAGAAATGAGAGGAAACAAGGAGATGAGAAAAGAGGAGAGGACAGGAAAAGGAAAGTAATGTGAAGGAAAGGAGACTAGGAGAAGGAGAGGAGAAGAGGAATGAGGAAAATAAATAATGAAAGGAAATCAGGAGGAGAGAAGAGAAGAGAGGAAAAGAAAAAAGAGAAAAAAAATTATTAAAAGGAAACAAGGAGAGGAGACAAGGACTAAGGAAATGAGAGGAAGAAATGAGAAACAAGGAAAGGAAATGAGGAGAGGAGAGCTTCTCCAGAATTAGAGATAACTGATTGGTTGTTGGGGCAGCAATGGCTGCCTCTGATTGGCTGCTAGGAGGAAGAGCCAGATTAGATTCCAAAGTGGAGCGACGGACACCTGAGCTGTGTGTGTGTGTGTGTGTGTGTGTGTGTGTGTGTGTGTGTGTGTGTGTGTGTGTGTCCAAACAGCATTACACCAGGGCCTGTGATATTAAACCTGGACAGCAGCACCTTATTGTCGCAGCAACAGGGATTTGTCATTGTACCTCATTATCCAATTAACACCATGTGGGCCCGCGGCCAACACACACACACACACACACACACATGCACTGGACCTTCCTGTGTGTGTGTGTGTCTTTTAATATGTAGGTTTCAACAAAGTTAAAATAGGAAATGTTGGAGGAAACTTTCAGGTCTGCTGCCAGCTCTTCATACATTAAACTTTCTCTTTTTTAAATTCATGACACAGGAAAAAAAAAGATCATTGGAAGGTTTGTTAATTATTTTAAAGCGGGTTTGTTGTTATTAGGGCGCAAGTATGCATGAAAGGGGCTGACTGAGGGGAAGTGAGCAAATAAAAGAATGAAGTCACAAGTTCAGAAATGATGTGAATCAGACCTTAACCTGCTCAACTCCACAATATCGAACATTTAAAACACACCTGACTTCAAAAACATCTGCAGCCGGTTCCAAGAAGGTTTACTGAGTTATCTGGGCAGGTTTGCTGAGTAAAGCCTGGATTCATGTTGCAGATTTGAAAAGATTATACAGATTTTCAGGTTCAAAACACTGAAAACACGCGTTCGTACTTCAGGATCAGAAACAGGTTTAAAGCCAAGTGGGTTCTCACATACAAGGAATTTGCCTTATGTTGGTGCATAACGAAAAATAAGGAGTGCAAAAGGCAAGAAAGTATGAAAAATATCTTCAAAAATGAAAAGAGGAGCGCAGTGTTTAAAGATGAAGGAATGTGCAAATGTTTACTATATAAATAATATTTGCAAAATGATAATCAATAGATTTGCATTAATGTAACTCATAAAGTTGAAGGTGACTCTTCAAATGTTAATATAACATGAAGTGTTCATCGGAAAATGCTTTGACTGACTTTGTCACTGAATAAATTGGACAGAGAACATGATAAAAGATCGACTAAGAAAGAACTGCTTAAAGAGCAATACTTCATTTTACCGGTTTAAGCAACTAAAGCTATTCAGGATGGAAGGTAAGGCTGTGCCCATGAAGGTGAATGTCTGTTCTTTAACTGTAACCTGATATTTTACATTTTCTTTTTCATGTAGTCGATTATTTGCACTTTAATAGATCCTTATTTCACAGTGTCACATGTGTATAAGGAGTTTGATAGAGGACTCAGCTGATTGTTCTCAAACACAGATTCACACAGTGGAAGCTCACGGTCCGTCCCGACGGCAGCTTGGCACGCAGGGCTCAAAGTGGACGGATTGAAACATTAAGTGCAGAACAGAGAATGAATGAAAAGAAAACAAACTAATAAAGAGCATATCAAAACACGGGTCATCCCGGCATTTCCCCAGATTTGGAAACGTTTCAAACTAAATGAAAAAAATGTGCATTTCATTAAATGCTAATATCTGAGAGGAGCTCCGCAGAGTCTCCCCCTGATTGTGTCTCTGCTCACAAATAGATCTCCGCCTGATTTTGGAGGAAAATACGGGAGTTATTGCAAGGATACACAGAGTATTCCAGTGCAGAGCCTCTAAAGCCTGATGTCAGATGTTTTATTATTAAAACTCTGAAACATTCAGTCCACTCTTTGCAGTTCTCAGAGGCTCAAAGGCCGAGAGGACGAGAGAGACGGGACAGACTGGAGTCAATCATAATGCCAGATACAACAGACACACATCTTAACTGATCATCTAACACCGACGGATATAAACACTCCACACACTAATATGAAAAAGACAATCCCAAATAAAAATGTTTGCATCCTCGCGTCTCTTGAAGTACATTACGTTTAAAACCTCTCTGTCGTTATTTGATAGTCCACAGCACAGAGGCAGACAGGAAATAAGGGAAGAGAGGGGGATGAGTTGCCTGACTTTCCGGACATTGCTGCAATGTGGTATGCATCTTACATCACTGCTGCCTGACACATCATTTTAAAGACTGCAGAATATCCAGCTGTAAAAATGCCAGCAGGCTGGATGTTATTATCCTAGTTTTGGAAAGTAGCAGCTACGGTACAAGCACTACAAATGTTATATTATATTATATTATATGCACCATTCTCAGTGTAGAAAGTCTGAATGCAAGAGCTCCGCTGGAAACAGCTTTAAAGAATAAGGCTGGTTGATATTTTATATTTTCTTCATTGTCAACAAATTCCATGAAAAGATCAAAACCAAGCAACAATGAATTGATTCTGTGTTCACCGACAATGGTTTTACAAACTCTTCCTGAGTCCATGTATTCATCTCCTTTATCCAACCATGTGTTCACAAAGTGTTGAACCTCTCTCCATCCTCGCTTGTGAACGACTGAGTCTTTCCAGGATGAACCTTTCAGACCCAATCATGATACTATCACCTGTTACCAATGAACCTGTTTACCTGTGGAAGGATCCAAACAGGTGTTTTTGGATCAGTCCACAACTTTCACAGTCTTTTGTTGCTCCTGTCTCAACTTTTTTTAAATTTACAAATCAATGAGGTTGATGAGGTCAAACATTAAATATATAGTCTCTGTACTGTTTTTAATTGAGTATGTGTCAGAAAGGATCAGCAAACGATCACCTTCTGTTTTTTTATGTTTTACACACCGTCACAACTTTTTCAGGGTTGTATGAACAGGTTTTGTCCAAAACACATCAATTTTTTTATCATCATGAACATGGACCCTAGTTTATTGGGACTCACATGTTAAATACTTGCTGGAGGACTATATGTGTGTTAATCCACGGCTAAAAGTAGTTCCAAACAAACACACTATTTGCTCCTGTTTGAGTAACGTTTGCTACTAACTACTGTGCCGAGCTGTTGTAGGAAATTATTGAGCATTTTTTTAAAAGCAACAATGATTTAAAAAAACCTTTCTGCTTTATTTAAACTGTCTTCATGACTTCCCAGTGGAGCTTGTCGGGTCATTTCCCACCATAAATGACTGGATGCAGGATCTGACATACAGTTCAGCAAAGTGAAAGAGTGGATCACAGTGAGATACTCTGGGTTCAAACCTGCCACGCAAACTCCACAAAGCCTTTGCATGTTCTCCCTGTGTCTGCGTGGGTTTTCCTCTCCACGCTCCGGTTTCCTCCCACAGACCAAAAACATGCAGCTCAGGTTGACTGGTGACCATAAATTGCCCCTAGGTGTGAATGTGAGTGTGAATGGTTGTCTGTCTCTGCGAATGTGTCAGCGCTGTGATAAAGTGCCGACGTGTCCGGGGTGTACTCCGCCTCTCGCCCGGTGTCACCTGGGATCGGCCTCAGCGCCCTGAAGGATAAACCGGTATAGCTAATGGATGGATGGATTTTCATTTATGCTTCCAGATAGCTGCTTTTGAGAGATTTTTTAAAAGCTATGTGAGCTTGTATTTCTTTGCCTTATTAGACTATTTTAAAGCTGTTTCCCGCTGAGCTCTCGTAGCTGTGATCCCAACAAAGAACGAGTTTTAAAGGCAGAGGTAAAACTGCATGTTTATTTAAGACAACAACATCCAGCATCAATCAACTGCATGTGAAGAATCCATTCAAGAAAACTCAAGTGATTTCATAGTTGCTTTCTAATGAAGTTGTGTCATTGCATCAAAAGCTTAATAAAAGGCACTTTACGAGCATGATCATAAAATAATACATTTCTGGTTGTTGCTTTAGAAAAGGTTATTAGAAAGAAAAAGAAAAGACAGATCGCTCCAAAAACTGAAATTAAAAATAACTTTCCCTGCACATGAGGATTGCACAAGTATTCTGGCCTTGGAGGAAACTGGATGGGACTACGATTGAGACTGTGTGTGTGTGTGTGTGTGTGTGTGCGCGTGTGTTGTCGGTGTGTATCTGCGCTGCATCGTAGCTGTGTTTTTAAAGGCCTAATGTTTCCTGACATCTCACAGTTAAAGTATCATAGAGGCAGAATGATCGCCCCTGGCTAGCGGGAAAGAGACTGCCTGGGGCCTTTCGCTCTGGGCAAGAGTGTGTGTGTGGCTGTGTGTGTGTGAGAGAGTGTGTGTGGTGAAACAGCCTTTCAACATGCAATATTCTCTGTGTCATCAGCTTAAACAGCTAAACAGGGTGTTCAAGGGGAGAGAGGAGGAGGAGGAGGAGGAGGAGGAGGAGGAAGACAGGAGGAGACGGAGATGGAGGAAGAAAGCTCTCACGGCCAACACGCAGCATTACAGCCTGGCTCTGCGCCGGACTCCTCTTTTAATGAAGGAGGAAATGAAGACGAGGGATGATGGAAGAAGAAGAAAGAGGAGGAAAATCCTTGTGTTAAGTCGACTCTTATTATCTGCCTCCCTCTCTCTCACACTACGTCTCTCTTTGTGTGTCTGCGAAATGTGCAGCACACGCCGAGAGAGAGAGAGAGAGAGAGAGAGAGAGAGAGAGCTGTGGTGTTAAAAGCCGTTTGTTGTCATTCCTGAAATAATCTAGCAGATTTATAATATTCAGCGCTAAATTATTCAAGTGTTTAAGGCTCAGAAGTTTGAGAAAATTGCTGCTTTTTTCTTCTTGTTTTAAGTGCAGGAGGCAGAGTGGTAACGATGTGCACCGCCGGGCCTGAAACGAGCGACTGTAGGCCTGGACTCGAGGTCTGATCTCCTCTTATTAACACTCCCATATTCCCCCTTTAGTCTTCTTTAAGGGTGGAGATCTCCAGCTCCTGTAAACAGGCAATTAACACCAGACCTGAGCTTCGCTGTTATACAGATAATCACAGTGCAATTAGTGCAAAATAAATCAGGCTTTAATATTCTTAATGTCAGTGTAGGTAAAAGCTGAGTGTGGCTAATAGAAACACAAAGCGGAACCTTGCAGATGTGTTATTAGGACACAGCTGCAGTGGTTTTTGGCCTGTAGCTGCCATCGTGCAGGAGAAAGTGAGAGAGGAAGGGAGGGTCAGGGTACAGTAGTGTATAATGGTGTCTAGTGTGAGTCCACACAACAGATGAAGTCATTTCACACTCGTCTGTGAATGAAATGAGAGCCCGGCGATACCATCTCCCCTCACGCCCGCTCTCTGCCAGCAGAGCTTTTGATCTTCCCGAGCGGCGCTGAAATGATCTTCTGTCCGAGTTTTTTACAGCGAATCAGTGCCGGACAATTCTCTCCCTCTGTCCCCATTTTCTGTCTCGTTCTGAAAAGCCGCTGAGCCAAGAGTTCAAAGCTGGAGCCCAGATGAGATGAGCACCACTCGTGAGGAATTACATTAGTGCCTGACTGTCCCATGTGCCGGCACGCAATACATCAGAAAGAGAAGGGAATATTTTCATGTCTTGAAGATGACCATGCAGTGCTGTAAAGGGCTGAGAGAGAGAGCTGCTGCAACACCGAAATTCCTGTGGCATTAACCTGCATCATGGTCGACTGGATTGTGATCAGAAACGAGTCGTTGCAGGTGAACAGAGACGCGTTGACATAAAAGTGCAAATGCAAATCTGGGTTCATTGCACATCCAGCAACAAGGTTTACAACAGGTTTTAAAGCAGCAGATACATTTTAATCTGTATAATCCGTCTGTATTTGTTTATCCAAGCATGTCTGAATTAATTCTTTTAAAACAGCCTGTCTGGAGTTTCCTGGGCATCATTTCGTTTACCAATTCTTGAAGTAATTGGAGTCACAAGGGGCTGGATTTTGGTAGAATTACCAACAATTAAGCTGCGTTCAGACAGAATGCAAAGCAAATTTTCACAATCTTTTATTTGCACAAATTTGTTTCTGCAGTGTGAGTTTATTTGCCTCCAACAGCCAATGTGCCGACTATACAAATGTTAGCTAGAGGCATCCAGCAGCGTGCATCAGCGTGTGTGTGGATTGTGCCTGTGTGTGTGTGTTTGTGTGACACCTGACTGATCTCTGAACTCAAAAGGAACTCAGGTTCTTTCTGTTATTCTGCTTCAAACATACATGAAATTGCAGACACAAGAGAGAAAGGAGAGGAGCTTTCTTTCTTGTCTCTGCAGTTTTATGAATCAGGAGTCGTGCAGCCTCGGGATGAACCTGAATTTTTTTTGTAAGTTAAAACAGTCGTGCCGATGCGACTCTGCAGGAGAACTCACCATTGTTCATATCCACGCCTTTAAAATGGCCATTGTGTTCTCTCTTAAGACACTTTACTTTAAGATTAATCTTAAACTTGCATTAGCTGATTATTTTGGCCCCTTGGAGGAAACAGAAACAAGCTGTGAACACAGAACTGTCATGTTTCTGCAACCTAATGAAGGTAAGTCCAATATTCAGTCTCCTTTTCACTCTGTTTTTGTTCTCCACCAACTGCTGAGCAAAAGTATCTGGCCCTTCAGCTGCACATTATTCTGAAACCCCAAAAGTCCAAAGTAGAATTAATGTTTATTACAACTCTTTGTTTCGGACATCATTTCTATTGGTTATGATAAAGCAACACGACTAAAAAGAAATCTGGCCATGCAAAAAAACAGTGTAGCCAGATTTTCTAAACCACCTTATTTGGAAAGTACTATGTTAAAACCTGTATGATCGTCTGACTGTTTGTGTTTCTTGCACCTGTTGGACTTCTTTTTAGCAGCGTTGCCTCATTCTCACATCTGTGATTGTGATGATGGACAAAAAAAAAATAAGACCACAATTAGAGAGCGAGAGTTATGTAAAGTTCTAATGAGGAGAAAGAGAAAGGATTGATGTCTTTTAAAAAGCACAAAAGAAGTATGAGCTTGTGTGTCACAACAGATTCACACTGTCTTTCTCCCTCTCTCTCTCTCTCTCACACACACACACACACACACTTCCTGTGTTCATGTGGAGTGAAAGCAACATGCAGGGAGGGAGAGTTGAGCCATGAATCATGACTATTATCATTAGGTTAAGCACCAACCAACCCCAAAGGCAGTGGAAGCCTCTGTGGAGAAACGGCACTCTAAATGAGCCTGATTATTATTATTGTCCCCCAAATGAGAGTGATTAGTATTGATGTCTAAATGAGCGCTGAGGTTATTATTGCCCTGATTATTATTATTATTATTATTGTGGCAGCGTTATGAGAAGCAGGCGGCCTCGCTCATCTTCGCTTCATTCACTTTTAATTCCACAGGCTGCCTCTTTTACAGACAGCACCGCCGCATGGTCGCCGTCACACACACACACACACACACGTACACACACATGCATGCAAATCTAATAAAAACCAACAGAACAGACACACATGGATGTATACACACTGGTTTATGTGCACAAAGTTGCATCGATGCACACACACACTTTTATGCATGCATACACACACATCCTCATACAGACTCTACATGAAGATCAAAATGCACACATTCACACACACACAGACACACACTTTCATGCATGCATATACACACACACGTGCGCCAAACTCCAGGCATGAACCCGCACTAACCTGGAGGAAGGCTGCACGCGATGAGGCAGCAATGTCTGATGGAGCAGATGGAGGCAATCGTCTGCCTTCGCCGAAACAGAATAAATAAATAATCATTACATCTGGACGGATAACAGATCTGAGGAACCAGCTGAAAGGAGCGTCGTATGTTAATTCAGTTGGCATGATCGACGTGAGGGGCCCGTCATCCCCACCGTGCTGTTCTTGGAAGCTAATCGTTGTTGCTAATCGGTGAGTAAACACGGCTGCTTTGGTCTGCTTCAGTGCTGTAAATATGTTGTTCTAGAAATGTTATAAAGACAAATAAAATCTTCAAAATTTTGCTCATTTTTCTGCCTAATAATTAATTCTAAATGGTGAATTTAGGCCCGTCTGTGTCCACGTATGTGAATGTGTGTATTTGTCAGTGTATGTGTGTAACGTGTGTGTGTGTGCGTTGGTGTCAGGACAGCTGTCAGATCACTTCGCTGATTGGCCAATATGACAGGCATCAAAAAGCGCCGTGGGAGGAGAAAGGAGGAGGCGGGCTGCCCAGCTGTCAATCACTGCCAGTCACAAGTCCAGCTCAGCCAACAAAGCATCACCTGGGCCACACACACACACACACACACACACACACACACACACAACCGTTAAAGCCCACATGTACAGACATAATCCATAAATCTTCATGCATACATCCCGAAACACACAACACCACATTCACATTAAAAAAGCCACAGTCCACCGCTTTGCACACACACTGACTGACTCTATATCATTCTCACACACACTCACACACACACGCGCGGTCGTCAGTCTTAACACAGACAGGCATTCGGTTTGACAGAGTAATTATGACGTCCCACTCTGAAGGAGCCCTGGGCTGAAAGGTGAGAGTTATCGATCCCACACAGGAGGAAATTTATCAATGTCCAAACGCTCAGCTCTGACAGGAACCCAATCCACTTAGAGCGCAATGTTCAAACTGCTCGGGTCCTGCTCGGAAAACACACCTCTGCTCAGTTCAGAGGAGGAGCGGCCGGCTGGGATGAAGGCCGGGCGACGGGTTCACATCACCAGAGACACAAGAGTTAGTTTGTGGTTTGATTTTTTTGGGACAAGAAGGCCTAGAAATGAATCGACTAAAGAAGCTGTTCTCTTGAAGCCAACGATCGACAGGACGACATCGTGTGCAAATCACTGTTGAACAATAAATCTGTTTTATAGCTCAGGTTAGGCACAAAAATAACTTGGTTAGGATTAGAGAAAGATCACGATTTAGGATAAGATAAATACTAAGTTAAGGTTATGGAAGCTTCTTCATCATGGTTACAATAACAAACACTTTGATAAGGTTTGTCCGTCCAACCTCCTTCCTACATGGACTTTAATGTCGTCACCTGACTTCCTCCTTCGCTCCCGTCATGATCACCACGCCTGCTATAGGGTTTGTTCTGCCACTAACCCAAACCACATGTCTACTTATAGCACTATGAGCAGGATTGCTTCCATCGAAGAAGAGCTGGTAACTCATCTGGTCTCATTTTTGATGGATTTCTCTGTGTGTGATTGTTGAATTTTGAAAAAAAGCAGTTTTTATTTTGGAGAGAATCCCTTGATCTTTGGTTTGGAGAAGCACCAAAACCTTTAAGTTTATCATTAATGTCTTACACACTGATGCTGGTTGGAGTTGGCAGCAATGTGCCGCGATCAAAAACAGCCACGTCAGGACTCATCTGCAAGGAAACAGCACGAGGAGAGTTGGTCTGTTTGTCCATACAGCGTCAAATTGACCAAAACATTTAGCTCATATTTTTAACTCTCCAAACTGTGCACCACGGCTAGTCAGCAAGTCAACAACGCAAAAAAATACCAACACATTGCAACTATTTCTTTTTGTGCATGTCTTTGCACCTTCAAAGAATTTATGGATTCATACATAAACATACAGTCTCTCTTCAGTCAGTCTTTCAAAAAATTTGTTTTTTTTTGCAATCATATGTAAATTATCTACTTGAATTCAATGAATTCAAAATCATTTGTTTCCTCAGTGTGTGTGTGTGTGTGTGTGTGTTCCGGCTCTGCTGTTTCGACTGAAAGCTTGTGTCACAATATTTAGACGGTCTTTCACAAACTCTCTGCGCTCGTGTTGGTTGGAGTCAGTAACATTTATCTCTGACTGACAGATCAAGGCGTTAAAGCGCGGCTTACCGCAGCCCGAGAAGCAAAGATCTTGATATCGAGCTTGTATCAGACTGAATTCTTACAACAAGGAACACTGTCTCTTATTTTAGATGGCAAGACGTGGAACCAGCTTCCTGTGCTTCGCTGAAGACACTCAGGCAGCCGCACGCTGAGTTTGACATAAACGTAAATACGACAAGATTCAGGTTAAATAATGAATCTCGCAGGTCACAATGGCATGTTGAGTGAAGATGTCATGGATTAGATAGTAATAGTTAGCATGCTGTACAGTATTCATGCTGCCATGTTGGAAAAAAACTTAAGAGCTGTAGTTTTCTGAACGCTAACAAATCTTTGAATGCTGAAGATCATGTGATGTGATTGAAAGCTCCAGAACAGCTTCTATATCTCAGGATACAGGAAGCAATATGGATAATGGTAGTGAAGCCCACAAACACCTTTTCAGGTTTTTGCATGGAACAAAATAACTTTATTCATCTTGATCATAGCTGCAGCCATTAACACAAGTCAATACCATAATGTGGAATAAGTGAAATGTATTTATCCTATGACTTCAAATGTATCATGACAGTAAACTCTTTATCTTTCTTCATCTCCTCTGCAGATAAGAGCTGCTACACTTTCACTCCACATCATAAAGGATTCAAAAAGCTCTATTTATTAATTTCCTCGAAACCATTTTTAGCAATTTTCTGGATCATAAAGAAACAGATCGTTCGCTCCATTTATAGTAGTTTGGTCAATATTTCTGTCAGACGGCTGCTTTCATAATGAGATTGTCATGAGAAAGACCCGTCGACTAAAAGAAAAAGTGCGGTGAAAAATGCTGCCATTAGAGACGTGTGTGTGTGTGTGTGTGTGTGTGTGTATGTGTGTGTGTGTGTGTGAACCCTGTTGTTAAAGTTTGGATCCTACGCACCACGTGGCAAAACACATAGTGCTCTTATGTGTGTGTGTGTGTTATTTGTCTTCCCACTCATCAACTCCGCCATCATACTAACCGAGCACCTGTGGACATCTGCCTACAGCCCCAGGTGATGTCCACACCTTCATTTTTCTCAGACAATGAGTGGAATCATTTCCCCTCACGCAAGACCTCTCCATCATTATTGACACAGAATTATTGATCAGGACCTCAGCCGGTAAATTACAACCTATTAGTCAAACTCTTTCCCCCAGTTTTGAAAAGACCAGAGAGCGAAAGGTTGATGGAGTGAGATTCTGGAGAAGCTCTTGCGATGTTGCTGCCTGGTTTTTATAAAGATTGTTCATTCCTGTTTTCGGCATTTATTAGGTGAATGCAGATTAAACAGCAGACAAACACGCACTCGCTCGGCCCATTCCTCCAGGTGCTGCTGCCACCGAATCAACATTAGTTCAAGGAAGCCGAGGTTCCAGGTGAAATCTACAACATTGAAGTTAGAGAGCACAGCGGCTGCCTCACTTAATTTTTTCTTCTTTTTTTTTTTCTTTTTTTTTGATGTTTTGCCCAAGGCCTATCCTACTAAAGAGAAGTAATTTGGCTTATCTTATCCCAGAGACCTAGCAGCTGCTTTTTATTCTTTTTTGTGAGGTCTTTTTTCTCATTTAGTCCAACAAAGATTGTCCTCATAGATTGACCTTCTCTGTGCCTGCAGGCCGTTGCCCTCATGCCAGTAACTAGATAACACACTCTATCAGAGATTTGAGAAAATCATTGGGAAAGCAGTGGGGCTGATAGTGGCATCAATCCTAACCTGACACCAGGCTGGGTCAACCATTTATCTCTCCACACCGCCTCTGGTCACAACAGCGGCCATCTTGCTCTGCTACATCCTTCTTTAATAACCTTGGCCACGTCTCTTTGCAGACTGAGAGGATAAGACGCCGCCGCACTCCTAGCGCCTCGCCTGATCGCCGCCGCTTTGTTTGCATTTTAGCCGTGAAAATCGCGTCCACTCACGTGTGTGTTTCAGATCCTCCTCGACACAGGGGCAGACAAGCAAACACGCGCACAATCAAGACATGTCTAACAAGAAGGCCAAGGCTCACAAACTCGTTAGCATAGGAGTTAATGGTGACTCCACTGTCATTAATTCCCCATGGTGTTTGACTTAAATGCTTCTATATTGGTGGAGTGAGAGATTCCCAGAGGCCTCCTAGCGCTGAGATCATTGTTTTTCACTTACTAACAATGAACTTATGATCGGAGCGCTGCGAGGCTTTTCAGAAATGCCCCGCAGGATCATTACAGACCCTGTGTGTGTGCGCGTCTACGTGTGCGTTTGCCGCCAATGAGGCCGGCAGAGCAGCAGTGTGTCCGAGGCTCATCTCGCCGCTCTGTGGCGCAGCCGGGATGAGAGTGGAGGTTAAATGGGGCGTCATCAATCTCAATGAAGTGCAATTATTTTCTCACTTATTAATCATTGCAGGCTAATAGCTAGTGGCAAAGCCTGGCCCCGCCATTTGTCAAACTTAGCAGATTTCTGTAATTTTGTTTCCCCGTTTCCCTCTAATGTTTGTGTAGACTTTGGCAGATATCTATGGAGGGCTGCAATAAGTCTGTGCCTCCAAGTATCTATCTCCTACCTGCACGGCAGAACTAACTGAACTTCTCGCTGTTTCTCCATGTGAGTGATTCTCTCCATTTCAGAGCTGAGTGACTATTTCATGGTCTGTGGCAGAGCAGAATGGAAAGCTTTATTTGCAGGGTGCAGCATGGACGGCCTATTGATGGTTAACTACACTCGAACCCTAACAAACTTCACCCATTACTCCCTACTGTAGGCTGCTTGTATTTAATTCTGCCGTAAGATGTGCATGTATTTAGATTTTAGTCGACATTGTGTGCAGTCAAAGGGGGAACAAAGAACCCAAACATTTTCCAGATTGAGCAACAGCGCTGCTACTTGGCCCTTGACATTTATAAGAAAGGTCATGATGTGCACTTTTATCTAACATGATCCAGCTGGACTGATGATGATCAGGTCATGATTAAAGAGCGACTGACAACCAGGCTCAAAACGGCTTGACCGCGGTTAGTGATGTCACCGCGAACTGACCGCACCTTCGAGAGATACACCAGAGATGACTAGAGTTCGTCAAAAGATGTTCAGCTGCTCTTTCTTTGAAGCAACACTAATCAATATTTTTACATTTTCAATGGGTGACTGTGTGTAATGTGAAAAAAGCTGTTGACAGAGACAAGCCCACGTCTGACCTCCCTCAGCTCGTTTTAACATCTTTCAGCTCATTGTTTCAGTTCAACAACCCACGACTTTACTATTTTGTTTCACCACCGTCATCAGCCTCATTTAAAGCGGCAGCTTAGCCGAAAGCTCTGATAAACCCACTGTGCTGTCCCCTACCTGCACGGCAGACAAAGTTAGGGGCTGGATTTTTAAAATTTAGCAGCCACATTTTCCTTCCAGGTGTTGGTAGAGACCAAAACAGAGCTAAAAGTGAATATTGCATTCACCATGTGGCCAAAAAAACTAATTCAAATGAAAACTATTGTTGCACATAAACGATGTGTTTACACCTTGTTTCACTGCTCCAAGGAGCTTTAAGAAAAACTTTAAAGGAAGATGCTTTATCTGTAATTTTGATGTGATAGACAGGTCTATGTTACCCATGAGCCTCAGCTGACAATGAAAAGAGGCTTCGTTGTTACAGTTTAGCATTGCAGATAAAATCATTTTAAGCTCAGTGATTGAATGTGTCTTACAGAAATGCACACTGGGAGTTAGAGTTTATTGATGAGTCAGACTGTAGTTCTCCAGCTGAGAGTGACATAACATTGTCTTTGGAAAAACTGAATGGGACTTTTATATCCTGAACCAAGGAATCCAAATCTGAACATACAGTAGATTAGATGAGTTCAACTCTTAACGTGAATGAATAAATATGTAAATAATGACTACGGTTGTTATTTCGTCTATTTGGCCGTGAATTGTAAATTCTTAAAGACATATCTAAGATTTGAAGCCAATCATTTGACCACAGCTCCATTCTGAGGCCACATTGTGACAAATGAACAAACTCCATTTCATGAGGAAAGAATTATCAGTGATGTAATAATGTACATTTACACAAGTACAACTATTAGATACTTTCACTACATTTGAGAGGCAAATACTGTACTTTTATAAATGTAATGAAGTAAAAAAAAACAAAATGTTTCACTCTGGCATGTAGTGGAGTAAAACTATAAAGTAACATCAAAAGTAGTTGAGTACTTGAGTAGATGTACTTAGTTACATTCCACCACTATTTGTTGTACTATAATAAACTACCAACAGCATGTGAAATAGTCTGACTGAGCTTCACCTGCTTACATGTTAACACATCTCTAATAATATTTAAATAATATAATATATTCTAGCACTGACAGGGGACATTCTCGATAACGAGTACTTTTACTTTTGATACTTTACTGTGCCGATGACACTTCCACGCTGTTTTGAATGCTGGACTTTTATCTTTAATTAGTAGTATTCATAATTTCACTCAGTAAAGAATCTGGATATTTCTTCCCACCTCTGGTAACAATGGTCACAATTCAGAAATTCAGCATATCACAAAAATAATTTCCCCTTTAATTCAAACACAGGCCGCTGCAGCACCTTGTCAGTGCTCTTTGCATTCTGTAAAACGTTGAATATGAAAAGCTGTGGGTCACAGCTTCAGGAGAAACTCTGTCTGCCTGCAGCCACAAACTCTCTGAGGCCGGGCTGCAGGATGTGGAGGCTCAGCAGCTCAGCGGCTCTGTGTGCCAGATGTGTCGACTGTTAGAGATGTCATATTCCTGTTATTGTTCTACTGTTTGGGTTTCCTGATGTTTCCGTGCCTTTGTTGATTCTTATTGATGCATATAGAGTCAAACGTTTTCCATCAGCATGTGCAGATGTCAGACAGACAGTGTGTGTGTGTGTGTGTGTGAGGAAAATGAAAAAGGATGTGAATAAAATTTTCATATAAAAATGTAAATGCTGATTGTATTCAATAATGTGTCATTTGACTCACGACACATTCTCAGCACTTGATTCGAGTGTCAATAAGAAGCGCAGTGATGCATAAATAGTTGGGGTGTGAGTATGTGTAATTTTGCCCACAGCTAAACGATGAAGAACAGACAGGTGTGTTTAAAGGCAGTGAAATAACACAGCCCTGTGGATGTGTTTGGTTTGGCAGCCTTGTCTCTGAGAGAGAGACTGTGGAGAGGAAATCTGTGGATGAATGTGTGGTCAATGTGGGACATCTAGTGGCTGCAGCTGCTTATTGAATCTATTGGTTTTACCCTTTTACCTCAAAGTCTTCCCCCATATACTGGAAGGTTGAGTTAACATTTATCAAAGCAACAAAGACAGATAAAGAAAGACAAATAATTATCAACCTACAGTATTGAATTTAATGTCAATGTGACCAGATGCACCAACTGAATATTGTCCATTATAAACAGTGGCTGTATTATGGAGCAATTCTATAGAGTATAATGAAAAATTGTACACATGCTGCTGTGTATTAGTACTAGCTTCTTGTAGTACAGATTACTTCAGCTGGATGAGTATAATGAACAAACTTCTGCTTTTAGCTATTACCAACAATGTTGTAATAAATACGCGGAGGAATTCCTCATTGTCTGTTTTTAATGCCTCTCTTTTGGAACAATATGTAGATTCTTTGCCCTTGAAATATCTTTTAACAATGAAATGATTATTCTCTTCTAGGGGAGTCACACATCTCTTGTGATTGTGTGAATATTTTCTTACGTTTTACTGTTTTTTCATTGGAAAAAATTTAATTTTTATCTGACCTTTTAGATCTTTTATTTGATATTGTGCAAATAAATAAACAACAAAAACAAAGTGAAGTATAGTAACTTCAGAGACACGTGTGTCATGTAATTGAAAAACAAATCTTACTTTTAAATTGTACAATTCATATCCTCAAGAGTAAACTGACTGGTTGCAGATTCTTTGACATCAGGTCTGCATTTTCTGCCTGTCCAGTCCTTAATAGAAACACAAAAACAACTAAATCCAAAAGGTAGTTGGAGCCAGAATCAACAATAGAAGATGCTCTTCAGAAGCAAGAATCCGCTCTCTTCATAAAAGACATATATTTCTACTGTATGTTGTAAATGTGGTGTTTGTAAGTGGAGAATAAGCAGCATGTATTTGTATTGACCTGTAATATCAAGTTCTGACCACAAGATGTCGCCCTTGTGACAGGAAAGAAAAACACCAACAGGTAAACAATTTATATAGAAGCTCAAAGCTTCTACATGAATTCATTAATTCAGTTTTGATATTTGTCAAAGAGAATTACAAGGTTTACCAGAGAAAAGCCGAAGCCTTGTACTTATTTTTTTAATATAAGTGAATGATGTTTGGGTCAGACAAGGTTAATGGAGGAAACAATTACAACATTATGAAAAGAAAAAAAGAGAAAAAGAAATAAAAGAAAAAATCATAATGAATTTGAATGTCCACTAAAGGACTGTTTAAGAGTGTCTTTCGTGTTTATTATCATCATCTGATTATTATTGAATCCTGACTCATTAGAAACGTGTCACAGTGAGATGAAATACAGCGGACTGCTCCTTTTCCTCCTGACAGCTCCTCATATGGGCCTGCTGGCTCCGCCCACTTCCACCACACTCCCACTGGTGTGTGTCCGCCCAGTGGGTGAGTCTGGACTGGAAGATAACAGTGGAAACTGGGCAGGGTCCACATGAAGCCAGGCTGCATGCGTGCGCACTCCGCTCTCTTCTCTTCTCTTCTCGGGGCTTTAACTGTGCGCCACTTGGCCTCTGTGCGCCACTTGTGTCTGTGTTTGCAGCTCAACTTTGGGGAAGTGTGCGGATTGCGCAGAGAGAGAAGCTGAGCCGGAATGCTCCATTTCCTCCTCTGTTTGTTTTCCTCGTCGTGACTCCGCGTGTCCGTGCGCGTGATCCCGCCGTCGTGCGCTCGTGCAACATGCAGCAGGATGTGTAGCCGCAGCCGCGCCGCCTCGCGCACGCCGCTCACCTGTGCTGAGACGCGGACAGGTCGCTCCATGGCTGCGCGCCGTGCGTAACGCCGGCTCTCCATGGAGGACTGGTGCGCATCACGACGCACGCTTTGAGACCGAGAGGGAGACGCTTGGATCAAGATGAGTCAGGAGCAGGAGGGGATCTCCTTACCGGTGCCGTGCTTCGGTTCTGGTGGTCTGGGTGGGGAGGGTGCAGCCAGCAGCGGTGCAGGAGCAGGAGGTGGAGGTGCATGCAGCGTCCCTGCAGCCGGGACTTTCTGGCAGGACTCGGTGGTCTCCGGAGGGGGGCTGAGCCCGGCCGCAGGCAGCTGTCCGATGGACGGCGGGGGGCTGCTCTCCACCGGGAAGGCGAGCAAGAGCAGGCCGGTGACGGTGGCCTATGTGGTGAACGGAGAGGCGAGCCAGCAGAACAACGCGGAGAGCATGGCCCTGCAGTGCCTGAAGGACGCCTGCGACACCGTGGGCAGCAGGCTGGAGACTGTCAACTTTGGCAAACTGGACTTTGGGGAGACCACGGTGCTGGACAGCTTCTATAATGCAGGTGAGCAAAGTGAAGGATGCAACATTTAAAAAAAAAAGAAAGAAAAGAAAAAAAGTTCCTGCATAAGCTGAGTGAGATATTTTGTGAGTTCATTCTAGACAATCCTCTTGAGCAGGATTTCACTTTGCTCTCCATTATAATGATTAAACAGCTCCATAGTCTGCCTCATGATTGCATGCCACAGGAATGCTCACCTCTCCTCCGAACTAGTATCAGGGGTCAAAGGTCAGAGCCTTGCTGCAACAGCCTCTCTCCCTGTTTGCCCGGGCTGCTCTGAGCTGCTTAAACACGAACACACGGTCGGTGCATGTCAGGGCTTGAGGCTGCGGCGTCCCAGTTATTTCCACACTGTGCTGTGCAAAGCTGGGAGTCATCAAACAAGAGGAGCAGCAGTGGGGTTGTTTAATTCGCTCCACAAATGTCGGGGTGATTGTTCCACCCCCACGCATAGTTTCCCTCTTCCACTGTGTGCCTCCAGTATTGTGCCGGGGTGTCATGGGTTGAGGCATGAGGCCGGACTTTCCACTGGAACCTACGAGCAGAGAAACTAACTTGTCTGACTGAAAGCACTTATGTATAGTATTTGGCTCTGAATCCTGCTGGAAATGTGCAGTTGTGTAATAAACTGAAAAAAAAAAAAAGTCTTTGGAAAGCTTTTCTGGGTTGTGGTCGAATAAAAAGCAGCTGTAATGTAAAGGGCTGGTCTGCATGTTGGGAGCCAGGAACAGCAGCCAGTGTTTGCATTTCACTCAGATAATCTGGATCAGGACGTGTTCGGCAGATATTGTAGGAATAACACGACGCACTGTTTCTAAGAATCACAAAGCCTTTTAAAGCAGCAGCTCTCGTAGCTGAAATACAACTTTATTAACACAATGATGAAAAGGTTTTACCTGAGAGGACTTTTATCAAAAGGACAAACATGAATAGAAATGCGAAACCTTTTGGCCTAATTTGTCTTCAGAGCAAGTACAAAGGCATTAAAATGAACTTTCGCTAACAAGGTCAGTTATAGATAATGAACTCTGCTTGTACAAATGTACGAAACACACGGGAGGAAATAATGTTGATAAAGACAGAACTTTCCTGGAAGTCTGGTTCTGTTCGATTGAGTTGAAAAGTAAAAGTCAGAGTTTCATGGAACTATTGTTTCAGCAGCATTTTAATGACTGTGTTTCAGACCAGCTTTACAAACAATGGTTAAGTTGTCCTTTACCAAGGGTTTATAAGATGTAATTAATGGCTCATTAACGAAGGCAAATTATATAATTAACTAATGCTTTACACATCAGTTATAAGCCATTAATAGGACTTCGCGGTCACCAGGTTGTGAACAGTCTTTCTGGCTGTTGAGCCAATTATTAAGTCATTGAGGTCAAGCGAGTGCAGTCATAAATGTAGTAACCATTAAGAAATAGTAATAAAGTCAAGACTGCAGTTATAAATGTTAAAACGTATTAAGTGTTAATAAGTTGTCAATGAGTTAATTGGGGTCAAACTGTTGGAGTCGTCTTCATGATGAACTAAAGAGCCAAACAGACAAAGCTAGAATGATTCTGCAGGACGACGCCTGCCAAGACCTGGCAACCCAAAAGTTCTTCTTATTGATGGTTTATAACTGTTCTATAAAGATCTAGAAAATGGAACTGTTGTATGTAACCTAGACGTCTACGACACGATTAATTTTCAACCAAATCGAAACCAAGTTTAATCGTTTCGGCTCTTTTTATGTGAAAATGTCAGATATTCTTTAGTTTCAGCTTCTTAAATGCGATTATTTTCTCTCTGTCATATATGATAGACACTGAATATCTTGATGTTAAGATGTCACGTTGGGCTCTGAGAAATTAAAGTGAGGCATTTTTCACTTTTTCTTTTTCACTTTGACAGACTAATTGATTCATTCATTCATGTCTTTTAGTGTCCAAATAACTAAATCAGTCCTTACTGGGACGTAACACCAATGATTTTTTTATTAACCAGGAAATTACCTGAGATGAAAAGCACAGTCACGACCAAGACAGAAGCTGCACATGATGAGAAGGAGATTGAAAACTTGCTGAAATGAAAAGCTGGTGGAAAATATTGAGCGAATAAATGAATGCTAAAATAGGCTGATTGATACTAAAGTTTTTATTTTACCCACATCACACGATCACAGTCCTTCATAATAAGAGCGCAACAGTGGAAACAGACAGTTGTATTCAGGTTTGTTGCTCATCACAACATCACGTTATTAGTTGTACAAACACATTGAGTTCTCTTTTTTTTTTTATATATTTGGTCGTCTTCCTCTGAACTACTGTGGAATTTTCTCATAATTCACATGGGAGGGCGGAGGCATTTTCCCAGAAACACTCTGCTGTATCTGTTCAAACACACGCTGCGTCATCCTCTTCCTGCACGAGTGTTCACCAGAGATGAAGGCCAGACAAGAAGAACCTTTAAACAATGGGCTCGGAGCCAGACTCAAAGTTTGTGGCTCCCTGTTAATTTGGAAAGATGATTTGCCAGATTCCATGAAACGACAGGCTGTTTGTATCTGTCCTTAAATGCCCCCTCGCATGATCCCACGGAGGCTGAGAGATGGCTGAGGCCGATTGTGCAGATACACAGGAAATGTGAGGGAAAAAACGTCCAAGCAAAACCTTCGCCAACAATAATGAGTAACCGTGTCTTATCATCGGGGGGTTTGTTCCTCACAGCCCAGCTATCGATTCTGTTCTGGAGTCGGCTTTGAGATCTGAAGTCGTATTGATCAGCTGCAGTTTGAACTTGTTGCTCGGGCGTCTCACTTTGTCTTACTCACAGCGCGATCACATGTTATTGACTGAGAGCGGTCAACACTGATGTTATGTAAAAAAAAAATGAAGTGGATAGTGTTCTGGTTACGGCAAAAAGTGTCGGTTAAATTTGGTTTGATTTATCTGCTGTTATTTTTTTACACTTAGTAGTTTTGTTCAGACAGTTTTGTCCAGAACACAAAGATATTCAATTTAACTTGATGCAAAACAAAGAAATTCTCACATTTGAGAAGCTGGAACCAGAATCTTTGGCAACGAGTTGGTTACGTAAATAGTTGGCAATTAATCTTCTGCAGATTGACTAATTGTTTCAGCTCTACTTCACAGTATCAAGGCCTCTGTGCACTGTAACAGTGAGCTCACAGGTTAATCTCAGGTCACACTGTGTGGATCTAACACTGTCTTCCACTCTGTGTCTTATCAATGATGAGCAATTCTCATGTCTCAATTAAGTCTCAATTAATCGATTAGTTGTTTGGTCTATAAAATGTTAGAACATGTCGATCAGTGTTCCCCAAAACCAAGATGACGTCCTGACAATGTCTTGTTTTGTCCAAAGATGTTCAGTTTGTTGTCACAGAGGATTAAAGAAAGTGGGTTGGTTGGTTGGTTGGTTGGTTGTGGACGTGGGTCATAGCACCAATCACATTGTGGCAGTTTGTTCCTACATTTTGATCTTTGGTTGCTCATCTCTAAATTGGGCAACAAGAAAAGGAAAAAAAGCCGTCAGCCTGATCGTCTCACAGTCGGATCTATAGGACCTCTGTCTTGGATTGACGACCAGGTTAGTCAGCTTTTATCTGATTGAAATTGCACAGTGTGAAGGAACCATCACTGTCTGTCCATGTTGTCTCTGCCTTGGACTGAATACATGTAGTCCCTCTTAATCCACCTTCGGATTGTGTTTTCGCTGCTGTTGCTTCCGATGGTCTCACAGAGAAGTTTTAGATCAATACACTTGCAAGCATCTGTCATAGCTGCTGGCTCACTCCTCCATGTGGACCTGACTCATTGTCAGTCATGGTTTTAATTTATCCAACTGCAGAACAAACTCACCTCTGTTGAATACTGAAGCACGCAATCACTGGCTGAGTGATTTTAAGGGGGGTCGTGCTGCTTCTGTTGAACCGGCCTTACGTCATTGTGCACAGGGAGAATGAACTCCTCTCTCAGCTATGTCTGTTAGCCGGATTCCAGATTTCTGAATCTTCATCCAACAATTCAAAGCTCTTATGAATGTCTGTTTTTCCCAGTTGGAGATGCAACCAAGCCCATCAAAACCCTTTGTATTTGGGAATAATTATGGTTAAGTAATGCAATGGCACCAGTCCCAGAATCCAGATAAGTGAAGGTTTTGTTGCAGGTAGCTGCCGATATTTGACATCATCTTACTTAAAATATCAGCTCTGAAATCAGATGTGCATTAAGAGATTTTGCTGTTTTTAGTCTAGATTCAAAAAACAGGTATTTAATTGGCTCCGTCTGAGACAAAGAGTCGGGAGGATTCAGCTCTTCTCCCTTCATCACCTTAATAGTGGATCAGATAAAACAAGCTGAGAGGTTTTGATTGATGGCTGCATGACTTGTAGTGCACAGCAACAATGAAGCACCAAACAGTTAAGTGGGCTTGCTGGATGCGTTTCAGATGAAATATTGCTTGTGTCTGCATGATAATTGTCGAGATAGCTGCTCCTTTCCACCACTAATGCAACAGCTGAATAGAAAGCAGCAGCTCAGAAGTTAATGTCAGACTGAACAAAATGACAATTCATACTGATGCATATTTACATTGTGACGATTTTAAATTTGTGCTGCAGGAAATCTGCACAGCCTGTTTCACCTCAGGTCACCTCAGCACAACTTGGTATGTTAGAAATGCAGCAGTTAATATTTGAATCTCCCGGGATTAATTGTACAGACTTGTGCTTTTCCACCTGCATTAGCCGTTGGGTCATGGCTGTGGTATGCAGAGCTTTATCTCTCTAGTTGATGATTATCCTGCATTACTGTGTAATTTACAGGAGCACAATGGCTTTTTGAACAAATCCACGGTGTTTGCTTACCTCTTGTTTTGTGCTCAGAGCTCGACTCGGCAGTTCAACGCTCTGCCAGAGACGCAGACACGACTCACACAGTTTTCAGCCTGTCCACTCGTGCTTTTGCTTCATATTGAGAAGGCTGACAGAAGCACATTGTGGAGCTCTGAGGTGAAGCAGTCACAAGCTGGAAAGAGTTTGAAAGCGTGTCAGCCACGACAGCATTATTACAGTAAATGCAAAGTAAACAGGTACATTATATCAGTATCACCTGAAGTGGCCCTCAACTGTTCAAACATTACATTTCCATCATTATAGAAGCAGAAGAGAAGCGTTTTCTCTTTGCTGAACACTATAATGTTTTGGTTCCTGAGCAAGGCCAGCACTGAAACTAATGGGTACTTTCATTATTTAGGAATATATCAATCATTTTTTTGATTGATTTGGTCTGTTAAGTGTCAAAACACATATAAAATGCCCTTTGCAGGTTTACACAGCACAGGATATTTTTAAATTGCTCTATTTTGTGCAACCAACATATTTCAAAATGCAAAGATATGCAATTAAAAAAATGCATCCTCAAGTCTGTGAGGCTGGATTTAGATAATTTTCTGTATTTGTGCTTAAATGATTTTGGACAATCGAGCTCTGTTTCCTCAAAGGGCAACTTGGACTTTACTTCCTTGGTAAAGCCAAATGCAAAAGCATGCATGTACTTAAATAAGAGGACAATTTAATATTTGTTTCTATATGTCAGATTGGTGTGATTTGCTGTTCTCAGGTGAAAAACAAAATCCAAACAGTAGATGCCAACAGGGCACAGACGTAATCCCTGCACAGCGCCTGACGTCCTGCTATGTCCAGTGTCAACACGGCCGGGCGTCAGCTGACAGCTTCTTGTCGAGCGTCTCTGGGTTCACCCACATAAGACCGTGCGCTCCACTTCCCGACTGGGAGGCCGCGCTCTGAAATCCCATCAGCTGGCCCTGCTAAGTTGTTTATCCTCCCTGCTGTTTACTCTGCATGCTTGGCTGCTCGTCAGGGGTTAGAGAGCACAAGGTCAGAAGGAATTAGCGCAGGTTGCTCGCCGGCGTCTGGGGACAAGCGACTTCAGCTCGGTGGGAGAGGTCGACTGTGGAGAGAAACACAGCGTTAGCGAGGAAAAGTTTCTATTCATGCTGATATTTCGCAACAGGAAGTACAGCGTCGAGTCAAAGTCGGAAGCAAACGGTTAACTGTCGCATTACGTCAGAGATTTCGCTTTGACATCTTTGCATGTTCTGCAGACTAATAATCCTCTACATGCCTATGCAGAGTTTCAATATCACACAGTTAAGACGTCCTTCTTTATATAGACTGAACATGTTTTAAGTGCAGTGTGTCGTTGGATAAACCTCAGGGTAAATCTCTTAAGTGCACCACAGAAAAACGAGAGGAGGTGGAGGAGCGGCGTATGAAAGCTCCCCTTCAGGTCTTATCAGGGTTCATTCGAGGTGAAAGGGAACGGGTTGCCGGCGTCTTCAGAAAACAGTGGAGGGCGAGACTGAGTGACTCATATGTAAAATCCTTTCGATTATAAGAACAGAAGTTTACATACATACTTCCTTAAGTAAATAATAGTGCTGAAGTGCAAACACTGGTGACTGATAACAAGTGTAAGCAGGCTGCAGTTGACAGACTGATACTCATCAGTCTTTACAATACTCCACTGTGCAGCTTTAGGCTCGGTTGGTTCACTGTTTTGATCCTGCAGATGCACCGCAAAGGTCACAGAGTGAAGTGGGTGCAAAACTGTGCGTTTGATGAAAGTAAAACACGGGCGGTTGTGGGAAGGAGAAGAATATTTTTAAGGAGGTGACAGAAGCAGTTTCATTTTACTACGTAGACTAGTTTGTGAAGGCGCTGTGTGGGTTTACACACGAGCAGAGCTCCGTCCTTTATTCCTCTCACACTCATTTACTCTTCTGCAGGCTGCACCCTTCTGCACATTAACCTGACTTTACAGCTTATTACGTTACTGCAAATCACCTTAACCCGTCCATCGAAAGATGAATGTGGTTATTCACTGAAATTAAGTTACCTGTGCATGTAAACTGCAAGTCTGTAAATCTTACAGCAAATCAGCCTCCACATGCACCAACAAGGCTCATAAGTCTTTTGTATGTGTATTAATATATGTGTGTATTCTAGTGATGCATGTAGCTATAAAATGCAGCTTTCTCTTAATATTCTATTGCAAACTTGAAATTAATCAGTCATTCATTTATTTCCAACATGGACAGTGAAAGGAGAAGTGAACTTGTAGTGTAGGCCTACTCCTTTTTTATGTTTGTCTGAAAAAGAGACAACAACGAAAAAGACAAAACCAACAAATTCGTTTCTCATTGTCCAGGTCAACCATGTTTTCTCCTTATGTGAGGGAGCTACATAACATCAGGTTGTAAACTCTCCATCGGCCTCGCCTGATTTTATAGTCATGCTCTCGTCCACTAAAATGATTCGGTTGTACCACCTGCCTGAATCCATGTGAATGCAGCTTTATTCATAAAGTATTGGACAATGATGGTGCCGGATGAAAAGTTAAAATCACAAATGTCAACCTCATCACTGAAGATTCATCCTCTGGGTAACATGAATGTGTGGACAAAATGTCATTGCAAGTCATTTATTTGCTGCTGAGATATTTCAGTCTGGACTAAAGTGTTGGACCAGATCAGCATGGCTGAAAATTTGAAGGCTAAACAATCCTTCAAAACCTCAGAAGGCAACTTCATACACTGACACAGTTTGCAGTAAATTTGACCAAAAATACAGAGGACATGGAGATTCTTATCAGCCGTGCTGGTGTGTGACGCTTCTTCTGTTTCAGACGGGAAACTCTTGGAACTTCACTGCAGCATTTTACAAATACGTTCCTCCGTCCTATCGTGTGAAGTAATCGAGATAAGGTTCAACCACAGTTTACTCGACATAAATGAAAATCGCTCTTGTTGTAGTGACTTCTGTTTCAGTGAAAGAGCAATCAGGAAGTAAATCAACAGGGCAAGTCAGGGCAACTTGCACGGCAGCACGAGTCTCTCCCGGCGTGTTTGTCAGTTGTGGATGAATACACATTCTGTTCTCCGCTGTTTCCCCCCCGGGGGCCGTGGCACTGCACTTTGTGAAATCTCTGTGTGTGAAAAGGCGACACAGTGGGGCAGAGGTAAAAAAAAAAGGGCCGGTCTGCCGGGAGGGCGCCGCAACTGGTCGTCTCATTTCCTGCATCGTGGTGTTTTCGGGGGGTCGTTTCTTTCTCGTGTCTGAAAATAAAGGGAGTGCTAATCTGTGCTGGGAACGGCATCTAAACTACAGAATAACCATTGTCTGGTGTTTCCTATATAATCCTCTGGGAGTGTTTGTCGACAGAAACGCTCAGTTGAAAGATTTGCATGGTCATTTTTTTCCATTCCCAGGGTTGTATTTTTGGGAGAATGGCTCCATTGACTGTTTATACTTTGTTTGGCTTTTTGGCCTCACATGTACAGTAGCTGAACCTGATGTGGAATTCATTCTCGATGTTTGACCACTTCTGGAGACTCTGCTTTTCAGTTGTCAGAAACACATGTGCATCACAATATTTGTTTTGTTCCCACCTGAATGCATTTTGAGTTTGAGTTTGTTTGTTGTCCTTTCTTCTGTTTACTGACAGTGTGGTGGATTAGAATTTGGTTTGGTCAAAAACAATTAAAAGAATCATAACAACAGCAGTAGAAATGTTGTTCCATGTGAGCGATGGAGGCTCCCTGAGGGACAAACGTGCACCACCTTGTTTTTAACTGGGACTGTTGCACCACTAGTGTTCTGTGATTTCCAGATGAGTTGAGTTTATGTGATGTGTCATTATAGTTTACAAAAATCTGATCGTGTGTGTGTGTCATGCTTTGACCCAGCTTTCCAAAGACCTCAAGACAAATTACAGCTCATTTAGATTTTTGTCTAGGAAAAGCAAGACGTCATCCTGCAGAGCTGTTTTCAAGTCCTCTGGAACAAAATCTCTTAGAGTAAAATCCTGAGGGGAAGTCAGGTCACAAGTATTCATAGGCAGACTGAATTCAGGATGCAGCGCTTTCTGATTTTACCAGGTCAAAACCCTGACTTGAATGAGTCTGTGACAAACTGAAGATACCACGGGTGTTTGTTTCAACACTAGTGATTCTGTGGAGTTGAGCTGCAACTAATGATCATCTTCATTATCAATTAATCTGCCAATTATTTTCACGACCAGTTGATCATCACCGCTTCACAGAAGTCACAAAGTCACATCTTCAAATTGCTTCTTTTGTCCAACCAACAGTCCAAACCCTTCATTTATGATCATAAATGACAAAGAAAAGGAGCAAATCTTTACAAATATGAGCACAGAACATGTTTGTAATGTTTGTGGCTGTGTTTGCTGAATATCAACATAGCCGTGCTTGTTTGCCCGAAAACTCCACCTTTCAGTCTCTATTGAAATCTGTAGTCTCAGGTTTGCAGCTCTGTTTTCCTGCGTGTCGCCTCAACCTGACAGCAGAGAAACATCTGTGGAACGAGATACCAAAGGTGATCGTCGTGCAGCTGCCAGACACACGGGAACACATCAACCGCCGTCTGCCGTTCCTGGAAATTTGGCAGAGAATTTGGACATTATACTCTCCAAGGTTCCCTTTTTAGGGGGAAGAAAACGACTTCTCGAGTGTGGGAAACGATTTCCAGTGGAGACAGTAATTCCACTGTGTCTTTCCGTCCTCGCTGTGGGACGAGCTCCAGGGAAATCCTCCTGCTGCACTCTGCTCCACCAACACCAGCCTCATTCCCTCCTTTTCCATGAGCGATAAGGGGGAAAAAAACCTCAACAGCAGCACACGGAGGTTTTCACTCTCATCTCTCACAGCCTCTCTGAGTCGCCATGGTTACAACATCTTATGTGTAGTTGTTATGTAATTGATTGTAACGAGCGCTTTATTTACCGACTGTCCTGTTCCTACATACGACGAGTCAAACACAGTAAACCGGTGGGCCCTCGTGGCCCCGGAGTGACCAATGTAAACACCGCTGCAGCAAAGTAATTGCAGGGCTTTTAGCTTTGCAGCGCGATGACATTTTCACAAATATGAAGTGATATTAGGTGAAAGTGAGGGCACATACCCACACATGCAAACATTTCACATCTTTCCCTTATCCTGCGGGAGAAAACAGATTATATGAAAATGGTAGAATAGTGGTGCAAATGTGACGTTTGTGCAAGAAACACAGGGGATAGGACCCAAATGCAGACTACACAAGAGGAGCTGATGCAGTTCAGTGATTTTATTTTGAAAAAGTACAAAATATGTCTGTGAAGGTTCTCAGTCATCCAGGTCATGGTATTCAAATAAGGGCTGAACTGAACTGAAGAAGCTTTTTGCATCAAGTGGTTGATTCAGTTCTTATTTGAAAGCTCATATGATGGTGAGACAGACAAGTGTCAGACCCAGGGAAGTCAGTCCACACAGGGATCTGACAGGGAGCAGGCAAGAATCAAAAGTCCTATCAACAGCAGGGTCCTCGAAATAAAGGAGCTGGAACCTTTGGCACAAAGATGAACTAACACAAACTAACACGTATGTTGGGACCGAACCTCAATTCTCAAACGTACAGCTTCATTAATAATGAAAATTCTTGTTACTCTCATTTACATAGACTGTATGTAGCTGTAGGGGTGCACAGCGCGGATGATGCACACAGTCTCCGTCCTGTTTATAGCTGAAGGCTGTTGGTAGTGACTGTTTACATTTCTCAACAGCCCACGCTCATTAAAATAGATTTCTTTGTGTCCTGATGTATGCTCTCTCCGTTTGGCTCCGAGCACAGGAGGAAAAGACAAAAGACACTTTGAGTTGCTGAAATAATCCATATCCACTCGAACAGTCTCCGGTGCCATTTAGATCCAGCTGCGATTATAATATCGAGCCGACCCCCCCTCCAAAAAAGAGCATGTGTGGAGCTCAGGGGAAGGCTGAGAAGGATCTATACCAGAGACAGCAGAACAATTCCCAATGAGTTCATGCATCACTCCACTCTTCCCATCACCCTCCGTCCTCCCTCCGTCCTCCCTCCCTCTCCCCCTCAGAGGCACCGTCGGGCTCCAGGAACCTGCTGCTGAAAGCCAAATAGTGTGCGAGGGTATTGAATTATTTTTCCTCCTCTGCTTTGAGCAGTAGGCGAGGGAATCAATTTAGTTTTGGTCAACAGTAGCAGGTCCAGCCGTAGGAGGTGTAGCAGGATTATCAGGGCATCGCTATGCATGTTTTTTTTTGGTTCCCAGTTTGTCCTATCTCAGCCTGTTTTATAGACTTGGGTTTACTACAGATTTCAGGTGAGAGCACTGACAACAACAACAGCTGAGGTGGGCACATGTGATCAGGTGGCAGGGCCTGTTAAAAAGAGAGTGACTGGATGACTCGAGTTACTCTGCTCCTGGCTTTTACGCAGCCTTCTGTCAACGCTATGTTGGCAGGTCCGCTGTTGCATTGGCATGCGCTCAGCTGTGCCGTCGCATTGGTAAGCAATCACGACATCTGAACGCTCTCCAGAAACATTCAGACGCTCGGCTGCTGCTGAATCCTCAAAATTTCCCTTTGCTGTGCTGTTTGTTTCCCCGAATGCAAGATCATTTGCCTTAATATGGCAAAAAGCCTATCATGACACTACTGGCAGAGAATAAACACTTTGGTTTGTTTAGTCATATAGACAGATGCTTGTTGGGATTAGGTTCTCAGTCCTTACAAATGCAGGTTGTTATACAGTGTTTGTAATGTTAGGAGACACATATTTAGGCTGCAAGTAATTATTTTCATTATTGATTCATCTGTCATTCATCATCTATTTGTAAATTTCCCCACTGAGAGACTTATCATTATTTCTTGATAGATTCATTCTGAGGGGAACATGAAATCTAAGGACAATCCATTTAGTCGTTTCAGTAGTTTTAGTAGTTACTTCACTCAGAACCACAAATATCAACCTCATGGTTCCTCGTAGAAGAAAAGTCAGGGGATCACCAAAACTAATTAGGGATCATCCTCTGGGGAACATGAATGTCTGCATGAAGGCCTCAAAATCATTAACTGACTGTGAAAACACTAATCGATTACCTGACTAACCCTCTTAGTTTTTGCTTCCTATGTTTGTGCACAGATAAGAACTCCTGCCTGCACTGCAACTGCTACCAGGCTTTACAATCTGTCTTTGTAGTAAAAGCCACAGATCCTGCCGAGGAAATGAAGGATGAAAGTGTTTTTGCAGGATCGCCGCTGTATTCAGCTCCTCACTAAAGCCTGGGACATGTTGTTCTGCTGTTTTTGTAACGTTCCTGATCAGTACGTGCGCATCGAGACTGAAATGCTCCACACTGACGACATCATACGCCACCAGTCAAGTGTACGCCAGCCCAAGCTCTCGGGGGCTTTGTTGTTAGTACAAAGCCCTTATGAGAACTGATTGCTCCTCTCGACGCTCCCGACAGAACAACGCTCTCTTGTGTCTCGCCCTTTTTTTTTTCATGTGTGCACTGCGTCCTTTATGCATCAACTATATTAACCTTGCCCTATGACAGCAGATGTGGCCCCCGTGATGCAGGTGAGGTTTCCAAGCAAAGCAATGCAAAGCCCCCCCCCCCACATCCAAGCCATCACTGCATTTTACCCACACGACTGCAGCTGCCTGTTCCACTGTCGCCTTTTCACGGCCTGTTTGCATTAAAGTCTCGTTGAGATGTGATATTGATGGGGTCTCCTGCCGGCAGAGAAATGAGACAAGCTTATCTTTTATTCATCAGCCAACCTGCGCTGTCTGGATGCTGACATTCAGTTGCACCTTGTGTGCATAAAGCAAAAGCACTGAGGAAGCCTTTTGTTCAGTGAAAGATCAGGATTGTTAAACAAAGTATTTCTCTATTTAATGGCCTGTTAACTTCAATGAGAAGTGTCCTAATTTATCCAGTACAAGTCAGTCTTGGTTTGGACACGTGAGCTGTCCAAACACTCAGTGAGTCTGATTGTAGAGATATCGCTGATGTAAATACGTCACCGAGATGGAAGTAACAAGTGGTTGTTAAGAAGAGGTCAGTGGATGAGGATTAAGGTGTACTTTCCCTCTCCGCCTTATACGTCAGAAAGTGAAACCTAACTTGCTCTCAATCACAGAGCAAGTCGGCCTGACGTGAAGATGCCGGCCGCTCATCCGGAGAACAAAACCCTCTTGATATTTCGCATCAGTGCACAGAGCTTCAAATCCCTTATATCCTGTGCTCTGTCTGCTTGGCTGTAATGGAAATGTGACGCTGTGTTTTTCAAAGCCTGTGTGGAGGAAGGGGTTGATGATGAGGCCAGCGACAAGTACCTGCTTCCTGGTCGAATTTGCATGTGCTGATGATGAGCGTGAGGAGCTGCGTGGCCCCTCATCACTGCCGGTGCAACCAGCCGGCCTCTGATAGGCCGCTCTCTGTGTCGGCACGCAGCCACAAAGACACTGAATTAAAGCGACTGATGTTACCGGCGCATTCACACGGTTGCTTTGAGTAATTTGTTCTGATGGTTTTGGTTGTGTTAGAAGCTTTGATTGCATCGACTGTAGGTGCAGAATATATTTTTCACTGTTTTTGGTTTTAATAAGATTTGTGTTATCAGATGGTTGTAAAGCTGCATTAATAGGTTTTTTGGCCACTGGAGCAGCAAAACAAGCTGAAAACAATTCAAAAATTATCCCATTTTGGTTTTTATGGTGTTGACAAACTGGTCCAGCAGAGACAGGAGCATCCATTTGGTGTCAATCTGACTAATCTAAGTCCAATATTGACTCTCCTTTTAGCTCTGTTTTGGTTTCTGCTGACTCATGAGGGAAATATCTAATGATAGATACTTAATTTGTCCCCATGGGGAAATTGGTTTGCAGCACAATCACTAGACATAACGTAGACTTACACCATGCGTAATGTGCATCTCTTTCACATTACACACAGTTATCGATCCATTTTGAACATAAAAGTATTGAATAGATTAGAGTTCTTAGGGGAGAGTCTCAAGCGGATTGATTACAGGTGAGGATGTGAGCCAGAAATCCACAGCACATGAGCATTAGTTCTTTCAGTTCATAGACCTAATAATTAATAATGTATGGACTATTGCTTTGTTATTTTTTTTATTATTTTATTCTGCATTTTTAAAAACGATTTTACTCCCAAGCCGTCATGTTTGAGGCTTAAGTCAGACTTAAATTGTGACAGTTTTTTTTCTACCTGAATTGAGTGTCTAATGATGGAGTGTTTTAAATGTTGTAAAGATTTATGATTTTGGGCTACATATTGTTAAGTTATGCACAGTAAAAATAGGATTTTAGAGAATGTAACCATTCTTTAAGCATCTGCATTTAAATATCTTTCAAAAAGTTGGTGAAAATTTTTCTCTACTTTGCACTTCTTTGCTTCTTTGCTCTTCTCCCAATGTATTTTTTCACTGTTTGCTCCATCTGTCAGTGCAAAATGTACAATAAACTGATAACACCTGATAATAACATGATTATCCTGTTCGAAACCAACCAAGACCACTACAGAGACTATTGCGCCACCAGCGCTCGGTCAGAATAAAGCCACCTATCATCTGACTTGTTTTGCAGTGTGAACAACTTCTTTCATTCCCCCATTGACTCAAGACCACTGAATATTTTAGTGCCGTCCACCAGCTGTAATGGCCACGAGCCTGCAGTGACCCATTAGGGGTGAAAGATTCAATGGGCTGGATCAGAGACTCTCTGCTCTTAAGCTCAGTGTAATGTGTTTGTTGACACAGAGAGGTGAGTAGTTGGAAACAGATGAGAGAAGTCGGCGGGCGCCGTGTTATCTGTGTGACTCTCTGAGCTCTCCTGTCATTACTGGAGCCGCTGGGCTTGTTGTTGTGTCGTTATCAGCGGCGTGAGGCGACCTCGGGGACAACGTGTGCCGCCCCGCCTCATGTGTGGGCCTCCATCACACTGTCGCTCCTGTTCCACACCTTTATGATCACCATGATGCTGTTTAAATGCTTGATGTGTGGATTTGAGGCTGCTGCCTGGGTCATACTGTGTTTGCATGTAACGGTTCAACAGCGCGCCTATGAATGAGCTCTTTGATTACACAGCAGTCTGTTATGCTTGTATAGGCACAGGACTCCTGGTTTCAAGGCTGGGAACTCTCCACCCCTCCACCAGAAGCTGTAGTTTCTGCTTGAGTGACACTTGGTTATATTTACACTCTATTGACCTATTGATCCAGATCCTATGTGTGAGTCCAGCTGGAGTCAGTGTGGTATTGAGTGTATTTGTTGATGGAGCTGAAAAGGTGGGTCAAACCTCCTCCATCCATGGAAGTCTTGTGTTTTTCAAGTGTCCTCCTCAATCAGCTCCACCTGTCTCTCTGACACGAGAATCTATAGCTGACAACAGGCTCATCATATAGAGAGTGAAAGCTGCGGCGAGCATCACCTGTAACAACCTATAGCTTGTAATACTGACGCACACAATATGTTTTTACATCTGCCCATTAACCTTTGACCTCAGAGCCGTGTCTTTGCCCCAGAACAATAAAGACCAAAGAAACCAGATAAAAGTATATGTAAAAAAACAAATGCACCTGAATTAGTTTGTAGCCTAAAGTTTTGTCTTCTAGTGGCTTATTTTGTTCAACTGATTGTAGAAAAGGTGAATGGTCTTGTTTAGTTCAACAGTATGAAACACAGTCTGCTTTGCTTTGTTTTGTTTTTTTCAATTAATGGCCAGATCATTTGAGCATTACTACACTGATTTTTAGGTAAGGTTTATGAAAGGTTTTGTCATGGAACCAACCAACCAAGATATTTTTTTTTAAAAAGGCCAGACTCTACAGGATATGGCCAAAAGTAAGTGGATACCCTGTTCACATATTTTTCATGGTTTGAGCCAGACGTCTTAGTTCCACTGATGGAAAATCTACAATGTGCAGTGAATGTGCTTCTGACTTTGCTTGACAAAGGCTTTTTCCTGTTCCAACATGACAATGCCCTCATGCACAAAGAGGTCCATGAAGAAAGTGTTTTCCCAGTTTGGTGTGGAACAGTATGTCTGGCCTGCACATCTGGGCCAATTCAACCGTGTCTGTCCATTCACTTTCAATGCAGTTGCACCTCCAAAATTCACTTTTACTTTCTGGCTCGTGTGCTGTAAATGAATATTTCACCTCATCGTGCTTGATGTGTGTCTGATAGGAAACAAATCGCTGACTCTGGTGTTGGTGTTAAGCCTAAATTAACATCTGTACCTCTCAACCATCAGACATCGCCGTCGTGGAGATGACAGATGCTTTCCGCCAGCCCTCGCTCTTCTACCACCTGGGAGTCAGAGAGAGCTTTAGCATGGCCAACAACATCATCCTGTACTGCGACACTAACTCCGACTCCCTCCAGTCTCTGCAGGTAAGACGACACAGACCAGGACAACCCTGCCCTCGTCGCGTTAACGCACAGACCGAACAATCACTGCGGTTCACACGGGTGGTGATTAAAGGCTATATTTAGGAGGAGGCGGGGTGGGGAGAGGGGATTGACAGACATGTAATTTGGCGGCAGCGGCACAGAAATGCGTCAATAATGTGATGGAAGGAAATGCATTTAGGAAAGTGTTTGAGATCGGAAGTCAGCAGCGGCGGCCTCGTTTCAGGTGGAGGAGGAAAAAAATGGAGAAAATAGAGTTTAATGTGAAAAGAAAATTCTGTTAGTAAATTAGTGACTTTGTAATGTGAGAATCCTTTTTATTTATTATTATTTTTGTTTTCATTTTTTATATTGTCTTTAAGTGTTTCTGTCAGTCAGTGTGTCACATACGTTTTTTTTTTCTTTTCTTCTTTTTACGTAATGTTTTATTTTCTCATTACATCATTTAATCGTCTTCAGGTGGTGCATTTTAATTTTAGTCCTGTTTTTTGTCAGCTGCAAAATTCAAAAACACATTACCGTAACATATTTCCATAAAGTCTGGGGGTGAAGTTAGCTCATGGTCCAGAGAACAGGTGGATCTCGGTCCAGGTGTGGCTCCAGGATTACTCTTTATTGAAGAGTATTTTGGAACGTTTTATCATATTTTGATGCACATTCAGATGCTGGTGCAGATTGAAATGATCATACACATAATATAACTGGGCGTCTTTTGTAGTTCTATAATAATACTCCTCAAACTACAAACATATTCTCTCCAGGAAAGACCAGACAATGAGTGTTCACAGCCATAAAGTTCAGACTGTAAACTAAATGCTGAATCACGGCTGCACTGTAACAGGCTGCAGTGACTAACAAAACTGTGCTGGAATAAAAAATGTCAGACTGTTTTCAATGGGCCGAACTCCAAAAATCCCTCTGACAAATTTCGGCCGAGTCAGCGTACGACAACAGTGCGAGTCTTATAGCCGCTGTGCTGCAGACAGGACGTCGCTCACTCGGTCTGAGGCGATTTAAACGTTCCTGCTGTAGGCGACTTGCGGCAGAGGAACACTGAAGCCTTTATTGTAGGTTGTTTGTGTGGTGAGAGGAGTTTTATGGCGACAGGGATCCTCGGCCAGCCGCCGCACCGTATAGTCCACATGTGTTTCCATACAGCCTGTCAGGACAGCTTATTGTCCCCGGAGTGGAGATAAACATGACATAAAAAGCTGATTCTCAGCTCTAGTATTTTTGCTTTTTAAGTCATAAAAATGGTTTTAAATGCAATTCTTCCCTGCCTTATTGTAAACTGGTACTTAATGGTCGTTTTCCCTCACTGTGGTCCGTCGCGGTGCCGCTCGTCTGACTCCGCCGGCGACTGACTGCGCCTCATTCAGCCTGAAACGACCACCTCTCTCTGGTGGTTTCCTCTGATCTCCATCAGGCTGCTAAATTGTTTCAAAGGCTTCTGTTTTCAGATCAGAGAGTTTCTTCAAATACTCCTTTTTCAAAAAAAATACACCAGGACCCTAAAGAGGCCTTTGTGTACTCGGTGTATCCATGCTGGTCACGCCTCTTTTCACAGAGGATTTCTTTTTTTGTGATGAATAGTCTGTTCAAGCAAGTAAAGTTTAATCCTGAATGGAACAAGTCTCCAAGTTGATCTTTATCTCCAATACTTCTTTGAATACATGCTTAGGATTTCTTCTTTTGAAGTGATTTGTGACACAACCAGCATGAGGACAACTCTTATTGATTCAGATTGTTGCACATCCTAAAGGTCATTATAGCAATGACATGACAAACTCAAACCTCTTACTCCTCAGTGAGCAGGAGATATTAGTGTCGCTGTGTGTCATGTAATAATCATGTAAATGTCTCTTTATCCAGCATATGATGAGACCAGAATCAGTTCTCTGGCTCTGGTTAAGAGACGTGTGTAGTAGAGAAGAACAGGACTTGGTCAGTTGTGCAAATCCAGACACGCACTTCAAGACATTCTCTCATCAAAGGCGTAGTTTTGCACTTATGGACAAAAAGTGATGTGGTTTTGTGAAGAATGAGACTTTGAGATAGACGTTCAGACCCATCGTGCTTTTCACAGCTCTGCAACCTAATGGCTGCGTGAAGTGGATGTGATTGTAGGATTGTGTCTTGTAAAGTTACTAAATTTGTGAGAGAAACCACCACGACTCCACAAAAATGGGTTTCAGATTTACGATTCAACAAGCACTTTTATTCGAAGCATACTGAGGTCTTAAAGTTACTTTTTGTGCTTTTGACTTGTAATGACACTAAAATGATGTGCAGAGGTTTTGAAAGTGCAGTTGCTTTCTTTTTCTTTATGTGGCCTAATGTAAATCATACTCGTTGTGAACGAAGCCTTGAGGCCTCACAAACACGCTGACTGCATTTCCTTCCTCATAAAACATTTGCAAAACCTTCATTGAATATTTTGAAACCTGCATTGCTCACGTCAGGTTCTGGTCTTCTTTCACTTTATTGGTGCATTTCTACTTTTACTATTACTGGCACCAAATGTTACGACATGACCTGCGTTATCGTGTCACAGCTTTTAACCAGAAACAGTCATCAGATTTTGGACGAACTCTCAATGTCTCCTTGATAAAATGTTACTCAGATATAATGTATTGAATTTTATTATTTAGATTTTTATTCAGTAACACAGTGTCCAAAACAAATTTGCCCTCAGGAGAAAATGTTCTTGTTAAATGTCTAAATGTATTTTTCTCTTCTTAACTTCCAGGAGATAATTTGCCAGAAGAACACTGTAAGTACACAAAGCAGTCTCTTTTTTTTCCCCTCGCCTTTGCCTTTCACACATTACTCACCCATTGCTCACACATCACACATATTATGTAGTGCAAAGAATATGCTTTTGTACGACGTGCAGGGACCTAACACCTTATGTTTTCTCTTCTTGATGTGATAAAGGTTTTCTCTTTTGTGCCTGGCTTTTGTTTAAAAGCTGTGACGAACGATTGGTTTCACAGAAATGTAAAATGAAAACATCTTCCATTATAAAGATGGTTTTTTTTCTCAAATGACAGCTGTTCCATGAGTTACAGTGACTGCTGGGGCGCGATCTGCATAAACACACACACACGAGCATTTTGGAAATTTGACTTGCAAAAAGAGCAGCATTCAAATAAGGTGCTGCCTTAAAGCGAAGGAAATCCTGCCCTTTACTGACTTACACCTCACTGTAGTTCCTAATAAAGATTTACATTCACCTACTGATACACATGAAAAGTCAAGTTGTAGAGAAGTCAGTACAAAAGTATATGATGTATTGAGTTGGAAGTGTGCTGAGTATGATATGAGCTGATAGTTTTAATTGTCATGTTACAATGGCAAATAGTTTGTCCCTAAAATAACTGTTCCTAATTTTGCAGGAAGATGTTTTTCGCAATAATTATTTCTTACTGTTTTTGTCAGCTTAGCTAATAAGATGTGAGAGAATGGAGAAAAATACAAATAATAGTTTCCCGGAGCCCAAGGCGATGTTTTCTAATAGCTTATTTTTTCCAACCAACAGTCCAAATCTCAAAATAATTGAATTTCCAGTGACATAAAACAGAAGAAAAAAACAAGCTGGAATTAACAAATATGTTGCTACGATTATTAATTGCTTATCAGCGATCGACTCGGGCAGCACACGAACAAAGGGCAGGAGCATGGGAGCGGGCTGATCGTGGTCCAGACTCCGTGTTCAGGAGCGAGATGAAAGGCACTGATCTCCGACACTGACTGGCGCCGTGTGAGCAGAGCTGATTATCACTCACACATTGATCTCCCTCACATGCACTCGCTGTCTTTGTCTCTGTCTTGCTTCTATTAAGGCACTTATCTGACCCTCAGTGCTGTAAAAGGACACTTAAAAAGCCAATATCTGCAGTTTTTGACGAGCTTTTTCACATTTTCCGTCTCTTTGAAAGCAGCTCTTTTCTCTGCATGTGCCATCATTAATAATCAGTTTGTTATTATATTATCCTCAATCCCATTGAAGCACTAAACCTTTTCCTTTTAAAGTACATTTTGAACATCATATTAATCATATTTGTGTTCAGAAAAACAATGACAAAAAGACACCAGGAAATTCGGCAAATAGCAAACCTCCTCTGTGGTGAAATCGGGACCCGCTTCCTGTTGTTGGCAAAATGAATATTGCACTCATGCTTTACAATTATTCTTCAAAATTATTGCCCTCTTAATTTGTGTGAGCAACCTAGATTATATAAAGACACGGAGCAGACGAGGGCGGGACAGGAAATGATCAAAATGTCATGCAGAAGTCATAATAGCCCCTGACCTGTTAAGTCTCTGTTGCTGAACCTGTAAAGCTTCTCACAAGGCACGCAGCAGATACATGCACTCTTTAATGCATTCCTTTCAGTCAAGACACAATCCTCCAAAGTTTTAAATTACCAGAGCATTACTTCAACATGTGGAGAAATCCAAATCCTGACAGACCTGCCAGCCTGGTTACGGTTTCTCATCTGACAGTCAGTTGCCCTTTAACTACAGTTTCCTCTGTGCTGATGCATTTCATTTCTGCCATTAGAACAAAAAATAAAATCTGCAGGTGCCAAAGTAATTATCTTCCGCTGTTACAAAAGCATGTGTTGTTAATTGTATTTAACTAAGTGCATTTATCAACCCACCAGGATAGTGAAAATCCAGGTGATTAGCCTCAATTGGTTTGTATCCAGTTTCTGTAATTGCTTGCATATTGCTTTGTGTGTGTTGGCATAAATTCACTGACTGAGCTGCCCACGCTGCTTCAGATCTGCACTGTCAGCTCACAGGTATAAATTCTTGGAGCATTAGGCCTGGATGAAAGAGATCATGGTGCTTATTTGTCATAATGGCTTCCTCGTGCTTAATGACTGTTTGAACGGTCGTATAAACTAAGTGCAAACATGGAGTTGTGGTCAGCTCTGCTCTGCGAAGGTGAGCGAGTGGGCGTGAAGCTCCAACACCGACCTGCTGTAACTGCAAATGGACAGATGGACCATCGGCAAGGCTAACCAACCAGATGACTCACTCACTGAATAACTGACTCATGCTCAGTCACCAGATTCCCCGCGAGCCAGAGCCGTCACATGTGTTTCTCTCGCAGCTGAGAAACTTGTTACCTGTACGCGAGTAGCGGAGGTCAGCTCCGAGTGACCCGAGGCCGCTCTGAAATATGCATCAGCCGGAGAAAACAAACCTGTCATGCGACCTTAATGATGGGATCTAAATATAGCGTCAGGAATTTGCAACCTGTCTGGTTCCACCCGACATTAACAGGGGCTTATTTTTTGAAAGGCAGCGAGCGGTGATGTCATGAACCGAGCAGAGGAGGAAGCAGTCGCCCGCGGACGGCTTTTCATTGCTTCAACACCGCACCTTACTTTCACTTCCTTTTCTCTCTCTCTCGGCTGCTGAGAAGCTGAAACCATGATAGAATATTAAAGCGGTCAGGATACAGCTGGGTAACAGCCCAACCGCCTTCAGACGCTCTCATGTTGTGTTTCAACACACATCTGACATTCTGGGAATAGCTCTCCTTGAAAAGACCTCGGCTCTTTCTTGAGGATGTCAATAGTGGATTTCCTGCCTCTCTCTCTCTCTCTCTCTCTTTCTCTCTGTGCTGCCTGTAAACACCACACGCACGTGTTTCCTCTGTTTATTCTGCAGTGGCATGCCACCGCAACAGGAGCATCATAACTGCTGCTGAAGAATGATGTGAAGAAAAAAAAAAGAACAGATGCAGAATACAGAAATCTACGTCCAGACAAAACACAGATGTCTGGAATTAGAGCTAAGTAAATAAAGAAGAACACTTTCAGTGCCAACAACTGCAGCTACAACTGAAACAGACATGAAAAGAAATTGCTCCTGAATGCCACAGCTGCAGCAAATAACAGGGCTGAGCTTTGCACTAGGTGAGCAGCCGTTCTCACCAGGCTGCATGAACAAGTGGAATTTCTAAGTGCTTGTGGTTGGAAGGAAGCAGCTCCTGATGGGACCGTCACCGCCGATGCACGTCTCTCCTCCCGTCTCTCCTCCCGTCTGTTCGCGCCGGTTCAGAAAGACGAGGCCACATAAAAACGCTATTGTCTGTGTAGCCGGATCGGAGCCTGGACCTCGTGTCATTACCCGAAACTGTCTCAAAGAGGGGAAACGGCTCAGACTTCCTCCAGGCAAACTGCTTCCTCCCAATGCAATGTAATGTTTTACTATACAGCGTCTATAAAGTACGTTGCAAAAAGTACTTTACAGTTCACACGATCACTCGACATTATCAAAAGCACGACCACAAAAAAGCTGCATCTAAATAACTTCATAAAGAGACACATTATAATTTATAAACGTGCATGTGTGAAATCAGGAGAAACAGTGATATAGAACAAGAGGATACACATAACATGTAGCTGCAAACTGCCCTGTTTTAATGTTTGTACATATAATTTATTTAGCGGCATCGAGAGGTTTGGATCAGCGTGAGTATATTTAGTATTTAGTTCAGCCGGTGCTGCCACAGAATGAGGACGGCTGAAGGCTGAAAAGGCAAAGTCCTGTTTTGTATGGGATGTTTTTTCTTGACCTTAGACAACTTTAACAGTTGCTTTTCATCATATCACACATATTCCTCAGCAGATGGAGTCGCCCAGTCATTGGTGGATTGCAGATGCTCAAATTTTCGTTTTTTTTTTTCACGCTTCCTTCTCCACGTTGGCTCAAAAAGTTGAGAGCGAAAGTTCGATCTTGTCCTTGGAAACAGGAGTTGGCACAAAACTCTCACCACGGGGTCCGTTTAGTAGCTGTTCTGGAGCTTTTGATCTTGTCAAACGAGCTTCTTCAGCAGATGGAGTTCGAGTAGAAAACAGAAGGAGGTAGAATGAACTCTCAATCTGAAATTTTAAGCCAACGTGGGTGAGAAGTCTTGTCTTGTTTGTCTTCTGAACTAAATGCTGTCATTTTGAATCATTGCAAAACAAAGATGTATTCAAACACAGATTTAAACAGAAAAGCTACTGAATGTATTTTTATCCTTTCTGGGTCGCATTTAATCTAATTACCAAGTCTTTTGGATTTTCCAAACGTTGCACCCACGTTTGGCTGAAACGTTGCTGACGCCTCTTTCACACCAAACCCACAGTGTCACGCAAACTGAGCCCTCCGATGCTTAAACGCGCTCAAACCCTGTCTCAACAGACGTGCTCAGCCAACTATACGTTCATCCCGTACATGGTGACGCCCCACAACAAGGTGTACTGCTGTGAGAGCAGCCTGATGAAGGGCCTGACCGAGCTGATGCAGCCCAGCTTCGAGATGCTGCTGGGGCCCATCTGCATGCCGCTGCTCGACCGCTTCATCCAGCTGCTCAAGGTGTCGCAGGCCAACTCCCAGTAAGTTTAGTGAACGACTGGACCAAAGAGTCGGACTCTATTTCTCATGTGTTTTTTTACACTGTGCATTTTTCATTTGGTCTGTTTTCAATGTAACGTAGCATGTTACTGTATTTCATCTGTTTTATGCTTTTTCTCAATTAGAATTTGAATTAATGTTTGAGTCACATTCTCCTACATACATGTTGTTTATCCTATTCATCATTCATATGTAAGCAGGGATGCTAAACAATATGTACATCCTTTTTTTGAGGTCAGTGCTGCTCTATATATATAAGATAAGATGCTTGAGACGAGGAGTGGGGAAGGACTCAGGCGCAGACACCCGGATTGACGATAAATACGTCTTTTAATGGAAATGCAAAATCTCAATTAACAAAAAAACTCACTACAGGGTTAAGTCCAGCATAGTCCAGAGTCTAAACAGAACAGGTCCAAAGTCCAATCAAAGATGAATAACCAAACAAATCCAAACACGATGAAAGCACTGATGGCAAGAGGCAACAAGAACAGGGGAACAGAAAAGAAAACAGAGGAGAACAAGAGAAGAGGAACAATCCGGCAAGGGCTAACAGAAATGAAGTGGCTTATATAATGTCCTGATTAGTTGTTGGCTGCAGCTGGGATCACAGGTGAGTAGATGAGGTGGGAGTGGCTGGAAGGTGAGGTGAGGCAGAGGCTGGGTGAGGAGAAACACCGGGACCTGAGGTGAGGATCTATGGCAGGTGAATAGTGACAGACTGACAGAACTTAGGCAGGTAAACAATGACAGGCAACGAAGACATAACAGCAGAGACAAGAAACTAAGACCACGACAATGAACTAAGACAATACTACAACATGACAAGACTACTGTGACGAGACCAACAGAACTGAAAGAAATATAACAGAGACTAAGGCTGAACAGAACTAAAATGGAACTATGACAGGACACTGACTGAAAACTATGACAAGAAAACTAAGGCAGGTAAACTAAGACAGAACTAAGGCAGGAGAAAATCTAAGGCTGAACAAAACTAAACAGAGGCCCAGCAGGCAGAACCGTGACAATGCTCTATATATAAGAATAAGAAAAATAGATTTCAAGTTATCTTGTTAGAGAAATAAAATGTTGTAATACATCAAATGCATAAAATTAGCATTAAAAACCTACATAAGCACCATAAGGCTGCACTCAGTCTTTAGGGTAAAACGCAGCATCCACAAACTGGATGTAGATGTATTTCTGTTTTGCTCATGTCTCGTCTTTCTAATATTAATATTTACGTTAACATTATATCAGTCAATGACAAGTTAATGTACAATTTAATACATGTTGATATGTGATTTAAAGGTGGTTTCATCACTGTGAAACTGAGAGCAAAATTTTCAGATGAGGAAGCAAAAGAAAATTTTAAACTATTCCCGCTAACAAGAAGTTCCTCTGGAGGCAGTGACACAGGGTTTAAAATGTTTCCTTATAATATCATAAAGCGAAGGTTAAATTAGAAAACAACTGTTTGTTTTATTGTTTATTGTAAATGTGAGCTGAGGTGTGTGTTGCTTCATGAGAGATGAGGAAGAAACCACCATGGTGTGATTTCTTCAAGTTCCTGTGCAGCAGAATTTAGCTCACAGGTGTGTGAGCTCTTTCTCAGAACAGCTTTAATATCCCACTCTTCCTATTTTTACTCACAGTAATTATTTCGTGTAGAGCGTCCCTCAACTTTGACTCGCACGGCGATCCACGTTTTCACAACATTTCTCAGCGCCTCGGTCGCTGGGGGGGGAATATTTTCGGTTTTCCTGCCAACAGGCGATGCAGCAGCCAGTTCGTTTGAGCTCAGCTCCAGGAATAGTGACTCAGGTTTTACAGGCAGAAAAGAAAAACGTGCACTTTGATGAAGCTTTTGTCAGAAGTGGTGAACACAGCTGAGGGTTTGCTGCTCAAACGTCGCTGGTATCTGACCAGAATACATTCTGTACATCGTGTGATGGAGCGTGACGACTATTTATAATAGCTATTTATAATAAGTTACTAAGTAGAGATGAATGTTTTCTGCCTCATGACGCCGACACCTGAGCTCTGAACTGACACTGCTCTCTGTTCGTTGATGCCATGATCTTTTAGATGAAAACAGTCGGTGTCAATGTTGCCTTGTTTGACTCTAAGATTTTGTTATGTGAATAGAGCAAATGTGCTGAGACATTATTTGGCATCTAGGCTTTAACGTCTGGCAAGGATACAGTTTTGCTCCCAATATGATTTCATATTTTCTGCAATACCTTATTTTGAAGACTGTGTACAAGCAAATTTAAATTCCAGCCAACTTGCACGGAAGAGATTTATTATGTAGATAGAGAGAATTTGCTGGGTTATTATTTCGACTTTAACCTCATCGCTCTCTGTGAGGATGCGCCAAGTTCAGCACGGATGAAAAAAGAAGACAAAATTTCAAGTCTCAAGACAATCTAATAAAATACAAGTAATCAAATTCTTTCCTCCACAAAATCGGTATAAATATCTAAAGTTGTCTGTGCTTAAAACATTTCTCCAATAAACAGTAAATGGAGTAATACAATTATCATTTTAAATTCATTACTTACTGGAACTTCATAACAGTATTTAAACACATTTATGAAATAGTTCTTCTCAGCTCATTTAGCATAAGTGGAAAAAGCTCATCTCACTTGAGAATGATTGAAAATGAATTAAATCTCCAGTCGTGTCACAATTGGCCCTCAAGGAGGCACTGAACTGCCTCAAACAATTCGACTCGTAAGACGTTAATTGGATTTTTGTGCGGAAGTTACAAAAATAATAAAGGCTGGCGGGAAACATCATCTGTCTCCTCGAATGTAAAAATGCATCTTAGGGTTTTTAACTGTGTTTGTTAATAATAGAAACTGAAGCGCCTTCTACAGTAGACGTCTCTATGATGAGGCGAGAGAACACCTTTGAGACGATCTCCTCTCTCTCTCTCACAGCCAGTATTTCCGCGAGACCATCCTGAACGAGATCCGTAAGGCTCGGGAGTTGTACACCGGCATGGAGCTGGCTGCCGAGCTGAGCCGCATCCAACAGCGGCTCGACAACGTGGAGTGCCTTTCGGTCGACATCGTCATCAACCTGCTGCTGACATACAGGGACATCCAGGTACGCCCACACGCCTCTGAACATCTGCACGTTGTCGTCGTCCGTCAAATCAAGTGTGCTGCCTCGGGATAGTGAAACAGATTTGATCATTAGTGGGGACAGTTGGTATTTGCTGGTTAGATGTCAGAGATAATTTTGGTGCCGTTGTGTTTGTAAGTCAACAATGTCGCTGCCTGTTGTTTTATAGACGAGAACACTGGAAGTGGATTTTACTCATTTCAACTTGTGCTGAAACATCACAGTTTTAACAGAATTGCGTCCGATAGAAAAGCTCCATCTGATTGCGATCGCAGAGACGAGCCATCCTCTTCATCAAATGCTTCCTCCTGGTCCGTAGATGTGAGGTTTGACAGCAGCTTGGACGTATGATTGAAAGGGTTGCAACTTCAAACCCTCACAAATAGAAAAGAGGCAAACATGCACGTCCATTGAAATAAAAGAACGAGGCCACAGTCCTTGTTAAATAAAGTTATTAAAGCCGGGGCCACGAGTAACAGCTGTTTTCATCTTTGATTAATATGGTAATTATTCTCTTGATTAATCTGTTCACGGTTTGGCCTCTAAAATGAAATAATGAAAAATGCCATCAGAGGCCAAGGTGACTCTTTATTTGTCCCATGATTGTCTCCATTTGAAAGGAGATAAAACTGAAAAACAGTTCATCACAACCTGTAACCAGTGAAAGTTTTGAAGAGTTTTTGGTTTGAAAAAATTAGTAAAAATGACTCACAAATTTTTTAGTTGCTGACTAAACCTTTCGGTTCTATAAAGCAACAATGCACCTCCAGGTTCAAACCTCGTCACAACCCTGGTTTCTGTAGAGAAGGACATGTGAAAGCTTTCTGCACCGCATCCTAAAAAGTTTCTCGGATGAACTATCAGACGTTCAGCCGCCAAATGATGCCGCTCTCAAGTTCAAACAAATTGCCGACTAAGTGCAAATGATCGCTCGTGTCCCTGACCTTGACAGAGGAAGCTACTGTACAAACCTACTGTACAAGTTGCAGAGAGGTCACCGCCTCAGGATCAATCTGTCGGTGTCATCCCTTCACGAGTGGCGTTTTTTCAAACAGAGGCCAGTGGCGGAGCGCCTGCAGAGAGCTCCAGGCGAAGCTTTTGGTCTGCTCGTCTCAAATCTGCCGCTCTTGCCGCTCTTTCGTCTCCGCGTTGCGATGGCACTCGCCGTCCAGATCCTCCCACTCACCACAGGCAGCGCTCGGCCTCATGAATGATTCATTAGGACAACAAGCATTGAGGACGTGCTGAATTATTCAACATGCTTTGGGTATAGTGGCTACGCAGGCAAGTAGGAGCAACAAAAATGTGATGAAGGGGCCACTCAATTATTGAAGTGCGTTTGGTGTTAAGCAGACAGTTGAGTCTCAGACAGAATTAATAAAAGGACATCAGAAACTCTCCCTCTGGCCTCAGGGCAGTTCGGTACCTTGATAAGTCGGAGTGTTTGGAGGACGTCGGTGCAGAGACACACGGGCAATAGTCCCACAATGCTCAGCAATGACCGGGGTCAAAGTGCAACAGCAGCTCATTCGTCTGTTCCTCACTTCTGTCGTTTAGGATTACGAGTCCATCGTGAAGCTGGTGGAGACTCTGGAGAAGCTTCCGACCTTTGACCCCGTGGCTCATCCACATGTGAAGTTCCACTATGCCTTTGCACTGAATCGGTAAGACACACACCCACACACACACACACATTCATTTTGACAGATGAAAAGCTTTTTTTTTTTAATTTAAAATGTTAACTAGGAGGTTTTGATTTATGTGCAAGTGCTGCCATCAAATTAGATTTTGTGCCTACTGACATGTGAACATTTGCCATAAAGATTCAAAAAGGAGTTTTATTGTTGATGTTTGTTATTGTTCATGGTCCATTCTGGTTGGTTTGCAGGACACTGAAACCAACAATCAGTTCAAGTTAGAAACAACACTTTTGCTTGATGCTGCTTTGATTGATATCTCTTACTGAAACTGAGTTTAACTATTACTATGCTGGAACAAACTTTGATAGATATAAGATATAAGATTTGCCTCAACTCTGAATATCTTAAAATCTAGTCACAAAACTTTCACTACCTTTGACTTAACTCATCATTATCCAGTTTGCACCAATGTGGTATTTATCTCTGAGTTTTTATCTTTTTTATTTTCTGAATTATGTAAAGCCTTCGTGTTTGAAATGTGCTCCACACGTTTGTATTATGGGTTACGATGTGAACCTTTTATAACATCACATAAGGAGAGTGATTCACGCTGAGGTGCCAGAAAAACTCATTGGAGAAAACTCATTCTCCATCTTAGCCTTGTCCTTTATTTTCAAGTATGAAGACGGCGCTTGGTCTTTTATCACTTACACATTTGTCAAAGCAGTTCAACATCGAGCTTTTCCGTATCATCTGATTTTTTTTTTTTCTTTTTCTCAGTGTATTCTTGAGTCTATCTGTTGGGTTTTGAAAGGGTTTTATAAGCAGCAGCAGCCGTGGTGGGAGAATTTCCAAAAAAAAAAAAATCACCAAATTTGAAGTTACAAGCAGCAAATTCAGGCTAAGAGCTCCCAAGCGGCGCTGATATTATGAGCAGCATGTGTGTCAGGAAAAAGACAGATGTACACAGAGAGGTTTGCCTGTTTCTCACCAGCTGCCTCTCTTGTAAACTTCCTGCGGTTTTCGTGGCGCGACTGCCTCGAAGCGTGCTGTTCTTTAATTTGGCAGCCATTGGAAAACGTTTCCGCGGGCTGCCAAGATGCCCGAGCACTCGCCGTTACGCTCTGGACCGTTACCAGGATGTGTGTTAGTGAGCTGCCGCGCCGAGGCATCTCGTGAGACAAATTCACACGATGAGCGTTAACGACAGACGACACCTCCTCCGTCGTGACTGCGAGATGCTTCCCTCAGGTTTCGAACAGGACGTCATGAGTGGAGACAAATAGCTGTGGGAGGTCTCTTTTATGTCAGCGCACCTATTGAGCAGAGGAGGATGAGTCACTGTAATTACAAGCTGTTACATGTGATTGTTATGTGATGTTGCTGTTGGTGGTCATCTGGATTTTATCCATGTCTCATATGATTAATTTGATGATTAGAGTGCAGTTATTTCATTATATAATTGGCCCTGGCTGCCTACCTGAAGCTTTTAAGCTCATTTAAAGCAGCGTTTTGATTGAATCCACAGAAAAACAGGTGATGATATTTTGTTATTATAACTTTCATATTCTGGATGTCACTTTACAGAAGGGGTCGGCAATATGACAATACATACCTTATGTACCTCTTTGGAGAGAAGACGTTTCCGGACGGTCGAGGTGATGATGCTGGTTTTCCCAGTTTCAGTCAGTCTTGAGCTGATTCGAGTCTTTGCATGAGTCCGTTTTGAAAAGACCTGCTCACAGTAGCAGGTTGTCCCAAACAGAGATGCAAACTTCATGCATGTCTCCTCAGATTAGGAAAATATTATACCAAATGCCTGAAGGAGTTTTGCAGACTCACCAACATACTCACATGTCACAGCAGACTTTTGTTCTTTACAGTTGCACTTGCCAGAACCTGAATTTCACTTCGAATGATTTCAGAGCTGAGAAGCTGGTTTGGACCTTGGAGCTTGAGGTTCAGCTCTGAGAGAAACTTTGTCCAACGCTTGCAGCTCGACTGATATGGTACTGTAGTCTTCAAAGAGCCACACCTGTCAAACGTTGGTTGTAGGTTGCAAGAGGCTGCACAACAGGATGATAAAGAAGAAAAATCTTCATATTCTACGTTTGAACCTGATTGAATTCTCCTCATCAAGTGATGGTTGGTCTAAATGAATGTGCCAGGTTAAAGTGTGTGTGGACTCATTGGCTTCAGCCTCTTGTCACGTGAGCGTTCACATGCACAGGGCTCGCTGCCGGGAGCCTGACAGGAGCGAGGGAAGAATGTCGTCCATCCAAATACCGATCAGCTTCTCTGGAGAGAAGAAAGAGAGAGGTGGAGAGATGTGTGAGGAGAGAGAGGGTCCCTTTGGACAGTCCCCATGGTTATAGCTGTCAGCTCGTATGTTTCATTTAACAGGTTCTGAAGCTTTGATCGATGAATTATCATAATAATGAAGAAACCATTTTTCCTGAAGTGAAAACCATCTTAATCAATGGTCTCTTTATCCAACTGATTCATATTTCTTGGCAATTAATCATTAATATATAGTGGTTATTAATGAGGGCAGATTATGCAGCACAAGTGACTCTTTTTTGGTTTTTTGTTTTTGTTGTTGTTGTTGTTGTTGATGATATTCCAGCTTTTTTAGATGAGACAAAATCAGGTTAAAGTGTCTCGACAGATCTGTGTGCTGTTGGTTGAACATGTGTTAGAAGTCATGGATAATAGCCTCATTTATGTGCAAAAACCCAAAAAAAATTAAAACTACCATATTCAGTTGAATCAACATCTGTCTAAAACACTTTCAACCAAGCTGAACATTAAACCTTCATTGATGTTAAAGTAGGATTTAATGCCGGGCTGTTGTGTTAGACTTAGTTAACTGTGTCTGATAAACTGACAGGTGAGGTTGTAATTATTTAAATGTGTGAGTCAGACCTTTTATTTGTTGAAAATTGAAATGAAAATGAAGCTTGTGCGTAAATTATCTCCGGTAATTTGATTGATTTGGGTTCTTTGTCCAACTCAGCTGTGGCTCCATTTTTTATTTTTGCTAATGAAGCATTAAACACACTTTCCTGTTCTTTTCTCTTCTGATGTGATCACAACAGGAAATATGAAAGCTTTCATGAGCAGCATGTAATTAGATTTATTAACACCTAAAGAGATTGCGGTTCATTTCCCATCTCCCTCTTCTCTCTGAGCTATTTTTCAATAGGTTACTCATTATATTGTAGCCTCCATTATTTCCTTCCAGGTTGGTTATAACAGAACCTTCAGCACCTGAATGATCAACTGCAGCACAGCTTCAAGCTCACAGCACTAAATAAAAGTGGTGAATGAACCCAGTCGCCTCAGTAATTCAAGTCGGGCTCCTAATGGGCCCCTCAGTACCAGGTATCGCCGTCCCACCACAATAGCAGCTGTTCCCTGGATACACACACAAACACACACACACAAACATACACATCATTATGTGATCACACACATTCAGACACCCTGATTCACTCTGTACAAACCAGTGATTATTTTATGCACCAAGAATATTGTACACTATATTCAATATACTTTATTATGTTATGCAAACTGTTTTCTTTGTGCCATCATGCAGCGTTTAATCTTTTTGCTTTAGGAAACTAAAGCGATTGTGGAAGACGATGATTTATGAATGAAATAAATCTCATTTAAAAGACACCACAGAGTTTAAGCATCGAATGTGTTTATGTGTCTCGGGAAGAACGACTGCATGTGTGAAAAAAGGCTGTACAAAGGTTTTTATGGCTCCAGAGGGAGCTGCATGAAATCTGATCAATTACTTTTTAGTATCTGTTGGGCCTTAAGATGAAAAGTTTGAAAATCTGAGCGAGAGTGATGAATGTGTGGAATAAAAAAGACAATATCTCCAGTTCTGCTGCATCAGTTTTGATCCTTTTTATGAAAGTGTTCCCACCTTCAATTATCAGAAAGAAGAATTCTTCAATGCATAACATGAAGATATATGTGTTTGACAGTAGATGGTTTACTGTAGCTTTATGACTCCCATTGCTGTTAAATGGGAGAAGGAGTGCCACCCATTTCTCCTTTCATGATTTCAAATCTTGTGGAAACTCTTAAAATTATCGTCAAAAAATAGCAAGTAAAGGAAACGAGTGTTTAAAGGACAAATGTTAATCTATTAAATGGACGGTTTTTGTGATGCATTTTTATTCTCTGAGGCATCTTCTGTTCCGATGAATACTGATGTGCCAGGTTCGATGTAAATGCAGCTAATATCACCTTTAGAGATTTGGACTTGGAAGAGACAGATTAAGATTAAGCCAAAAATTGATGTAGTAGAGGCCAAGACATCCTGAGTCCCAAGTGTAGGTCAGGCTCCAAAAACGCAATCCTACACTTCCCATAATGCAACCAGAGCCCCAGAAGACTACACAACCATTTTCACAGGCTGGTACTTCACATGACTGATGTAGTATTAATATTTGTGGAGAGCCCCTTGAAGATTGAGATGGTGTGATATCTTAACACTTATTAAGTGTCACAAATACCCACGACAGTTTTCCACTGACACATGTCTGGATAGTTTGTTTAAAGCTGATGGCTTCATCGCTACTGGCAAATGTCTCAGTTAAAAAAAAAACCTTGACTTCAGCTCCTTTCTGACTCTGCGTGCTTTCTGTGCATGTTTAGGAGGAACCTGCCGGGCGACAGACAGAAGGCTCTGGACATCATGCTGCCCCTGGTGGAGGGCGAGGAGCAGGTGGCCTCGGACATCTACTGCCTGGTGGGACGGATCTACAAGGACATGTTCCTGGAGTCTCACTTTACTGACACAGAGAGCAGAGACAGCGGCACGTACTGGTGAGAGAGCCGGATTTCACCGTGCGTGTGTTTCTGTTCGGGCAAACAGTCGGTTCCTCCAGACACTGAGTCACATATAAATATTGTCAGAAGAAATATTTCCCGGGGCAAGATACATGATGGATGCCTTTAAGGTGACTCTGTGGTTTGTGGCACCACAGTTTTAAGAGTTTACTGTAAATGGTGCCGTGAATGAAGGACTTCTTAATAGCTGTTATCGTGAAGGTAAAACCCTTTGTCGCTGAGGGGAATTATAAGTCTCATTCGAGGAAACGGGCGTGTCACAAGTCGGGAAATGACAGCTCATTACAGCAGCGACATGCAAAAGGGGATCTGAGACCGCACAACCTTTTACACCTTAAAGCAAAAGTGCAAAAGTGCAAAAGTGTAAAAGCAACATGCAGAAATACTTTCACCCAAGTACTCTACAAATACTTGTACTTTACTTATGCAAATTTTAACTTTAGTTACTTTGCAGATTACAGCTTTTTCATACCCTTCCCGTCCAGTGAAAACCATGTGCACGTCTCCAAATGTTCTGATAAACTGAAGGATTAAGTGTTCATTTATGAGCTGAGGAAATTCTCCTCCTTCTCAAGATCAGCTGGAAAATGCATCGTCACAAAGCTGAAAACAGGCTGTTTTTCTGAGCTCGTGAAACTCACAGGGCGGCCAACATGTGACGATCTTATAGAATCTGATGCTCATTGCTGTAGATGAAAGCAGCCAACAGGATATAAAGTCGTTCAAATTCAACTTTCAACATCCACATTCATGCAGCAGGAATATTAATACAAAAACATCAGATATAATCAAGGTTTTGAATGTAGGACTTTATTAGTACTTTTACTTAATGAAATACTTCTTCCACCACTGGAGGTTCCGCTCCTGTCGGCTAAAAATAACAGTGGGGGAAACGATTACAAAACCAAGATGATTCAAAAGTGGAAATGAGAACAAAAAATAAGCATTGCTGCCAGTTAAGCCTCATTTGAAAGACAAATGGAAATATTTGTATGAGTAAAACTTTTTCATCTTTTAATAGCTTTGATTCCGTTGGAAGGTGGATGGAAATTTCTGTTAAGCATTTTTCTTGTGCTAATGCACCACAACTATATATTACTACAATATAACTATGAAGATACCAATATCAAATGAAAGCAATACACAAACAGGAAGATGCAGGTATGACATTAAAGCGTCAAAGATCAGTGTTTACAGATAATCATCATTGCTGTGTCTATTTTGGCCTCAGACACAATTCAAAGGTCTGCGTCATTTTCTTAGATATGTCAAAGGAAAACCCAAAAGCACCTGAGCTGATGCTGCATCACTTCCCTCGACCACAGAATACGAGCGTAGGGTTGTGGGCTTTTCCACTTCAGTAAAACAAAGCTGCTTTCTAGAAGTGTCACAAAGGTTGTAACCTAATTTCAGCAACTCGCATAAACGTTTAACTATTTCATCTAAGTGAGTGTGAAAGAAAATCATTCTGGCACTTTTCATTCACAAATCGCTCACAGGATAATATGTCACCTCTCAAAATATTCCAGCATCCAATCTGTGTTTAGTCCAGATCTAAACCCTGTGAGGACGAGCGGATGATGAAGCTGGATGTTCACGATGTGAAACCTCCTGGATCTGCTCGATGCTAATGAGTCAGCACAGAGTGAGACGCGTGTGGAGGTTTTCCAGCAGCTTGTTGAATTCAGGCCGTGAATCCAGGCATTGAAGCTGGTGAGGCATCTCTTGAATAGCTGACGGACGTTGACTTGATAACAGGATGCTGTTGATTGCCTTCATCTGGAAATAGCTCTTAGGACCTCATATCTTCGTCGATGGAATATGCTGCTCAGATTATCGAGCTCCCATCTGGCTATTATTTTCACTTCCATGTCACAACTTGGCAGAGGCCCCTAATAACATTCACACCCTTCCCTCAGCACAACAGATTGCTCATTAAATAAATGAAATTTCTTGTTTTGTGAGGGTCCTCACAGTTGCGGTTTGTTGTTCTGTGGTCCCAACTCAATATGGCTGTAATTGTTTTTTCTAACTTGAAGTGTCTCAGGAAGCCGGGGGAGCCCCGCGAAGCCGTCGGTTATCTCGGAGATGATTGGGATCTGGAATGACGCACTTCTTGGAAGAAATTTGTTTGTTGGAGTCACTTTTTCTTCTTCTGTCAGGTTTAAAAAGGGGTTTGAGTCGGAGCCAACACTACACTCTGGTATCAACTACGCCGTTCTGCTCCTGGCAGCCGGACACCAGTTTGACTCGTCTTTCGAGCTTCGCAAAGTGGGTGAGTGGACGCGAGACTGGATCAGTCATATTCATTCATTCATTCATTCATTCGAACTTTATTTAAATCTCAAAGAATCATTGAGGACGTGCCCTCGTTTCCAGTGATGTCAATGATGAGTCCCATTAAAAACACACAAAAATAATAAACGACAAAACAAACAAACCAACAGTAGAACACAGTTAAAAACAGTCACATTCATTCATTCATATTTGTCCAGGGCACGAATTTGACTATTTCAATAAAGTAAAGCTTCTATAAATTTGCATCCATTCTTGGAAATCTGCACGTTAACGCAGCACTAATCAATGTTTTTATTCTAACAGTGGAAAAAAATGTCTAATGTGCAAGTGAGTTTCCCTCAGGTCTACAGAGCATCTTGGCATCTTTCAGCTCATTGTTTTGGTTAAACAGATGCTTAGTCTCATCACTCTCATCAACAGTGTTTACAGCGGCAAAAAAAAAGTCCAGCACCAAACAGCAAAGTTAGAGACTGTGGTGAACAAAGTGGAGCATTTAGCTGCTTAAGAGCCAAATAAAACAGAGCTAAAATGAGAGTGAATATTGGACATGCATGACTCCAAATGAATGATAATGTTGCCTTTTGTCTCCTGGATTTGTAAATAGGCAACAGTTTCCAACCAGGTCCACTTTATCGATGTTAATAGGTGATAATGTGCAAGTGTTGTTCCCAACCCAAGAGAGAAATGTCCCGCTCTTAAGTAGCTAATAGCTCCACTATGTTCACTCGCTGGTCGCTCACTGTGTCTGTTTGCAGTTTGGTGGCAGGAAAGATAGATTAGAATTGATTTTAGAGCTTTTACTCTGAAAACAGCTGAAAACTGAGAGAGCAGCGAAGGTGAACAATGAGCTGAAAGAAGCCAGAAAGCCGAGGGGAACTGCACAGTTTACTTCATGCTCCGTCACTACAAGCGAATCCTGCCACATTACACACAGTCGTTTGACCAATTGTAGTGTATAAGACAGTTTATTATATTGACATTAATGAAGAAAAATCAGATTATGTGCGGCAACATTTCCTCCTGTTTTGCCCTCGTTCCAAATCTTCTGCTTTCACCCTGAAATCTGAGGCTCGCAGGAGCTCAGGAATGTGGGAAATGGGAGCAAACAGTCCTGGGAATCGGCCTGCAGCTCCCTAAATTAGCCCCACCCTCCGTCCCTGCAGACCCCCACGCTTATCCCCACGACCCCCACCTGCCTCTGCCAGACGTGTTGCAGCAGCTTCACTCAGCAGAAGCCAAAAACACATTATCACAATTAACTCTTGCAAAACGGTGGCAAATCAAAGCTCAGCCGCTGCAAGTTGTGACAAATCCAAGCGGAGCATTTTTGCAGCCCTTTCTTGCGTCAGTCTCTCCTCAGCTGTATTAACTCTTTGTTGTTTTCCAGGTGTGAAGCTGAGCAGCCTGCTGGGGAAAAAAGGCAGCCTGGACAAGCTGCAGAGCTACTGGGACGTGGGCTTCTTCCTGGGCGCCAGCATCCTGGCCTGCGACAACACCAGGGTCATCCAGGCCTCTGAGAAACTCTTCAAACTCAAAGCCCCCATCTGGTGAGGAGACGGATAAGCCCTTCTCAGATTAGCACGCTGAAAAACACATTCTAGACCGCATCCATCCCCGACTGTGTGCTCTGCTTTCCCCTGAAACCACAGCAGCCATCTGTGGCCATTGTGCGAGCATTTGGCGTTCGTCGCATTGGGGAACAGAAAATATCACAAGGAACTCGCTTTGCTCATTTGAACAGCACCTCTGTCTTTGATTTGATGGATATAACAGCCGGGTGTGGCGGCATTTTCTGAGGAGTTGCAATTAATTTCCTCAAGAGGAGACGAAATTAGAAACAGGCATCTTGATATTAAAAAATGTATTTTGCTTGCCAGATTACAAAAGTTTTGCTTTTTTGTTACAGTGAAATTTCTTCAAGCCGCGACCAAAACAAAAACTTTAACCTGCAAATGTGCAGTTATGCAGGAAAATAAGGCCAAAAATCATCCTTTAACGCTGAACAGTTGTGTGTGAGAAGCATGTGAGAATAACTTCACGCTCTTCTCGTGTAATCAAACAAAGCTTTTACAATGTGCAATACATAATTTCAGACTTTACGTCCATTCCTCAAGCTTTTATGAGACTGTGTCACATGTCCAACATGTGGAGGAGTACAGTAATCCGTCTGCGGCTCGGTTTCTCCCAGTGCCAATCCCCTGCTGCTCTTTATTTGTGTTTGTGCTGTGAGAACTCTTTAAGTTTCCATTAATGTCACAAAGAAAAATGAGCCCCAGCATGGAAACACAATCATATGGCGCTGGTTGTTTGTGTGATCTTTCTTCAGCTACGCTCATGGGTTTAAAACAATATAATACACATGCAAATGATCTGCCAGTATCTTATTTAGTTTGTAATATTTTTGATGAGAAATAAGATACCAATGAAGTTTTACTCTACTTCTGACATTGGGTTAAATACAGATTTGGATTCTAACCTTTATCAGGCCACAGTGGATAAATGTTCCTTTATTCTCTCTGGTTGGTTTCAGGTATCTGCGCTCGCTGGTTGAGACCATCCTGATCTACCAGCAGTTTAACAAACCCGGCGTGGAGCAGCCGGCGCCCAAGCAGGAGCTGGTGGACTTCTGGATGGACTTCATGGTGGAGGCCACTAAGAAAGACGTCTCCTCCGTCCGATTTCCTGTAAGTGACTCCGGTCGAGGAGGCTCGATATGTCACGATTCATGTGTTGAAGCAAAAGAAAATGAAGGAGGATATTTACACCATCTCTTCTCCAGGTGTTGATATTAGAGCCCACTAAAGTGTACCAGCCGTCATATTTGTCCATAAACAAAGACGTGGACGACAACATGGTGTCGATCTGGCACGTCGCTCCTGATGACAAGGTGGGTGTCTGCTTAGCCCTGCAACTGACAAATACTTCTACTAGTGATAATCTGTTTCTAATTTGAGATGAAACTCGGAGTGATCTTAGAGAGTCATAGCCAAACTTTTGAGAGATTTATAAACTTATTTTTTAAGTGAAGAAGTCACAGAGACTCAAATCCATTTTAGGTTGTATGAGTATGAGTAAGTATGAGAATAAGGTTTTCTCCATGTGAGAAACATCAGCAAAGTTTGTAGATGATCCTGACTCAGTTTTGTTACAATTGGTCCAGTGATTTCTGACGAGGTGTCGAAAACAAGATCGGAAAAAGAATCACTAAATTTGAAATGAATACGAATGTGATACCAAGGCTGTTACTAAACGTGGACTGCTCAGCTTGTTCAACAGGAAGTAAAGCTGGTGGATGTTCATCATACCATGACCACAGAAAATGCTTGTTTCCGAGCTAAATCATACTTTGGTTCTCCAACATGCTCTGTGTCAGACTGCCAGTAACATATCAGCAACACTGATGCTTTACATTTTGTAAACTGGCTCCTGATTAAATCAGAGATGCTCGTCATGTTTGCCATCAGTCGTTAACAGATGGATGGTGATTATCAGTTTTCCTGTTTTCTTATCTTTGGTTAGATGCTGTGCTCTGATAATGGGCTCTTGTTTCCTGTCTTGAGGTTCTTTGCTGTTGCCTTATTGATTATTCTTCTCATATTGTAGGACGTTATTGCAGCACATAAATAAAAGTGGTTGCTCACAAGAAGTTGATCTTTGTAAACAGCAGCTACTCTGGCTTCATAGTTTCATTCAATTCATTCATGACAGTGTGCTCTATTCACTGAAGCTGTAATGACGGGGTTTTTTTCTATCTATCCTGCAGCACAAGGGGATTCATGAGTGGAACTTCAGCGCCACATCTGTACGAGGTGTCAGGTCAGTGTCTTATTGTGGCTGAGTGATGTGACCGTGGCCTCAGTCCTGCCCCCACAGGGCGATCAGTTTAAATGTGTCATCAGACGGAGGGCAGGGAGGAAATTGTTCGGCAGCATCATGTCTCTAAAAGTTACCAGAGGAATATATTGAATCATTCGTGCCATCTGAGAGAGATGTCACGATACTTTTCAAGCCAACCCTGCCTGACATTTCTGCTCCTTTCATCTCTCACAGTTGCTGATGTGATGTATAAACACAAAGTGCAGCTGAGGCTCATGGGAATCTCATTAGTTTTGCAGGTTTTAGTCATAAACCAAATAAAACCAAGTAAAATTCTGCCTTGATTTTGGTGCTAGATAGAAAGTTAAGTGATGTCTATCCATGTAATATTTGAAATATTTTAGTCTGGACTGACGTGGTCGACAAACAGCCCAGCATTACTGTCATCATCCAGCTGCTAGCATGGCTACAAACCTTCCAACTATAATCCTGCTGTCTGTAATATTTTTATGCACCTTGTCTATGCTATATGTTTAGCTTCATTCTTCTGCACAGGTCTTTCTAGAAATGGAAATCTGGACTAACTGAATGACGAACAAACTAGCATTGTGCCAAGATATTAATATAACATGTATAGGAGACAGACCAATATTAAAATTAGTGACAAATGAAAAACCTAAAGACAAATGCAAAATATAACTTATTATTAAAAGAATGTTAAATGATATATAACAACTGTACAAACTGACGTATCCATACCTGCATAAAGCGTTGCACAAACATTTTATGAAATGCGTGCAGTGTGCAGTTGTAAATAGCATGAGAGCACACAGATGTTAGTCGTGTACTCTTCTACTATCTCAGCATCAGAAAGCTCCATTAACACCGCAGACAGGTTTCATGATGTCTTTTCCGCGCTCCTCAGAGTCGGATCAGGGAGAAGTGGAGGGCTGCGCTCACATGTTGCTAGGGAACGACTCTTTCTCTGTGCCCACTCAGCCTGCAGACAGCCAGCAGGACACAATAGCAGCTATGCGAGCAACAATACGACCACACATACAGTCGCTTCGTTGTCTGGCTCAGCAGTTCTGGCCTTGGCACGCCGGCTGAGTAGTGGACGAGCACGATGAAAGTTTCCATTGAGTCGCTGAATCGAAGCTCTCCTCGGCTTTTGTGCAGGAATTCAGCGTGATTTAATTTGACAGTTTGCAAAATAAGTTTTGTGTTTGTGTCCAGATGCAGAATTTGTCCAGAACATTCAGGGTTTGGAAAAAGTCTGGAAAGTTTGGAAAATGCCTGATTTTAATCATCATGTTTTTAAGGTTAGGAAGATGCCTGAATTCAAATATGCTCCTTGAAATCACTCACGAAACCAAGAATCTTTTAAGATTTGAAATCAAGCCTAACTGTCTTAATATTTATTTGTTGTGTTGAAATTAGAAAACAATCAATAATCCTGATCAAAACATATAATCAAAGTTAATATGAACAGCTGGTAAAATAAACAAAGTATAAAGCAATTCTGTAAACTTTATTTTTTTTGCAGTTGCATTATAATAATAATTTAGATGTGATGATAAAGGCTTCAAGAGTCTGGACATTTTTGGTTTAGGTCCCTTGAAAGTGCTTGAAAAGTGCTTGAATTTGACTCCTGAAAAGCTGCACCAACCCTGAACATTGCATACTAACTCTATATCAGAGAGATGTATTGTTTTACATCTGTTTACACCCAGTATTTGTCACGTCTCCTGGGGTTTACAGTATTTGAAAGTCCGTCCACATGCAGGGACAAACAGTCTTTTATTTCCTCCCAGAGATTTGATGTCTGATGTCATGAGTCCAGTGAAAGGGCTTCATTCATTCTGAGTCGTATCTGCTCTCGTGGGATCGTTGTCCAACCAACTGTGAACTGTTTCTCCTCAGCATCTCCAAGTTTGACGAGCGCAGCGCCTTCCTCTACGTCCTTCACAATGCAGAGGACTTCCAGATCTACTTCTGCACAGAGATGCACTGTAAAAGGTTTGCTCTCGTTCTGTGTGTTTGCTCAACATCATCAGACCCATTAAATATTATTGTTATTAAATAATTTCAAACAGTCAATAAACTATTCGTCATGTCAACAGTATAAATCTTAATGACCTTTACTGCTGCATTATTAGTAAATAGAAGTGTTAACTGATCTATAAAAGAATATAAAACGATTGATTATTTAGTGAGGCATTAACCTCTTAAAGGTCTGTCATTAGAAACTCATGCTGGTTAGTTAAACATTGTTCAAACCTACAAAGCTTTATTATAACTTGTAGTGTGACAACCCATTAATCCCATTCAACCAAGAGTCTGAGCAGCAACAGTGTTTTTATAAGATAAGATATGATACTATCAGTGTAGAATAAGATGGTTTTCACTGCTTTAAAAGGTAATTAGAAGAAAATAAAAGAAAATTATTTATTAAGGGGCGACTAAAGCCATAGTTAAACACTTTATAAATGTTCCAGAATATACTTTTTTAGGGTTCACAGTTTCAGATAGAAAATGGGCAATATTGAAGAGCCCAGTATTCAGAGGTGTGGTTTAATATGTTGCTCTAACAAACTCTAGTACTCACAAGAAAAACAATTCAGATTTTCATGTCTTATGGTTTTATTCCTTTTTGTGATATATTTTGTTTCTCTCGGTGCAGAAAGATTGTAAACTCCCACTGCATCTGTTCTCTGCTTGTATCCGTCCCTGCAGTAGTTCAGACTCTTTTGTCACCTCTGTGCTCAGGTGCGAAATTTCTCACTTTCATGTCACGGCGAACCCACCTTGTTTCATTTCGGCGCCGTCGTGTTCCTCCGCAAAAGCACTGAGTGTTCAGACTTGTGACTCTCACATCAGAGGCTCCCGAGCACTTCCAGCTCCATTATGTGGAGTGTGAGAGTCAGTGAGTCATGCCTGCTGTTGTTATGAAGCTGCTCGCCTTTAATATGGAGAGAAAGGAGTGACAGGGGGGAGGGAGGGCTGCGGAAAAGGTGAGAAGGAAGGAAGCGAGGAGGGAAGAAGTGGATGAAAGGTGGCTGAAGGGGGAAGATTGGTTGTGTTTGTGCATATGCTTGACCGGTGTGTGTGTGTGTGTGTGTGTGTGTGTGTGTGTGTGTGTGTGTGTGCACAAACACACCTGCAGGGATGTAATGTGTGACAGCGCCATGAGGCCACGGGCTCATTCACAGCTTGTGTGCAGCAGCAGTTGTAAAGGTCACTATATGTATATATTTGTGTGGGAGGTGTGCATGTAAACACACCGTGACCCCGTTCTGGAGGAGACCACCAGCTAAATACTACCACAATCACAATATGCACTTGATGGATCTCAGACAACGTGTGCCAGTTCTGTTCGCTGATGTGATTCACGCTGGGTAAAAAAAAAATATATGAGTCACATAAGTGAGTTTTTTTTTTTTTTTTGCACGATTTCTTTTACCTGTACTTTGTTTCTATGGAGAATTATGCTACAGACAGGAGGATATTTATACTGTTGTTGTAAGAGCTCTAGAAACAGGAGCATTAATAATATAAAAATAGTATGATAACCTTTATAGAGCACCTTTCAAAACAAAGTTAGAAAGTGCTTTATGTCACAAAGACTGAAACATTTTAGCACCACAATTAAATAAAATCAGACAGGTAAAAGGACAGAAAATGAAACAGGACTGTACCAGTATACAGAACTACTTTATATAACTACAAGTCGTGTACCTTTAACTTTTTTGCTGACTCGTTTTAAATACAGGCTGTTCAGTTTGTGTCACTGATTTCTATGATATTTTACTGTTGAGTCATGATGCAGTTTAATGCAGATTCATTTGAAAACTACTGCACTATGTGATATTACAACAATAATGTAACTGTAGCAAAAATGAAATGGATAGTTGTCATTTCAGTATAAGTATGATTTAAGCTTACTCATTATAAATTACTCTGTAAATGTAAATACAAGTCAGATTATAAGTTCTGACTTTGAGCTTTAATGTGAGTGTTTACATCCATATTGGCTGCACAAAGTAGGAATCATAGCTTTATCATTGTATCCAAACAAGGAAGCACTATGTTAAGGCTACAATCACACATTATTTATTCATGACATATTCTTTTGTTACAACTCAAATATGCATCTAATCGCCCGAATGAATCTGTGTGGAGATGCTGTGTGTGTTCTGCATTTGTGGCTGATCAGGTTTTGTTCTTTGGCAGATTCTGTGATCTGGTCAACAGCATAACAGAGGAGGCCTGGAAAGGTCCAGAGGAGGGAGACTGTGACACCGACACCTTAGAGGTGAGAGGACTGAAGACTGGATGTCGGCTCAGAAAGCTTTAGATACTTCAGTCTTAATATGTTTTCTTTCTTTTGTTTGACTGAACTCACAGGTTCACTACTTTTATGTCCATTTATTTAACTTAATAAAGCCTTTAAAAAGCCTAATATCAGAATCCATTTAGATGCAGGAAATATTGTGACCATGAATGACCACCTGTCATGATCTGAAAATTTCCCCCCCCAACTCATATTTAGCAAAATACATAATTCTGTTTTTTAAAGAAACGATTTACCCGTTTGTTTCTGTACATTGTTTAGTTACATCCTGTTGTGTCTCTGCGGTGCGTTTTGCCTAATTTTAAAATGTCACAGGAAATATGATGTGATTGTGGTATTTCCATCTGAAGATTTGAAGCGCTGACAGAAAAACGTTACCACAAAAACCATCTTTCAACAGTTAATTAGCCTCGGACGAGTTACTTGTCAGTGCCGGCGATCTCAGTGTGTATTTCCCTCATTTTTATTTTTTTTTATGTCTTTTGACGAAAATCCATTTTAAGCACGTATGAAGTCTGGATTTCCATCGAGCTTTTGTGATTCACTTCATCACAATTTGCATTATAATAACGGGATGGAAACCCAGCTGCAGACCCAGAGAAAATGAACAGTAACCTGCTGGGATAAGGCCTGGATTTGTGTGCTTTGTATGCTTTGACAGTTCAGAGCAGACACCTGCCGCTGCATTCACCTGTCTTCCCAGCGGAGCCTCGGGAAAAGAAAGGCTAATTACGAGAAATCGCTGCCTCGCCCTTTTTGACTCAGCAGTGTGGCACAGATCAAATGTCTAACAGGTTTCTCTCAAGAGCTGGTTTTATATCTCTCAGCCTGAATTCACTGCTGGTTTTAGCTCTTTACTTCACACGACCACGCTCTTTTTTTTCCTGTAGCATTGATCACATGATTCAGAAAGAAAGGTGCATTTTTCAAGCCTAAGGTTTTATCAGGGTCAAGGAATCAATGTAACAGCTTTAAAGTAATCTGATTACAACAAAAGGACCTATAAGCTTATAATCATATGAGAATGTTAAAGAACCTGTTAATGCACAAAACAGCACAGTTACAAAACTCATAGAGGAAAGCAGGTTGTGATATTTGGATTTGCAGGTTGAAGATTAGTTTAAAACAGATTTGAAGGTGTAAACAAAGAAAGAAATAATGATGCAATTGTTTATACATGTTTAACTTTTTTTGCCTTTGGTGCTTTATTATGGTTGGCACCTACTTTATATGTGACAGGATTGCAATCAATAAGTCAATAAAAATGCAGCAACTCAATTTACTTACTGTTATTTAGTATTTCACAGAATTTGACCAATACGTTAAATCACATTATCACCATTAAAATGACTGCGCTTATTGCCTTTGTCTCCACAGTACGACTACGAGTACGACGAGCACGGAGAGAGGGTGGTTCTGGGAAAAGGCACGTTTGGAGTGGTGTACGCGGGCCGAGACCTCAGCAACCAGGTCCGACTGGCCATCAAAGAAATACCGGAGAGAGACAGCAGGTGAGAATCCGTCCGGTCGTTTCTCAGGAGAAGGACGACGTGTTCTCTTCTGTTTGTCGCTCTGAAGGTTTCACGCTGTTGTTACCACAGAAGAAGAGTTTTCTCCAAGGACCCTGTGAAATTCCTGCCACACACTGTAATCACACTCATGCACAGTATGTATAGTCGTGCCTTGCGAGCAGTGAGGCCTAACAGGAGTGATGTCAGTCAGTCTGCTTTGGACATTCATGGTCTTTAATGACCATGTGACCTTTCATCTAATGCCACCAACAGGTCAAAATCTTCCCTCAACCAGGAATTTGGTTCATGACAAGTTGTCTCAAAAACTAATAGCCTGGTTTTACTTTGTTATTTTACTGAAAAGTGTTGTGTCATTTCTTAACAACAGCCATTGTGTATATCTTTGGAGTCTGACAAACATGTTTCCTTCCTCAGTAAATAAATACTTGACATCCAGGATTGTTGACGTCCATGTTTGGCAGCTTGCAGGATTACAGCTACCAGCTGTTGAATAGTGTGAAACCAGCGGCAGGAGTGGTTACTGCATGTTCTCCATCTGTGCAGGCGCAGAACAAACAGAACAGGGTTGTAAACAGTTCTTTAGTGTAATTAGTCATCAAAAACTCTTGTGTGCCTCTAAGTTATATTTGAATATTCACATTCTCCAGAGGATGAAACCCAAATATTTTTGGCCAACCTTTGCTCAGTGGACTGATTCACTTGAGCGACTGGTTTGTGCAGAGGCGTGAAGGACCAGAGGATCCCACTGCCACACTTTGTCCCACTAATCACATCAGCGAGCCGGCAGAGCGCCGGGCGGCAAAGAATGTGGAGAATTTGGGTAAATAATTCAGGAGTGGATTGAAATCTCAAGACGGGCGGAGAGAGAGAGAGAGAGGGTGTGATTCATGCAGAGAGCCTTTTCTGGTTTATGCTTTTGGGTTTTTTTGACATGTCATCTGTATCTATCCTTGCATGTCAGCTCAAGGAAAAGACAAAGTGACAATGACAGAAGACTCCATAAGGCTTCTCTCAGTGAATAATGCACACAATCAGTTTATAATCAGTATTTTTATTTTCGTCTAGATTGAGCTGAAATCTATAATAACAAACTGAATATCTTTTAGTTTCTGAGGGTTGGTTGGACAAAACAAAGTGATGGTCATTTTTAGCCATTTGCTCATGTTTTATAGACTAAATGACTGAATGAATGAACAATCTGTAGATTGATCGAAAGGTTGAATTTAGTGTTCCTGTGGGATTTTGTAGCCTACATCCTACATCGAGTATCTAACCTGTTCTGGGAAAAAACTGTCTCGTTGTCGTCGGTTCATAGTTCAGTGTCTGTAACATCTTGCTTTTTTAAATGCAGGTACTCTCAGCCGCTCCACGAGGAGATCGCTCTTCACAAGCACTTAAAGCACAAGAACATCGTCCAGTACCTCGGCTCCATCAGCGAGAACGGCTTCATAAAGATCTTCATGGAGCAGGTGCCTGGAGGTGAGAAAATGGAGTTTGTACATCTTTTATCCAAAGTATCACAGTAGAAGAAAAGTACTAGACTCACTGACACTCTGAACTGTGCTGCTAATCTCAGGTCGGATTGAGTGTATTGATCGTCGTTATACTTTGTCCTGTGGTGTCCAGGGAGTCTGTCTGCGCTGCTGAGGTCCAAGTGGGGTCCTCTGAAAAACAACGAGTCCACCATCGGCTTCTACACGCGTCAGATCCTGGAGGGACTCAAATACCTGCACGACAACCAGATCGCACACAGAGACATCAAGGTGGCCAAACAGAAGCTATTGTGCAACTAATGTTCTGGTTTTCCTTTATCATGTTTGCAGCATCATTGGCTTCTTGCAGGCTCATTTCCAAAAAGGCATCATCAAGAAAAAAAAAACCGAATTGAGCTTAAGATGTTTTCAGAGTTTATTTATTTGTCTAAAGGATGAACAGTGGCTGAACAGACAAGGAAGATAGTGCATTACCTAAACTTTGTCAACAGGAAATCCAGGGGGAAAGATTATTGATGTTTGATTGACAGGTGATATGTATGAGGTGCATGCAAAAATGTCAATGTGAGAAAAACAAAAGAGTAACAGAAAAGAATTTTATTCATATCATATTTCAATACAAGTGAAGGCTGTTTGAATTGAAGATGAATACAGCAACAGGCAACATGGACAGAAGAGGAAAATGAACAAGAAACTGCAACAATAACAAAATACAGCAACCAAAGCAAAGATATTGATGCGTCCACAAAACCACAAACACAGACAGAAACCAGATGAATTATTGAAGGATTGCAGCATTTCACTTTTGAAGGCTTGAGTGAAATCCTTTCTCTGTTTGTTTGGACTCTAAAAACTAGTTTCCTGTGACTCTCTGTGCACGATAAATTAGATTTTGGTGTGAATGCATTCCATGAGCTGCTCGCAGTGTTTTCTCTATAACTCCTTGGCGACAACAGTAATCCTGACTCTTTCTCAGGTGAAATCCCCTCTCTGTGTTATCTCCGTTATAAGACTGATAACACCTCCATCGAACACAGTCATTATGTCCACCCGATTTAACAACGCGGTCATATAAGCATCATTAGTGGCGCATAAATGTTAATCACCTTGTTTTGGCCGGGACGTCGCCCTCAGCCTCCCACGCAGTGTGTCGCAACCTGCTGTTTGTCACTCTCAGGGATTTGCGAGCACCTCACGTTATCTCAGTGCCATCATGAGCAGGGGGTTTGCAGCCAGAGAATGGGCGTGTGCTGTTCTCATACGTGTCTTTTCAACCCTGCAGGGCGATAACGTCCTCATCAACACCTACAGCGGCGTCCTGAAGATATCGGATTTTGGCACGTCCAAGAGGCTGGCTGGGATCAACCCCTGCACTGAGACTTTCACAGGTACGCTCTGACCCTCTGCTGACAGACTTAATTAATCCCCCTGCTTCCTGTTCACACAAACCCTTAAAAGCCCTCATGAGATTCCTGAAAATGTCTTGAAACAACAGCTCACTTTTGCTCAGTCGTGTCTCAGTGTCAACACTTCACGGCAGTATTCCTCTCTCATTCCTTGGACAGTTAGTGATATCACTTAGTAAAAACTGTTTCTATTCAGAGACGCTGGCTTTGGCATGAGTTTGCGGTCAGATCGGGCAAGTCTGTGCCCATGTGATGTCGGCCAATTGCAGCTCAGTTTGACCTCTCGCATTAGGCCATCTGGCAGCTGATTGGACCAGACAGGGACTTACCCCGAATGGTGGAGCTCTCTCAGGAAACCGAGCTACTCCTTTTTATAGCCCAGTTCTGCTATAAATGAGTCCCTGCCTGTTTTTAGCTCAGTCCACGAGCTTCCAAAAGCAGCACACGCTGCCCGGCAGGCTATTATTAGTACAAAAGAGTCCTTTCAATGGGAAACTGTAAATGTTACTTGGGACTGAGCTGTGATTACTTGACGGCACAGAGAGGCTCTTTGCTCTTGCTCATTCAAGGCCATAAGCCCTGATAAAGCTCCTGTAACCTGATTGGTCATTTGTGAGAATTGAGTCATCACCTCCGGAGCGAGGTAACTTATAATTAGACTTAATGCAGAGCTATATTTGGCATTGACATCAGTTTCTTTCATGTGCTGTTGATGTCACTTTTACTGACTGATTTTGTGACCTTGAACATTTATTCAAGTGTAATTAAGTATTATTATTCATAGCTTTCTAGACACACTGTGGTGCCTTTCATCTGCACTGCCTATTTTATCTTTAGTTTTATACAACGAGCTGTTGAATGCAAGAACAGTATATGTGCATTTATTGTTGCCTGAAGCAGATGGAAGGTTTGATGCATTTTTGTTTCTGCTATTGACTCGTGAAGACTTTGTGTAATTAAGATTAGTTAGAGTTTCCTGCACATTCCTGACAAGTCAATAATTTACTTAGTTAAATATTCATGCACTTATTTATTAGCTGTGAAATGGGAAAAGACCTCACACCTTAAAGCAGGAGTTCGACATTTTGGGAAAGAATTAATTCACTTTCTTGATGAGAGCTGGATCATTTCCACTCTAATGTCTGTCTGATAAATATGAAGAATAAATTGAATAGTTCAGTCTTTTGGAAACACATTTTCTGGCCCTGATATCTCACTGACATCTACACTAACATTATCTCTGTCTATGTATTTGTTGTGTGTTTGTCCAGGCACACTACAGTACATGGCTCCAGAAATCATAGACAAGGGTCCTCGGGGATACGGCAAGCCGGCGGACATCTGGTCTCTGGGCTGCACCATCATCGAGATGGCTACTGGGAAACCACCTTTCTATGAGCTGGGAGAACCGCAGGCTGCTATGTTCAAGGTGAGAGAGACACCAGCACATCCCAAATCCCATCATCGCGCTGGTTGATGTGTTTAATTTTAGCAATCGAGGTGTAGAAGGAGGAACATCTGTTTCTGTAGTGACATCTTCAGTGAAGTGTTGATGAACAGCGAACAGCTGCAGCTCTGCCACAGAACTGAGCGTGTGGTCAGTTTTCATGTTTGAGAGCTGATGCTCCTCTGATGTACATGATATTTTATCAAGTATCAGACAGATATATCATGTTTTTTTAATATTATGTGAGAGTTTACCATCAGCTTCCTCTTGCTATCACTGATTTGTGCTAAAGCCAGAGCAGTTTGTCTGTCGTGTTTTGCAAACCACAAACTTGTTAACTTGTTCTGGCACCAAGTGTTTCTCCTTTTAGATGTCTAAGGAACATTATTCTTTTAAAGCTGCCAAACAAACTTTGCAGTCAGATGACAGTCTTTGACAGTCAGACATGCAACAGTCAAAGCTGTCATGCTTTTTAAGGCTAAAGATAATGAATGAATAACATGCACAGGCCTGTTTACAGCAATGATAAGTTGTGCCCATCTAAAAATCACACAAAAAAATCTATTGACACTCTCTTTTTATTGTCTGATTAGAGATGATATTTGTGCACAGCCTCACCCTCAGGCTGACAGTCTGACTGACAGATTCAAATAATGGACAACTGTACATGCAAACATCTTCTTCTATCAGCCTGGGCCTTTAAAATCCACCGTGTCCATTTATTTCCCAATGCTCACTATATGCTTTTATAAAAGCTTCTTTCTCTCTGCATCAAATGAAGCAATCTGCAAATCTGGCGTCTGCACTTCTCAGTTCCTTTTTTTTATGGAAACAAAACCAGTGAATCAGCCGTTATGCACCTGCACCGTGTTGCCACCTGCACGCTGTAATGTGATCTCGCTCTGTAGACACTCCAAATATTGCCCATGCATTAACATTTGTTTGAACACAAACAAACATGCGTAGCTCATTGAGACGAACCAATACAAGACTCCCTCGTGTTGTTTTCTCTATCTTTTACTCAGTGAATTGACACTGTGTGTTTGCTTTGGATGGAAATATAAAGTGCTCCATACCCATGAAATATTGTTCTTAGCCATGTGTGGGCCATTAAAGACAGTAAAGACGTTTAAGGGTTGTCTGGAAAGCATTATAGCTCTCCTGGATCATGGAAATTTCCATAAGATGTAATTTAATTAAAGGGCAGTGAATTCAAACAAGGAGGCGTGTGTTACTGTGCTGAATACACCTTCGAGTAAACACGACATGAAAGCCGAAACAAGGATCTCCTCACATTCTCTGGATAAAGATCACAGAATTCATGGAGCTGCGATTACAGTCACATCATGTTTATCTCTGAGAGGATCTCGTCTCGTGTCTGCAGGATGAACGGTGTGTAGAGTTTTCCCAAATAGTACAACAGTCCTCATATACTCTTCACTCATCCTTGTGGAATGTCTCAAGGGAGGGGCATCTCCCTGTTGATCTTAGGTCAACATTCCTCAGCAAGTTCTTATTGTCATAAGAGACTCACACTTGAACTTTGAGCGTTATTGCTTTTAACCGCTGCCCCAAGTTACAGCTGAGCCTGAGGCGCAGTTTCATAGTTCACTGGGTAAACACTCGCTTTACTCTTAAGTTAGTGAATCAAGTAATTTACCCCAAGAGCAGGACATTTTAAACTTCTTTACGTCTGAGTTCAGGGCTCCTTCTGCTCCTGTCTGACTTGAATGTGCATCCTTTGCCTGCAGGTGGGCATGTTTAAAATCCACCCAGAGATCCCAGAGTCCATGTCCCTGGAGGCCAAAGCCTTCATCCTGCGCTGCTTTGAGCCCGACCCGGACCGCCGAGCCACCGCCCTCGACCTGCTCACCGACGAGTTCCTCACCGTCACCAGCCGCAAGAAGAAGAGCAAGAGTAGCTTCACAGGTGAGAAAGCCTTGTTGATGTTTTTCTGCTTTATTCTTCATTTGCATCTCCATTATCTTCCAGAAAGTTGTTGTTGGGTTTCCACATAAGATGCTCAAAATAAGCTGCAGACTGCGTGTAGAGATTGAGAAATAGTTTTTGCACATAATGATCAGCCAGTCATGTTGAAACTGAGGTTGAGTTGACAGCTGACTTTAGTCGTTAAAGGTCTAATGATATATTTTGGCTGTGCTCCAATTATCCTTAGACACACAAAACTGTCACCTGCTATACCTGCTCGTCATGATATAGGTGTTCATCCTGAAACACACACTTAATCTTCATTGTGATTTCACAGTGATCTCAGTTTTCATCTCCAGCCTGCAGCAGTGATGCTATCATGTGCCCTGGCACCCAGTCAAAGATTGGAAAACAGCTGAAAGCTTGTGCCTCTTTACATACTTGGAAATGTTGTTCTGCCAGTCTTACATGGAATCACGCTCTGATTTGTTTTCGGTTTAGCACTGACATATATTTTGTTTTCCCCCACAGCACTGTCAGCGGGGTCAGGTGAGTTACTTTACTCTCTACACATCTTCTTTCAGACGTATGCATCACTGCAGCTCCTACTTTATAATCTGTACCTCAGTTGTACAAAAACATCTGCTGAAGAGTATCTAGGCTACAGTTCTCATTTTTTTCTGCCAGTGGCTACCTGCCTCGCACGACTCTGCCCTTTCCAAGAACTTAAAATAGACATTGCACAACATGACTTCTTTCCAAATGCTTGAATGTCTTCATAATACGTTTCATAATTTACACACAATGGCTGTAATTTTCTGCCACATACATCAGATAGAGCTCTTCTCCCTAAGCATGATGATGGAGTATTATGTGATTTTTCTTTGGTTCTTTTCTGAAAAGGAAGCCAATTTTCCATCTGCATTTTTACTAATTTGACCCTCTTGAAAGCTCTTTTTGTTAAGAAAAAATGCCTCCATTCTTCCTGGTTGGTACAGAAAACAGTCTCCCTCTGTGCAACAAAGCAATGCATCAGTGCAAAAATGATGCAACAAGCACGAACTAAAGTTTTATTTTTCTTCATTTCTGTCCTTCAGAGTACCTTCGCAGTATCTCCCTGCCGGTGCCGGTGGTGGTGGAGGACACCAGCAGCAGCAGCGAGTACGGCTCCGTGTCCCCTGACAATGACCTCAACACCAACCCCTTCATCTTCAAGCCCAGTGTCAAGTGCTACAGCGAGAGGGACGTCAAGGGGCCCCGGTCCCTCTTCCTCAGGTAGGATGAGTGTCTAAATGAGACCCTATGTTGAGTTAATTCTAATGCAAATATTATTTAAGTGCCACACGATTAGAGGTTCCCAACCTTTTTAGCTTGGACCCCTGAAGACAAAGCAATATCTACTTGTTCCCTTATTTGATTTGAATCGGCCTGAGGACGTCAAACTAGGGAGTAAGAAGAAAAGCATTGGAGGAACAGATAAGAGGAATTTGAGGATTTCTTCAACATTTGCACTTTAGCTGCACCCAAATCACTGATGAACGTTTGCATGATGTTTAAATTTACTTTACACCTTTTCTGAGCTTTACAACAATGTTTGTTTTGTAACTACTTTGTTGGAGCTGCATTACATTAGAAAAAGAAAAAACCTAGTTCTAGTCCGCAGATTTGAATCCAAAATGTTTTCTTTTCTTTTCCAGCATTCCAGTGGAGAACTTCGAGGACCACAGCGCGCCTCCGTCTCCAGATGAGAAGGATTCAGGCTTCTTTATGCTTCGGAAGGACAGCGAGAGACGAGCCACCCTGCACCACATCCTGACCGAGGACCGGGACAAGGTGGTGGCCAACCTGATGGAGGCGCTCACGCAGGTGGGTTATGGAAGACACCATCAGATGCTTCTAATATAAGACCTCTCATTCCTCATGTGCACCTCCACCATCACGATCCTACCCTCTCCCTCTCATCTCCAGGGCTCTGAGGAAATGAAGCTGAAGCCCCAGCACATCTCCACCCTCGTGGTCAGTCTGGCCGACTTTGTTCGCATGGCAGACAGGAAAATCATCGCCAACACGCTGTCTCAACTCAAGCTGGAGCTGGACTTTGACAGCACGGCGATCAGCCAGCTGCAGGTCGTGCTGTTCGGCTTCCAGGATGCTGTGAGTGTCAAACACAAAAACACCACCTCACATCACAGAACCGGATGAATGATTGCATAGATGGTCAAGAAGGAATTCAGTGCAGTAAATCTCAGCTACATTTCATCTCTTTATTTGAAGCTGCTCATTTTCTTCTCTCCTGCACCTGTAACATGTTCCTCATTATTCTCCATCCTCTATTAGTTGGCAGAGCTGCTCTTTGCCTCTGCATAAACCGTGGACTCTGAACACTTCAGTATAATAGTTGTCATTTTCCGTGAGCTGCAGACTGCAGCAGGCTGCCATGTTGCTGCTCCCCCTGCACACAGATCAGACAGATAACTGTGAAATACTTGTAACCTTTAAGTGAGGCGATAAAAGGGGAATCTGTCGCGAGTAATTGCACATTCTGTAAAAAGGCTGAGCTGCTCTCCCCCTCAGAAACACAGTTATGCAGATGGAATGACTGGAGAGCAAGTGGTTGTTTTCATATTTGTGAGGGGTGTTGCATAATCCTGCAAGTAGATGAGGTTCTGATGCCTCCTGTTGGTCATCAGGGCAAACTGTTTATAGTGGAAAAAGAAGAGATGCAGCTGTGAAGACTCATAGTTTGTTGTGTAGTGCATGAATTCAAATGTAGAATAATATCAGCAAACAATGTGATGCATTAAAGGTGCATTTGTAGAGATTTGGTCAGACAAAAACACAGATGAATAAACATTTAAAAAGATCTGAAGAATGCATATAAAATACACTTATAATATGAAATGTTTTATAAAAATAGAGTAAAAGTGTGAAACTCTTCTTCCTCAGGTGAACAAAGTGCTGCGAAACCACAACATCAAGCCTCACTGGATGTTCGCTCTGGACAACATCATCCGTAAAGCTGTGCAGACGGCCATCACAATCCTGGTGCCAGGTAACATCATCAGTGTCTCCAGCAGATCACCCTTAAATAAGTTATCACCGCTCCCTCTGGGCAGCGCTGACTGTCTGGAGATACAGGAGTTTGACCTGGAACACCTACAGTCTTTATAGCTTTTTGTTGAACGACGGATATTTGAGAAATCCTTACATTTGAGAAGCAGGGACCAGCGAATGTTTGTCATTTTAACTTGATAAATATCAAAAGGGATCTTTTCTGTTGATTGACTTGTTAATCAACTTTAAGCATTTCATTTTTAATACTACTATTAAAACACATTCATATACATACTTATTATATGTATAGAATCCGTGTATTTCCATAACAAATACATCATTTAACAAACTGCATCCTAGCCATCCTATTGATCGACTGAGCGTTCATTAAATGACTGAAGTAATGTGTGTCTGTGTTCAGAGCTGAGGCCTCACTTCAGTCTGGCCTCAGAAAGTGACCCAGCCGAGCAGGAGGACGTGGACGACGACACCGAGCCGGAGAGAAACTCCACCCACCAGAGCCGGGCGCATCCCGTCGCCGCTCACGACGACACCGTGGCCACCTCGGGAGTCAGCACGCTCAGCTCCACCGTCTCCCACGAGTCCCACAATGCACAGCGCTCTGTGAGCATGGAGCTGGGCAGGATGAAGCTGGAGACCAACAGGTAGCCGTGAATATTTACTGTGATTAGACGCATTACGGCCGCATGGGATCTCTTTGTTTGTCAGCCAGAAAGCTTTCATTTGTACATTTGTGTTTCATCAGTCATTTTATTAATTATTCATCAAAAATAAATCTTCCTGTCGGGTTTCCTCCGTCCGACTCGTTTGACTCCAGGCTGCTGGAACAGCTGCTGGAGAAGGAGAGAGAGTACCAGGCCATCCTGCAACAAGTGCTGGAGGAGAGAGAGCAGGAGATCAGACTACTGAGGCTGCGATCTGAGCCCGCAGGTCTGTGCCTTCATCTCATCTACCTGCAGAGATGGGAACACTTCTGCTGCTGCTACCAGTCTGCCTTTACATTTTAACTTCCCGTTCACAGCTGATCTGTAATTAATAAATCACAGGGTAATTAAAAGTGTAGAGAAATATCTAAATTCGCTGAGGTTGCATCAAACTGAATTATTTATACAGTTGCAACATGACTAATGCACATGAACAAAACTTTCTCCTCACCTACCAAAGGAGCAAATGGTGTAACTTTATATTCTAATTTGCTGAACTGATCTCAGATTGCAGCACAGAAATGCCTATTACACATCATACACATCCTGTCTTGCTGATGTGGTGATACTGAAGTTCCTTGATGATATTGATTCTTTCTAAATGGACAACCTCCTCGTGCAAACATTTCATAGCACCTCTCAAAGTATCTTACGTGTGCTATCATTTTTTTAGTGCTTGTGTTGCAAGGTGAAGCCCAGTCGTTATTGCAAACATTTTTGCTTGTATAAAATCATGATGAAATAAGTCTAGGGTAGAAAGTATTAGTAAATTTTGAGCAGTAAATTACACTGGAAATGATTTTGCCATAAACGATAAGAACTAAAACTGAAGGTCAGAAGCAATCTAACATTTATTGCTGCAATTTATTTCACTACAATCTCTTATTGCCTTTAAACCAATGTGTACGCCAATACAAATATTTTTGCATCAGTAGTACATTAATGCATGAGTATAAAAATCTATTACTTAAGTACATTTTCCTGATTACACTTACATGCGTTTACATAAGTAAACTTTTCAGTGCAGTCTTTTAATTGTAAGAGTATTTTTATCTTGTGGTATAAGTACTTTTGAATACTTCCTCTACTACTACTTGTAATTTGGTTATTTTGGTGCTGCAGCCTGACTAAATTGCCTGGTGAAAGTTTCCAGTGTGTCTGAAGGAGTCTGTTCACTGTGTTATCTCACAGACGTCCCCACATCATCAGATGGTCCAGAGGGACAGACGAGTCCACCTTCAGAGAGACATGAAGACCCAGATCTGACCAACTGGCTGAGGCTTTACGGTGCTGACCAGGACTCTATAGACAGAGTGAGCCCCTGCTTGTCTGTCAGTTAACATGTGGCACCAAATTATACAGGACACACTTGAATCTTTGAAAAATAAAAGCTGGTGTTTGTTGCTCTGTGATGGTTGTTTCCATATTTCCACAGTGAAGAATAAAGAATCCAAAGCTATGTTAATTTGTGCATTTCAATTAGATTAAATCAATCCTCATTTCATGCATGTTGTTTCTGTAGATACTGGATGAAGAGTACACGTTGAACGACATCCTCCACGATGTAACAAGAGACGATCTGAAGAGTTTAAGACTGAGGTAGGAAATCCTTTTCTGTCTTTTCGAGATGACCGGTAACACTTTCACTTCTGTATTCAGTAGTCACTAAAATCCTGCTGACTCTCACAGCTGAAAGCGCTGCAGCTCTGCAAAGTCAGTAACACCAAAGTGAAGCTGTGACAACTCTCCTTGTTGCAAAATCGAGTTTTGTACTGATGTATTGTCCTGTTCTTACTTTAAGTTTGCACAGAGCAGTTTTCTACTTTTGTGGAAGCACAAGCTGAAACTTGACTTCCTTTCTCAGAATCCTATAAGGTGGTGTTAATAAAGAAAAGCATCACTTCCTTTGTCAACATGAAACTGTGCTCACAGTTTTCTGAAATTGTTTTAAGCTGTGGTTGATTGATCAAGTTCTTCACATCACATCTGGAAACATGTTTATTTACAGTTTTTATCTCCTTATCAGTTTCTCCCATTTGTGGCAGCGTATCAGCTCATAGTCAAAAATCACTATTGATACAAACTCTTAAAGCCGTTACTGTGTGTACAGGAGCTGTGCATTACCACCTTTAGCTCCCCCAAGTGGTGCTATTAAAAAAGACATGATGGCAGGCTAATACAAATCATCATCATCGTCATTAATGAATTATATCATAAATTATATCATGAGTGATTACTGTCATACACTGCTGGGAAGAACTGAAAGAACTGAAATATTGTAAACTGAAATATTCTATTCCATATTGTGGTTTTCCTTTCATACTTTGCAGTTGACTCTGAAACAGGTATCAAATTGAATTCTGTGTTATAGAAATGGTTTACTTGGCAAGCCCAATATAAACCTTGATGTTGAGCTCATAAATATATATGAAGTGTTTTCTGACTCTCAGGACAAGAGAAACGATGGAAACATACATTAGAAAATGTTATAATTGGTTTTTATAGACAGAAAAAAATACTGAAAAGCTGAGTTATAGGACATAAGGTGTCATTTCTGTTGACTACACACAGCGTATATTGTACCCTAACATCTTCTCTCTGCGTCCTGTCAGAGGCGGGATCCTGTGTAAACTATGGAAGGCCATCACAGACTACAGGCAGAAGCCAACCTGAGGCCTTAAGTGGCGACAACCACTCAGAGAAGTCAGGACCTTTGTCCCAACAACTCAGTGTTCTCCTCTTTACCTCAGTATTTATAAGAGCAAGACTTTTAGGAGAAGAGCCTGTGTTTGCCATGTGCACAGAGCAGCTTTCCACCCACACAAGAAACTCTTGTCAGGAGTATTTTGATAATTTTGAAAAAGGATTTTGGGAAGAAAAAAAAAAAAAGGTCACTTTGAAAGCAACAATTCCTGAGAAGTGCCACTAGTTTTGCTATGCCTGATGGACATTACACAGCTTTTTGTTACAGGTGGGTTAGAAATGACAAATGGTGGAAAATCTGTTAAAATCTTGGAAACTGTCAAAAGATTTTCTTCTGTCTTTACAAGATGCAACGTTTACAAAACTGGAGACTGACCATTTTCTAATCCAAGCCTGAGATACAAAATACTACATTGAAAATCATCTGTACTAATGTTTTTATTATCGGCATCTTATCACTACTTTATTTAAATGTATTTTTAATTTAAATGTTATGGTAATCTGAAGGATGTCAGTGCATGCCGTTTTTATTTTTTATTTTTATCCATACTGAGACTTATTTAAATTGTTGACGCTTTTTTCACATTTCCTTTTATAATACGAATCGACATTTTTATTTTTCAGAAATGTGTAAATATTGTGTTATAAAATTATATGTGAATGACATTTATGTACTTAAATATATACATTGATAAACATAATTAAATCTCCACATGGATTTGGACCGAGTCTATGATGAACACATTTGAAAAATGAATTGTATAGTATTTTATTTTCTATTGTCACAAATTATACCAGATAATATTCAGTTAGTAATTAGTATTACATCAAATCATTTGCGCTGTTTTTATTGTTGTACACTGACAAAATTGTGCTTATCTTGCTTGTGTAGATATGATCATTCAGTCAGATGTGTGTTGTAATGAAAAATCTGAAATGCAAACAAACTTTCATATGGACGAGCCTTGACCTTTTTTTATTTTCAAACATGATGTCAGAAATGGGGACGATAATCATGAACAGTGTCCGTTTTGTTTCATATCTAAAATTATTCAAGATTTTTGTGTCATATTGTTAAAATAAAACTTTTCATCTTGAAACTGTGGAAGAAATGTGTTTGAAATATTCTGTTATAAATAGAACTGAATATAGTTACGTGTATATTTTTATTGAAATAATAGTCTGGTACATGCAGTGGTTTCAAAGTCAAAGGTTTATGCTCTTCTGCAGAAGCATTTTAAATTAGATTTCCATTTTCAATCAATAAATCATCACAACATATTTTTCTTTTTCATTTTCCAAAGTAAAACAGTGACATTACTTTTAGTAAATACAAAACTCTACAAAGGTTTTGCAGTCGGTCAAAGCTGGTGTCATCTCAGAGATTCACCGGAGAAGTAGCTAATTACAAATACAATAGAAAAGTAAAAAAGCAATACAGAATAAACAGATTAACAAAGATGTTTGGTGAAAAATTTGATGAATCATTTCAGAAGAGGTGGTGAAACTTAACACTACTTAAGAAATATTGTTTTTACATCAGCAACAGTGAGTCAACACATATAACCTACTATACTTTTTTTTCCAGTCAAGTTTATTTGAAGAGTACAATCTCAAAATATATTGGCTTTACAGAGTGATAAGACTGTTAAAACATAGATACAGGCAGACATGGTGGAAATGGACAGTTAAAAAAATACAATTAGCTGAGATCAACAAAAACAACCTGAACACAAAGTCTTTAAAAACTAGAATGAAAAATAAATAACATAACAAATAATAATAAATGTGATCTATTAAATAATAATAAGAGACAGAGAGATAAATAAAACTACAGGTGTTCTGCCTTTCCGTCCGCCATGTTTATCCATCCACCGTGACGTCAGTGCTTCCAGCCAATCACCCCGCTCTTCCGTCTCCTCCGTCACCATGACAACGGCAGGTCTTCAGCATCGTCAGCGGTCAAACCGTCTCCTCCATCTTCATCACTTAGAGCCGAACATCGAGTGAAAACATCCGGTTTTAACGTCGACATCTCCGGGTTATCTTTCATGCGTTAGGACCGTCGGAGCCGAGCGGAGCCTCATGAGCCGCAGACCGGCCGGAGGCAGCGGGACACACCGTCGAACACCGTGAACAACATGGCGGCTCAGCATCCGGAGCCGCGACCGCTGCTGCTGCTGCCGCTCGCCGCCTGCGTCCTCCTGCTGACCGGCGCCCGCGCCCGGTCCGCTTCACCCATCTCCGACCTGAAATCCAAGATATCCGGGGTGGAGGAGCTGCTGGAGGAGTTCCGCCACCAGCTGCAGCAGGACCAGGCGTACAAGGCGGCCGACGCCATCGACTCCTGCGTGGGCGACTTCAGCGCCGCCGGGGAGCGCATCATCCGAGCCACGGCCTCCATCGAGCAGGGCGCCGCCTTCCTGCTGGCCCCGGACCAGGTGTACACCTGGAGGGACTGCGTGCACGCCTGCTGCTCCCAGCCGCACTGCACGGTGGCGGTGGTCCGGGAGGATCCGAGGCAGCCCGGGGAGAGTCTGAGCTGCTACCTGTTCAACTGCACCTACAGGAACAAGCACGTCTGCTCCTTCGCCCCCCAGCAGGGCTTCACCTCCTACAGCCGCAGCAGCAACACCAGCCGGGGACACGGAGAGGCTCCGGCCGCAGGGGCAGCCAGGAGGCCCGGGGCAGGACGGCCGGAGGAGGAGGATGCACAAGGTGGGACAGCACCTGAATCACAGCCACCTGAATGTCAAAGTACTGGCTTATATGATCGTGGAGATTTGCACCGTTGTTCTCTCATTAAAGCTTGATTAAAAAGTGCTTCTGAATATGTACTAGTTTATATTTATAGCCTTTTAATAATCTGCACCATTGCTCTCTAACTAAAGATAATTTAAGTATTAGTGCTCAACCAGGCAAACATGCTGGTTAGTTATTAGGTTGGTGTTAGTTCTGTTTATAGTTAACATTTTCCCCAGTGGTTCATTCATCAAAGATTTAATAACAAAGTGTGTAAATGTGTTTCTTGTTCAACTAAAATCATTTTAAAATGCTACTAAGAAAGGAGGATTTTCAAGCCTCATAATGCACACAATATAAGGCTTATATAGAAAAATGACTTAGTATTTGTTTGTTATGGAAATTGAATGGAGATGAATAAGCACATAATGGCTCATGGTTACTGGAAAGTTATTTAATTATTCATCAGCATATTATTCTTCTAAGGCAGTAAACAAAAAACTGACAGCTGTTCTGTATGTTTGGATCAGTCACTGATATGACATTCATTTATCTTGTAAAGCTATGATGGATTGGCTTATGCACTGAGAATGCATAATAATATAAGACTTTAAAAGTAATTTCTTCTTCTTTTTCTTTAAGGGTTTTGTAAAGATACCCTGCAGAGGATTAAGCGGTGTATAGACAGTGGATGGTTTTGTAAAGATCGGCATATAAAACTTGGGTTTATGAGGCTTTATCATGATAAAGTCTTTTAACCATTCAAAGCCGTGTCTCAGTTTAATTTTTGAAAAACATCATCAAACAGATTTGATTGACAGTATACAAAGTTCTAACATATGTCTCAGCATGTGAGGTTCAGCCACTAGCAGCTGCTGCTTATCTTGATAAAGCGGGCAGGGCAGGTTAATGATTTGCCTTTCAGCTCCAAGTCGTGCAAAATGTCAGCAGGACACTGAGAGCAGCAGCAGGTGTTTTTATGGCAATGGTTTTCTCCTCTCTTTATTTACCTGTTTCCATCAAAGCAGGAAAAGTGGACACCATTCAAATACAATTAAAGAATTAAATGTAATATGATGAAATAATAAGTACAGAGCTGAAACAATTAATATAAATAATAATATAAAAAATAATAATATAAAAGTAAAAATACCCAATATTCTCTTGTTTCAGCTTCTCCAAAGGGCAGATTTGGGACTTTTACATCATTCTAAAGTGAACATCTTGGGCTTTGGATTGTTAGTCAGGCATAGAGATAATTAATATGCAAAAAAGAGTAAAATTGATATAAAGTAGGTAAGCAGTAAACATCCTCTATATTAACATGGTTTTCCTGTTTGGTTCTGCAGAGGTAGACGAGCCTCCTCGCAGTGACGCTGGACAGGACGTGGTGATCCAGCTGCCCACAGACTGGGCTGTCCTGGATGGACGGGACAGTGTGGACGACCACGGGATCGGCCACTATGAGTGGACTCTGGTGAGGGGGGACACAGCCATCAACATGAAGGTCAGTGTTGGCTTCGTATTGTTTATTCAGTCAGCACTAATAGCCGAGCCATGTTGCTGTAATAGCTGTAGATTGTTTCATTTGGATGCTCCATGTGAGAATAAAAGCCTGAAAACAAACATTAGAGAAACAAGAGTGAATCAACAAAATATACAGGAATGACTATTGTTCTCTTCCTCCAGGGATCCGATGCTTCTAACATTTGATTTAGCTGTATGAATAGTCACTAATCGCCCTCACAAACACCAGTGTCAAATTGCTGGTTTGTATTAGATAAGTCAACAGAGGACCATAATGCCTTGCTGTACCAACAGAGATAAGAGCTTATTACATCCAATCCTGCACCAAGGACGGCAGCAGTGTTGGAGTCTGCCCTCTGTTCACAGCCTGAGCGGCACCATGTGGAGCGTCTAGTACAATATGTCCTATTTTTTTAGATAAATATTTCCACCACTTTCTGCTTTCAGCATAAAATAGTTTCCAGTGAAAATGCTTGACAGAAAGCTCAGTTGATTATCCTGAGTAACTAAGACATTGATTTGGAAAAACATTTTTTTCAAAGATTATTATTATTGTTGTTGTTTCTTGGCTGTTTTTTTTGTCCATGAATCCTTTCTCTATTGATTTTCCATAATCCATTTATCTTGTGATATAAAATAAAAACCGAAAGAGGAGTTAATCCATATTTCAAACGTGATGTTTTAGGGTTTATTTTTTTATATTTTTTTGTGCATTTTATGTCTTAATTGGACCCTGAGGCCTCAAGGGCACCCAGCAAATGTAATTAGTTTAAGCACTGAGAGCCACAAAGAAAAATCCTTTTGCCTCTATTCTGAAAAAAAAGAACAAAATAAGAATACTGGCTGGGGCTTGTAAGAGGCCAAATAGCTTTTTTTGTTATTTGGGTGCACTGACCAAAGCAGTTATGTAAATTTTCAAAATGTTTTTCCTAAGCCTAAAAACTCATGAGGCTGGAATCAGATTTTGTAGTCTCCCACTAACTTCTGTTGGCATCTTTAAAAGACAGAAACTTTGGAGATCTTGAAAAAAAAAAACTCAATCTGTGTGCATATGATTCATTAAAATCTGCTAACATTTTTTTTGGTATGTGTTCAAGGCGACTCATCCAGGGCTGCTGAAAATAAGTGGTCTCCAGGAGGGTGTCTACACCTTCCAGATGACTGTCACCGACACAGCGGGACAGAAGAGCTCTGACAACGTCTCTGTCACTGTGCTGGCACCGAAACACCAAGCAGAAGGTGATGGGTTCACTAAACATGTATCTATGTTATGTTTTTGTCGTGAGCTCCTTTATGATACAATGGTTTCCAGTAAAATTCAGGATTGAAGATGTGCATGTGTGAAAAATTGCCTCTTGTTCTTGCTGGCCTTTCTGTCACTTTAATGCTTTACCAGCCAAGAGAGAAGCAGATGATGCTACAGCATTCAAAAATATATACAGTACTATTCTCAAATGATTAAAAGCTGAGTTTTTGTGGTTAGTGCAAGACTGTTTCAAGATTTCTAATTATACGTTTCTGTGCCCACAGTGTGTACAGGTCACTGTTCAAACTACCAGTTCAAGTGTGATGACGGTTGCTGTATTGACATCACCTACTCTTGTGATGGGAAACAACACTGTCCAGACCGCTCCGATGAAGCCTTCTGCCCAAACTGTAAGAAAGCATGGTCATCATATCTTGAAGTATCAAGATCACTCAAAAAATGCAAGAATGAAGGGAAAATACAAGAAAGAACATCAACAACTTCTGCATCGTTCATTTGTTTTTCTCTGTTTTCTTTAGTTGACAGCAGCAGGAAGTCAGTGACCCACCCTGCTGATCTGTCAAGCCCTCATCGGCCTGTAGCCCAGGCAGAGGAGGCTGGGGATGGCTCCGCGCTCCAGACTGGACCCAGAAAGACTGTGGAGAGCATCGTACCACCTCAGGACAGGAGCAAGGCCCCTCCCCCACAAAGCCCCAGTCATCAGGAGGCTCCAGTCAGTCAAGGTAAGGTTGTGTTGAAAGGCTTTATTCACACTCTGTTGCACCAGAAAATGTTGCTGTGCAGTGTGCTGACACAAAATAAAGCGGTGGATCCAAACACGTGGGTGGATGGGAATCTACAAGCATTTCTTTGACTTCAGTTGTACCTGTTAAAATGTTTGCTGAACAATATGACCCTCCATCGCTGTGTCATTAGTGCAGTGTCCCTTTGTAAAGAGGCAGAGAGGGTTTTAGTGTCTATGTGGACATAGAAGCAGATGGAGCCCCTGTAGGCAGCCATTGAGTCATAGCACTGAGCTCCAAATGCTGGCAAAGCCACAGGGCCACTCTGCATTCCCTGGGAAAGCAGCTCTTTGCCTGCTGGAACAAAGCTCCTCTGTCCCCTCTGCCATCTGATCCCTGAATCAGGCTGAGACAGACCGAAAGGGCTTCTTCCTCATTGGTGTTTTACCGCAGGTATTGCATGGCTGAGGTACATTCTCAGGAGTCTTTTCTTCACTTCACGAATGCTCAGTCCCACTTCGAAATGCTTGGCTAAGATTCCTCATTGTTTAGAAGGGAGAGTCACGTGGAATGGCATCAAAAATACTTTGAGCTCTGTTGATTGTGACTATTGTTGTTGATGGTTTTGCATTGAATCAATCAAGTTTATCTTTTTCAATCTACAGTGATTTTTTTTTTTTGGCCACTTGGAGGCAACAAGCTTTAAACACATGGACATATTATCACTGTATAAAGTTGATATGGTGAATGTGTTGGTAAACAGCTTCCAGCAGACATGGAGCAACATTAACCTTCATTTTGAGTCATGTTTCTGGCCACCTGGAAAATTTGTGCTTTGTTTTAGCCCTGTGTGTAATATCAAATGGTCAAAAGTGGATAAGAAGTTACCTGTGTCCCTGACTCTTTCTCTTAGATCCTTGTGCTGCAGCTCCAGTTGTAGGACCCTGTAAAGGGACCTTCCCACGCTGGTACTATGACCAAAATGCAGGAGAATGCAAACACTTCCTGTATGGCGGTTGCCAGGGCAACCACAACAACTTCCTCCAGGAGTCTGACTGTGTCAGTGAATGTATACAAAAAAGTGAGCATCTAGTTCTTGACCATTTTTTTTGTAAGAAAGTGTTGTGATTGCAGAAACATATAAGTATTACAACCTTTATTATTCATGGCAACATCTTTCAGGTCCAGCTTTCAAACCAGCAACTGTGGCTCCTCCAATCACCAAACAGACTGAGATAGGTGACGCTAAAGTGCATTATAATAAAACTTCATTGACATACCAGTAACATAGTGTTCAACAACTTTTGATGTTGAATGTTTTCAAATCTAAATTGATTGTACTTTTCTTGAAGCTGCCCCGAAAGTCTCCAAGAGCCAAACGGAGGGTGACGTCACTGTCTCCAAACCATTTCCAGTAATGGGAGGACATCCAGTACCAGAATCAGGCAAGACCCAACATGGACATTTTGGTTTTTATCATTGTATTGCATTGTTATGTGTACCGCTTGTTCTTTTTTATGTGTCCTCTCCCTAATTTCCTAAATGGCCTCTGTTTCTTCCTGCAGGTGCCATCCTTCCTCTGGCTCTCGGCCTCATCATCACCGCTCTGCTGCTGCTCATGATCGGCTGTCGTCTCAGACTCGTTCGCCACAAGCTGAAGAAAGCCCGACCCCTCACCACAGAGGAGTCAGATTACCTCATCAACGGCATGTACCTGTAGCCAATCAGCCGGGGGCAGCAGACACAAGAGTGCCAAGATCAGAGACAGAGAAACATGGGTGTGGTCACCAGAGCCTGAGCCAGGACTGATTGGATTTCACTCTGTATTTCTTGCAGCCCAGCGTCTCTAACTTGTCCTCACATCAGGTTGGAAACATCCCAACTCTCTTCTGTCATGAACGTTTCTGAACCCCTGGTCAATCTGCTGCTGATAGATGCTGCCTTCAAAGCCAATGATACATATTCAGATGCTTGTGAATTCATATTTATGTTGTCCTAAGAAAATCTGATTGTGAGTCCATGATGAGTTCAATACTGATATAGAGCTGTCTATATTACCCCAATGAATTCTGGGATACATAAACTACAAGAGACTCTTTTGTCCCCTTTACTAAAATTCCTTATCTTCCAAAAACACTGGATACTTTGATATCAAGCATTTTGATTTTTACTTGTTTTTCCTGAGTAGTGCTGCACAAAAATATGCTGTATTTCTGCCACTGGGTGACACTAATGTGCCATATTTCTGTTGTACATTTTACCACTGATAACTTGCCTGAGAGGCAGATATGTAACACATTGGAGTGCCTGTTATAGTGCACTTCTTGACTGATGAATCAACTTTATTCCTAAAGTTTCTCAGAATCATATAAAGCCATAGGAAATTGTATAGTTCAAATTATATTCCTGTCTAAGTTTTGTTGCATATTTTTCTTTATTGAGCAAACATATGTGAAGTATGTGCTATATTTGCGCAGGTGTATTCCCTCCAACTGCTGTCTTTCATGTGAGATATTAAAGTTTATTATATATCAAAAGACTCTGGTATGACATGGAAGTAATCATCAAAATCATTTTAAATCAGTTGTCACAGCCCTTCCTGTAAGACTTTATAATGAAATAGATGTGAAACGCTTGTGGCCTGCACACGAAAGATTGAATAACAAAAGGCAGACGAAAACATAAGCATCTCTTTATTTTCATAATGCTGTTCCAGAAACTGTGAAAGCCAAATATCATCCATCACTCAGATCACCCAAAATAAAATGTGCTTTTTGATTTCAAGAAAACAGACATTCATTTGCTTTATATTGTTGGAGTTTATTTTGGCAAAGCAGTGACTATCCCATTTAGTATCAGTCACCAGAAGAGCCTGCACAAACTGTTAATGGAAAACCAGCGGCAGAAAGCAACACATCACCAAGGTGAAAAGCACAGCCCTGCATGTGCACGTGTGTCGGTGTTATTAGTGCTCCGCTGTCTTTGGAGAATATTCACTATGATCCGATGCATTGCTTTACTCTATGTGTAGAATGACCTAAGAGTGCTGCACATCAAACAGGATGTGTGGGTTACATCAGCCATTGTGTTGAGTGTGTGTGTTGTGTGTGTTCCTAATACTGCTGGCAGGGGAAAAAAGCTTACATGTTAGCAGAGAAGTCTACAGTTAGATGATCCACACACACACACGCTGTAGCTAGGTGAATTATCTAAGTGTTTCAGGCTTTCCTTGTCACAGTCCGGCGTTCCTCCTACATTCAGCTTTGATGCTGCTGAAATGTAATACTGTAAAAATGGCTGATTTGCAATTCAAATGATGAAACCACAGAAAAAAAAAAAAAATCAAACAAACCTAAATTCCAGCAGTTTAAAAGGAAAACACAACCAAAAAGATGCAGGCCTGAAAAGAAAAACAAAAAGCCCTCTCCAATATTTCTGCGCTGAGCTTCAAGCAGTCTTTCTTCCCAGCCCCTCTGGGCTGTCACCAATGTGATACTCTAGTCCATCGTTAGACTTAAAAACAAAAAAAAGAGCATGTTTTGTTACGCTTTGAACAAAATGTCATGGGCTGTTTGACCCCATCCAAGTTTTCTCCAGGTTCAAACTTAAAGGTGGATTATGGACTGTCTTCCTCTTCAAAGTTCATCCCTGTGTGAAACAGAGATTAAACATTAGGAGAGGCAGAAAAAGAAGAGCGGCGTGTGAGAAACACAACCATCCTCCGGTCATGCAAACACAAAATCAAGAGAATAACATGCAAAATGTTACAATACATTCTCAGTAAAATCCAAACAATTATAGGTGTTTGTCTACATCTCACAGAGTAGAAGACCAAACAGAATAGTTGGAGAGTTGGTTTTAATCTTATGAGCATTCAAATTGACAAAGTAGTCATGCTCTTGAAAACCAAGCATATGCCTTCACACTGCTTTAGTTTCTTTCGTGTTTGAGTTCAAAAACTATGACTATGACTTCAAATTTCATTAGTCAGGCAGGTTTTATTGAACCAATTTGGAACTATGGAGTTTGAAAAAAGATGAAGGAAACGTGCAGCTAGTTGGTATGGTATGGAAGAAGCAAAAAATGTCAACAAGCAGCAAAACGCAGCCACTTGTGATCCACTGCCTGCTCCAAGCCACACCATTTCACCTTTGCCACTGTGAGAAGGAGAGAAGGGGAGGAAGGGGAGAAGGAAGTCACTTCCACCTGGACCACTGCTTGTCTCTGTCTGTTAAAGGCACATAAATCACCCCCATCAAGGGCTTCATTTTGGTGCTGCCATCCTCCATTTTGTCATACTGCTCCAGCATCTGGTTTCCTCCCGCCGGGCCGACGGGCAGAATGAGCCGGCCGCCAGGCTTCAACTGGTCCAGGAGCTGGAAGAGAAACACGGCTTCAAAAAAACATTCCAGCATATCCTGTTTTAATCCCGTCTCACAGACAACATTGAATTAAATTTGGGGGATTTTAGGAGTTGGCAGTCAGTCCCTGCTTTGACGTGAATTGGGACGATGTGACCTTGATCATCAGCTCTTGAAGTATTCAGAGAAACTCACAGCTTGAGGGACAGTAGGTGCTGCTGCGCCAACATGGATGGCATCATAAGGCGCTTCCTCACTGTGGCCCATTCGCCCGTCTCCCACTGAAACACACACAGTCAGTCATTCTGTTTCTCCATTTTATAATCATTTCTGTCTCCTCATTGATTACAGTTACACATTTAAACATTACTGTGCAGGCAGCTCATCTTTATCTGACTCTGCTTTTCATTAGCGATTAATCTACTGATCATGTTTCAATTATGGTTAATGATTTAGTCTAAGAAATCTAATAAATACAGCCAAATCCCTGTCACATGTCCCAAAAGCCCAAAGATATAAAGCTGGGTCAAACCGCCGCAATGTCACTCAACACTGTATCAGAAATGTGACAATATTTAGAGGATGGCATTTAGTTTCCTTCACAAAGCAGATGAAGACTTCTCAAAGTTATTAAATCTACAAGTGGTGTTAAAATAGCTTCTTCTAATATCAGCCAAAAAACAAAGCAGCTTGTCTGATGTTACTTTTTCACATCAAAAAGGTTATGTTTTGTAAATGGTAGGTGCAATAGGCAGTCCTTTCAGCCCACACCGTTTCACTCTGCAGAAACTCTTTCATACTGGCTGTATTGTTTTTTTTGCAAGTTTCTTTGTGTCAAATGTCAAATAAAATTCACAGTATGTTTAGCAGGATCCAGCAAACATTTGGTACTTGGAATCTATTTTCTGTTGACTGACTAAATTAAGACACAAGATGGCAACAGAGAAATGCTGGACCCACAGTGAACAGCTATGTTTGCCCACCCACACTAACAATCTGTCAAAACATTGTAGTGGCAACCTTTTTAAAAACAGAACAAAGCAAAGGAAGCGAGTCTGTTGACCGCTTACTTTTATTTATCGTCTAGTTATATCAGTTCTTCTACCCTCCTGCAGAGCAGGTGAAAGTAGGTACTCTGCTCAATTATTTAGCGCTGCACTATCCAGTCTACTGAGCTGCTGTGTGTGTAGTTCCCCACTGAAGAGAGGAGGATTAATGAGTATTACACCGTCCCTTGTTTCATAAAAGAACAGTCAGTGGAAATGTCTGCTTATCAAATCATTAAAAAAAAAAATAGAACAAAGACAAAAACAAAATCCCTGTTACCTTTCATCGATGACATCTTACCTAATAGCTTGATTCTGCCCGATGTTATCAAACTGGGATCATCTTTCTTCACGTTGGTTATAGAATCGTCTACCAGCTCTTTGATGTGATCAATTCCTATAACTTTCCCTTTAGGACCTACCTGTGAATCAAAGAGGGAGGAACGATGCTCAATTCATACAAGAATGATATGAACAACGTAAAAAAAAAAAACATGTTTCTTCTCATTGTATGCTGATTGGTTGACAAACTAATTAACCAATCAGAATGCCACCAAAGAGAAATCGTATGTGTTTACCCGTCATGTATGGCTCACCATTCGTGCGAAGCAGGCGGACAGGATTCCACTGCCGGAGCCGACGTCCAGAGCTTTGGCTCCCTCGTACAGCTGGTCGTGTAGAAGCTCCAGGGCGTAGGCGTGCTGGGCGGAGGGGATGTCAACAAGGAAACTGCATTACAACCCATCAGTCAGCTTTCATACTCCACCAGACACTGACTGTGTGGAGGTAAATCCCACCCAGCAAGCTGCTTGTCTCTTTCTGTGTCTGTTAACATTACAAATTTATCACTTATACACTTCTGACAGCTGCATATGAGAAGGATTTGACAAAGCTAACGTGGCAACAATCAACATAAATATATAAAATTGCTTAGATTTGGCTAACTGCCATTGTATTCCACTAAAAATATTTCATTAGTTTTGAACTGGAATAAAAATGGGAAAGATCATTTCTATTTGTCTGACTGCTTTATCGACTGAATGACTGAATGGGAGCAAGCTTTAAAAAAAAATGTTTACAGTGATTCACAGGATACAGAAATGTCTGAGAGTCTTTTAAAGTCATACCATATGTGGAGCACTGATGGTTGCTTGATAGCCTTTTGGTTAAAAGAAAAGATTTGGTTAGTTCGTCCCTCTGACATCAGACTGTAATTCAGACTGTGCTGTAATGTATGAATGACTCTGTGAGCAGACGTACCTATTGACTGTGGCGAGTCCATGTATGGATTACACCTAGAGAAATGGGCTCGGTCTGTGGCCAGCATGACTTCATAGACCTTGTCGGACTTAATAATGCCATTTTCTGGGGATGCAAAAGAGCTTGTGTCACTGTGCATTATGGAAACATGACCAAGTACAAACACCAGGCAGGACTATATTACATAATCGTGTAGCAGATGCAAATAGAAATACATTGAAGAAAAATAACACACAGACAAGGACAAAGTGAAGTCAGGGATATTAGGCTTTACACAACCAATTACTACAATTACTGGTAGACTGGAGTTTTCAATATGATGTTATATAATGTGAGAATTTGTAAATCACCTGAGTTGCTTTCTATCCCTGTAATATCTTGGTGTATTAGACCGTCAAGGGCAATTTTCCAAATCAAATCTTTACCCATTATACAATTGATTTTCCAGAACCTTTCCTTTTTATCTACATTGCAGTATAAAATTACATATACCGTAACAGAAGATTTTATCCATATCACCCATCACTATAGTAATAGTACATATAAATTAGAGAAAAGCAGTATGAGTCTGTATCAAATATGTAAGGAGTAAGCAGTGGATAATACTGAGACATAGAGGAGTGAAAAATTAAGAAGAAGATGAGAAGGAAGTTGCAAATAACCATATGACAAGTATGAAGAACTGAGAATATCAGAGAAAATGCAGGATGAAATGAAGCCAGCAGCTTAGAGAAAGGAAGCATCACGTGTCTGTCTTTGACACGAACTGAATTAAACAAGGTCAGACAGTGTCAAAGTTCATCGGCGTGTGGTGGAAGACGCTAAAAGAAGAGTTAGTGTCTTCAGAATAATCCCTCATAACAGGTTCCTGTAGCAGCTGGGGCCAAAGGCAGGAAAAGCCAACGACAGCCGGCTGCTCCCATTACCGGCTCCGCTCACCCTCACAGCTACGTGCCGCTTTAGGATACGTTACAAATAAACCATACAAGCTGCCAGATGGACACCTACAAGAGATTTCTGAAATTAAAATAACCCGTACTGGCAGATTTCAAGCTGCGTATTCATAATTATTCTCAGAATTCAAAATTGTCTTTGCGAGCCCCAGGATAAACAAACCAATATTATGTTGTAATGAGGATTTTAACCTGCTCAATATACATTTTGGAGGCACATTTAATTTTCCTCAGACACATAAGTGGGTGCTGAACTTTGAACAGAATTCATGAGGCAGTCGAGGTTTGAAGCAAATGCAACTGGGTGAACTATTCCTGGCTGTACTGACCAGTTCTGAGCACCGGTCAGGAGGACACAAAGAATAAAAAAGTCGTGATCTAGCATGCATCCTGAGTGTGGCCTGCTTAAATCCAGCTTATGCAAACTGAGGAGGGTTACATTTAAGCCATTCATGTGTCTAAATGGGTCAGTGTCCAGTAAAGAGTTCGATAAGGAGGAGAAGAAGAAAATCTAAGTAATGACCAATTCAAGGAAAACTAGAATAAAAAGATTTAACGAAACACCTATAAAGTACCCAATTAAAAGTTTTAACTTGAACATGCTCTTATCCTAATGCCAGAGAAAACGCATTTGCATAATTGGCACAAATCATAAGGCGGTGCTCCGGAATTGGACTAAAAAGCCTTTTGATGAATTCACATGGTCTTTCCTGCATTACAGAGCTTTGCATACTGAGGAGCTGGTTTTAACTTATGCACAACATCAATTTTTAATTTCACAATGCACGATTGAAACATATGCACAATAATTAACTGAGACACATAAAATCATAAAAGCTGCTGCCATAAAAGATAAACGCAGAAGAATATGCAAATTATGCTTTTGCTTTCGTTTAAAAGCAAATGGAGCATGACTGGCCACTGTCCCCAAACCATACAGCTTTTGGCTTTTGAACTATCTGTTGTAATGCTATGCTGAACTACTCCGAATATAAATAGCTCTGGTAGATACTTTATATTGAAAGCGCACACTCAAGTTTGCAAGTATGATCACACTGAATATCAATTTGATATATGCAAGTGAGAAACATTGCATGCCAGATCAGAGCTTGTATGTTGTTATAATGGCAAAGCATTGCGTTTCCATTTGAATCACATAATGCACAACCATCTGACTGCAGAATAAACCATGTGGCATTGATCAGAGTGGAAGGAGCAGCAGATAGCAGCCGTCTAGCAGGGTGGTAACGTTACACTGAGTCACTGCTCTGTTTCTGCAGCCACTATCGTTTGACTAAACAAGTAGCTGCTGTGACACAGCATGCTGTCATTTTCTATCATCCCCGAACAAATGCACTGTAGAAAGCAGCCTCACATTCCCAGCTGTCAGTGTCATTCACGTAAAAAGTAAAGTGAATGATCCAGAGAGGAGCCATCAATGAATGTGGGCAGGGCACTTAGCTAACAGCTAACGGCTAGCTACAACGTCCCAAATGACGCACATAGAGCTAGCAGGCTAAATTAACCTCACAAAAAACTGAAGCTGCACAAATAACCCGCGACTTCACACAACTAAGAGCTGATTTGTGTCCTTATTGTTATTTAAGACGTGCATCTGCTCCACGGCGTGAACGTGGTTTGGGAAAAAGGGGGTGGAGAGAGGTAACGCTAGGTCAACAACAACATTAGCACATTAGCAACAAGCTAAGCAGCAACCTCAGCCTCCACAAACTGAGCCGTTTCCCAGGCGAAGCCTCCGTGAAGGAGTCGGTGCCGCAGCCGTCGCACAAAAAACACTCGGACTTACTGCGGAGGTTGTTGACAAGCTCTGCGTGGCTGGCTCCTCCAGATTTCCAGGCCATTATTAAACAGACTTTGCGGAGTAAGTAGACAGCAGCTGTCAGTGCCGCGCCTGCGCCGACTGTTTTGCCGATGAAGCTGAAAACCTCCAGAGGAGACGGCGGAGCGGCGGAGACGTCACCAGACATCCAGGATGGTTTTACTGCAGGGCGGCCCTTCTGACACACACCCTCGTGCACAGCGCTGTCATTTTACAGAATAATTAATCTAATTCAGATACAAGCCTCATCAAGGTTAAGTGCATTGGGGGAAAAGCCACGTTGTTCAGGCAGTGCTTTATCAGATTTGCCGCAGTAACATAAACGGCGGCCGCCAGGGGGAGCGCGACACTTGTTCGCGGTAGTTTGATCTGACAGAGCCACCGTAGTTACGCACGACGTAGCAGGCGCGGACAGTTTGGTGTTGCACATGAATGCTAAGCTAACACCAACAGTCGTTTCTTTTTTAGTTTAAATAAAGTGAGATTGTTTTTTGTTTCAATGGAAAGTATAAATGCTAAGTACGTGTCCCAGAAAATCAGTAAAACAAGATGGCGACCAGTTTCTTATTCGTCTTTGCAGCAGCCGGACATCTTTGCTACCGGATCGTGGGATAACGAGGTCGTCAGTTCATGTTAATATTTATGATAAACAAAATCACCAAACTTCATAGAAACATCTCAGGATTATATGCGATATTGCTAGTTGGCGGACTCACGTTTTCTAACTGTCAAAATACGATTTAAGGCATGTTATGAATAGTAAGATGTCCTTTCTGCATGAAACCAGTGCATAGACAAGTGTTATATTTACTGTTAGAGATGATAAACTAAACCCGTTATTTACTATTAAGGCATAAAGACTGGCCAAACTAGTTCAGCTAAATTCCTGCCAAAGTGAGAGAGATTAGTGATTAAAGGCATTTGGTAATTATGACAAGTGTCCGAACTGTCAGATCGTATTCTGCTTGTCTTCTCTTCTTTGCTTCATAATAATGATTAAATGCCAGTTCAATTTGAACTTAAACAACTCAAATGTGTGTCTATTACAGGACAACAAGATTTCCTTTTGGTCCATTGGGAATCATGGAACTTCTGGCATCGAGGATGGATTTGAAGGAGACCCACAGCTTTTATGTGAACACAAGCATGATGGAGATGTTCTGGATTTCCAAGTAAGGCATTCATGGGAATCCAAACTAAACAAGTCTGTGTACTTTAGCTAATTATAATGCCAGGGCTATTTTCACATTTTTTATGTTTTTATTAACAGTTTTTGGACCAAGACAGAATTGTCACAGCATCATCAACTGGAGCAGTCACCATCTACCGCCATCACCAAAACAGTCAGGTACACACAGAGTTGTGTCTTTCAGATACACAATTTTCACATACAGTGAGCTTATCCACATCAAGTCTATATTGGAAGACGTCCACAATGAGCCTATAGCCATTTACAAATGAAAATATGTTTGAAATTTAAGCACTGATACAATTAATACTCAGGGATGGTGCATCTTTAAAATCACTCTGCAATCACTGTGCAAGACAAGAATATGTTGTCACAAACATGGATAAATCTCTGAACTCTGAGAAGACATGTATTTCTGAGGCCATTTACCTGAAGTAAAAGACTTAACAGATAACTGAAAATTGCATCATGATCTCAAGGTATGTTAAGACTTTATAAACTCTTACAAGAGAGTATGACTGAAGTCACATCACCAGACATGGAATGCAATTCAAGGAAATAAATGTTGGGCAAACTGCTTAACTGGATATATAACATACTTGTGGTTTTGAAAAATTCAAATTTCCTTCATCTTCTCTCTCTTGACTGCAGACAATATCAGTTTCTCAGTGCTGGGCGAGAGCACATCGTTACCCTTGTGACAACGCTCCCTGTACTGGTGTTGTGTGCAGCAGTCCTGAGATTGTCACAGTTGGTGAAGATGGCAGGATCATCCTCTTCCGAGCAGACCAGGAGGGAGTGATGCGAGTCATAGGTGAGATTAAGATGCTGTAGCCAGACTATCATGGCACAGTAAAATTACAATTCTTAACATATGATAGCATCTTCAAGTCATGTGGATTGAGTATAATGTGACTAACATGTTTTTGTTTTTAATTGGACCATTTAACCATTGCCAGAGAATGCGGACAGCAGCACGATTCATGCTGCGACTTACCTGAGGACAACAGAGATTTTGACGGTGAACTCTATCGGCCAACTCAAGCTGTGGGATTTCAGACAACAGAGCAACTCACCATCCCAGATTTTCTCCCTGTAAGATGTTCTCAGTTCTACCCAAATAATCTGTTCTTTCCTTTGTGCATTTGGTATGTGGGTAATTTTTATTATAAGCAGTTCTAATATGTTTTCTTTTCAGGTCAGGTGATCGAGTCCCTCTGCACTGTGTGGACAGACATCCTAACCAACAGCACATTGTGGCCACAGGAGGGCAGGATGGTATGCTCTGTGTCTGGGATGTGAGACAAGGCAGCACACCCTTCTCACTCATGGAGGCACACTCTGCTGAAAGTAAGACTTTAGTGGAAGTAGATGATTTAGGTTAATTTTGAAGAAGTTGTTTACGGAAATAATTATGTTTCCCTCTTTGCAATGTCTTTTGCTTTGTTTTATAAAAGTTTTACTTTGGTTTTCTACACAGTGTGGGAGGTCCACTTCCACCCAACCAACCCGGATCATCTGTTCACATGCTCAGAGGACGGTTCGCTGCTGCACTGGGAGACTTCCTCACATTCAGACATGCCCTCCTTTTTACAAGGCTAAATACATTTACTGAAGTACTGTACTTAAGTAAAAGTTTGATGTACTTTACTTGAGTATTTCAATGTCCAGTTTGTCAACAGTGACGTCTGACCTTCAAAAAACCTAAACCAGTCACCAAATTTTATCAGGAAATAGCTGTGACTAAACACTTATACAAGACAGCACAGTCATATGATAGAAACTGCAGCTTCTATATTAATAATAGGATCTTTATATATTTGATGTATTAGTCACACAACCCAGTCTGTTATCTTTTGGTTGTCAGATAACAAAAACACCGAGTCAGCTAGTGTGATACAGTTACCAAGAGCTAACAACAAGCTGGCATATCAACATGCTGAAGAAACTATACACCAACATAATAATAGTAATAATAGTACAGTAATCATCATAGTGAAAATTCTAAAATATTAATGGAGATAGTTTTGTTATTGTTTTCCAGGTGGCAGGAACAACAGCATGATATCTCGTAGTGCAATGGCCCCAGCTGGAGGGAATCAGTCCCTCATCAGCGCCTGGCTCAGCGGAGACTCCAGTAAAGGCCGTCTGGAGACGACTCACATGCTGCCCAGCCAGACGCTGTCTGTCAACAGTTTGGATGTACTTGGACAATGTCTTGTCTGTGGGACTGATGGAGAGGCTATTTTTGTCAACAGACAGGTCCCAGTTTAAAACAGTTGTTAGTGCACAGGACAAGATGTGGATGAAGATGTGTTTATTTGCTGTCAAGACATGTTTTATTGTCTCTGTTGATCATACATGGTGCCCAAAATACTGTCTTCAAAACTATGCTTGAGACATTTTGGCTTTACTTATGTATTTGTCCATCATACAGTGTTGCATAGACACTATATTTGTGCATTTCTATTGCAGTTGCAGTGATGGATCATCATTAATGATCATCCCCATGGATCAAGGGTTTTTTTTTTTAACATCTCAGTCAACATCAGTATTTTTGTATGGATGTCATTTAAAACCGTTTTGAAATAAATAGATTAAAAGCCTTTACACAAATATCTCATGAGTCTACTGACGGTTTTGTCAAAATAGAAATCCAAGGTAAGTCATGAATACTATACCTGCAGTCACTGTATACCTCCTAATAAATTGTTAGATACTGAAAAGTCACGTTTAGTTAAAATGGCCACTGCCAAACTTAAAACTCTGAAAATTAAAATAAATAAAATTAATATTTACTTTACAAGTTGAGAGCAGGGTGTTCAGGAGCTACAGGTGAACAGATGGTCCAGAGGTGAAGTGAAGGATAATGAGGAAGGGTACAAAAAAATCCATCCGGGTAACGTAAAGTAAAGTTCACAAACTTCACTTAAGAATTCCACCAGTTTTACTTCCGGTCTTTTTTTTTTAATGACAGTTTTATCATACTGTGAAAGGCGAGTTTTGTGTGCTGACTGTGACCTTGTGATTGTGAGATGGTCCCATTTTTAACTGAAATTAACTGACTATTATTACAGTTTATTACTATTTACAATTATACGACTGGATAAAGTGTGAGAGTTTCTAAAATATATCTATGTTTTTGTCTTCAGGATTGAAAAATTTTTTAAAAATCTCCTCGGCAGTTACTTTTCTGCTTTTATTATGAAACTTACAACCACCGGATGTGTGCTGCGCTTCTTCCGGCTCTGACTTGTTGCTGTTGTACTTGTCATTCAGACATCCCAGGAATTCAACGCGACTCGGAATAAACTCAGCTCGGCACAACAAGGACATTTTAAGTTAAAACCGTGTCCTTGTCGCAGAGAAAGGTCGAAGAAATATCGTTTGTTGTCCAAACAAGAGAAGCGTCGAGGAGCGCGGCGGCTACAGACGCTGGTAGGTTGTCAGACGCGGCTAACGGCTAACTGACTGTTGTGATCCGAGCTAGCAGCTAACGGCTAACCTGTTGTTGAATTAGCCTAGCAGCAAATGGATGCCTTTAACTCCGAGGCCGCGGAGGAGTAGCTGCGACGTTTGATTTTAAGCAAAGTGAAGTTGTGATAACTCCAGTTTGCAGCTCATGAGTCGTTATGTATCGTAGATATTTAGGTGAATGTGGGAAACAGCTTTAATTTTAATAAAATCAACGCAAGAGAATTGGCATTAAAGTAGCGCACTGTTAGCCCGAGCTGCTAACGACGCTAGCAAGTGGACGGTTTCTTGTTTTGTTAAGTCGTATTTTTTCTTCTGAGACACGTTTCCCTACTTTAAAGCATTGAACAACGAGTTTAGCTTACAGTCAAATGGTAAAGCACTGATTTAAATTGTTTTTCAGCTTTAGAGTTATTATCGCTCATCTTGACAGACTGACTTATAATAATCTTCATACTGCAAATGCTTATGTTAGTATCTGCAAATAGTACTTTCTATATCTCAGTCCCATCCGTTAGGTAACATGTGCTCATCTCACATTGTTTTTGTACATTTCTGTCAGCAGCATGCAGATGTGAGGTCATCCCTTCCATCCTTTGCTGCAACCCTGGACTGAGTGACACCTTCTTCATCCCCTCCATTGTCATCATACATGCTCTTACATGAAGAGAGGGGAGAAACCCGAAGGATACAGACACATGAGACCCAAAACGTTTCCCACCAGTAACTACAGCGGCAACAGCCAACAAATGCTGCAGGAAATACGGAACAGCCTGCGCAACTTGTCCAAACCCTCTGACCCACCTAAAGTGGACATTGGTGGAGCAGGAAAAATGCTTCCTGAGGACCCAAGGCAACAGGGGCGCTGCAGCAACCCCAAAAACCCCTATCACAAGGCTTTACAGGAGATCCGCAAATCCCTGATGCCTTTTGCCAATGAGCCCAGTACTTCAGGCCCTGAGGTGAACAAACACATGTCGCTGGAACCCCCGTTTGTCGGGTTTGAGGAGGTGAGATGAGTGTTTTTGTGTTTCTGTCACGAGACAGGTTGTTACATTCTAAAAATAGCTCGGTTATAGAGAATAATCACGCAGTGCACTTTGTTTACTGGAAAATTATTCTAAAAATGAAAAGTATGCAAAGTGGACTGACGAGCTTGTACAGGTGACAATACAAAAGCAGCTTCGGCAGCAGTTGGCAGTTGCCACTTGTTTTGAGCCAGCGTGTGCAATCCAGAAACCTAACTGTCATTTATCAATGAGCTGATTGACAGAAAATTATTCTGCAACTATCATGGGATAATTGTATTATTTTTTTAAAGAAAATGTCCAAACATTGTTCCAGCATCTCTGATGTGAGGATTTGCTGCATCATATCTGCTTTATATCGTTATAAACTGAGTATCTTTGAGGTTTGGACTGTTGGTTGGACAATCAACACACATTGGACATTCAAAGATGTCACCTTGTAATCTGGGAAATTGTGAAGGACATTTTTAGTCTACATGATTCATTGAGCAATCAGGAAAATACTGAAATTGTTACTTGCACCTTTTATCCCATTTGCATCAGTTGTGATCACTGTAAAGATGTGAGAACTGTTCAGCATAATAATTAATTCTATATTAAATTTATTTACATCTCATTTGCTCAAGAGACCAAACTCCAAATGTTTTTCCCCCTTTAAACAGAGCAACAGTCGCAGTGTGGGGGCAGACTACATGGGTAAGGTGAGCTACCAGGACTCGATGAGGGAACAGATGGCCGTTGCCAACCCCAATACTACAGGTCTGAAAGCCCCAGGTACGTAACTGTCCACTGGGACTAAATTCTGGGTTCTCTCTTTTATTTTCCATCAAGGCGTGTTCATTGTACCTTGATATTGTTTGCAAGATTTGGGACATTTGCTTAAAGAAATGACAATACATGCTGACAAAAAGAACATGAGTCACTGCATCACATAAGGGAAAATGCTGACTGGTCGTTAGCTGGTGGAGGTCATAAGGAAACTGATGTTCAGTGTATCTTATGACAAGCCATGTTACAGTTTTGGTTAGCTCTTGGTTAGTTCTGTTTAGCTGTTCAGAACTTATTTTATTTATATTTTCATCACTTCACCTTGATGGTATTTTCTTTCTGTCTGTAGGAGCTTCTCATATTCAGCAGGCTGTGCTGAGGAGGCCAAGCTGGAAAGGTTCAAAGGAGTCTTTGGCTCCCCGTCACGGTCCTCTCATGGTGGATGGCATGATGTACCACTCAGACAGCCCCGGACCACCTCCTGCCTTCCCACAGGGTCACCCTGCTAACAGCCAGAGAGTCAATCCTCCACTGCCACCTCAGGTGCGCAGTGTGACCCCTCCACCAAACCGCGGTGCCATGCCTCCTGCACCATCCTGGGACAGCAACCCATCAACCAAGCGCTACTCTGGCAACATGGATTACATTGTGCCCCGCATCTCTCCGGTACCCCAGGGGGCCTGGCCTGATGGGTACCAAGCTGCAGCACCTCAGAATCAGCGCGGGATCAGCCCAGTGCCCATGGGTCACCAGCCAATCATAATGCAAAGCTCTGGGGGGAATAAGTTCACCTTCCCCTCCAGCTGGTCTCAGAGTGGTTCCCCTCAACCTGACTACATGGCGGGGGGCAGCAGACAGCCTCCTCCCCCGTATCCCGTCAACCAGAGCAGCCGGCACAGTCCCACTGACCAGCAGATGCAGGCAGGAGGACCTGCATCATCTCCCTCTTACATCAACGGTGGAAACATCCCTCAGTCCATGATGGTTCCCAACCGGAACAGTCACAACCTTGACATGTACAACATAGGTCCTCCTCAGTCCTGGTCCCAGGCTCCTCTGGCTCCCAGCCAGCCCCAGTCTTCCTCTGGCAACAGCAGCAACCAAGACCTGTCCCCGTCATGGCAGCACAGCATGCCGGTTCGCTCAAATTCCTTCAACAACCACCAGCTGAACGGCAGACAAGCCCACCCAGCCAGCTCCCAGGCGTCTGCCACCACGGTCACCGCCATCACCCAGGCTCCAATCCTGCAGCCAGTCAAAAGCATGCGTGTCCAGAAACCTGAGTTACACACGGCTGTCGCGCCCACACACCCTCCATGGATGCAGCAGGCTCCACCACCTCCAGCTGCACCTGCTTACCAAGAACCCTCAGCCCCTGTTTCTCAGATCCCTGTTGTAGCAGAAGTCCCCAGCTACCAGGGCCCCCCTCCGCCCTATCCTAAGCACCTCCTCCAGCAGCAGGCTGCACCATGCCCCCCTGCCTACGATCCAGGGGTCAATAAGCTCGGCACAGGCAGAGAGGAGGGCGCTGAAGAGGAGAGCGATGGCTCCAGAGACAGGATGACAGAAACCTCCGAAAGCACCACAGTGACAGAGAAGGAGAAAAAGCAAATCACAACATCGCCTGTTCCTGTCCGCCGGAACAAGAGAGACGAAGAGCGGAGAGGGGAGTCTGGAAGAGTTGCTCTGTACTCCCCCCAGGCTTTCAAGTTCTTCATGGAGCAACATGTGGAAAATATCTTAAAGAACCATCAGCAGAGGATTCGGAGGAGGAAGCAGCTGGAAAGTGAGATGCAAAGGGTGAGCAAACCGCCGTCACAACATTTTCTTCATGAATTGACTGGAGCTATAGATGAACCTGTTTCACTTTTTGCTTTTTAAAGGAATAACTGTCACTCTTTTCAAACTTTTCCCTACTATCTTGTCATCACTGTATTATCTGTCTCTGATTATCTTTTTCTTAGCTGTTCTTTCTCTTCCTTTCTCTCCTTGCTGTCACTAACAGCTGATCTAAAAAAGGTAAAGGTATCTCTGCTGTTCTGTGACACAGAATAGTCCACACACGTCAGTTATTCAAGTAAGCTTGTGTTGACAGAGTAATCCTTTGTATTTTAAATGTATTACATGCAGCATGTTGTGGCTGAAGGAAATGCATGCCACTCCATGACCTCCATCTCACTGATCATGTCACTGCTTGAGCATTTTTGGTTTTGGACTAAAGTGATGATTAACACATGAGAAAAATACAGTATGTTTGCAGTTATTGATCATTTTAAATGCATTTTGCACTGGTTTCCCTCAGTGTCTTCAGTTGATTCCCTTGAATGCCATTTTATATCTAACCAGGACTACGTGTGTGTTTTTCTGCATTTTTTTTAGCCATTTTGAGTCATTATGTGGGTCATGAAATCACTTTTGACTCTGTCCTGTGCTCAGGTGGGTTTGTCTTCAGAAGCTCAGGAGCAGATGCGTATGATGCTCTGCCAGAAAGAGTCCAACTACATCCGGCTAAAGCGGGCCAAGATGGATAAATCCATGTTCAAACGAATCAAGACCCTGGGTATCGGAGCCTTCGGTGAGGTGTGCTTGGCCAGAAAAGAGGACACAGGAGCGCTGTACGCCATGAAAACACTCCGTAAGAAGGACGTGCTGCTGAGAAACCAGGTGGCCCACGTCAAGGCTGAGAGGGACATCCTGGCTGAGGCTGACAACGAGTGGGTGGTCCGCCTCTACTACTCTTTCCAAGACAAGGACAACCTATACTTTGTCATGGAGTACATACCTGGAGGGGACATGATGAGCCTCCTCATCCGGCTTGGCATCTTCAAAGAAGAGCTGGCCCAGTTCTATATCGCAGAGCTCACCTGCGCTGTTGAGAGCGTCCACAAGATGGGCTTCATCCACCGAGACATCAAGCCTGATAACATCCTCATAGACCGCGACGGACACATAAAGCTGACCGACTTCGGCCTTTGCACCGGCTTCCGCTGGACGCATGACTCCAAGTATTACCAGAGTGGTGGGTTCAATTATTAATGTTAATTAGGTCAAAAAGTATAATTACAATATGGCTGCTACTAACATTTTGTCATTTTCAATTCATTTTTCAATTCTTAAATATTAGCTGTATAAAATGGTTTAGAAACACACATCACAAAAGCTCAAGTTGACATTTTCAAATTATTTGTATTGCCCCAAAACAGAAAAATATTACATTTACTATCGTAGAGGACAAAGTAAACCAACAGCTGTTCACATTAGAGCAGCTGGAACCAGTGAATTTGCTTTAGAAAATGCAATTAAATTGACTTAATTGATAATCATTTGCCACACTCAGTGCTCTGATTCTACTCATAACTCATGTTTTAAATGTGGAGGGCACACTGCCAGCAGAGAACGAGGTATTAATGGTATCACAGCTTTATTTGTGTAAAACAAATAGATTTCTTTCTCAATTTAAACTCATTTAGAAATAATTTAATGTAGTCAGTTTCAGTCCAAAAAAAATAACATGGCTTTCGACAATCCAGTTTCTTGGAACCCAGAAAACCACAGCTGCTCTGTGTTATGAGTAATGAGTGTTTGTACTGTGTGCTCTCTGTGCAGGTGACCATGTGAGGCAGGACAGCATGGACTTCAGTAAAGAGTGGGAAGAACCAGGCAACTGCCGCTGTAAAGACCGTCTGAAGCCTCTGGAGAGGAGAAAGGCCCGGCAGCACCAGCGCTGTTTGGCACATTCACTGGTGGGGACGCCCAACTATATCGCTCCAGAAGTGCTGCTCCGAACAGGTACAGTCGACACAGCTGCAGGGTGCTCTGTGGAATTAAAGGGTGTACTTCTTTCTCTTTCCAACATTTGGAAAGGCTTGTAGGTTGACAACTAGGGAGTCGGGCTGTAACTAATGATTTTTTTCATGAATGATTTCCTTGATTAAAGGTCTACAAGAAGTATAAGCTACAGCTGACCTGTAATTAAGAAAAATTGAGCCCTAAAAGCTGATTACTGATACCTGATTAGATTATTGACTCTCAGCTTTAAACCCTCTTCAGAGATGTTGTTTCAATGATGTCTTTACTCCCCTTCCAGGATACACGCAGCTCTGTGATTGGTGGAGTGTTGGCGTGATCTTGTATGAGATGGTTGTAGGACAGCCTCCGTTCTTAGCCACCACGCCCCTGGAGACACAGCTGAAGGTATGTGAAGCACCTGCAGTGAAATGTTGTGCATTTACAGACTTCATTGTTTCTTAATGTCATTTCCGCTGTTGAAACCAGGTGATAAACTGGAAGAGCATGCTGCACATTCCCCCTCCGGCCAAGCTCAGCCCCGAGGCGTCAGATCTCATAGTCAAATTGTGCCGCGGCCCCGAGGATCGCCTCGGCAAGAACGGAGCGGACGAAATCAAAGCTCATCCTTTCTTCAAGACCATCGACTTCTCCAGCGACCAGCGGCAGCAGGTGGCACCCTACATCCCCACCATCGCCCACTCCACAGACACGTCCAACTTCGACCCCGTGGACCCGGATAAACTGTGGAGCAGTGACAGCGACGGCGAGGACAACCTCAACGACACCCTCAACGGCTGGTTCCGCAACGGCAAACACCCCGAACACGCCTTCTACGAGTTCACCTTCCGCCGCTTCTTCGACGACAACGGCCACCCGTACAGCTGCCCCAAACCCATTGAGTACGAGGGTTACAACGAGGATGAGGCGGACTCTGAGGGCCCAGTGCAGGAGGCTGGCAGTGGCTCGGCGACTCAAGGCCGAGACCTGGTCTACGTGTAGCATCAGAGCCCCGTTGAGCTGCTTGTACAGAACGAGTTTGTGGAGGGTGTGTGTGTGTGTGTGTGTGTGTGTGTGTGTGTGTGTGTGTGTGAGAGAGAGTGAGAAGGGGGTTGCAACGGTACAGCATTATAATCCTTGAACATAGGAAAGTATGTTTTTAGGAGCAGAACACTCTGCAGACTTGAAGGTCAAAACCAGAAGTTCACACTACAAATTATAGGAGTATTTTAGGAAACATTCGATTTGTTGCTGAGAGTTTGACGAGAAGATTCAGATTGATATCAGTTTGCTCAGACTCTCAGCAAGAAAGTGGGGGGTTTTTTTTCCTCAAAATGTCAAAATATTTTTTTTAATGTGACACTGTGTGCTGCCTGAAAATCTTTAGAGGAACAGAAAGCAGAAAAAAAAAATCAGGGTGCTCCCTTTGACGCCTTATCGCACACCCCCTTAAAGCCTTAATTTATTTAAGAAAATTGTAACAGGTGATGCTAGTGTAGATGCTGTTTGAGTGTGGGAATTTGTGTTGTTGGAATTACATTTATCGGTTAAAAAAATCGTCTTAATTTATATTTTAATGTCTGTTGCAATGGGGATTTAGTGTTGTGATGCGTAGAAATTTGCAGGGATAAATTGCTCTAATTATTCATTGCTGTGCCTTTTTTTGATCTTTTTTGTTATCTTTCACCAAATATAAAGAGGGTTAATCAGACTGGCATTTAAAATGAGAGTAGCAGTAGCTGTTTGAAAACTACAGTAGTTTTTGTTGTTTTATTTTTCTAATTTATACCTAAAATGTATTTATAAATTAAGTTGTATACAGTTGATGTAAATATTTTTCTCTTCCCTGTCAGCTGATTGTTTTCTCTTAGGGCAGGCCCTCGTCAGTGTCCACTGCTGCTGCCTTCTGTCAATGTGTCGTGTGCTTTTCTGTCTCTCATACACCCAAAAACACTAATTCACAGGACCCTGAACACATTTAATTCTTTTTTTATAACTAAACTTCTTCATCGCCATTCAGATTTAATGCTCGTCTCTCAACCAAAGCACTAAATAGGTGGGTTCTGACTTTCTTTTGCAATAACCCACGTTTAGAAAATAACGATCACAAGACTATGAATTAGTTTTTGTGGCCAGAAATGCCTTGCTTTTAGGCACCTAACCATTTCATCCTATAGTACTCTACATGTTAAAGTATCTGGGAGAGGCTTGAAAGCTTAAACCCAGTTCCTTCAAAATCATTTTCTTATTTCCTGTCTTTGATAAACACTACAGCTGATTGTCGTGCCTCTGTGCTGAATCGAAAGAACTGGATCGATGGGACTGACGATCGAGAAGAACTGCTCTCCATCACATATGATGATTTTGTAACCCGCTGTACTCGTCTGTGTGTTTAGGAAAAGATCTCTGAATGTAGTTATGGACTTTAATGGTGACCACTGGCATTCTGCACTGGTTTTGTGTTTTCATTGTAAGTGAGAGAATTTTATTTTTGTGTACATTATTGCTCTGGGAGGTTGGGATCAGGGAAGAGGGTGATAAATAAAGAATGTAAAGAACAAAGCATGTTTCACCTGCACACAAACCGTGTTGTATTGTTATTAGTGTCATCAATTAGAAACAGACCTGACTGGTGATTTAGATTAGGGCTCAGCTAACAGTCATTTCCATTAACTAATAATCTGCAGATGGATACCGACACCCAAGATGACAAATTTAAATCTCTTGCTTTGTTCGACCGAAACTAAAAGATAATCAGTCTACAATAGTGTCAGTCAAAGAAAAGCAGCAGGAACTGAAAAGATTTGCATTATGACTTTACGATGACCAAAATAGAGTTTCTAAATTACATCGACAGCTTTTTGTTTCCTCCTGGCTTTTGAAAACTAAAAGTTTAAGTAGCACTAATTATAATAAGACCAGTATTTCAATATTTTGGAGCTGAAATGTGTGAAACCTGAACATTATGCAAAAGAAACAGAATTCTGAACATCATTCAGATAAAATTTCCATACAGATAAAAGCTTGTGTGAGGAAATAACTGGCCTGACTGATATGTAAGAGGGAGGCTGATGTGATTATTGTAAGACTGTAGCCACCAGATGGCGCCAGATAAAGACAGTAGAAACCTGTACAAGACACCTCCACACTATCCAGGGACCCAATGCCAAAGGCTGAGTTGATTTTTTTTTTTTTTTTTAACAAATAACAAGTGGACATTTTCTACAGATTCATTATCCTATTCATGTTAAAATTTCATGCAATTTCTCATATTAGACCACATCACTGGCAATAAATTATCACTGAATTCAAAGTCATCAGCACCAGAATTCGCAAGGAGAAATTTGCTCACACGGTGTGGCAAAAAGTAGGGACCAGAAATAAAGTTTATCATTTGTCTCTGGTTTTGCTCTGAGTGGATAATCACGCTCGTAATTAATGATTAGTGACAATAATACTGGCTGCAGTCCACTCGTCAGCCCAGTATTGTGAATGCCAGCTCACAGCTGTGGCTTTACTCAGACACCCAGATGGATCCATCGTTAGTGTCATTAATTACACCTGTGCTTTTCCACCTGCTGCAAGTCAAATAATGCTGTGCTGTGAAAAAGGTCTATTTACTGGACACCAGTGAGACCAAACAACAGCAAATGTGAGCTTGGACCTGAAAATCTGCAGGAGCATCTGACAGTCTTTAATTCATCAGTGAAATGGGTTGTGAGACTGAGCAAATATTTGCAAGTGTGATGAGCTCTTACTGATGTTCCTCTCACTGGATCCACCACCTTCCAATGTGCAGGCAAGTACAGGAAAGATAGTTAAACTAAGCACTGGAGTCTAGGTTGGTGTTCATACCAAGTAGGAAGTTTCTGACCTTCAACTTCAGGTTTTACAATCAATCCAGGATCACAGTCAGTCAATCATTTTAAGCTTTTCTTGACAACCTCCTCTTCAGGTCACAAACTTCCCATATCCTACTTCTTAGAAATCTAGTAAATGTGAAACTGATGGAAACATCGAGTCTTTAAAATCCGACACGAGAGGAGACATGAAACTACACAGTGCACATCATTGAGGACAAACAAGTTAACTTAAACAAGCTTATTTTTAATGGATCTGCAAAACTGTTTGAATTTCCAAAGAGAACTTCTGTACCTCCCGCCCACAGTTACCCAGTGGCAAACGTTACACAACGTTACAGAAACGCTTCCAACCCAAAGAAATCTGCATGCAGGAAAAAAAAAAAAAATATTCAACCCAAAATAGGGAAAAGGAAATCAAAAAAAAATAAAAGTAAAATAAATCATACAGATAAAAATAAAACATCAATAAACAGGACATACTATATAATGCCGTTCTCTTGGCTGTTCTCTTGGCTGGAGGAGAAATTCAAACGCTTCTGCTTCGGTTCGGCTTCCTCGTTGGCGGGAGCCTGAACCGACAGAATATTTAACTGTAATTCCATTGGGTGGATGCGGCTCCGCCCACCACACAGCCCCGCCCCTGTCTTCCATATAAGGCACAGGACAAAATAAACCCCCACATACAAAAGGAGCTAGCCACGCCTCTGTCACTTGGTAACAAATTGTAAATGACCAAATACGGTTAGACAACAGAAACCCCACTAAGTGTACAAAATGTTAATCCTACGTTTGTCTTTTTTGTTTGATTTTCTTTTATTTTGATTTCCTCTGACTGAAGGTGAGTGCTGTGGGTGGGGGGGGGGGGGGGTTAAAGGGTGGGTCAGGGTGTCCAACCAGGTGAGCTCAGACAAAGGAAATATTAAAAATATGAGCTTGTCTTTTCACATTTTTTTTCTTTTTTACAACTTTTAAAACAAATGACAAGAAACGTGACTGGATTTCTCTTTTTATCGGAAATAAAAATGATCATCAGATGGAAAGTGAAAGAATATGGTGGGGTGGGAGAGGGGGGTATTAGACGAGTGAAGTGGTTTATTGTTTTATTCTGATAAACAGACAGAGAGTGTCAGTGTGCAAGAAAACTCATGAGACAGGTTAAAGAGCGAGAGAGTTAGAGTTAGCAGTTAGAGAGAAAGAGAGAGAGAATGTGTGTTTGCGTCTCTGTGTGTGTATGTATGTGTGCATATGCGTGTGTGTGTATATGTGTGTGCGTGTGTCTGTGTGCGTTAGTGTGAGTGAAACAGAGGAGTTGTTCAACTGCAGCACTTGCTCTTCCAGCCTGTGACTCCACTTCCACTGCTGATGTCGACATTTTCACTGTTGGGCTCTTTTACAGGCGTCTGTCCCAGAAAACACAGAGAAGATAAAATATGAAATACATGATCATTTGAACTTGAGCATCATGCTGCCCTCAAAGATGACCAACTATATTGTAGATGTTTAAGGTAATAACATCAGCAGTGGCTCCACCAACATTCAGCCTTTTAAATGGGCAGAATTCAATCTTTTATAAAATATCGAACACACAATAATTCAATCACACAGATGGTGTTAAAGGACACAAACCTTTTTCAGGATGTCTTCTGCTAACGTGAGGAAAGCCTTCTCGATGTTGATGTTGGCCTTAGCGCTCGTCTCATAAAACCTAATGCCGTGCTCCCTCGCAATCTGTGGACGGGAGAAAGCAGAGCGATGAGTGAGGCTGCAGTTAAAGACGCTCCGGTCCAAAAATAAAGTGGCTGATCCTCTGTGCAGAACAGAGATCAGGTATCACTGGTGTTACCGACTCCAGCGCACACACAAACATGCATACGCACCATTTCCATTCTAGTCAGGTAGGTGTGTGTATGAGTAAGCAGATCTGTATCTGATGTTGCTAAATCTGCAGACAGACTAGTCACCGCGAGTTTGCTTTGGTACAATGAGCCAGAGCTCTTAAGGCCCTGCACACCCACACAGGTGTTTCTTACTTGTTCTGGCTGATTAGGCGTTGGACTGGAGATTTCATCAAGTGACCAAACCCTATATACTAACTGAGGACGTGTACAGAAAGTGATGTCACCGGATGCAGAAATCAGCACAGTTACTCACCCCAAGGTGGAAAATACACAAACAATACCCGTGTACTGTCGGGATATTCCTAATGACTAATTTTACTGATGTCTAAATGGAACTTTAAACGATGACTAGTCTAACAGTAAGAAAACACTCAGAGAACAGTCACACAATTTATTACATAAGGTTAAACATGTCTGGAAAAAAATACTGCGTAAAAGAGCCATTTGAAACTGTTTATCATATTTGAAATTAAATGTGTGGCACTGTGCATGAACATTAGCACATTATACTGTATTATTTATTTATTTACATTATTTGTACATTAAAAAAAAAAAACCTCAATGATCACATCCATCACAACTGATCACTTTGAGCAGATGATAATTATAACTTTGAAAATTAAACTACTAAGTGGTTTCCACTGTAAAAATAAGTTTAACCAACTCGTAATTCTGCAGCAATGTTTAATCAACTATTCACACACATCCCCAGTTTACCGACATCCGCATCACAAATAGTGGCTCTGATAGTTGTACTAGTGTGGATGTCGGTCTTCAGTCACAGTCTGAAGTGAGCAATGTTGACAGGATTGTTTATAAAAGAAGGAAATCATAGCTTGTTGTGGTTTTGTGAAGTCCCAGATCAAATCAGCTATGCTGAGTAAGCAGCTCTGCAACTGGTGCAGCTGTTTTATTGTTCTCCTAGAACTGTTACTGCACAAGCAGTACAATACAAATGATCAAGTTTAAACCCCCAAGAGAACATATGAGCATTTCTGAGACAAGTTGACCCATCATGTCTCTTATCAGCTCTTCAGTAATGCAGATATAATCACACAGTTTTGCAGAGAGGTCGATACACAGGGACTGAACTTGTGAATGCAGCCAGTGAAAACCACAAAGCAGGTCTGGACTTTGTCTGGAGGCTCAAACATAACACAAGTCTTATATTCATTACGTAAACAAGCATTTACGGTAAGACAGCAAATTCTGCAATCTTGTTTTTCAAAATTTTTTAATTCAAACTTTAATGTGACGTCCCTGTTATTCGAGTCGTTGTCGTCACTAGTCACTGAGTTGTTGTAGTAGTCATAAGCCTTTGTGGCATGTAAAGACAAACAGCAGCTTACAGCACGTTCTATAAGGAGCTACTGTTTCAGTGGATGGTGCAAGCCGACATTTCACAACTAATTTCACGAAGCTTCCAAACTATTTTCATCAGTTCTAAGACCTTATGTTGAACCCATTCTCCATAAATTATGAATTTAACAAACATGATATTCTATGGCTCTTTGCACTGTAACTGTTTCCTGGTAATTCGTATTGTGTTTTCAAACTGTCAGTGTTGAATGAGCCGCTGGTGAACAGTGTTGCCATATAAATTTTGTGTCATGCTGTCAAACATGGGACTGAAATGTGATTAACTGCTGAGGACTTCATGAACACAAGTGTTTCTAGGTTCAGGTCTATGGACTGAATAAGAAGCAACACGTGACAGCAACAAATGAGCCAATCAACAGGCAGGACCTTGATGACAAACAGTTGCTTATAGCTGCAGTGGACTGCACCATCTTACCTGCTCCCCCTTGGCTTTTGGTACGACCCTCTTGTCCTCCATGTCGCACTTGTTGCCTAGCAGCATCCTCTCAACGTCCTCATTTGCATGCTGAAAAAGTTCAAGAAGAAAGAGTAGATTATTAGATTAGTTTTTCATATCAGAGAAATTAAAATTCACTTCATCTCTGATTTCAACCACACGACACGGGCATGTTTGTTTTGAGCCAGTTACACTTGGTCAAGATCCCACAAGCCAACCGATCGATCGACCTCGATGAAACACAAACACACAGGCAATAAACAGGTTATTTATTAACATTTCAAAGCTTCTATTGGTCACTATGTGCAGAGTGGCTCAGTATACAGGTCAGTTAATTTCTTAGTCTTGTAGTGCAACTTGGCATCTAGAAATTTTAGTTCCACAGTTCAAGCTGACGTCTTCAAATGTCCTGTTTTTTCCAACCAACCACCATCACTCTTTGGTTGAAGGTGGTCACAACTCACAAAACAAAACAAAAAAAATCAGGAACCATTGATCTAGACTATATCATTACTCTCTAAGACGCAGAAGTCTCTGCATCCCATTAGCCGTCACTGAAGCCAAGAACAAGCTTTCACACACAGAAGTGCAACATGAGTAATGCCCAGTTCTTAGTTAGCAGGAAGTGCATTGTGTTTCCTTTCCTCGACCGGACTCAAAGCTCTTTAACAGCGAGGGTGAGGAAAATTGCAAGAAATGCCTGGTGGTCTCACCCAATCCGCTTCATTTAATGCATAACACCTTCATACTGCTCATGGGTCGCAACATCACAGAGTACAGTTGCACCCAGGAATAAATAACGATTGATAATGTGAGTTAATGATTGTAATTGTCTCACTCGTGAATCTGATGTGTTAGATCTGGCTCGGATCCCAGAAGATTACTCACATAATAGAATAATGGCTGCTGAGATAAACAGTAAGATAGTGGTAGAAAACAGAATGCAAGACGCCAACAAGGAAAAACAATAGAGATGGAAGCTGAAGGCACAATCATCCACAGAGACGCATCTACCTCCAACAGGGGTGAGCTCAGCAGCAGGACAAACCATATGTTACACACAGCTTGTCTTATTTGTCTGATAATCAGCTCATCGTTTTGAAATGTCAGGCTCGGTGGGGACTGATGTCACTAAATGTTCTGTTCATTAGGATACACTCCCTCGCCCTTATGCACTTATAACCATTACGGCAAAACAAGACGGAAACACTGGTCTCCACATCCTGTTAAATCCTCTCTCTGCGACCCATAATGCACACAGGATCTCATACTGAACTCAGGTTGTGTGTTACCTCTGTTTACCTAACAGACCATGTTGCTTATAAAGACAGAACGCAGAACACTATAATTTAGAGAGTAAGCGATTAAGTGACGGATTTTTGTATGACGTTAAATACGGAGACGGTGGAGAATAAACAACAACACAGGAATATCACAATATATAATATAATTTGTGCTTCCTGTTCTGAAGAAGAGTTTGGTATTGGTAGATATAATTTTTTTCTGATTAATGTTATGAAGCTTCTGAAGAACAATCATTGTTTATATCATGTTGTAAGTGTTTAGTGTTGATCTAACAAATTACCAGTGTCCAGGCCTGTAACACCATTAAAATAATTACTATTGCTATTCCAAACACATCTACCACTTCCTGCTGAGAGTTTTAAAGCAAAACTGAAGGTTTGAAACAGCAGTCGTGCCTTTGTCATTGTCTGGAGTTGAACTTAAGAAGTAAAACCCGGAGTTCAACAGCCAGATGCACAAAGCACACAAACATCTGGCTCATCTGATGTCATTTAGTCATAGACTCCTGCTACACAGCTCACTACACCCAGATCAGCCAGCTAGTTAGCAATGTTGGCTGCGCTCCCTTAACTATTAAGTCACTTTGTCATTATGTCAAAGATGCAAGAACAAAAAAACAGGAGTGCCAATGCTCAGCCACAAAAAAATCTTGATAACATCTCTGCTAAGATTTCACCCAGCAACATAAGTTCACATGATGATATTGGCTCTGGAGAGTTAGTGTGTGTGCGTGTGTGCGTTTTACCTCGTCAATGTTGCGCAGCCATTTGCTGATGTTTTCGAAGCTCTTGGCGTTGGTGATGTCATAGACCAGCATGATGCCCATGGCTCCTCTGTAGTAGGAGGTGGTGATGGTGTGGAACCGCTCCTGACCCGCTGTGTCCCTACACACACACACAGACACACAGATTTTATTTGTTTGTATTCTCTGCTTTCTTGCATTATATCCCAATGACTCAACGATTACTTCACAAGACGCTGAGATTTCTCACTTTCTGTGACTGTAAATCAAAACACATATCAGCAACAAATGTTGAAACATTTTGCTTGAGCCAGAAAAACAAATAACAATATCACTGTGTAATATTATTTAGTGTAGATACATTTGCTCTGGATTTCTGATCTCTACTTGGCCTGCTTCCTCCTCAATTGTGAAAATCTGACTTCATTATTTATGCTGGTTACAGGCCATTAAAAGTTGGGCCAGAGATCTGTCAGTCATTGTAATGCAATTCCTTTGATCACCAAACGAGGATGATAAAAGTTGTAAAATATTTAATGCCCCATTAGCACAATTATGACTCTGAGCAGAATATGGACTGTATGTGTTTCGAGGTGCAGAGGAAGGATTTTATTTGAGGAAAAACTCACTTTAAGTTACAATGGAGCCTGGCAGCCTTACAAGTGAAACTGAACCTGCTTAAAACACACATTTCAATCCACTGCAGGCCAACCATGTCCCTCACACGTCTGCACTAGCATGCATCTCAACTATGACATTTTTCTATCTGGGGAAACCCTGCCAGCATCCATCTATCACAGCTGATACAGAAAACAAGAAGCCCAGAAGCTCCAGGCTCACATGAGCAAATCAAACCTACACTTACAATAGCTGTTTGACTGTGACGTTCAAAATAAGAGCTGGCTGTGCAAAGTCAGATTTTACTGAATGTGGTCAGCACCACATCTCTGTGTGCTCAGGCTATACAGTAAAGATTAAACCCAGACATAATGTGCGTGGACAGGAAGAGGAGAAAATGTGATACGGACAGAGGCTGAAAGACATACATCCAGAGAAGATGTTTAATGGACAGCATCAGGCCAAATACATCAAAACCACAACTGAATGCAAACCAAACCATTTTGAGTTTCACATCAGTTGGCAAGTTCTTCTATTTTATCATGTAGGTTTTGTTATATATGTAACTATAGAATTTCACATGTGTACAAGTCACAGAGGCTTGAGAGATTTTTACAGAAGAGCCTTGATAAAATGGCAGATCCTTGATACTCTGGTACTTCTCCTCCTTCGCTATCAAAAGATGGGATGGGTAGGACAGTAAACAGGAGCACATATTTTTCATATTTCTAAAATGTCCCCTCTGTGTTTTCTTTGAAGGAAGGACTGCAAGAGATGAAAATATACAGACACTGTGTCAAAACCTCAGACATTTTTCTTTGGTTCCTCCCTCAAGCTTTCACCAAGAATAAGCAGATAAACTCATGTACAATTTTGATCTGAAACAACAGAAAATTAATCTACAACTGTTTTGATTGTAGATTAACTAAAGCTTTTAGTTATTCAGTTTGTCTTAGTATATGACAGTAAATTGAATGGGCAGCTGTCCTGACAAAACAAAGACATCATATCCAGCTACACCAAATAATAAATCAATTAAATATCTGGGAGAAAAGATAATGAAAATAATTGTTAGTTGCAGCCCTTTATGAAGACCTATCAAATCTCACCTGTCAACTTAAGTTCAATATTTACGTTTCATCATATTTACAGAAGAAAATGATAAAAAAAAACCTAAAAAAAAAAAACCCAGTCAGTTCAGCAGAGGAAATTCAGCTGCTGTGAACAACAATGATAACCCTGCAGCAAAACTCCTGATGGACTGATGACCATTTCCTGTCCAAGCATATTTCTGGGCTTGAGTGAGGTATGTCAAACAGATGTTTTACTATGATGTAACAAGCCACAAAGAGAAGAGGCTGAATTGGAAGATGATTCTAACAATGTAAGTGTATTTTTTGTGCTCGGTTACACAAACAAAAAAGCCATCTCTCAGCCCATTGACTCACCAGATCTGTAGTTTGATCTTCTTTCCTTGTAATTCAACAGTTTTGATCTTGAAGTCTATTCCTGTAAAAGAAAGAAAACACATCAGCATTAATATCTAAAAAATACATGAACAACTAGCAGGTGACGCACTGACAATGAGAGACAGATGAATCTTCATATCATTGTCATTATCATTGTCAATGTCTATCTTCATCTTTATTTCTCTGATGAAGTCTTACAAACAAAAACATCAGCACTGATGCAAACAGAGACAAATAGAAACCAGGTAGGGAAAATTAAGGTGTCAACAAAACAGAGAATGAGAAACAGCCAAAGACATTTAAGAGGAGATGAGAAACGGAAAGGGAGTGACAAGTGTTTCTATCTTCCATCAGAGAGACAATAACATTATCTCTTCCTGATTCTGCAGTGTCATGTTCAGACTGTGAGCCTATCAGCAGACAGCTGCGGAATCAGCTGGCCAACAATGGACACACACACACACACACACGAACCAGGTTAAAGCAGGAAAACTGAGGAAAATGTTTACATGCCCTGTAATAACCTTGTTCCTATAAAACCTGTGCTTACATGCAGCTGGTTAGCAACATGATATTATGAACATGTGAAGTGTATTTGGTGATTTCTGATGTTGAAGCCTTAATGTTTTCTTTTATTACTTTGGTTGGAGCATTTGGGCTGATGGTGCAGAGAGAGGCTGTGGTGGGAGAGCACACAGTTTTTCCCTTCGTGTGCATGTTTTTCAATGTGGAAACCGAGTTATTTCACTTTCCATTTTGGTTGGACTTTGGATTTAATTATTTTTGATACAAGGACGCTCCACTACATTTCATTTCAGGAGGTTAAGGAGGTTAAGTTCAAGTCTTTCTTTCATATTAAATCCTACTTGCTATCTTTTTGAATCTGTTAAGTGCTGAGACTACACTGGCAGTAAAGTGACTCACTCTGGATTAGAATGTAAGATTTCTGTCTCTAGTCTCTTTGACAAGCGATTGAATCGATTAATCAGTTGTCAAAACAGTTGCAAATGGAATTTTCTGTTCATCAACTAAACAATCAATTTAAAAAATAACTTAAAAGATTACTCGATAATGACTGAGTATAATGATCATTATTTGTAACACTAGAAAATTTAGACCTTTTAGATCTTTGTAATAATCATGCAGCTCTAGAGGAGGCCAGTTTAAAAAAAGAGTGACTCATGACTGAAACTTTTTGGCCTACAAGTTGTGTTTTCCAGTTAAATAGTGAGCTGTCAGTTCAGCTCTGGTCAAAAATTGTGGTTGGTTAAAAAGTCCAAGAAACAGCTGTGCTCTAGGTGGGGCAGGGCCATAGAATAATGAAGGAACTGGCTGCCAAGGTGTGACTCACTAAATATTATGCACTCCCCAGAGAGAGGGAGGGAGGGAGGGACAGAACGATACAGTTAGCTAGAAAGAAAAAGAGACAAAGAGGAGAGGAAGACAGAGCTTACTATGCCTACTTCGATATTTTTCCCTAAAACATTCAACAGGAGCAAGGATGCACTGATTTTATGTTAAGCATAATACAGTTCTTAGAGTTGAAACTCAAACGCACTTGGCTCTTTCTCCGATTTAGAAGTCTGACTCAGTCTGAGGAAGAGCCTGGTGCTCGAAACCTCAGTGGCATTAAAAGCCTTCTAACAGGAGCTTCGTGGTGTGCAGGGTTGTTTTCAACTCTTCTATATATATATTTATCCTTTGAAATCCAGTTTCTGTGCAATTATATTGATCTACAGTATATTTATTATTATATAATTATGGGTGCAATTATCCATCATGGCCCCGTCTGTATAAGTCTGCTTTTTGACTCTTGACTTGCTGTAAGAAATGAATTTCCCTAATATGGGATCATTAAAGTTTATCTTATGTTATGTTTTTTGATCCAGCACCTGTCCTATTGGGCACACTGACATGAGTGTTTTTTTATTCTTTCATACAATCATCAATACAATCCTTGATAACCGTTGCTAAAAGTTGTGATCTCAAAAATCAAGTTCAGCAGAAATGACTTCATATTTGCGTGGTCCCGGTGAGGAGGATCTGTTTTTTGCCCAGAGGTGCACTGACAAGAAAATATGTGCATTATGCAATCACACGTTTACCCAATCGCTGGAAAAATGGGCACACTTCAGGAGAATGACACTTTCCATGACAGATAATGTTGAATTGGACATCTTAAAACAGAGAGTACATGGTTTATGGCCGGCTTTCTCTTTAATCCCAGAGGAACCATTCCTTCCACAAGTATGAATTCCACTGTAGCCATCGCCAGTTTCCATGCAAAATTCATGATGTGTTGTGGAAAGAGAATTCAGATGGCAACGTCATGCATATTCAGCACTCTTAATTTGCATGACCTCTAATATTAAAGGAGGACGGGCAGAAAGAGATTGGAAATGAGGATGAGTGACTGATGAGAGAGGGGGGTTTTCCAGTGGGGGTATTTTGAGAAGCAGCTGTGCATCTGTGTCTCCAAAGGTATGAGTACTGTGTCAGAGGAAGAACACACTCCTGTTTCACATGTCCTGGTTCGGCTGTTTCTTCCTAAAGCTCTGTTCCAGGTTGGACTTTACAGTTTACACATCAAGGGCTGTACCTGGTTTACATGTAAGACCTTTTCTATAAGTAAAATTTCTGCAAACCTTCACTGTTTGGCCAGATGGATTCCAGTAACTCAACGACTGTACATTTTGTACTTGCAGCAGTGCAGAGCTATGATACATTAGTTGCATCCACTAAAGTTACAGTAAGGTATGCCAAAACATTAGCACCAGCACTAGCACTAAGAGGCTTGAGTTAATATTCTTCAAAAGTTCATTACTAAATCACAACTGCAACTATTCACTCATCATATATATGAGCAGGAACAATTAGTCAATTAATCAGCAACTAATTTGACAAATGATGAATCATTTACATCATTTTTATGCACAAAAGCCAAATATTACCCAGTTCCAGCTTCTCAGTTACGAGTATTTGCTGCTTTTCTTTGTTTGTTTACTCTATTACAAACAGCTGTATCACATATCTTATCACCATACAATAATCTGACCAAAGATCCTTTGACTGCGAAGCAGAACACACAGTACTTCTGAAAAAACTCTGTTTTTTTCCAGAACACAGGTAATATCTAAAAATCAATATTACAATAATGTCACATATCTGCTGTATACGATTAACAATCAGAGCTCCCTGTCAACTAAAAGTCTGCTGTATATCACAAGCTGAGAGACTATGTTGTTCATATTCTTCAATTTTACATCTGATCGCGTTGCATGCTACTTTGTTTTGAATACAGATAAAGAACAAAGCTGAGCTGAGACAGAAGCTTGTAAATGGATGAATGTGACAGCTCCTGAGGGGAACCAGTAAACGCTTCATGGCAAACATCCTGACATGAGTAAAATTAAGTGGGTTTGTGACTCCTACACCACATTTTAGACAAACTGAAGTGGGACCACCACAAGTGAGCACCTCCTAAACTAAATGACAGCAATGACTGTTGTGAACAGTTTTGATTCAAGCACTATAATCATCATCTTTTCTGGTATTCTTGATACTTTAAATAACTTGTTAACTAACATAAAGGTTGGCCCAATGTTTACCAAAGTTTTGGGATAAAATAGACAAAAACAGAGCATGTTTACAATATGTATACCCACACAGCTGCTTCAGCTGGGTCAAGCACGTTATCCGTCACGTGAAACAGGTTCTTTTGGAGCTTATTCTAAAGTTTTGCTTGGGGGTAAACAGAGTATGTTGAATATATGACATTGTTCGAAAGGTAAGGAAAAATACCTGCAGTGGCTGCAAACACTCAAATACTTGACTTACTACCCAACTTGACAAGGAAAACCAGAGATTTCCATAGGCACCGGCTGTCGGCCGACTACCCCTTTAAGTCAAGTCGGCTACTTTAATAAATTAATTTTTGATTCTAACAAAAGTGTTTTGATTAACAAGTTGCGTCTGCATATACATTTTATGACCAGTAGCCTCTGCTATAAAACAGGATGACAGAGAAAGACAACTGTCTGTATCAGTCCCGCCGCCTCATGCTTGATATGAATATTTGTGTGCTCAGCTAAGAGGGCGTGCCCTGCCAAGTAGAGAGCGGAGAATCATCTTCAGTGTATGACAAAACACATTAAGATTTGCATTGATATCTCAGACAGGCAACTTTGGAAAACACCGGTTACAGCAACTTGATGATTGCACAGTAAGCATTAAAAAGTCCAATGAAAGCATTGCATTTTCCATATGAGCCACACAGACATTTATGGACTTAATGAAAGAACGAATCAATGAATGATCTTTATTTACATTGTGCTTTTTACAGCAGAGTCATATCTAAGACTCATTGCAAACACACCCTAAAACGGACAAGGTTGTCAAAGTAACCGGCCTGGGTCATATGAGGAAAATATAGGCTATGCCTCAGCCTCACACTGTAGTTTGACTGTTTTCAAATGTCCTCAAACACTTTTGACATTGACAAATTATGTAAACTAATGTCAGTGAAAGATGGAACCCAAAAGGAAGCTAGAATATAGTGAAAATCAACATACTCATTAATTAATTAAAAATAATAAATAAGGTCTAATGAGTGGCATTAGAATGTGCCAGAGGCCACCAAACTTTTACAGCCAAAATTTTTCTCTAGGGGGGCCCCCCTAGTGGGCTACTCCACATCCTTGCAGAAAGCTTTGGAAAGCAACCCTGCAAGAGGCAAAGGTCACTGTTGGTCTTTGACGGCTGAAGAACCTGTCAGTCTGCTTCTGATCGTCATCACACAGCCTTCCCTTGAACTAGCCTCGCTGAACTGGCAGAGCACTGATGTGAAATAAGGCTCATAATCTCTATAATTTTGTTTCACAGACTCACTACATTTGAAGAAACAAGACAGAGTGTAATACAACACAAACAGATTGATTGCAAGACAAAGCAAAGACAAAACATCAACATAACCATGCACGAACACATAAACACGTACATGTGACAGCAAGCTTTGCAACAGAACAATTCAGTGCTATAGGTCGACAAATCCAATCTAACCTGGATGCCACTGGGAACACGGTCACCAATTACGGTTGTGTGTTCTTAGGCAATACAGTCAAGAGGAGTTGTCAACACTTAAAAGTTACGAAAATCTGGGCTGGAAATTAAAGCTCAATCAAGAGATCAAGGATATAATGAGTTTGCATTGCAAACAGTTTTATGTGGTTCAGCCAAACAGATCTAATGTTACATTATTAGTCAGCACTGATCTTAAGCAACAGGAGTAAATGGAGCCTTCACATGGGCCGTGCAGGGATTTGACATAGTTTGACACTTGACTCATGTGAGCGTGATGTTGGACGCACGCGTCCAGGAGAAAAAAGCTGATGAGGCCACCGTGATGAATTGTTTACGGTTCTCTTTAGAGCAATCATGGAAAGTAGCTAAGTACATTTAGTTGAATACAAATTAGAGGTACTGGTACTTTGATATTTAGTAGCAGTTTCTGCTACTTTATACTTGCAGTCCACTACAGTTCAGAAGGAAATATTGTAGTTTTTATTCCACTACAATTAGTTGACAGCTAAAGTCACCTTTTACACAGTAGATTCACAGACAAAACATATGATCCTCTCTCAAGATATGATCCCTTGCTCCTGATGGGACTAATCGACAGCATATTAAGTAGTTGAAATAGCTGCACCTTCACCAGCTACATTAAAATGTTGCTGACAGATTGTTGAAACAGTAATGACAGATCAGCAACATTATATAGTTAACAAAAATCTGAAACATGCCATTTTTAATAATTAGTACTTTTCCTTTTGACACTTTAAGTGCTTTTACCGATGTACTTTTACTAGAAAAGGAATATGTTTATATAATGTTACTGCTTCTTCTACTTCGATAAAGTATCTTAATACTTCTTCCAACACTGCTTTTGATTGGCTTTACTTATGTGGCATCTAGTATTTTGAGCAAATATCCAGATATTTAAGGTGTAATTCATAACAGAGACAAACCCTTATAGTTATGCAGGTTCATATTGAGATGTAAACGCCTGTCAGTTATGTAGGTAGAGTGTTTTATTGCTTTTGTAACAGCAGCACGGCCCTGCACTGCCACACACTGCTAGCCTCGTTAGCTCACTAGCCACTGGGTCAAGTGACATGACAGCAATTCCTCTAGCACCTAAACCGGTTATACTTGCCACTACTGGCAGAGTAAAGCACAATGAAAATAAGGTTTTGTTATTAAAGTCACAGTCATTTCAAACGCGGCTGGCTGGGCTTTGGAGCGAACAGCACAACTAGCTTTCCAGCTAACCTGTGCAGGCCTGGAGAGAAGCTAACGTCAGCTAGCCAGTGCATGCTGTTAGCATACTGGCTAACCAAATATGTCCTGCCTACCATTTCCAGCTGCAGGGGAGAGTCAGCCAGCTGTCAAACTACCCCCAACCAAATCAGAAACACCTGGAACAACCCACCACCCGCCGCCTCTTCTTACCTATGGTGGAGATGAAGGTTGTGTTGAAGGCGTCGTCAGAGAAGCGGAACAGCACACAGGTCTTCCCCACGCCCGAGTCTCCGATCAGAAGCAGCTTGAACAGCAAGTCGTACGTCTTCTTCGCCATTGAAAAACCAGCTTGTGTTCACCCAAGATACAAAAATAACTGATACCCTAGCACGTCTATGTGAAGTCTAAAGCCAGCTCCTGAGCCAACCTGACCAACTGCCCCGCTTCTTCTCCTGACTGTTAACACTTAACAATCTGGGATTTGTTGATTAGCTTGGCAAGCTAGTTGGCTAAATACCACCCAAATAACGTGCCAGCAGACGAGTCCGAGAAGTTATATTTCCCAAGCCCGACTGTTTTCCCCCTTTACAGCATGAGAACAGAAAGCAAAAATAGGATCTTTCCTCCCGTGTGATTCCTCTTTTCCACTCTTTCTTTTCTCCCACACAGTCGGGACAAAATGGCTCCTCTCTCTCTAACGTTACCCCGACTCACTCTTTCTTCAAGCTAACGGCGAGCTAATTCAAATTCTCGGCACACCCCGTCATTCCAGAGCTCTGCCGCAAGCTCGACCGAGAGGAACCTGAAAGAAATCTCGACGTTGAAGCGCGTCAAACTCGCTGTCTGCTCGGAGTTATTTCGCCTTTTCTTTCTGGAGAGATTAGAACCGAAATACAGACGACCGCCGTCGCCTTCGAATGGGAGCCACCACGGCGACACCCTAGTCCCGCAGACACGCCTTTCTCCCGCCCCTCTGTCAAAAATCACGCCTCTGATTGGCTGACGTTGCTGCTATTCCGCTAAACACCCTATTGTGATTGGCTACACCGAGAGGTAAAGGGGCGTGTCTTAGAGTGACAGGAAGGGCAAGTGTTACTGCGTAAGTTTCTCCGCCATTTCGGCTCAAACCTCCACTTACTTCAATTAATGAAATATATCCAATGAGCCAACATGGCGGCCAGTTTCTTCCAGATCTGCCTGGAGTGTTTCATGTCATGTTGGCATTTGATGCGGTGACTATCCCAGCTGTGAGTCAGGCCAAGTGATGTCATATATATATAAGTACTTCTGTGCTTGTTACGGGCGTTTCCCCACATCCTCTCCTCTGTGAACTGCACGAACATTCATCCCCTAAAGTCCTTTAATAACTGCACACACGGAGAGAGGATCTGCATGCACACATCATTACTGCAGGACCTGGAGACCTGGTGTGTGTGTGTGTGTGTGACTCTCTCCCTCTTCCGCCTGTCAGAGTAGTTTGACTCTCAGACACTCCTCAGGAATGTTGAGCATGCCCTGCTTTCTGCTGCCGAGTACAGACTTGCCACCAAGAAGTGAGAGAGAAAGACAGAAGGAAAGAAAAATAAGGCAGAGAAATGGAAAGAATGAGCTCAAGTGTGATTTGAAGGTGGCACTCGATGAAAAGCCAGGAGATGAAAAGTTGTATGATGATTCATCCAAAAGTGGTGGAAGTACTCAGATGTTGTACTTAAGTAAAAGTAGTATAAATACTACATGAAAATGCATTCCACGTTTCACTTACATACAAAAGTATTTGCATCAAAATATACTTAAAGTACCAAAAGTAAAAGTATTCATCATGCATGTCCGATCATATTTTGTTGATAATTGGAATCTGATCTAGTGCCTAAAGCTGTCTGATAATGTAGTAAAAAGTACAATATTTGCTTAATATGTTAATTATAAAGTGGCAGAAATTGGAAATACCCAAGTGCAAATACCTCAAAATTGTACTTAAGTACAAGTGTTTGTTGAGATATTTTGACTAAAGCAGAATGATCACTGTCACGCCAACAGCTTGAAAAAGAGAAAAAGGATACAGCCGTCTGAAGACAAACCAGCTCACACTAAGCTTTACAGAGGTTAAAAGGTGATACAGAGCAGAAGTTTTCATGGATTGACTTTAAGGTTTCTAAATGAAGAGCAGCTTAGTTTATACTTTATCCATATTTTGATTGTATCCCAGCTCCCTTTTTATCAACAGGTCTGTTTTTAAGCCAATAAATCATGTCCCAACACAGAAATCCTCCCAGATCAGGGTGCATTCCTGTATTTTGCTTCATGGGGCCCCAAGGGTTCGTCTCACACTCTCTCACAAACAGCCAGCAGCTACAGACCTCTGCTCTGGCATAGCTATGAACATTTAAGGAGGAAGTCTGTCTGCATGTTTGATAAGTAAACCAGATGACCTTAAGGGTTTTAACATTTTTAAGGGGGGACTTTTTGCCTTTTATCAACAATGGATGGTTGAAAGGTGACAGGAAACAAGACATGGAGGGGGAATAACATGTAAGTGGGAACTGGGCAACAGTACAGTTTGGTATGCATGTTGATCACTCGGCCACCAGGATGTCCCAGCCATGTGTTTAGCTTCAAGAATTTGCTGCTTTCCTCAACAGCGAAAGCACATTTTATTCTGTACTACAGCTAAAGAAAGTTGTTGATTAATTGACTGGTTGATCAATCAAAAAGTCTCAATTGTCAGATTCTGTTTCTGCTTTTTTGTCTGTGTGATGATAAAGTTTTTTCTCTGGTTTATCTCTCCTGTTTTTTTTTTTTAATCCCTATTTTCTTTACAAATTAGCTTCAATGAGACACCTTCTAATCACTATATTTATTGCATTGCTTATCTGTATGCGACAATATTTATCTATATGGGCACTGTTAATTAAAAAGGAAATTGAAATGAGAAATAAAAACATCTACAATACAGCCATATAATTGAAGAGGATTAGGTGATATGATCAAAAGCTCCAGAACAATACAAATAATAATAATAATAACAATAATGAATACAATACAGGACTAATTAATAACCTTGATATTTTGGATTAGAACCACAACTTTCATCAGCTGTTTCTATAGAGCTACAGTTTAGAATCATTTTCATTTTTGTTTGTGAGCAAATATTTCCAAATCACGTGACTACACAGAAATTCTACCTTGTTCTGAAAAGCTCCATTGACCTGTACTCCCCTGAGAATGACTCATAAAAGGTGACACCACAAGCGCTGGGCAATATGGGTGATTTTCCCATTCTGCTCTTCAAGCTTACAGACATTTAGTCAGACTTTTGTCATCTCGTGCAGAGAGATAAAGCCATGTTGGTGAGGGGGGATATTAAAGGTTATGAAGGTGAATGTGATGTGCTGAATTCCCCCTGTGACTGAGTCTTTCCCTTTTCTCGTCAGTCAAATCTACATCAGAAGACAGAGCAGTGAAACAATGACATATTTGAAACAGGAAGTGGTGATGTGACAATGTTGGTAGTCTTAAAGGGAATCACCCAGGAGCCTCCACAGTTCTACGTCCTACATTACACCTGGAAACAAGTGGGGGAATGTAACTAAGTACATTTACTCAAGTGCTGTACTTAAGTTCTTTAGTCTTGTCTTTTCATACTACTTTTTGTCTCTACTCCACTAGGGAGGGAAATATTCTACTTTTTACTCCATGATAGTATAATAGTTACTTTACAAATAAACATTTTTAGTACAAAACATTTCTCACTATTTTGAGAACTTTTACAAACCAAAAAATCGATTGATGGAGAAATAATCAACAGATTAATCAATAATGAAAATAATCAGCAGTCCTATACAAAAGAGTTAAAAATTAACTTCACCTAAACCAACCACAGTGGTAAAATCCTGCTTTTGCATTTATTCATGAGTAACAATAATCTGATGATATAATATATAATAGTATAACAGCCACAGGGGACATTTTTCTGCATTGAGTACTTTTAATACTGTAAGTTCATTTTCCTGATTATAGTTTTACTCATTATTATCGATGCAGGATTTTTGCCTATAACTGATTATATTACAGTTTGATCACAGTTGACATTTGACAGTTTGCTCTCATGAATCTTCTGACCTCCTTTTATGACATTGACCAGCTGCAGGTCATAATGTATTCCACACTTTTGTCACCAGGTGGTGCTGTTGTGTCGTGGTTGAACGGTTAAATAAGTGCCGTTATGATTAATTTTACATTTTGCTTCATTGTCCTCAATTTGTGCAGCTTTGGAGCCCAGTTGTGTAAGAACTGGTGAGAAAAAAGAATAACTGGGTCCAAACAGGAATCAGGAGAAAATCATTATTTTACTCCACATGCAAAATACAGAAAGTCACAGCAGATATACAATGATTAATGGTTTTAATGATTAATGATATTGAGATTATATAAGTTTATTTTTGATTATCTCAGACTGCAGGGCATAAAGCCTTTCATACCATCAGCTACAACTCTGCATACAGAAATAAAAAGCAATACTAAAAAATAAAATGTTTTCTTACATTAAAGTGAGTAACACGTGAATGCATCACTAATTGTAATCCAGTAATATAATATATATGATTCTGAAATAATAAGCAGTTTTACTTTTAATACTTTATTTTGATGCTAATAGTTTTACTCAAGTAGTATTTTAAATGCAGTACTTTTACTTGTAACTGAAATGGAATAAATAATGAGTAATGGATTACTTTATTTACATGATACTCCAGCTGTGGGAATGAACAGTGTAAAATGTTTGTAACCATAAAAACATTATTATATCTGTGAACTGAACTGTGAAACCAACAGTTTGTCCAGATGAAGAGTTGGTGGCAGCCTTGGACAAGAATCAACTCAGCTGTGGGACCGAACTGCATTTCCCATGATGCTTTGTTGCGCTCCGCAGTGATGTGGGGTGTGGTGGTTGAATGACTCTGTGTGTGTGTGTGTATGTGTGTGTGTGTGTGTGTGTGTGTGTGTGTGTGTGTGTGTGTGTGTGTGTGTGTGTGTGTGTGTGTGAGAGAGAGAGCAGAGCCGCAGATCCAGACCGGAGCATCAATGAGAGCAGGGCAGGAGGATGCGGTCTGTGGCGGATCTAAAACCAGGACCTGATCATGAGATCTGAATGTTTTCATCATCGACACTGTTGGATTTTTTTCTCCATCGAATGAATCTGCAATGGAGCGTCGATCCAAAGCGTGAGAGCTGCTGATGGTCTGTCTATTTATGAGCGAATGTTACAGACAATAAGAGCAGGAAATTAGACATTAGACTTAGTGGCATTTTATTATTTGTGTTGGAAACTGAAGAGTGTGTGTTATCTGCTTATTTTTCTTTGTGATATGATCAGGAAGCCAGACTGAATTTGTTATTAATGGTTAAAAAAAAAATCAATGGTTATACAATTCACAGGCAGACAGGAGGGTCATTGAAGGCATCATCAAGGTTTTCAGCCCATTTTGATTTAGATCATTTAAATAGTGTTTTATTATAAGGAGAAACAGAAGGTAATCATGTCAAAGAACAAGAGCAGTGAGTCAGTGAAGGTGGTGGTTCGATGCCGCCCTTTGAACCGGAAAGAGGAGTCCAACGGGCCTGCAGGGGGCATCGTTCAGATGGACCTGCGCCTGGGACAGGTGATCCTCAGGAACCCTCGAGCGCCAGCCAGCGAGCCCCAGAAAACCTTCACCTTCGACGCCGTTTACGATGCAAACTCCAAACAGCGAGACCTGTACGACGAGAGCGTGAGGCCGCTCATAGACTCGGTGCTCGCAGGGTTCAATGGTACCATATTTGCGTACGGCCAAACAGGAACTGGGAAGACCTACACCATGCAGGGGGCGTGGATGGACCCGGAGAAACGAGGTGTGATCCCCAACGCCTTCGACCACATCTTCACACACATCTCCCGCTCGCAGTCTGATAAGCAGTACCTAGTGCGGGCGTCCTACCTCGAGATCTACCTGGAGGAGATTCGAGATCTCCTCGACCCCAAACACGGCAACGCCAGAGCTCTGGAGCTCAGGGAGAGTCCAGAATCCGGTGTGTACGTGCGTGACCTCACTTCCTGCGTCTGCAAGAGCATCAAGGAGATCGAGGAGGTGATGAACATGGGCAACCAGGCGAGGGCGGTCGGGGCGACAGACATGAACGAACACTCGTCCCGGTCCCATGCCCTGTTCCTGATCACCGTGGAGTGCAGCCAGCCCGGACCGGACGGGAGGAAACACATCCGGGTCGGACGGCTCAACCTGGTTGATTTGGCTGGAAGCGAGCGCCAAGCCAAGACAGGCGTCCAGGGAGAGCGCCTGAAAGAGGCAGCCAAGATCAACCTTTCCCTGTCAGCGCTGGGGAACGTGATCTCAGCGCTGGCCGACGGGCGCAGCAGCCACGTGCCCTACCGGGACTCCAAGCTCACCCGGCTGCTGCAGGACTCTTTGGGCGGGAATGCAAAGACTGTCATGGTTGCCACCTTAGGCCCCGCCCCCCAGCACTACGACGAGACCCTCACCACCCTGCGGTACGCCAACCGGGCCAAGAACATCCAGAACCAGCCCAGAGTCAACGAGGATCCGAAGGATGCACTGCTGCGGGAGTTCCAGAGGGAGATCGCCCGCCTCAGGGCCCAGCTCAACCACAGGAAGTGGAGGAGCAAACAGAAGAAGGAGCAGGTGGATGGCGAGGGCTGGGAGAGGGACGGGGACGAAGAGACGGAAGGCGAGGAGGAGGAGGTGGTGGAGAAGGAGGCGGAGGAGTACGTGAAGCTGGAGGAGCAGCGGTTGGAGATGGAGAAGGAGGCCATCAGAGGGGATCAGTTCATGCTGGCTGAGGAGAAGCAGAGGCTGCTGGGAGAGAAGGAGAGGATGATGGGAGATCTGAGGAAGGAGCAGGAAGCCACCGAGCAACTGACGGCCAAGTACAAGGTGAGAGTCCAGTCAGTTATTCATTCACACACAATGCAGGAAGTCAGATTAAGGACATGTGGTCTGTGGGATTATCATGTGTGATAATCTGATGAGCTGTTAGTAAGAGACATTATAACAATAACACTGTGAGCCTCACATCTAATTACATGTCAGTGTGTGTGTGTGAGTGTGTACATGTGTGTATCATAGACAGTACAGATGTACAGATTACTTTACAAACAAACCACGATGTTAAGTCTGCAACACATCAGGCATTGATATGTGATATTAGTAAAAAAAAGGAACTTTCTACTTCACAGTTGGAGGATGTGTGGGAGGCAGATGACAAAAGAGGTTGAGATAGTCTGACTTTTAGTCCTTAGTCCTACATTTCCCATAATGCCACCTGATAGTGTCTCTTCATTAGACCCCCCCTGCCTAGTAAACATCAATTGTTAGACTCTATTCCCCTGGATTTTTAAGTTTCCAAGATCAACCTGATGACAACCTGATGGATGTCTGGGATTGGGATGCATCTGCTCAGTTTGTTGTTTGTGAGTAAAGTGAATAAAGAATGATAAAGAAAGTTTTTAGGATTCATGCAGTTTAGAATGAATGGGGAAAATGTAGTAACCTAGCTGATGTTGTTTGGTCACTTAGCAAAATGTTTTGTTATTTGTCAACGTTTTGTATTGTTGTTTCATGTTATTTTTAAATACTTCACTCATGGTTCTTTCTCACTGACGTATTTCTATCCTGAAACCCAGAGCACCAGCTTCATGATACAGATCATCCAGGATCATCAGTGTTCACTAGAGATCCAGGCTAATTTGAAGTTGCTTTGTGGCGAATATTTCATAACAAAAGATTTCTACATAAGTTTGTGGGTGTAACTTGTTTTAATTTAGTGATGCAAACTCTCCACTTTGCAAACACTAAGTATTTTAAAACTAGGTTAAATCTGAGCTTACAGGCAGCTGGTTTAACTCTATGATCAGCTCCACTGCTTGTGTGTTGTTGTTGTTGTTGTTCTAGTCGGGTGTGTCAGACAGGAACTGGTGACCACTGTCGCTTAAAATGTCAGTTCTATCTTTGCCCTATACACAGGCATCAATCAAAGACTGAGTCAGAGCTGAATTAATTACTTGCTCTGATTCATGGGCATTTCCAGTCAATAAGTCGCCCATGCAGAATGACTGAGCGACTGCAGTCTTTGGTTCTGCAGCTGCAGCCCGGACCATCAAACACGAGACAGTGCTGGATCAGCTTACTGAGCCCGAGGCCCTGATGTGAGGAAATGAGAGGAGGACAAAGATATTTTCACCGTCACGTGTTTGGGAACAATGGAAGGACAATTTGAGGTTGTAGCTTAGAAGAAAAATCCCTGCTAGTATCCACTTTTTCTGTAGTCTGTCTGTAATGTTCTGTGTAGTTTTCCCTAAATCGAGTGCATTTAACAAGAGGTGTGAACGTGCATTCAGCTGTGGGTAATAGAACGTCTGTGTAGGTGGAGGGAGCGATAGCAACAGGAGAAGTGTCATAACAGAGAGAGGTTTCCAGCAGAGAAAAGGTTCGTTACAGCTATGTCTCAAAACACAGTATGCATTGTTGCTGCATTGCATTCTGGTCTGACACATTGATCTGTTTGCCTCCTCTTCAATGGATCTCTTCCATGTAGGGCAAAACGGTTCAGATCAGTATCGAATAATAGTTGTAATATTCATATTGATCTACAGAATACTACAACATGGCAAATGTGTGCAATATCACTTATCACTTGTTTATTTTTAATCACTCTGAAAACCGTGTTTTTCAAAATGCTGACATGATACGATCATATCATCACAATACAATAACACTAAAAGACCAATATTGAATCATCACGTGACTTAACTTCTGCGTATTAGTGTTAAACATCAGCACACGTTTGAGGCCTCTGATGTCTGAAGTTAAATTCTAGTCGTCCATTATCCCAGTGTGATATTGAATTTGTCGTCATCTGGGCAGTTATCAGTGGGAACAAGGGAAAAAATAAACGTAACGTAATTTATGTGAAGGATCCATTTGGTTTGAGCCAAAACAACTGTCCATAGTTGTGTATTTGTGATTTACTGTGTGTAGTAAATGCACACTGCAGCGTTCAGTCAGAACAAAAGGTCTAAAATCCCTCGAATTGGCAAAAATATTCCTGCCAACCTACAGCAAACTCATTTGTGGTCCCTCTCTAGTTTTTGCTTCGTCTTTCAAATGTGACCCTCCTTCGCTCTGAGTGAAGGTCTGAGGTCTGGGAAAGTCCCCCGAGACAGAGATAATGTATATCCTGCCTTCGTGCACGTTTCTGTGTGAGGCATCTCGTATTTCTTCCCGTCAGGTCGTCCTCCAAAGCACCGTGAGGCTCATACTGCTTTGTGCCACACTGTGTAAAATCAGTGATCACAGCACAGTTCAGAGGGTCTTTGCTGTGTGTGTGTATGTGTGTGTGTGTGTGTGTGTGTGTGTGTGTGTGTGTTTGATGCTGACTGGGTGGCAGAGAATTAGCAAAAAGGAAGATGATCAAGGACCTGAAGTATTTCCTGCCTCTGATGCATCAGTCTGTTGTTGTTGGTGCATATCTTCAAAATCTGTCATGCAAAATACAATTTAATTAGTTTGTTCCAAGATGCAAGCATTTAAAGTTTAGATCCGATGATATTGTGTATTTTTCTTATTGTCAACAAATCTCATGAATAGACCAAAACCAAGCGTTGTCTGTGTAGCCAAAGCCTCTGATTGGCTGGGACTAACATTAGCCCACCAATCGCAGAATGTGACCTGCAGCTTCCATTTTTCTCCCTGCTCTGATAACCAATGAGAGCGAGGTTGCTAGGCAGAGAAACACACTGAGAGGGAGAGAGAGACTGGAAACATGGTGGAAATGAGCTCAGAAATAGCCAATTATAGATATCATCACACTCTCTCGTCTCCTCTTCCTCCCTCTCACCAGCCGACGCATCCATATAGACGCACGCATGAAATGTAAGTAGGTCAGGGACCAGCCGGCCTTGTGGAAACGTGTCGGGTCAGCTGGTGTTTCTGCAGGTAGCTGGTGGCCAACAGGCCTCCGAGGTGCAGCGCTCCATCTGTGGATCGAGCTGTAACGTTGGTGCAACTGTTAGTTTGGCTGTTGCCCCCAGCTTTGATTCACAGGGGCGACTGTGTTAGTGGAGGAAGTATTCAAAAGTACTGATGCCACACTGTAAAAATACTCTATTACAAGTAGAAGTCCTGCATTTACATCTTACAGCTGCACATCCTCTTCTCAGCTTCTTCTTGTACTCACATGTGCACAATTTATACCATGAAAATTAGAGATTAATTAAAGATTAAGTGTTGAAGAATGTGGCCTTAAAACTTCATACTCAAATAGTCAAAATAACATTCAGCTACAGTATCACCAGGTATTTCCTGTTTCAAATTGTTGTTTCATTTTTTGATTTCTGCTCATCTTTCTACATGTCCCAGTAACGTTACCAGCGCTTGTACTACAGCAGTAATATTCCTCACAGTGTGTCTGTGGAGTCAGATATGTTATCAGCCGTCGCACATCACGCAGTTCGTGGTGTTATGAAACAGTCAGGTATCGGTACAGTCGCTGTGCAGAGCTTCTCATGAGGAGGCTGCTGGGTCCGTCCCCTCCACTGGACTATTCTTAGATCTACTTTTCTGGGTCACAACTGAAACATCTCCCTTCTTCTTACAGTCTCTCTCTCTCCTCCACATCACTTATCTCTCTCTTTCTGTCTCTTATTTTTAAAGTATCTCTAGGTCCTTTTACTTAAAATATCTAAAAACTATCTGAACTTTCAACCCTAGGACATGCTTTTATTTTGATACTTAAGGTTATATTTTGATATTTCTTCATCTAACTAACATTAAACTTAGAGAATTAGTTGATCTTTTCTGTCTCATCCATCTGAGGTGTTCCCATTTGTTATTTAAAGTTTTATTCACCATTTCCTGAGATCCTACTTTCCCTCAATCTGCCTTGTCGACTACTTTGTTAAGTAATTTTCTGCAATTCCCTAAAATGCCTTTTTACAGCCTCCCAGAGAAACAGCATGATAATTAGGTCAATTTCATGCATCTTAAATTAAAAGTCTAAAGTTGCTGTTTACGCCACAAATACTTGCAAATTTAGATCAAGCTGTTGAATTGAAAGTTTTATTTATGGAAACGGGAAAACGATATCGGCACAGACAGCTCTCAAGAGTGTGAGTCTAATAAAGCGAGACTGAAAATAAAAAACTCCTCCGTGGCAAGCTGCCCAGATAAAGTCTGTGTGTGTGGGAAACACTGGGCTGTTTCTCTCCTTCAGCCCGGGATAGACGTTGCATCGTCAGCAGAGGAGGGCGACTCGGCCCGGAGCAGCACGAAAACTCCATCTTTCCAATGAAAAACAAAAACTATTCTTTACCATGAAGGCTTCTTCCGCTCTTTGCTGTCTTTTGTTATAGGAGGAAATGGACACTGACTCTCAATTAAGGTCTTTCCTACATCCTGCCAGCTGAAGTTCAGCCAATCAGAACGCATGGTCAACAACAATGCCCAATGCCTCATGGGAAATATTGTCAGTGTAGCACAAAAACTCAGAGGCCACATAGTGTACACACAGTGCTTACATATCAGCTCTATACAATATGCTGTAGACATCCATTTAAGTGAGCATGTATTTTACACACATACACACACTCACGCACACACACACTCACATACATCCAGTTATGCGTTATGGATGGAATGACTGTTTCCTGTTTATATAGCTGCCTTCCTGACTAATTAGAAGAGGAAAAAGTCTGGACAGAGAGAGGTGTGTGTGTGTGTGTGTGTGTGTGTGTGTGTGTGTGTGTAGGCTAACGAGCAGAAAGAGCTCATCTCTGTTCTCCATCTTTCAGCATGGAAGGCTGCATCACTGAAATATTGATGAATCAGCTGCGTGTGTCCATGTGTGTTTGTACGTATGTGTGTGTGTCCTTGTGTGTTTGTACGTATGTGTGTGTGTCCTTGTGTGTTTGTACGTATGTGTGTGTGGCCACAAACTGAGCATCCAATCATGGGTTGCGTGGAGTAAGAAGAGACATTTCTTCAACAATACACACTCTCTCTGTCTCTCATAGAATACATTACATACATTCTGGCAGCATGTTTTCAGGTTAGTCTGGGGTTTCTGGTCTCACGTTGGGATCTGCTGATGGCGTGTCACTTACTGGATCTCCCTTGTGCAGTTTGGTAAAAGCAGGAGATGCCTGACAGCGAGTGAATGCTAATAAGATTTTAGGCTTTAAGTTCCTTAAGTGGTTTTTACATCGACCAGGACTGATGTGAAACAGATTCTCAGAGAAGGTCTGACCTTTCTCTTTTTTCTACCTCTGTCTCTCATGCTCAGTGTCTCTTGTCGTCTCTCGTCTTTTTGCTTCCCCCTCTTCCTCTGCCTCTTCCCAGCAAGCTCTCTGTCTCTCCGCTGCAAACACGAGATGTCGTCACATTGTATTTATAACCCGCTCGCTCCCAGCAGGCCCCCGGCCGCGCCGCGATTGGCTGGCTGACGCGGATGAGCCGGCTCAATATGCAACACTTCCCATTCTCCTCACTTTCCCATCAGGAAATCAGATCAGTCACAGCCAAAAGAATTTGAGCTCGCACTTATGGCCGGATTATACATAGGCACACACACATGCGCTCACAAGCTCCAAGGAACGTGTGATGCTTTTAGAAATGCCTCTCAGAAAATTTTAATTATATAAATAAGCATCATCTGACTATATAAAGAAAGAGCACTGATTTTTTTAAGTGTAGCGCCATGATGAAAAGGATACGTTGCATATATGCTGCAGTTGAAGTGGACTCGAGCTGACGGCCTGAACAACTTCACAGGCTCCACTGAACAATCGCTGAGCTTACAATAAACAATAAAGCCTGATAGCTGCTTTCCGTTGTGGTCCTACAACGTACAGCGCGCCACAGACCATAACAATCTAACATGTTCCACACTTTAAATCAAGCCTCACATTTATGAGAAACCAGCTTTACAAAGTCACTTTGAAGATGTGCGATCAAAGATTATTCCAAAAATATAGAAAATTGGTTCTATTTATGAAGCTCTTAAAGTAGAGGATGAGAATGAGAATTACAGAGATTAGAGAAAATCAACAATATGGTTCAAGTTCAGTTTTATGTCACAGCTGTCTCAGTCCAGACTACAGTTTTTATCATAGCATTTAAAATACTACTCAAGTAAAACGTTCTCATTACAGTTTATAACAGATTTTTTTCGACAGCAGCCATGTGAGAAATCACACTTTTAAAACTCTTCAAACTGCAAGACAGCCGAGCAACATTTCCAACCAACCATCCGGCAGCCAGATCGCTGTTTGCTCAGGCAGTTAATCCAGGGTCGCGTGTGCATGAGCACGATAATTGTTGCACACACATCTGCAGAAAACATGGACCATCCTGAGAGTTTCGATCCATCTAAAGCAAACACACACACGTTGTAAGATGTAAAATCTGCTTTATTGATCAAGCAAACAGCAGAGTACAGTGCTGAGATGTAGATACAGGAAGGTTTATAGTCACATGATGAACAAACTGGAGCTCGACTGTGACCTTTAGAGAGAAAGCATCTGTGTGTGTGTGTGTGTGTGTGTGTGAGACTGAGATCTCAGTCTGCAGAGACGCCTGAAACAGAATAATGAGCCGAATGACAAGTGAGTCGTCTGATTGATTGAAGGTCATATGGACTCCTCACTGAGTCATCGCTCCTCCTCCTCCTCCTCCTCCTCTCATGTCTTCTTTCATCCTCACCTCTGTTACATCAGCTCAGATGTGACACGGCTTGACCAGAACATGAAAACATGATGCGCCTGGAAATCTGCCTTGAGAGCATGTGACACCGTGACGGCAGGACATTTCTGGATAAGTTAATTTTCTTCTAGGCCGTCGACTCGAATGTGAAGTGGAATCAAAGCAGGATTATGTTAGAGATAGAAAAGTTCATTCACGAGCAAGAAAGCAGAAGTTGAGAAACAGCCTCACCACAGGTTTCGATCAAATGATATGATCTTCCTCAGCAGGAGGAGTTTGCCAAGTTTTAATGGAAATTTAGATGTTACGGTTTAAATTTTTGTGATCACTTTTGTGAGTAAAAACACTCTCATCACAAGGTTCATGTTGGCTGGTTGTTGTTGTTCTCAACTCAAAAGAGCACGTTCTCATCCTGTGATCAAGTTAGCGAGAATAAATATGCAAAGTCTGGTTCGACTTTAAAAGGTACAAAGATTCTTTTGTGGCCTCGTCCTCCTGCAGACGAACACATGATTCCAATGAAGATAGCAAAGTGTTTCCCTAAAACTAGTTCAGGAAAAGGACTCGAGTGGTTAAAGGAAAATTGACTTTCATTTACAACTAATGGTCCGACAAAACGTGAAGTCTTTGTCGGAGCGTGATGCTGAATTTCTTCCTGTTTTAGGCAGATAAAACATTGCAGCACCCACCAGAATTTAGTGGAGAAGAAGAAGTGTTTCCTTTTATGCACTCAGTAATAACCATGGGAAATGTACAGTATAGGAAAACATTGTTCAGTTTTAATTGGATGCTGCTGCATTTGTGAATTGATGTAATTGGGGTTTTGACACAGTTTTGTGAACCCGGTGAGACTCACAGTGGATCTTGTTGTTTTTTACTGAATGTACATGCATTTACTTTGCTTGATAAGCGCATAATGTGTGTGGCAAGAGCAGAACTGAAGCAGCGAGTTAAATGCAGAGTGTCAAGTTGTCCATTTATGTCCATTCACAGTCGGCTTTATAAAAGGCTGAATGTAAAGAATTTGTATCTGTCCAACCAGTCAGGGGGAAGAGACATGAGATGCATGAGAGAGAAAAACCCCTGACATGAATCAGCCCTTTAATGAAGCTGAAAGAATATGACAAAACACAAAGAGCGGCGAAGCAGGCAGTCACACACACACACACACACACACACACACACACACAGAGAGGACACAAAGACAGATGGAAACAAAGAGGCTTTCTGTAAAGACCTGCTGCAGACGCATCCTCTCTGAAGGACTCCACTGTGCTCTCCGCATGAATTTGAGTGTGTGTCTTTGTGTGTTTTTCACTGATAATAAAGAATGTATAGGCTGCACACAGTTGACACACACACACACACACTCTTTTTGTATAAAGTCCTGTGACTGGAATGTGGCCAATACAAAATGTCTGTGGCCCCTGCTTGCCCTTCTTGGGCCCCTTTCTTCACTCTTTACCCTCCTCATTTTTACATTTGCTTCTTCTTTTCTCTTCCTGCTTCTCCATGTTCATTTTAGATTTCTGCCCTCAGGACGAAATCATGTGTGTGATCATATCTGAGTGTGTGTGTGTGTGTGTGTGATTCACCCTAAACATCACTTGCATCACTGTGGCCCCGGGCCCTTAATCTTCATGTCGACCACAGACGCTGTAACCAGAGGCATGAAATGATAATGATTCTTCATCAGCGTTAACACACATGTTTAAAATATTACGCCAGCTTCGAATTTCATTTTAAAAGGTGGAAATAATAACTAGAAAGCAGTCAGAGAGAGCAAACCTCTCAAAGGCTTCACAAACATTCATACTTGTGGTTTTAAGAAATGAAGAAATCGCAGAAAATGTTTAATAATAGGTGTTAATTAATCCACATGCTAAATATTTTTAAATTTATGAAGCGATCAAGTTCAAGTTGAAATTTGTGATCTGATCATGAAGTTAAGAGATCACCAAAGTTATTACAGTTAATCCTGATGGGAACATGAATGTCTGAAATTTCATGGCAACCCCTCCCACTGTTGTGACATTTCATTGAAAACCAAAAATGTCAAACTCCAGAGGCGCTGGAGGAAAAGTCAATGGATCACCAAAGTCTTTAGATTTCACTGTTGTTGACTTTTGTGTGGTCATTTTGATGCTGAGATATCTCTCTACAAGATCACCAAAGTCAGCAGGATTCATCCTCTGGCGCTCTTGAATGCCTGTACAAAATTTCACGACAGTTCATCTAATAGTTGTTGAGATATTTCAGTCTAAACTTGTTACGAGACCTCGGTCGACAGGAAGGTCGACGATGATGAAAGAACACTGGGTCATTTTGTCCTCGTCTGCTTTTCGATGTGATTCATGTCTGAAGTCTGAAGCACGGCAACGTTTCAGCCAAGCTCAGCTTGTTGTGGCCCGGCGTCATCGCGGGGAGGTTAATCTGCCCACTTCAGCTCCGTCTGCCTCGTCAGCACAATGTCTGCTCTGACGGCGGCTCCAACACTCACAAAGACTTAACTGTCAGATGTCCACGTGAACTCGGTCTGACCTCAAGAAACTCTCAGGTCCTTCAGCCATATGTTTACGCACATTTTCTCAATGATTCATTCCAGCTACAGCACATTTTTATTGCTTCATCTTGATGTCAGTTCAGATTTGAATAATAAGCCTTTGATTCATTGTGTTTCCTTGTTGGTTACGATGAAACCTTGATCAAATGTAACCTGGTAACATCCGATTTTCTGCTCGAATGTTCTGATTGTGACACAAGAAAAAACTTTAAAGGATCAAATCTCATCTGATCTGAACAATCAATAGACATCAGTGTAATGTAACTCACTGTGAACAGTCATCTCATGGCAAAGTGCTTTGAACTGAATTACATGCCATCATGAAAACAATGAGCAAAATCAAGCATGTATTGACTGACATTGAGAAACTGTGTTGACTTTTTTGCAGGCACTGTCGCTGCTGCAAGGACACGACACAAGCTCTTGATATCAATATTAATATCAATGCAAATACTGTGTTTTTCTCAGGCGATGGAGAGCAAACTGCTGGTCGGTGGAAAGAACATCATCGATCACACCAATGAGCAGCAGAAGATGCTGGAGATGAAAAGACAGGAGATTGCTGACCAGGTAAACCTCTGTGTGTGTGTGTCACTGTGTGTGGTTTTAGATAGAAGGCAAAGAATGCATATATTACATTACAGTAAACTGCATTTCACGTTTAGATGCTCCTAAAAATAATTAGTTGAACCATGAATGAATAAGGTGACATTTGGATCAATGCTTTCAGTCGCGTCGTGAGAGGGAGATCCAGCAGCAGATGTTGGTCCAGGACGAAGAGACGGTGGAGCTGAGGGAGACTTTCACTTCTCTGCAACAGGAGGTGGAGGCCAAGACCAAGAAACTCAAGAAGGTAAAAGATAAAGACTGATAGTGCTTCTGCAAAAAACAATGATGTGGACACAAAAGCACAGACAGCAGACATGCACACACATATACTCCTTCCTTTTTTTGTTCCTAATGTCAGTATATCCCTCTTTACCTCTTTGACCCCTGACCCCTGACCTGGATCCTAATGACCCCCTGCCTCGGACACATGCTCCATAAATCAGTACCTCAAGGTTTGTCCTGCCGTCCCCTCCTCTTTCCCAGCCCTCTCCCTCCCTCCGTCACTCTCCGTCACTTTCTATCTCGGGCCTCTTCACGCTTCCCATTGCTAACCCTCTCAGTCTGTTTTCCCTGCCGTGTAAAATTGCTCAGGATCTCCCAGTAACCCACCCCTAAATCCCTCAGTGCGAACCTTTAAAACAACACTCTGAACCATGCGAACCCAGGCTGGCTTCCCAGTCCACCGCACGGCCAGCAGGACTAACTCCAAACAAGCCATTGTGTGAATGCAGAAGACAATGTGATTAATGATCCCGTGTTGATCTTTGCTCTGCTGAAGCGCTAACGCAGCACGCGTGCCATCTACCCCTTCTCTCACTGCATGGTGCCGTCTCCCCGAGGAAAAGAAGGAGGATCACGACTGAGTGATTTCAGATCTGTGAAGTTCAGACTAACTTTTAGGCTTAAGGGGTCAACAAGCTCATCGACTGTGAAAACTGGTTACTGCTGAAGTTGGAACAGAGTGGTTGCACTCATTAAGTTGGATGTATAGTTGTGCATTAAGGGGTTATAGTGAAGCAATGGAGCTTATGTATAATGTGCACAACCTAAAAATGCATGTCGGAGGTGCGGAGACGTCGTGAACTGTGTTTTCCCAAAGCTGGAGGAGATTCTCTGCAGTGAAAACAACATTAAAGGCACCTTGTGGAGTCTTTGACCACTGGTAGAGCTACAGAGCAATGTTTTTATGATATGATATTTTATATTGTTCCACTTATGTGTAGGTTTCGGTGAAGGCAGTGAAGTAAACATGGATGTAAACAATGCAGGTTGAAAATCAGCTTTGAGAATTTTTTATTAGGGAGTAAATACAGTTTATATGTAGATAGAGATATTTGTTTGTTTACAAGAAAACATTTTGAGGTAAAAGGCTCAGTCGTTTTCTCCTTTTCAGTAACATTCAATAGCATCTGACAAAACCATCACCACCATAAACCTGCTCTTTTCCACGAACTCCACTTTCTATCAGCAGTTAAAGAACATAAAAACAGCAGTTGCACAGAAACAGTCTCTTATTCAGTCTGGAAACAAGGTGAACTTTCCCATCAGTGCTCTGTTTTACTGAGTGAATGACAGAATGCAAACACTTTGACTGCAGGCAATTTAATTATGATACATCATCACCGAGCTGTAAATGAAAAGCTGATGCATTTGATTTTTTTTTTGCCACATTTCATTTTGAAATGCTGCGTTTGAATTCCCTTTAAACATAGAATTGCAACTTCAAGCTGTTCTTAACAACAAATCCAATTTGAAGCATTTTTTGTGTGTTAGAAAAATAAGCTGTCACATCACACGGTTGGTGAACTGCAGTGTCATCTCTCGGGCTAACTACACCAGGGCTAAAGGCAGGATTAGCCTACTTGTTCAGAGTCCATGCAGTCAAAGAATGAACAGTGTGAACAGAGGAAGGAGGAAAGAGGAGGAATGAGCCGGAGCGAGGGAGGGCTGCCGTGTTGCCCGGCTCCTATTGGCTGCCCGTTTCTCCAGACACCAGTGCCTCCAGTACTGTTGCTATGGGCAACCAAGCTGGAGCGAGTCGGAGACCAGTTCATCAGCGTCTCCACCGGCGACATCTCTCCCCCTCACCCTCTCTCTCTCTCTCTCTCTCTCCTCGTAGCTGTACGCCAAGCTCCAGTGCATCAAAGCGGAGATCCAGGACGTGAACGACGAGCACGTGAGGAGCCGACAGGAACTGGAGCAAACTCAGAACGAGCTCACCAGAGAGCTCAAGTTCAAGTGAGTCGAACAAACATCCAGAGGAGTCAGCAAATGTGCCTGGATGGTTCAGCAAGCAAATCAGATGTGGACGTGCTTCACTGGAATTTTCATTATTCCAAATATAAAATCGATATAATAATAAAACAGATAATGGATAAAATCTGTAAGTGGGAATTTTACTGTCAGATACAGATCCCCAATTCAAATCATTCTGTTTAATCAACACATGCAACAACTCAACAACACCTAAATTATTTGCAAACATGAGAAACAATATTATATATATGTAGTTTGTATACATACAAGAACTGAACTATTATATATTAAACTAACATCAAAAACATGAGCTGCATATTTGTTTTCACATTTTTCTCATTAGTTTTTCTGGTGGAAATTAAGAAAGTGTTTTAAATTTGACATTTTAGACAGAAAAAACACAAGTAAGCTTTTTTTTTTTTTAAGGCGAAGAGGCTCTTAAGATTTTATCTATAAAATGTGACAAAAGTGTGACTGTACAGACTTAAAATAAAAAACCTTTCTAATCCATTTGTTGCCTTAATGACCTCAAACTAAACCCTTGCATTGCTGCGTGTTGTGTACGTGCAGGTATCTGATCATAGAGAACTTCATCCCTCCAGAGGAGAAGAATAAGATCATGAACAGATTGACCTTTGACCCTGAGGAGGATCAGTGGAAGTTTCAGCCTCTTGTTCCTGCTGAGAGGTCAGTGTGGGGTTTTAGATGTGGGGATATTCTCATTAAGGCCATCAGGTGGAAATAATGGACCCAGGATGTGTTTGATTTGAGTCGGGGTTCATGACCTTTGACCTTCCTGCTCTCTGTGTCACCTCCTCTTCTTCTCTTGTCTCTTTCTTCCACTGTTTTTAAAGCACAGAAGTTTTTAGAGGCATGTGAACTGTCCATGTGGTGTCATTCACATCTGGAGAGAAAACTGGATCCTGTTTCGTCTTTAGATGATATCTTGTCTGGTGCTTCAAGAAGATGTAGTTTGCCCTTTTGTAGCATTGATTTCTAATTGATTTTTTGCTCTCATTGATCGTCCTCTCTCCCTCTTTTCAGTAAATCCTCGCAGATGAAGAAAAGGCCGCCATCTGCGGTTGGATACAAACGGCCGATCAGCCAGTACGCCAGGGTCGCCATTGCGATGGGAGCTCACTCCAGATACAGGGTGTGTGTGTGTGAGTGTGGCTAACACCTTTGTCTTACTTTTTACTTTTACTCCTTTACTTAAATGGAACGTGTGTGTGTGTGTGTGTGTGTGTGTGCAGGCTGAGAACATCATGTTTCTGGAGCTCGACATGACTCCTCCAAACACCGCCTCACTGGATCGCCCAGCGGAGGCGGAGCTGAACCAAAGTCACTCTCTGGACAACTCGCCCACCAAGGACAGAGGCGTCCGCAAGTCTCGATCCTGGTGAGCAAGAAACCCCCGAACCACATTATTATTATCCTCTAGTACTCTCTTATCAAGCATTCAGTGGTACATAAATGTTTTATAGGCTACTTTTTGAGGCATTTTTAACCCTTATTTTTCTTAATGTAAGAAACAGTTTGTTGTATTTGTGTCATTTAATCTTTACTTTCCAGAATTTGCTTTGTTACAGCATTAAACTTTATTGTTGTACTGTGAAATATCCTTCAGTTCAAATCTTCACCACAGATTTTGAAGGACCACATCTTTGCCAAAAAGTGTTTTTTAAGACGTAGTAGTTAGTTAGTCCGATAAGTAACAAGAAATTGCAGAACAGAAAATGCCAAAGATAAGTTTCTCATATCTTGATCATTTAAAAAGCTAATTTAAGGAATTAAAAGTGTTTGTTTACATCATCTTTATATCAAAAATCCAGTCAAGCTTTAGTATAAAGTTATATCAGTCAATATAAGAGTTTGTTTATGAAATTCATCCATTATGATTTATAGTATCTGTTGTTGTCAGTGTACCATTTTATTTATATTTAGGAAATGTGTTTTACTGGCTGTGTCTGACTTGTGTAAATGGTTTAGAGTCATCTCTAAATGGGATTATTCAGGATTAGCCACACCCTCTCTCTGCGGCCCTAATCTGACCGTTTATCTCTCATTTGCTCAGCGGGCTGTAATCTCACTGTTGCTGGATAATCTTGTTAACCTGTGTCTAAGTTGTATGTAAAAGATTATACATCATCCATATTTTAATTTCTGCTACATCTTGTTTGTTTTTTGCAGGTGTCAGCCTCCAAAATCCATCACTTCCTCTTCGTCTAATGTTTCCTTGGCGGCGTGTCACACTGTCACACCCATGGCGGCTCAGTAAAGCTTTAGTGAGGAGGTGTTTTTTTGTTTTCTCCATTATTTATTTTATTCTTCCTCTTCTCCTTTTCCTCTTCCTCCTTTGGCCAGTGAAAGACTTCCCAATGAGGCCTACAGCAGGGACACAAACGCACCATCACCTATGCTGAATCCTGAGAGGCGATTGACAACATTTACAACAAATTAACAAGGAAGTGATTTTGTGACAGGAAACTAAACGAGCTGATGAACCTCAGACACACGTCCTGTCGTACGGATGTAAAGACCCACCAGAACCTCTCTTCTTCCTTGCATGTTTGAGACCATGAGCCTCGGATTGTCCTCTTAAACAAACTGGCTGCAGTGCTGAGCTGCCCAGACTGTTGTGTATGTGTGTGTGTGTGCGTGTGTGTGTGTGTATGTATGTGTGTGTGTGTGTGTGTGTGTGTGTGTGTTATCTGTATATACTGGGCTGTATGATTGCCTGTTTCTAATTGTGAGCAATACAGATCTGAAAGCTCACAAACTGCTTGAATGGCCTGTAAGATATCAGTGTAAATATTTCATGTATTTGGGGTTTTTGGGGCAGGTTTTCTGTGTTAAAGAGGAGAGAGTTGGCTAAGACGCGAGTTCATAGAGGTGAGAGTTTATGTTCATGTTTGCTGTTGGAAGAAGTAGAAAATAATGTTGTAACATATGTTGATGGTCAGACGAGGTGCTGAAACCTGAATGATGACCTTTATCGTACCTGTTGTCTCGTATTAATCCTCTGTCCCTCCGCAGTGTCGTAATCTAAAAGCGATGCCTTAAAATAATCTCGTTTAAATGAAAATAGTGAGGCATATCACACTTCCAAGATTCATTTACTGGCACTTTTATTCATACCAGAAAAATGGGAAACACACCTGACCGTTAAAATCACAAATGAGGGCACGCCAAATATTGGTCTGGTCAAAAATTCTGACCAGGTTTATTAAAACAAATGTCATATTAAAACAATACTCTACTAATTCAAGGTCCACTTACCAGCTTTTTGGTAACTAGATGGACGTTAGATTAGATCCATCCAATGAGGAAGACCATGTGGTTAAAAGGTCAGGAAAAGCTGATAAGTGGACCTTGAGCTAGATACCAGTTAACTCAACTTGTGGCTTATACAGAACTGTTGAACTTTAAAAAACAGGATTATGATTTGAACACAGACAACTTTTGTCATTTTGTCTGTGTGGCTCAAAATTGAAAACATAACAGACTCAGTGGAGAAAATGATTCTCTGCTTTGCCTTTATGTTTTCCTCTTCCTCCACTTCAAAGTTATTTTCATCTATCAGGACGCTTTGTCATGCGTTTTCCATCCGGAGAGGAAGTTCCCTTTGTCGAGATTGAAATTCAACATCATGAAGACTGAACTCTGGTCTCTGGTCTCTCTCTCTGATTGGGGAACCAGCTAAACAAGTTTTAAACAAAAATGCTTTTTCTTGATGATGATGATGATGAAACTTAAAAAGCACTATTCTTGGTCACATCCAGCTCCTATGATGATTATAACAAGAGCTTCATCCCCAGTAAGACGAAGCTGCTCAGAGGTCGACTGTCGGAGTTGAGGCGTAGCTGACTGGCTCGTTGGTTCGAGACAGCCGTCAGGTGCGTTCAGTTCAGTGTCACAGGCTTCTTCACTCACGAGAGGTTAAGATGAGCAGACAGTGGGGGTCAGTCTAATTATCACTGTATTATTGATGCCAGAGATCCAGTTGCAGCTGAGCCCCCTGCCAGGTCGAAGACAGCTCAGACAGCAGCTCTTTACTAATGTGCAGAAACATTTATCACTAATGTTCTGCAGATCTGTTTTTTTTTTTTACCATGTTTTACAGTACTTCATACATGACATCGTCCTCTATTGTGTGCAAAATGTTTCATAACCCAAACATCAAACTAATGTCAGTGATGATATCTGATAATGTGCTTGTGGAAATATACAAAAGTTCAGTGAGATGTCCAGCGATTATTTTGATTAATCATTTAATAATTTTGATCTAGGAAATGTCAACAAATAGGAAATATATCAAGTTTCCAGATCTTCAGGTTATTTTCAGGTTACCCTGATATAAAACACAAAAAGCAGCGAAGCCTCATGTTTGTGAAGCTGGAGCCAGAAATAATTGGAAGTTTGACTTAAGATCTTTATTCACACTCGTTCTCACTAAATTCAGTCAATGATCTAATATAAAGAAAATGAGAGATAAAGGGTTCAAATGTGTTCTGTGGTACAAATTACAGTCAGATGCTGTTTTTTGTGAATATTTAAATGTGTGTTAACCCACTTCCTCCACTATCTCAACCGTTTACAGATGCACACTGAGGATTTCATGTGTTTAGTCATCGGTTTCCAGGCACATAATTGACCCAGTTTGTTGTGACTTTAAAAGCTCCGAGGCTTCATGAAAACGTCCGTGTCCGTGCTGTAAAATGGAGGTTGAAACACATGCAACTACACCTTTAATCAACTCAACACAAATGGAAATGTATTAATGTGAGTTGAGTTGAGAATCTATAGAAGATGTACATTTATTTAGACGTGTTTTAAAGCGGTCTATCAGGCCACATTTCAGGGTGCTATTCATCAGAGAAAGACAATGAAATATTGCTATTCAAGCTCCTTTAAATGTTTCTATATACTGTTTGTTCACATCAGGCATCTCCACTGCCTCAAGATATCCATGATTTATGGTCTAAAAATAGGCAGTGATGCAAGGTTGAATAATGTCGGAACAAAAGTGTGATGAAACGAGCAGTTATCATTTCTCATGTGTAAACATTTTGTCATATTAGTTGGTAAAATCATCCATGTTTCCTGTCTGTGTCAGGGCTGTAAAATACTGTATAAATGTGTGTGTGAGTGTATATGTGTGTGTGTGTGTGTGTGTGTGTGAGGGCCGTGGGGGCGGGGGAGGATGAAGGATGCCGATGGAAGTGGGCCGGATGGTCGGATGGATGCAGGGATCCAAAGACAATCAGGAAGTGAAGAGCGGCTGTGGAGGAGGAGGATACTGAGCCTGTTTCCATGGTAACCTGCCTGTAAAGGATGCTGGGATGTGGATGGGGGGTTTTGTGGATCTATATGTATGTATGTATGTAACATGGTGAGCCAGGCTGAGCTCATGTCTGGCTGACAGAAAAAAAAAAAATCTAATAAAGACACTGTCACATCAGCCGTGTTTAAATACCTCTGATCAATAGCTTAAGATTTGATTCAGGTTATTGTGTGTGTGTGTGTGTGTGTGTGCTCAATCTACGCATGTGTGAGTGCCCTCAAGAGCAATACTGTTTCATTTCATTTCATTTTATTAGGTTTGCCATTAGCTTCATTGGAGCAGAAGCTGTTCCTCCTGTGGTGCACATTACATACAACATTTATGATGCAGCCCAAAATCACATTAGAACCAGACGGACGAGCAAACAGTCGACACCAAATCAGGAAATGCTGCCAACAAACAAGCAACTAAATCCAAAACATTTTGAGCTAGAAGAAGATTTCAGATCAAATAATGTGATATAATCGTAGCTACTTCCTAAATCTCTGTATCTCTAAATGTATACACACAATATATTAAACACACATACACAATATAAGATATCAATACAGTATAATATAAAGATAAAAGAAAAAGGAACTCAGGAGCCAAGTGGGTGAAGAGTATCCAGGAAGACAACATTTCAAACATTCGGTTCAAGCTGCAGCTAATAATTATTTTCATTATCGATTGATCAAATTTTTAGTCACATTAGCAGCAAGAATCCAGGTTCAGTCGGTCCACCGGTCCACAGACAGCCTCACACAGCTGCTTCGCCTTGAGCTCAATGTAACGTCTTCAAAGAACTTGTCCAGGCAACAGTCCAAAAACTGTGCCATTCATTCTAATATTGATTGTATTGTATCTAATATTGAATGTTGAATTTTTGTGAGTCCACAACATATATTAGAATAGATTCAGATGATTCTGATGGTTCGTTTGTGTAAAAATGAAACAAAGTCAGAAGAAAACTGATGTAGTTTATATGTTGTTTTCATGTCAGTGTTCCCTGGTCGGATGTGTTGGGTGAACTATACTAATAAACAGTCAGTCAGTATTCAGGTATTTCACCAGTCGGTCTGACACACACACAGTCAACATGAGTAATCTTACAGATTTAGGAAGCACACACTCCAGATTTATGAGACACACACACACACATACACACACATCAAAGAATCAGGTTTGGTGATGACTCATAGGTGAGACACACACACACACACACACACACACACACACACTCAGGTCTATAAATTCACTCCTGCAATCTGAGTCTTATCAGGCATAACAGAGGTCTCTTCCTCACTCTTCATCTTCACCCCCCGCCTGTCGACTTTTAATAATTTATGAGCAGGGAGCAGCTTTATTAGGACAGTAGGAGAGCATTTTTAATTCAGACACTCTCCAAGTTAACATCAAATCATAAACGAATTAAATATAGATTGAGTTCTGTTCATATCCACCAGCACAATTAAGAAATAATAGAATTAATCACAATAAAAAAAAATCCTGTCTCAGACATTAAAATAAGAAGATTGCGTTGCTGACTTTGAGCAAAACACTTTATTGTTATTGATCTTATTCCCTGTTTAACTCCCTTCATCACTGATCAGATCCAATTCACCAGTTTTATCATGCATCATTTTCATTTTATTCCTTTTTCACTCTTGTGAATTCATGGATTATCAAGCTTCTACCACTTTCCCTGTTTTTCATCAAATTTAACGGAGCCTGTGGGACTAAATTCTGCTCCTTATCCCAGCTGGATCAAGTGTGCTTGGTTTTGTTTTAGACCTGGTCATACTGATGGAAAGCAGCATGGAGGCAACAGTCAGTGGATATTAATTGGGTCGATGCTGCCCTCTGCTGGTAGAGGAGCAGGATGCAGCTTCTGTCTGAGCTCAGTAAAACAGTTTATCTGCTAGAAGTGAAGTAAGTAAAAAGTCTTTTGAGCTTTATCAGACTGAAATGAACTTTCTCACACATCAGTCTCTCAAATTAACTGGATTTGCTTTTTCATTTCCAGCTTCATGTGTTTGTTTCCCAACTTCATGTAAAAGAAAAGACGATGTGCCAATAAGCTGCTCATGTAAATTAACTTTGAGCAAATAAATCATTTCATGTCACAATTTTTGTCTCTAGTTGTACATATTTACATTTATGGTTGTTTTGGGTATGAGAAGCAATCAGCACATTATTTGTCTTTATATTTATTGCCTGTTTGCATCTGATGCTTGTTAAAGTTTGCCCTCTTTTCCTCCTTTATTGTGCAGGTTTAACATGAACTCAGGCCGCCATTAACTGGAGCAGAAGAAACTGGCGTAGGCCACAGAGAGTGAAAACCTCAGTCTCTGTGATGAACCTTCAGACACGACAGTAGAGCCAGATGAACTACTGTCACTGTAAATTTATTGCAGACTTTACATGTTGAATTATGAATGAACTCATGTCTGCAGCTCCAACAACAAGCTGTGTTCTTCTGGATGAACCTGCAAAATAAAGCTGGTGACAAATTGAAAGAAAAGCCATAATAAAATAAATACAAATGCTGAATAGTTTGATGAGTATGAAGATGATGTGTGAATGTTAATGATCAGTGGTTAAGAACCAGGTTTTTTGGTGGTGCCAGCAGATCCCTGTTGTCTCAGATTATTCTGTTGTGCTCTGGGCCTCTGGAAAAGAAGTCAGTCTCTTACACTCGAATTTTTCTGTAGCGCCCCCTCCTGGTGTAATGATAGACATACACACACACTCATGCCTTAACACAAAAGCTACCCTCCACTCTTACTGAATTCAAGTTCAACCCCCAAAACCCTCCAAAGAATCAGAAGCAGAAACATGGTTTTATTCAGTATGATTATTTTCTCTTCTCTCTTTTTTTTGTGATGCTCACATTGAAATACAAGAACAGTGATGATGTGATTACATGATCATTTCAAAACTACATCATTGATTGATAGAATTGTTTCAGTACATCTGCTAAAAATATATAATCATAGCAGATACAATTTATTCCTATTTTAAAAAATCTCATTCTGAAGCAATAATTGACTCTTAATTATAAGTTCAATTTCATATCATTATCTGAAATTGCAGCACATTAACAGGCTTTTATATGAATTTTAGCTTTTCTTTGTGACACAGAAGACATCATGTTATGAACTTAAATCAACAATACATGTTTAATTTCTTGTGATTTTCTAGGTGTTAATTTGATCTTGAAGTTGTTCTTACTACTGTTTGACCTGAGCAGAGTAATCTAACAGAGGAACATTATAGAAACCAGAAGGAAATTCACATCTGAGCTCTTCGACAGGACTCAGGAAGGTCACGTTGGTCTTGTTCAGCCAAGTCAGGAAGCTCTTCAGGTTTGGATCGCAGTGAAACCGGTTCGTCTTCAGGTTGAGGAACCTCAGAGACCTAAAAGCGTCGGGGTCAGGGGAGGCGATGAAGTTATTGGACAAGTTGAGCACTTTGAGAGTTTTGGGTAGAACATCAGGCTGGAGATAAGTCAAGGCGTTGGATGAGAGGTCCATCTGAAGGACTGAGGTCAGACCCTTGAAAATGCCCTGTGGGAGAGACTGCAGTGCGTTGAAGCTCAAGTTGAGACCAATCACATGTCCAAGATTGTCAAACACATTCAGGCATCTCCCCTGAGACCAAACCAACTGCAGGGAGCTGCTGTGAAGATCCAGAGCTTGTAACTTATTCAAACCAATCGCTGAAACTCGACTGAGTGGACACCACCTGATTGTGTTTCCTCCATAGAAGAGACTCTGGAGACGTTTCAGGTTAGTCAAAAGGGTGTAAACATCCCCCAGGTTTGTAAATCTGTTGTCCTGGATGTTCAGATGCACAACGTTACTGGCAAACCGGGTGAGACTGCTCATCGATGAGGCTGTCAACTTGTTATCTTCCAACAGGAGATAATCTAAGTTGGGCAGAGATGCAGGGAAGCCGAGATCTCGCAACGAGTTTCCTGTCAGATATAATGCTTTCAATTTGGGAAGTCCACTAAATGAGCCGTAACCCAGAGCACCGATGTGATTGTGAGACAAGTCTAACACTTGCAGGTTTGTCAAAGAGGCAAAAGTGTAAGAATAGATTTCCCCCAGGAGGTTGTGTGACAGGTTGAGCATTTTCAGATGTCCCTGAAGACCCTCAAAGGCATTTCTGTGAATCTGATTCACTCTGTTTTGGGAAATGTTGATGATGGTGACCTCTTGCAGCGGACTGAAAACCCCCTGCTGCAATGCAAATATCCTGTTTTTAGACAGATCCAGAGTGAGGATCGAACTGTTCTTCAGGCCTTCAAACGTGCTGCGGTCTGGATCAGGGAAGTTACTGAATGAAAATCCTTTACCCATGTGTCCTGATAGTTTGAGATGGGAGATCTTTGTCCCCTCAATGGCTTTGAAGAACTGCTTTGATTTGCCCACGTTGAACCCGTTGGAGGACAGGTCAAGTGACTGAAAGGACATTCCCCTGAAAGGATTCCCACATGTTTGCCAGTCAAAACCTTCACTGGACATGGCCTGAAATAAAACAGAGTCCAAGTTCAGGACCTTGAAGTGTTTTCCCTGGAAACCGACCAGATCAGACTGGCATATTTTGTCAATTTTGTTCAGCTTGAGATTCAGATATTTCAAATGAGTCATGTTTGTGAAGAACATTGAAGGCTGGAGTCTGTTTATCCGGTTACCAAAGAGGTCAAGGGTCTCTAAGGAGGTCAGCGGTTCCAGGTAGTTCTCCGTCAGGATGGACTCTTGAAGAGAACAGTAATCCAGGTGGAGAATCTGCAAACCGGACAGCCCCGTGAAAGCCTTTGGCTCCAGTCGAAGGCCGACGTTGAAGCCGAGCACCAGCCTCCTCAGGCGTCCTTGTCTGCTGAACGCGTTGTCTCTGATTACAAGCGGCACGTTCTGCTGTCCGAGGTCCAGCTCCTGCAGCTCCTCCAGGCCTGACAGGGAGCTGGAGTTGATCTCACCGATGTGGTTCATCTCCAGGTACAGGTGGGTGATGTTGGGAGGGAGGGTAGGGATCCAGCGGAGCTTCTGGTAACCACAGTGAGCTACAGAGCCTTTTATGAAGCATGATGGAACAACTGGCACCTGGAAGTGGAGATTCAGAAATGTAGGTGGATTTTTATTATTCTAAAGTAGATCAGTTAGCACTTAATGCTGACAGATTTTTTTAGTTTTGAGTTGCATATCATCACATTTTTAGCTCAATAATGTTGGTAAATACATATTCAGAACCATAATGTGATAACATTTATCACAATACGACAAAGAGATGTACCTTTAAAGAGCTTAATCAGTTTTAATAACATTTAATTTTACTTGTCTTTAAAGTGTTTCTGGTGTCTTTTTGTAAAACTTTTCAAACAATATATACTGAAGAAATGTACATCAAAGAACAGGTTGCTTCTCAGATACAAATCTCTGTTTTTATACATTGCTAATCCCTAACATTTCTAAACTGAAAATAATCATCTAATAACTTTTGATTAATAGCATTATTAAATGACAAGTCTTGAGAGCTCATGAAAACATTCTGCATGCTTTCCACCAAAGACAGTTCATTCTTCCTCTTCTTGGTTATATAATAAGACCATATAATTCACAAGCAATAAAGTGCTGGCAATGCTTTTTAAAACATAGCATGTTCACACAAACATTTTCTATTGGAAGACTTTTTTTAGTCTAAGATAACAATTGATCATTACTATTTCACTTTTGATGTAATTGTTGCTCCTCTGCATTGCCAAATCTGCACTTTAAATTCATTTTGTGTTTAAGAATGTAACACAAACTTGCCTCGTCTCAAAGTTTTAGACTGACTTCTATTTACAGAGTTGCAACATAAACACATGAATTCACATCTCTATCCTGCTGCATGTTTATCTACCTGCAGGAAAACACAGATGACGACCAGCTGAAGACCCAGCGTCCACATCTTCACCCTGCTCTCCAGAACGAATCCAACTCTTGATACAAAAAGTAATGATCCAGTCTCTGCAATGTAAAAACCACGAATCTCTTCTGCAGAGGTTTCTGTTGGGAGTGTTTTTATCTCTGGCTGCTTGCGTCACTTGTGTCGGGCCTTGCATTGATCCTGCAGCGTAAACATGACGCTGAGTGGGATTTCCCTCTTTATATTACCAGGTTTGCACGAACATGGGAAGTACAGTTGCACGTTTTGCTGCCGTTGCTATGTGCTGTATGTTCTGTTGTTGTGTATTGAGTTTAGGACTATTCAGTCATCTCATGTTGGGCTCAGGTTTGTGCTGTGTAAGTTATTGAATAGATGCTTTAAAATAAAAGTTATATGGATTTCAGTGGAGAGTTTGTCGTCATGTGGCACATCAGATCATTTTTCTTCCGAACAAGAGGATAGTTTTACACCAAATATTAAAAAGATGCAATGATTTGACACGAAAGCTTCTCACTTATGACTATTACTGACTCACCTATGTTAGTCAACAGCTTTACCATCAATACTGTTACTATAAGACTTTAAAAATTCCAATATCTGTCAAACTTGGTGTTGTAATAACATAGTTAAGTGTATGATGGGATATGGGTGAGGCTGCACTATAAATATAATGAAGCTGAAATTGTAATGAACGAACTATGTGCTATTGAATTAGCATATCTGATTATTTTATTATTTTTTAATATGTTACAACACTTGGATTAGTGTCAATTCAGTGACAGTAATTGTTACATATAAAATTTGCAGCGTTTTACCAGATCAGTAATTCTGTCACATTAATGCAAGCGATGGCATCACATATGTAAGTCAGTTACATAAATGTACTGAACATATTTAGATAGATTTGGTGGGAAAGTGTTTTAGTCACAGGATATGTTGGAGAACATTTGGTCTGATTTTGCTTAATGCGCAAACATCGTGCAAAGTATTTCAATGAGTTGCATATTTTTTTTTCACAGTTTCCCTAAAAGACTCTTCCTCTTTCAGATATAAAGATCTTCTAGATTTCTTCATCATGTGTTGAATAATTCCCCCTTTCTGTTGTTTCTGTTGTAGGGAATGTAAGTACATACATTTGCTCAAGTACAATTTTGAAGTACTTGTACTTGAGTGTTTTATGCTACTTTATACTTCTACCAACGTACATTTCAGAGGAAAATATTGTCCCTTTTACTCCAGTTTCTTACAGATCATGATTGTATTTATGATGTTCTGTTATAGATTAAAGTACCCAACAGTGTATAATGTAGTAAACCTCAACCTGCCATATTTAAATACTGCTAACGTCAATGCATCAGTAATAAAATTTCAGTTATACGCTAAATATAACAATTGAGCACTCTCAAAGGGTTTTTCTCTGCCTGACGAGTACTTTTACTTTTGATACTTTAAGTACATTTCACTGATAATACTTTTGTTCATATGCTTAAAATAAAATGTTGTGTGCAGGACTTATTCTTGTAACAGAGTATTTTTACAGGGTGGTTTTGCCATTTTTACTTGGACTTGGTTAAAGAGAGTAAAGAGTATTTCTTAGTCCTGTTTACACTACAAAAACTCTCAGTGAGGGAAGTAGAGCGGGTATTGAAGTGTGTAATATCTATATGGTGTGACTTAATTTTGAGCACTCAAAGTAATCCCGAGTGATTACTTTCAAATTTCATCAACCAGCCATTTAATGTCCAAATTAGGAAGTCGTGTAATCTGCCTAAAACACTTCAGAGTACTGGGGTGTGTGTGGTGCACATGTGTGGTTGAATCACACAGGGCTGGTGAATTTCACAACCTCTGGAGAATGAAGGTTTGTCAAATACAATACAGAGACAGGTTGACTTCAGTTACAGCTGCTCCTAGTAAGGAATAGATTACAATAAGTTACTATTACTTACATTTCATTAATAACAGTTACGAGGAGACATTGGAAACAGCAGTAGCGAGATGTAACTAAGTATTTTTACTCAAATGAAGTACAATTTTGTGGTGCATACCACACTTCACTTGAGTATTTCAAGTTTCATATCAGCTACTGTACATCATTACATGCTGGTTACATGTTAACGCTCAACAATAGTAATCCATTTTTTAAATATCAAGACACTTTGCTAATGTTACTTAAGTACTTTTACTTTAGTATGGCTGGATTAAGAAGCAGGCACACATACACCCTTATACAAATACACTGTGTGTAGTGTAATCCTATACTGTCATGGTCCAAGATGGTGTAATAGAAATAATTACAAATTGTAGTAAAAGTACAAGCAAAAACCATTTAATAGTGCTAATATATACTGTTTAATAAATAATAATAAAACTCAAGCTTAAACCCTGAGTTAAAACTTAAACTTGAGTATTAGTAATAAAGTCATAAAATTAAAGTAATGAATAAAGAATAAATGAATGAATGTGAAAATATGAGTGATGTTGAAATGTAAAAACTGTAGGACACGATATTTGAGTAAACATAATCTACTTGATTACTTTCCACTACTGGATCAATCAGAGTATAAAAGTACTCGAGTATCCTAAATGTAGTTTATTACTTTCATCTTTATACAACAGTTGAACTTCTGAAAACTGAACTTGAACTGTCAAAGTGAGTGGAGTCAGAGCAGAGGAGGCAGGACCAGGACCCGGACCCGGACCTGGACCAGGACCAGGACCAGGAGGAGTGACTCTCTCTCAGTCCATCAGAGAACAAACCGGCTGAGCAGCGGCGGCGGCGGCGGCTCAAACATGGTTCAACACGGAAGTAAATAACGGGACCGGGACGATTATTATTAAAATTAAGGAGGCGTTTTTAACACCAAAGAGGAAGCGGACGTTTGAGGAGAGAGGAGACACGTTTCCATCGCTGTATTCATGTTCGTATCTGGCCACGAATACCTGCCGAAAACAGTCCCGGTGAGTAGCGCTCGTCTCTGTTAGCATGCTAACGGCTAACGCTAGCTTAGCCGCGGGGACTAAACTTTAGCTTTGAGCGGATGTGAGTTTGATTTTAAGTGTTGATTTTTCACCTGAGTTTGTGGGAGTTGGAGCCCACATTCATTCTTTGCAACAAGGTGAACAGGGAGTTAAACTTTTTCTTTCAATATGGCCGCTCAGATGTCACACAGCTTCCCAGAAGTAGGCAGAACTTAACTTAGAAACTCTTGAAAATTAACGGCAGCTCATATTAGCCGCTAAACACTGTTGAGATATAATACTATAAATAATGTCTAAAGTCTAATATCCATCTTTGTTTTGAGTGTTTGAGTGCATTTAAGTCATGCCCACTTTTCAAATCAAAACTGCTATTGGTGTTTGACTTGTGCGTGTTAGTGCTGTTCTCCTCTATGGGAGGAACAATACTCCATTCAAAAATCTGGCAATTTTACTCCACCTGGCTCAAATCCACACATACAGGTTTTGTGGAATATATTGTAATGCTTTTTTTTTTTATTCTTAGCGCCCTCTGTTCAATTCGGCTCACTATATGTTAAGTTGCTTACATGCATTCATGTATGAATGGAAACAGATGCAAGTTAACAGTAATAATAAGTTATAATAAAGATGTCAATGTGAGGCTTGATAAATCATTTCATCTGATCAGTTTGGTGAAGTGAAATGCTTCAATGAATCATAACATGCTTTAATGAATCATAACATGCTTTAATGAATCATTCACTCTGCCCTGTGGGGTCAGATGAAGTGATTTATCACCCCCCCAGCCTGCCAGGAGGTGATATCAGAGAAGGGTGAAGCTGTTCTGGAGCTCCACCATCCAGGGTATGACAGCCCCCAGCCCCCCAGCCCTGCACCCCGAAATGTGTTCAGAGCATATTTAAAGTGCAGACACTAAAATAGTATGAAACAGGGTGAGATCTGCCGGCGTCCACGTAAGACTTAAGCTGCTTTGGAAGAAGATTTCTGCAGGAAATTTGAATTCCTGATCCTGCAAACTGTAAAAAGCTGCAGACATAAGCATGTCAGGGTGTCTGTGCTTGTTGCATGAGTATGAGAGTGGAAGAAAAGAGAATACAGCTGGATTTTTTTGTTTTTATGCACAATTTTGTTAAGATGCCAAAGCAACAATATAATGTAAGAGATGATATTTGGTTTTTTTAGCAATAATATTTTCCTCGTAGTTTCTGGATGACATTGAGCATCATTTGCATTTCTGTCGTTTCTATAAACTGATATCTGTGATACATTAATCTTGCCCTCCAACATCATTCTGGTCAGGCTTTAGTTCATGAGTCATCTTAAACCCTTTAATTCTTTGCATTTTTCTCCCTCCCACTGAATATTTGATTCCTAAAGTTTGAGTAGTCAGAATGATTTTATTGGTTTTGTGACTGTTAACCAAAGAAACAGACTTCATATTGTTTTCTACTCTCTGTGCCCAGTTAAAAATTCCAAATATAGATATTTTCTCTTTCAGCAACTGTTGAAAAGTACACAGACCATCAACAAAGCAACTCTTTATTTATGTCTCTGCTTTATCAGCAGTTAATGATCAAAGACTCCAATAGTTTTCAAGTTCATTAACCATCAGTGCAATTATAGACTCTGATATAAACATATGGTCGTGTAAAAATCCAAACCCTTGGAAAAAAAAAAAAAACACAATTAGTGTATTTTTAAGTGTGTGTCCGGTCAGGTTGCAGACTTTTCCAGACTGTTGCTCCCTGTGGAGGAAACTAAAAAGAGAGAGATGACAGAGAAAGAGATCACATTAACTGATGGGCTGTGTCCCAAACTGTCCTCTGAGGGTTTTAACTTGTTCCCTGGTTGATGCATATAATGTACTTTGATTGAGCACTGGGCGATTTGTTTACATCTTTAACAGGGTGAAATGAGAAGGCAAAGTAAGAATTAACCGCCCCACTTTTCCTGGCACCCACCACCCTGCACATGATAACTAGGTATAAAAAAATGTATTTACCAAACTTAGTATTTTATCTGATTTACCTGCAGAGAGTCCTTTGTGGTTTCTTCACGCCAGCCTCTACTTCATACTGTTTCATCTCAGTGTCTCCATATGGAAAGATTTGAGTTGTTGTAGATTTACAGTAGTGCTGATTGTGTTACTGTCTCCACTGTGGGTGGGGAGATAATAGCGGTGAGGGTTAAACCTATGATTAGAAGAGCAGCCATTCCTATCCAGCCTCTAGTTTATGTAATTTCTCAGGAGTTAAATTATAGTGAAATTTAAGTATTCCTCATTTTGCATGTAGGAGCAGTTGGATGGTCCTTCAGTACTCCTGAGAGCTCAGATCTCTCTCCTCGTTCACTGTTTGGTATGCTTAATGCCTCTGAGTTAATGTTCGGGTAGCTTGCAGAATCGCAGTAAAATACAGTGTAATGACAGCCTACTTAAGCTTAGACAAGAATTACCAGCTTTTGTCATTGATTATGATTCTTTAACAGCTTGTTTTGAATTCCTGCAATAGTTTTCTAAGGTCACTGATGCTATACCACTAGCTCTGTCTGTCCATATAACCCTGGTTTGGAAAAAGTTGGAATCAGTGTTGTAGATTTGCTGCACAGCTTTGTGACTAAATCTGTGGGAATCCAGCACAAATACTTGGATCATTACTGCTCCTCCACATGAATAATATGACTGTTTTGAAATTAGTTGCTCAGGGGTAAAGAAATGTGCAAATACACAGATAAAAGCCTTCTGTCTCTGGCTGAGACCTTAATGTAGAGGATTTTTGTGAGTTAAGTTGAATTTGTGGATCTTTGTCTTCCCACCCCTGAAATCTTTCATAGAAACTTGCAAGCTGGTTGCACATATTGTGGAGTATTTCAGTTACATCGTGCTGCACAATGTTGACAATCAAACTTTTCTCACTGCTCATCTCTTTTCTTCAGGACATTAACCACAACTTTCACTTCCTCTCTCTTTTTCTTTGTGTTTCTCTTGTACTCTCTTCATGTCTCTTTCACCATCTCTGTTTCTCACTCTTCCTTCCTTCTGTCAGACTTCTTAATACATCTTGATCTCTCTGTTCTTCTTTTCTTCATCTTCCATTCCTGCTGTTTTTGTCTCGTTCTCTGTGCTTTACTGTTTCTCTCTTCATCTCATCCTCTCTTTGCAATTATCACAGTCGTCTTGCAGTTCTCTGGGTTTACCATCCTCTTCCCCCCCAAAAGCCAGATCTGTTCAAATCCTTAACACCACTTCAGGCTTGGTGTTATGTTTTATTATAAATCCACCTTGTGTTTTGACACAATAGGAACAGGTTTTGCTAAAACTATTTGGAGCTGTAAACACCTCTACAACAGACTCCACCATGTCTCCACCTCAGAACTCGCTATAACTTCTGGACCAGTCCTCCAAACACCCTTGGCATGCTAGCTGTCCATCTTAAATGTGTAACAAGAGATGTATTGCTTCTGTTTTTACCTGCCTGGTGACAACCCCGGGGTCATGTCGGGTCAGGCGGTTTGTCTCTATGGCAGCTCAGGGGTCAAAGGTCAGGGCGGAGAGATTGGAGAAGCAGAGACAGAGACTTTTGCTTTCGCTTCAACCTGCTTGTGATCAGCACAGTTGAAAGTGTTTCTCTGTGGAAAAGAAGTCAAGATTTTTTGTTTTTATTGTCTGTGATTTTTCACAACTAACACACCATTTTTAAAATATGCAATGATTTTATCTTTTTGGCATAACCATTTGCATTCTTGTCAAGGTGTAAAAGCTTCTCTATTTAGACCATCTTTTTTTTGCTGGATTTGTCATTCAACTGAAAATTAATTGGTTCATTGTTCAATTTCAAGCAAAATGTCAAATAGTTCTTGATTCCACCTTCTCAAATTTGAGGATTTGCTACTTTTCTCTACCTGTCTGTATAATTATAAATTGAATCAGAGGTTGCAGCCCTACCATCATGCAAAAGTCTCCATTGATACCCAGAGTAGCTTTGCAACTACCACAAATATTGCTCTCCCTCTAAGAAATATTCCTTCATGCTTGCAGAAGCATATTGGAATTAGTTCAGCTTATTGCGGCCTCTTATAATCAACCACTGTAGTGTCAATCAATATTTAAACATTCAGTCAAACAAATCTCATACTAGGGCTGGATTACATTTACTGGACCCACATCCGTTTTTCTGTAATTCTACATTCCCCATTCTGTAGAGACCTCAGCTAAAATGTTCCAGCTTTTTATTTAATATCTACTGACAGTTTATTTGGTCTCCATTATGCCTGAAATGTTTCAGGACATTTGAGCCCGAAGCAAACCACCAGTAATGCAGTCAACTCTTCAAAATGTGCAAACTTCCAAGCTTCTCAATTTCCTGAAACCTAAACTTAAAAAAAAAAAAAAGAGAAATATTTAGAAAGTTTCTGCAGAGATTTTGTTGGGATTTGTGGGTCCGTCCAACAAGCCTCATCTGTTTGGTGTGTTACAGTAAAAGATCGTTTAGAAGATAAATGGAGCTCATAGGTATTTGAGCAAGGTCAGTGTCTAAAGTTGCAGCGTACTGTATATATATCATGTATAACACACACACGGCTCAGGTCCTGTCAGGGCAGACGGTGAGAATAGCGAGCAGCTGCAAATGTTAATGTGGTCATGTGGCATGCATGGTGTGTGAGTGCAGAGGGTGGTAAACACCCTCTTACCCCTCTTTAGTACCACCTCGCCTGCCTGACGCCCATAGCTGAGTTAGTGTCATCGCTGCGTTGCTTCTTCTGTCACACAACATTTTAGTTTGTGGATTCACCCACAGAACACAGCGGTGAGTCGAGTGTGGGTGTTGATACAGCATGATTTTTGGCAACTAAAGGCTGTAGTTTGCATGTTTTAGACTGAGAGCCTCTGATTCCTAAGAACAGGTGTGTGTGTGAGTGTGTGAGAGAGTAGGTTTGTGGAAGAGACAGTGTGTGTTTGTGTTTGGGACCATTTGCCTTTTTCAGGTGTTGGGCCTACATAAGCATAGCCACTGTTCTGATACTGTGTGTGTGTGTGTGTGTGGTTAATGCACAGGTGCACTGGTTGGGTGGTCTGCACTGATGTGATGTCCCTCTTACACAATCACACACACACACACACACACAAAAACTTCCTGTAATGAGTGGAGGGAGAAGTAAATGTTGATGAAGCTGAACATAATATTTACATCATGCGGTCATGCGTGTGCACATACATATGAGCATGTGCAGTGTATCATGTATCGGGCTGCAACTAACAATTATCATTATATTTCCTTTATTGATTAATCTGTGTTTTTTTCAGTAACTGATTCATCATGTAGACTTTAAATAGAAATAAATAAAATATTGAAGGTCAGTGCTGTGTTTTGATAATACAGCTGAAAATATAGGGACAAGTTGACAGATTGAAGCTGGAATCTCGAAGATTTTCATTTAAATAAATGTCTGTTAAGTCACTATCTATCACCGTAATGTGGTAACAGAATGATGATTGAGGCAATGGCCCGCTAATGAAAGTATTGCAATGTTTATATATTTGCAGTATTACGAACTAGATGTCTGGCCCCAAAAAAATGTCTGCAGACATAAAATCAGATCACGGCCGCTCACAGAATGATGGAAAAAGGCCAATTATTGCCTGACTTCTTTATTAAAATGAGAATAGTTTGTTTTGCTGCTGCCAGAATTCTGGGTCCTCGAGTATTAAAACTGCACTTGCTGTTACCACCTTTGACCACAGGTGTCATCAAATCAACCAGGTCTGAAATCCTGGAGATTTCATTTTAAGATCCTGTGTGGAATTTGAAGTAACCAGACACGAACAGGAACGTTATATAGTCTTGTAACTGATATGTCAACATGTCAGGTGATAATGTGATAGCATGAAGCACGTTTTAATATTGCTCTTATACTATAACATTGTGTCACATGTTTGTCGTTACTGTGGCATTTGAATTTCCATCTATAAGATAATGAAATATTTGCTGTACACATGTATCATCTGTCTTGCTTGTGACACCTGCTGACAGGAAGTAACTGTCTCCCTGTTGCAGTTTGTCTTGATTGACATTCAGGATGGATGTAGTTCACATCTAACTCTCTTTAGGTTTACAGTACATCAACACCCTTGTTAAAGCTGTGTGCATGAATTCTGTTTCCTTAATGTACAGTTCATGCGCAGAAATATAATGACAGTGCATGTTTTGTGCTCACAAGGCTCTAGTTAGACTGTATTTGTGGGATAATATTTTGAGTCTCTGTTGTGGGAGGATTTACTGACCCTGCTGCCGTGAGAGCTTGTTGAACAGAGCCTAATAACATGTCAGTGTGTGAAACCATTATAGTTGTTATATTTTGTTTTGGGAGGATTTTGCGTTGCACTTGGCAGCGGTTCAGCATTTTCTGTCTTCTCATATTTTTCAGCAACAGTGAATGACGGCACAGAAACGTTTTAAACAAAAGAATCGATTATCATAACTTGGCTTTTAAAGAATTAATCCAGTCTATATGTGAAGAAGAGCATAGCCTTGATTAACTTTACTGAACTGGTTTAGACCGGGTCTGTGGTTAGGTGTGTCACATTGGGTGAATAAGGTCACAGTGGGGAACCACTAAGAGACACCAATCATCAACACGTACTGTATTTATACTATATATTTATATCTATATACCTACTGCTACCTCACTGTATTTATATTATATATTTCTATCTATATACCCACTGCTACCTCACTGTATGATACTGCTGACACAACTTGGAAGCCATTGCATCGTAATTTCGTTACCCAAATGCACTGCTGTGTAATTTGAGAAATGACAATAAAGGAAGTCTAAGTCTAAGAATAAGAAGCTGTAAATACACAATTATATGAGCAAACAGCCATAAATGATCTTATCTTATATGATAGCTTTGAGTAATTTCCTCCACATAAACAACCTTAAATGATCCACAAATGTGTAAAGCAGTAATGTAAATCGACCAGCATGACTGTAGCATTGGAAGAGTGAGGACTTTTCTAGTTTTGGGAACAAGAGTTGTATTTCTGATCGCTCATATAGAAAAAAGCCCTTTAAATCAGAGCAACCTGCCATATCTGAAAGTGAAAGTCTGAATTCACGAAGTCATAAAATGAGGAACGGACAAAAGATATCAGATAAAAATAGAATATTAATGAATGTTCTTCTGTCCTTCATCATATCAGACAGATTATCAAACTGACCCAAATTAATTTATAACATCATAAAAATTGCTTTTGACGCCCAGCCAACATGTGCACAGGTCTAATGAGTGCACAGAGGTCTTTGGTTGTGTTTAGTGTGTGTCTATATTAGAGTGTGTCTCTCTGCTGTCCCCAAAGAGCCTTTGACTGTATTGTCCACAGCCTGAAAAGACTTTTCAAATTGCCTTTCTCTTCTCTCTGTGTCTCTCTGCCAGACGTCCTTTATTGAGGCTCCTCTGTCCTGTGTGACCCCCTGACACAGAGAGGTAGGACCACACACACATACATGCAACACACTGAAGCTGAAGGATACATGTTTATGTTGAACCCTGTCTTGCAGAAGTTGGTAGAAGACACAGAGTGTATTCCCTGGTTCAGAGTGTGTGTATTCAGAGCAGCGTGTGTTGTTTGTGTGTTGGTTTCTGTAAAGCTCAGCAAATGTCGACCATAATAAAACACCATGGTGCAACAGCAGTGTGCATCGCCACCCACACAAACAGAGAATAACAACACACGTGCTGTCAGCTGTATGTACCTCTCCACTTCCGTTCCCTTCTCTGTCTTCCCCCCCCTCGTCTATACTTCACTTTCTATGGCTGATAACCAGCAGAGCTGCAAGCAAGTCATCTGTCGCATTAACTGATTAGTTTCCACTGAGTGTGTGGGGGCTTTTATTTCCACTGGAAACATATAGACATGTTCACTGCTCATGACTCAGGAACACAGGTGTTTGTTTTGTGAACAAAGCTCTTTATGTCATTATCGAAACGACATAATCCATTCTGAGTTTTACTTTCATGACAGCAATCATTTTGGAAGCACTGTGGTGGGAAAAGCAGCTACTTATCTACCCACCTGAATAATGTAATGACTTTGTGTTGTAATAGACAAAACAATTAAACACTTGTCAAAAGTGAATCATTTGTATTTCAGAGTGCAACATTGCTCTGTCTCTGTCTCTGTTGGTTGGTTGGTCAGTCCAGACTGAAATATCTCAATAACTGTTAGATGGGTTGGCATGAAATTCGGTGCAGATGTTCACTGTCCAATACTTTTACTTTACGACTAAATGCCTGCAAAACCCAGAGACATTCCCATCAGCTTCAGCTGTACTTTGTCTTTAGTGCTAATGAGCAAACATTGGCATGCTAACATGCCAATCTAAGTTGGTGAATATGGTAAATATTATCCTTGTTGGCATTATCATTGTGACTGTGTTAGCATGCTAATATTAGCATTTAGGTCAAAGCACTGCTGTGCCTAAGTACAGTCCCACAAAGCATGGCTATAAAAAGAGATGAAATTCCACAGCTTTTTGGTTTTCTTTTATGATTTGTCATTATCCTCTTATGCTGAGTTTGATGAGAAAGCTGACTTCCTGCAGCTTGAAGTACTTTCCATAATTTATTCTTTATTCTTTAACAAGAGGACAGTCAAACATCAATGCTGCTGGCTTCCTGTTTACATACGTTCACTTTATCTTGATGTACATTGATAAGACAAGATGCTGTAAGACTTAATGTTGACACAAAACCCATAAACTAACATGTGTATATCCTTGGCTTTCAGCCAGTAATAAAAACTGTAATAATGCTATGTTTGAAATGTGAAATACTTTTTCAAGACCTTTGATTGAGAATATGAGCCAAGTGGCAAGGATGTCTTCCTGTTAAAACACATTATCAGCAACAGTGTTTCACTCACTTATATTTCTTTGATTTGAGTGAGTTTTGGTCAACTACAGAGTCTCCATTCATTCATTCATGAATCAGGGACCTGGAATAAACTCTGTTTGATTTGGACGTCACTTTCTGGAAACATGTTTGGCTCTATTTCCTGTGACAAACCTTTGTACTTTGACCAAGCAATTGGGAAACCAGCAGCCAAGCTGTTCCTGGCCCGCTGACATAGTTGGGGGTAATTGCGGAGAGGGTAATTATATCTAAGACGGTTGAAAGCTTTCAGAGTTAAAATAGGAAGCAAACCTCACAGACCAAATGTTCCCCCATGTCAGCTACGCACAGACAGACAGACATAGACGGACAGACAGGGTGTAGTTATCACCAAGGCCAGGCTGGAAATAACAATTTACTCACCGTGGGAGTCCGATGTGGTAACTGGTGACACTTTTGGAACCAGTCAGAAACCTTTTTTCGGCTCATGCAACATCCAATCCAAGCAGCTCTTCAGTGAAGTCATAATTAGCATCAATAAAACTGTAAATGGAGAAACAGCTCGCCTGGATGTGTCCATCAATAACACAATCTGCTACACTAATTAACACAGAAAACAGAGCATGAAAGGACAATTTGCTGCTTTACAGGGGTGATCGATCTTTTCATCTAAGTCTCTGCCAGGTGGTCAATACGTTATTTCCCAAAACACCTAATCATCTCTGTGCTTTATTTGAGGACATCTTGTAAGTGTTGGCAGGAGGACAGATACTCAAGATTTGACACTTGATTCTAAAGATCAGCAAGATGGCAGAGTCAGGATCGACAAGTCTTGTTTTTCCTGCTAAGAGAGGATCAGCGTGTCCCAGTTATTCAGATATACATATACAGAGGCAGGATGCCTGTCTCTGCCAACATAGGGTCAGTACGCATTATGGTGCCAGCTGTGGAGATTCAGACAAGATAAAGTGCTCTGTAGTAGTGCAGCATAACATTTTTATCTTTATGCAGATGTGCTTGGATCCAGAGCTGCAATGCCAATCACTCTTTTCAAGCTTTGGCATCTTTATTGTTCTTGTAACATCAGATATTGGAAGCCTATGATATTTCTTAGAAGGTATTTAGGGCTGCAATGATTAGCTGATTTGTCGCTCAGCAGAAAGTTAATGAGCAACTATTTTAAGAATCGATTAATTGTTTTAAGTCATTTTTCAAGCAAAATTAAAAACCAAACATTTCATGGTTACAGCTTCTTTGCTGCTTTACTTATTTGATTGTAAATGAATATGTTTGGAATTTGGACTGTTGGGCATTTTTCACTATTTCCAAGTGATTAATTGAGAAAATAATCTGGAGATTCATCGATCATGAAAACAACTGTTAGTTGCAGCCCTAAAGATATTATCTACAAACATAAGAGCAAGTGGGAAATGAGCTTATTCGTCAGGCACCAGTAGAAGATCTAACGAGACCGACTCTCTCTGCCATGTCGTGCAATATCAGCGCGGTCGGAGCTGCATACGTAAAATATCCGCTAGCTGCTGCAGTTGGAGGCAAGAGAAGCTATGTTTGATATTTTCATCCACGCTTTTGCAGTATGAGCAATCAGGATGGAACTTACAGTCAGGAAACATGAGACGTCCTCTGACAAAGGTTGTCCAACATCTTACTCAAGGACACTGAGAGGAGGCACGACTGTCCATGCAGCACATTTGAGTAGAAGAAAGTTAGACTCGACACACTGATATCAACAGTTCGTGTGTGTGTGTGTGTGTGTGACATAGCATAAAGATGTATGGGAATGTGAGAGTGTGTGTGTGTATGTGTGTGAGTGTGTGAGAGAGAGAGAGAGAGAGAGAGTGACTGAAAGAAAGGAGGAGTCCTTCTTTTGTTTGCATGAAGCATGAAGTCTCCTGGGAAGCTTTCAAATCCTCTCTGGAATGTGTGTGTGTGTGTGTGGGGGCTGGCTTGTCACCGCATTTATACAAGGAATGCAAATATTTGTGTGTGTGTGCGTGTGTTTCAGTTTTGTGGTGTAGTGTAACTGTTACCATGGCGACTGATATCCTCTGGTCTTTTCTGTGTCACCTGACAGCAGCGAATGACAGCTTTCTTTCTTTCTTCCTTCCTTCCTTTCTTCCTTCCTTCCTTCCTTCCTTCCTTCCTTCCTTCCTTCTGTCCTTCCTTTCCTCTGTCTTTCTTCCTCCCTTCATGTCTTTACTTGCTTCTTTCTTTCTTTCTTTCTCTCTTACACCCTTCCTCTGATTCTCTGTACCCTTGTTAAGTAGTCTAAATGCCAGCCTACGGGTCACATTTCAGCAGCTGCTCTCATTAATGTGTTTATTTACCAAGCACTCAACTCATCCTCTGGTGGCCCTGAATTTGACTCTGAGTCCACCTCTAGTTTGTGTGTGTGTGTGTGTGCGCGTGTGTGTGTGTTTGTGTGGGTATGCATACAGTGGGCCTGTGTCTATAAATAAAAGTTACAGTTACTCAATGCCTGGTTTCTCAGTGTCAGAGTTCTATTTGCTCCTTTTTCTAAGGTTTATCTGAATTTTAAGTCACAAGATGTTGAACAAATCACGTTCGCGTGAAACATGTAGAACGTTTCAAGAATCGATTTCTGTTGGTCTTTGAAGTTGTTGTCTACCATGTTTCCTGTGAAAGACCAAAAGCGGAAATGTGCTGAGTCAACAATAAGCACAATGTACATGGGAGAAACAAGATGGCGACTGTAGATGAAAATGAGGTTCAAGCTGATTAAGTACACCAAACAGAAACAATTATATTTAATATTTTGCACAGTTCCTTAGAAATACATCAAATAAAATGACAAATAACAACAACTATGATGCACCAACTAATGGTGTTCGACTAAATGGACGTGCCAGCAGCTCCGACCTCTCTGGAGGTCAATCGAAAAATATCCAGACACAATTTTGAGCTGCAAGAAAGTGAAGCAGTCATCAGATCCATTGTAGCATAACTGCATTATTATTTATCTGACCACAAAATGCAGAATTTCCTGACAGGCTAAACTCTTTTTGCCTCACTAGAGCATAAAAATGTTTCATGCTGTTCAGAGTTTTTCAATACTTGGATGGAAACACAGGTGCTGAGTTTTCCTGCTGTTTTGTGTTTTGTGCAGGATGGTGATGGAGGAGGGGGGGCAGAGAGACAGAGGGAGGGGGACTCCAGCGCCAGCAGGAGCAGAGGGGAGACAGATCTTTAGTGAGCTTGGTGAGTGACCTTTGAACCCTAATATGAACCTTACACAGCCTCTGCAAAGTGCCCAGGAGGACACTTGAAAATTAGCTTTATTCTCTGTAGTGGAAAATGTTTTTGACTCAGGAGAGCTTATAAGTGTCTTCTTCTTCCTTTCATCACAGTGGAGGAGAACTTTGATGCCATTTGTCTCTCTACATATCGAACAGCCTGCAAGCTCAGGTTCATACAGAAGAGATGCAACTGTAAGTCAACCTCTTCTCTTCTCTCTGTCTTTTTAAAATCAATACATGTGAAGATTGTGTGATGTCGCTGACTTGATTTTCTCGCTCCAGTGCATCTGATCGACATATACAATGTGATCGAGGCGGTACGGGACGCTGGTCTGAACGCTGTGGAGCCGAACGCTGGCATCTCTGTGACCAGACTGGAGAACTTGGTGTCCTCCCTGTTCAACCAGCTCAGCAAGCGTCTGCCCACCACACACACCGTCAACCCGCGAGAGAGCACTGCCCTGTTAGTCGAATTCTTACTGGCCGCCGTTGACAGGTAACTCCAGAGAAATCTGTGAATCATTACCAAGGAAAATTTGGTTTTTGGATGCCCACCTTTTGCACGTTGACATCCTGTTGTTTAAATGTGAAACACACGCGTCATAATTTCACATGTGCTTTTATTTAAAAGTGAGGGTGACACATACTGAGCTATAGCACCATAAGTGTTTCTGTGTTTGTTTCAGTGAGCCAGACAGCCGTTTGACGGTGCTCTCTGTGAAGGCCATGCTGTCCATGCTGTGTGGAGGAAAACTGATAGATAAACTCCGCTGTGAGTACCAGTAGATACCATCACGACTGACATGTTGCAGATCAGTGATCTTACATTCTCCAGAAAGACTTTCAACATTTCCCAGAAAAGACTTTTGGTGTAAACACAGATAGAAATGGTGATAATGATAGCATAACAGGAGCAAGAGTGTCTGTTTTTGTACTTGTGTTTTGTCCTTTTTATATGTACAGCTATAGGTAATATGCTTGAATTAACATTTATTAAAATGTAAATATGCATATGTTAGCACTTTTGCAGTTGCTTGCTAAGACTGTTAAATTGTTGGTGTGTGTTGTTGAGCTCCCTTTCTGTATATTCAACAGTTTTTTCCATATATCATCACAGCCTACGACATATTAGTTTAGATCTTACCTACTTTTAACTGCCTTTATGTCTGTATGGAGATCTGTATATACATGTCACATATGTGCCACCTTGTGGAAAATGCAGGTCAATGCTGCTGTTTGCTCATGTTAATTTACCCGCTCTTTCATTAATAATGTTTTGGGGGCAAAAATGTGTTCACAAAGTGTCATAATGGAGACTCAGCTTCCATCTGGGGACAAAAAGCATGTCCACAAGGTTAACCATTAAAATGTAGGTTTAGTTTTCGGTTAAAGTCAGGGTTGGGTCAGAGTTGTGGTGCCGTAGCATGTATTGTGGATAAGGTTATGGTTGGGAAAAGTCTTCAGGAAATTAACATAATTTAAAGCAATGTTTTCCTAATTTTGTGTGTGTGTGTTTTCGTGTGTGTAGATGTGTTTTCTCAGGTATCTGACTCTCACGGTGCGTTGGTACAGTCCAAGTTTGATGGTTTTCTGAGGGAGACTCTCAAGCTTCCCACCGCTGTACATGAAGGACCGTCCTTTGGCTACACACACAACTTAGCACGCTCATGCTTCCCCCAGCAGGTACGCTCACACACCTCATCCATCTGCCTTTTGTTACGTGTATGTATTTCATAGTTTGTAGTAAATCTGATTTTCTCGATTTGCTGACTATTTTGAATAACAGTGTTTTATTATCTACAGTATTTCTGCAACAACCTCTTTTCTCTGCACAGCACTATAAAAACTGAATCTGATGGTTCATTTTGTGTTTTGGAGCTTTTATTGTGAATTTTCCTTTGTTCCTGAAGAGTTTTGTCTTTTGTTGTTCTCGTTGGTGTAGAAGAGAGTGATGCTCAACATGTTCCTGGATATCGTAGCTGACCCTCCTCAGTGTCTTGTCTGGCTTCCTCTCATGCACCGCATGGCCAACGTGGAGCATGGTACACACACAAACACACACACCACCCACACAAGCACACGAGCGTGCACCACAGGCATACACACAAACATATCAGCCGGCCAATTCTATGAGCTGAAATATGCTTGTACTGCAGCAAACTAGAGCAATACATGTTTTTATAGGCCTCTATTTTTACATGTATTTTTACATGTATTTGTGTCCTGTAAGTATTTTTATTTATTGAGACTATCATCAGTGCTCTGCAGTTCCAAAGTGGAAATGTTCAGTCATGGTGTTGACTGCTTACTTCTCCTGATATGTCTTGTAGTGTATAAAAAACAGCATATGGACATGTTAACAAGGTTAAAAACTTTATTAGAGAGGGTCTTTAAAGTGTAATCTAAACAAATAAATGTATTATATTGCCAAATCTTGTCAATTTAGACCTCAAAAGTTTCAGTCTGTCCATCTTGGATTTTCCTGTATCAGGAGCCAAGTTGTGTTTTCTCCTGCTCGACCTGTGAGACCCTGACAGACTCTGACAGTTTCCTCTTTCTCTCCATCAGTCCATCATCCCGTCTCGTGCTCCTACTGTCGTGGCAATGGCATGACGGGCTTCCGCTATCGCTGCCTCCGTTGCCGCGGTTACCAGCTCTGCCAGAACTGCTTCTGGCGCGGCAACGCCAGCGGCTCCCATAGCAACCAGCATCAGATGAAGGAGCACTCGTCGTGGGTGAGTCACCATGTGATTGCTCAGTCGTTTCACCAGGGGGCACTCCGTGTGTGTGTGTGTGTGTGTGTGTGTGTGTGTGTGTGTGTGTGTGTGTGTGCGTGCGTGTGCACGCTCTTGGACCTCTGTCTTTGTGGGGACCGTTATGAAGTTTTCACCTTGACAGTGGAAAGACATAACATGACATTTTGCTCCTCATATCTTTAAAAGGGGGTCTCCAAACAGTTTCAGTAAAGGCTCAGTGAATGATCATGAAAGCATATTATATTAGTTATCAAAAGGAGATCACATGGAATCGCCCAAATGTGTGTGATTTGGTTAAAGAAATTTCAAGAGAGAGAGAGAGAAAGAGAGTTCAGAGTTACAGTTAGTTTTGGGGGATCGTACTGACAGACCTTTTTTATGTATTTGCTGCCATCTGAAGTTATGTCAAACGGTATTATTAGGTTGTAGGTAGGAGTAAATTAGTGTAGTCATGATCCCATAGGCATCTGGGAACTGAGCATACTATAAAAATACCTGCAAAAGATCATGTCAAGGTGTCTAAAACTTGTCAATATCCCCTGATAAATCCAAGCAGGGAGTCAGTAGCCAAACACAGATGTATCTCCATTCAAATGTTGTTAAAATTTTGTTAATTCTGATCTATTTATTTCCAAACATCCAAATGGAAATGTCACATCCCTATAAAATAAGATATTCCAAAAGAGTTGCACCAGCCTGAAGGGGAAAATGTTTTCAATGAAGAGATTATGTATTAATAGATGGAAACATAGTTGTTGAATTATTCATCACCCAGGCTTGGCATAATTTGTCTTATTAATGTTTCAGTTTCAGGGATAAATCTCTTCACAAGTGCAGCTCCTGCCTGTCCAATAGAATCTTCTCATCACAGGAAACTCATCCTAATAATCCTCAGCAGACTTTACATATCATTTTCAACAGGGTTCAGTTTCGGGCTGTATTTTATTCTCAGTTTATCTGCTTCATTTCAGTATGAGTGAAACTGTGATTACATATTCACATACATATGCACATACAACACCTGTACTTACATGTAAAACAGGTATTTAATATAGAAATAAAACTAAAATATGCTTCCAAGTTCAAATATTAGATCGACTTTATGTGTTTTCAATTCATCACCCACATGTCTTCCAGTATTTCCTGGAGAGAAGAAACAGGGAAAACATACTGTACCTGGATCGAACTCACTCAGATCAGTTTGTAGTCAGTCTAAAAAGATGAAGTACTGTAGAGGACATGACACAGAACACGGAACATGTTGGTGAGAACCAACAAGCCTTTTCTATCTATCAACCTTACTGAGGTCACTGATACCACCAAACTCAGATCCACAAGAAAAGTAACACAAGCTTACAGATTTTTATGAGCATGGAGTTTGGCCTTCGTCTTGAATATAGTTTACATTGCTGCAGAAAATGTCGTTAACACAAACGTTACATGACATGACATTGGCGTATCTGTGTGTGTGTGCAGAAGTCACCGGCGACGAAGCTGGGTCGAGCCCTGAGCAGGACTCTGGGCTGTGTGTCGTCCAGAGAACCTCCTCATCCAATTTACCCAGAGGAACCTGAGAGGACCCTCAACCTCGCCAACATTGTGTAAGACCTCACACACACCTATAGGAGTAGTCCATTTAAAGAAAGCCTGTGTGAAGTTTCAATAAAGACGTAGTGCATTATTTCTCATGATGCAGGATGCAGCTACAGTCTCGATAATAACTACAGATAAATATTTCTGTGTAACTGATGTAACAGGCAAACATTTTGATGGTTTTATTATAAAAGTAGCACAAGAAAACATATTGTACCTCTCCAGAAGATATACTTGTTTCCAGTTCTTGATCTCATTTGACTCACTTTCACTCAGTTTGTCTAATGATGAAATCTTTAAAGCAGCTGACTCAAGAAAATCTTTAGGGATTTTAGTGAAATTCAATGTGCTGTTATCGCTGTAATTAGCACTCATGGCTGCTGTGGCAAAAGTTACACAGTCTTGCATTCATTGCTTTTGTAAGTAGCACTGTTATCACACGGTATCTCTAAAGGCAAGGTTGCAGAAGTAGAGCTGAGCAATGTGCTCAAAATAAAAGATCTTTGTAACTTATTTTATTAGTTTTTACTGTATAAAAAGTACATGCAGTGTTAATGCTATGTGAGACACTAGTTAATGTTCAGTCAGGGAACAAGAAGAAGAGCTTTGCAGAAGCTCTAACAAGAAACACTGAAAAAGGCCACTTTTCATGACAGAAGGTGAAACATTTACCACCAAGTAGCCGACTATAAAATAACATTTAGGCCCATTATCGCCTGTGCAGTTGCATGTACACACAAAGTTCAGATAACATGAGACTTCAAAAGTCCCACCCCTATCGCCAACCACTTCGGTTGCTCCGCCTCTTGTGGTGGATCCACACTGTTTGATTTTCCAAACTACAGCAGACTAGATCATTACAGACCTCCAAGCACTGGGCGCGTATTCAGGCCAGCACTTAGCACAGATGTGAGTATGCTTATAATGATGCCTCGTCAGGTTTATTTCTCTCACAAACTTTTTCCTGAATATCTTTTTTTTCCCCCCCCTTGCGTTCACTCTCTTTCTCTCTCTCTTCTCTCTTTCTCTCTCCTTCTCTCTTTCTCTCCCTCTGGTGATCTTTGCCCTGTCTGTGTTTGCTCAGACTAGTACAATTCACTATTGCATGATTGCACTCAAAAGCATGTGAGAGTGTGTTAGTATGTGAGTCTGAGTGAAAGAATGTGCGTCTTCTGATAGGCACAGCTTTGTGTTTTAAAGTTTTAATGTTGTTATCCTTAGTCTTTGTTTACACTGTTGATAATACGAGCTTGAAACTTGGTGTGTGTTTTGTGTGTGTGTGTGTGTGTGTGTGTCTGATGTGTGTTTGTGTGTGTGCAGCCCCTCTCGCCCTATTAGGAACACCAGTGAGGCCATGTTGCTGTCCCCATCAGCTCCCGAGTCCTCCAAAAGGTAAAGACTGACAGAAAGAGTAGAGAAACACTAGTTTGGTGTTTGTCCTCTAATTAGAAGTTTTCAATTTTCTGGAGTTAAACCAATGGGCTGCATTGATAATTTTAATAGCTTCCTTGATTCCCTTGTTCCTTGTAAATTACTGTTTCCTCTTTGCGAACTTTTCACCAATTGCCATTTTATTTTCATTTAATTTTGCTCATTACTTTTGATGAAAATTAAATCTGGGTGTCTCTTAGGAATTAGTATCTAGGTGAATTAAAGAAAATTGAATCTAAGTGAACTACAGCTGAAACACTTAGTTGATTAATCAATTAGTAAGTCAGAAAATTATGTGGCAACTATCTTATGTCATTTTTCCAGCTCACTCCACTCCTCACTCCTGAGTTTTAGCTTTTTAATTGTCTGGATTTGTTGCTTTCTTTCTAGTAAATTGAATATTTTGGGATTTTGCCTCTATGATAAAACAAGACATTTGAAGACAACACATTGGGCTATAGAAAATTGTGATGGGCATTTCTCCATGGTGTTGGAGAGAGCTTAACATTTCACAACCGATCAATAATTAATCGAGAAAAAAATGTTGGCACATTATTTGATATATCTTCTAAAATAGTTACAGCCCATAAGTGAACAGAGAATTTTAGGCATTTTAAAAATAAAATACAGAAATGTCAGTAGAATACATTAAAAATCTATATGATGGGATTTTCTGATACCTTGTCTGCTTCATGGGAAAAAATATGGGCTGATTGCTTAATAGATTTTTTTACTTGCTATTTTCTAGTGTTTTTTCAGTGAGACATTGAATGCCTCTTTCCATTTTGAGAAATGCTGAAGGACTGAAAACACCAGAGCCAACAATGGATATAAGTCCAGCATTTTATCAGTGTGTTCCTGTCATCGTCTGATATAATGATAATATTTTAGAAACACATTAAATGAAATTACCAAACCTAAAAAAAACTGCAGAAGTCATCATGAAAACATGTAAGAAAGACATTTTTTTTTTTTCTGGACAGCGTAAATTCACAGCATTTATGTTTATGTGCTGTCTGTTTTTCTCTCATCCAGTTTGGCAGCTGCTCAGCGTATGAACGAGGAACACGCTCTGATTGCTGCGTATGTGAATCGCCTCCAAAGCAGTCCACGGTGAGAGGGATGACACAGCAGGGGGGTGGTTACATAAGGGAATCAGGGAGGGTGTGAAGAGGAGAACAAGGTGCAGCAGTGCAGTTAGACCTTAAGTTAGTCAAGATCCAAATTTGATCTTGTGGCTTATCATCATTATAGTGAAAGATCAAGTAAAAACAAAAAATCACTGTCTAATTCCTGCATATACACGATGAAGTGAACTCAGGTTGTCTGCTGTGTCTCCATCAGGCCAGTGAGTTAAAAAACTGCCGTCCACAGTCAGGGGCCAACATGGACACTCAGTAGTACTGTTACTCCAACATGATGAATGTGTGCAACATCCTTTTAGCCTTTAGTCACTGAACAGACAGTTTTCCAATAGCAGGAAGCCTTAGTGTAAACCCTACATTTCCAGGGTCAGGTGGAGTCATGACTGATGACTGACATTATATTCCAACATGTTCAATGTTATGAAAACATTTCACCCTCTTCATCTGATTTAACTGTAATTTCGGTTCTTTTTGGACATAGTTACGCTGGAAAAGTAGATTCATGTTGCATGTTTACGAATACAAAGATTTTCATTATTGCTGGAATTAGAACATTTTTTTCCATTAAAGCAAGTCGTATTCCACTTACTGGTTGCTCTACCAGTGTTGCAGTGGTCTTGTGTTTCCCATTTTTCACATACGCGTGAATATTTGACAACTGGAGAAAATGTAACTGCTCATTAGTTTATGTTGTTGTCAGTAAGTAGCTGATTTATCTGCTCTGTGTGTGTCAGTAGTGTGGACAGTCGCAGCAGGCAAGACGAGGAGCACAAACTGATCGCCCGCTACACCTCCCGGCTGGCAGAGACTGACGGCACAGGAGTGAGTCAATCACACCTTGTTAACTCACACACAGTAAACTGCAAATACATAAATACACAATCAGGTACTTCTGTGTTACATATACATACAGAGAACTCTGTATGATCTGATCTTAAAGCCACAGCTCTTAACTAAGATCTTCTTTTGGTTGTTAGATGATAAATGATCAACCTACAGTCAGTGCAAGTCCAGCAAACTAAAGTAATTGTGTATGTGTCTTTCAGGTGATACCAAATCGTAGCATCAACTTCGATGTGAACAAACAGAAGAGGGAGCTCATTGCTCAGCTGGAGTGCAAAAACAGGTAGAAATGTGTGAATAGTGGATGAGTTATTCATAGCTCAGTTGCTTTTGGTTTGACAGCTTCTCTTGTAAGTCTGTCACTTTGCTGTTGTATTTGTGACTGTGTATAGACGTGCAGACTGAGGTGCTGCTGCAGTCGGATATCAAGTGTCCCTGTTTGGTTGTTACACTGGTGTCCCTGCCCAGTTTTACCTCATGTTTAGACAATATTGGAGAAATTATGCAATGTATCAGTGTTAACAAAATTATGTTGTTTGACACAATATTTAAAGGCAAAAATAATGAGGTGCTCTAATAATTAATCTGTTTGTCATGTGCAAACATCAACTGTTGCCTTATTTACTATAATTAAGCACAGTTGACGTTCTCTTTACTTAAATAAAGATTTGTCCCTTCACAATAAAGTGCCCTGTGTTTATATTCCTGTCCTTATCTGTTGAATATGTTTGAGTTTGTGTCCGTCAAATGCAGCTGCTTGTCAGATTCAGAGTATGTTCTCCAAAACCAACGTGCACTTTCCTCCAAAAAATCTTTTAAAGCCTGCAGAAGCATGTGTGTGTTGTTGTCGTTCCACAGTGTGTTCAGTCATGTAACGCTCCCACAGCCTCAGCTGACAAGTATGTTTTTCATTTCCCAGAGAGATCTTGGCAGAGATCAAACGGCTCCGTGCAGAGCATGACGCAGCGTGCCAGGCCAGCCCGGAGAAGGGCAGTACCAACCCAACTCTGCTGGCAGAGCTTCGCCTGCTCAGGTAAACAAAGGCTCCACCATAGAGCCGACCGGCCACGAGCTGGTAGTCTGGTCTCCTGCCGCACATACAGGATACATACTGATAACCATTTTTGTTTTAGCTACATCCTTCTGAGTCATACCTACCGAAATTATGCCCAAACGTAATCTTCAATAACAATCAAAGTTTTTCGGCCCCTACCTCTCATTTCCTGCGTTGTGTGCATCAGGGTCAGGTTTGGCGGGAAGTCTGCCGTGTTGCTTTGCGGCACAGAGGGAGAGTGCTTTATGGCAGATGGCGTTGACAGATGGTGGATTTAGTGAAAAGCCAATATAAAAATCACTTCCAACATATTTATGCTTTTTCAGTAAAAACAAAGACTCCAAGGATGAGGCGGGAGACTTGATATAAATAATCCGCTCGAGGGAGAGTTGCAGTGATGATGAGCTAAAGTGATTTAAAGTGCGACACAGTGGCTTCAAATCAACTGTGTATATATTTTAATGTGATTATAGAATCTTTAAACTTAGCAATATGCTTTGTTGTCAGTGTCTTTTTGGATAGAGCCACTTGGGGGCGCCAAATTTTAAAGTTTTCAAATTAAACACATGGTGGCTTTAAGTTATGCAAATCATAATAAAAACGGATATCTGTGGACAAGGACAAGTTTTTGGACTTTGGACTTAATTTATAGTCTGTTGTAGTCTATTGACCAATCGGGTTTGAGCGGACTTCAGTTACGTGCAGCTAAACGATCTGTGTGAAGAGCATGAAAGGCGGAAATTCAGTCTGGGAACCTATCGGCTATCGTCTGATGATGATTTAGATTTTTATCAGATTTATTTAAGTTAATTTACATTCATATGCATCTGTTTATGGAGATTAGCTGAAATGTCAAGTTGTTGTCGAGTTTGAAAGTGAAGTTGCTAATCAGAATGTAAACGATGACTGGTGCCCAGAAGAAGAATTCTTGGCCTGAATATGAGTTATCCAGATATCCGCTGGCTACACCGGACGCTCGAAACATTGGCCGAGGCTAAATCATCATCAGATGACAGCAGATGGGTTCCAAGATTGTGCAAATCACATATGTACTGTTTAGTTCTTTGTAAATGTTTTTGACTAGAATACTCAAAATATACTGTGATGGATGAAGAATTTCTCTGAAAGCTCTTCTATTGTCTGACTTGTGGCTAAATTATATGCATGTGTAGTGAAAACTGAACAACCTTAATGACACACATTAACTAATACCAATAATTCAAGGTGCTCTAAATATGCTGTGTTTGCTGGTTACTTGTTAAGTGTGCACTAATTATAACCCTGAAATGACCAACTCTCCCTCCATCTTCACATCTCAACAGCAGATACTCTAACTATTCACCTGATGTGTAAATTACAGTCATTATCAGTAACGTTGCTATTTGGAGTTGTCCAATGGTGTAACCTCTTGCAACTAGTCATTCCCATCACTTCCTTCCACAACACGATATTAATACAAGGTTTCCAGATCTCTGTCCCCTCGTTTTCAATCATGAATCTAGCACAGATTCAGGACAATACATCATTATTGAAGAAAACCTCAAATAAAACATGATAAATAATACAGATAAAATTCGGAACTTTCTGTCACTTCCACTGTTGAAGCTTTACTTTTGGATCAGAATGACTCAAATGTGGAGTTACTGCATGACTCAGACTCTTGTTATACTTGTTTATTTACTCATTTATTCTACCATGTGAAGGGGAGCCAAGCAGGAACGAGAAGAGCTGCTTTAATGTCCCATCCAGACCACATACTGTTTGGAAGAAAAGACTGTAAACACCTCTATATGTTTATTACTCTGTTATGACGTTAGTTACACATTCTGGCGCTTAAATCTTGGCCTCTTATCCTGCCACTGTAAATAGTAAGAACTTATCATTCGAATGCAGTTTTGATCCAATTTGTACTTCTGAAATTCTTGGAATGCCTCGGTGGTCTGCAGGATGAACACCCCTGCTGCTTCTGCCATCTGAGAACTTGTACATCAGTCTTGATTATGTTTTCAAGGTTTAAAGTTTGGATTCATGGTTTTGCGGTCGACCTCATGATGCTCTCCCGATCAGCTAACTCTTTCACATCTCATCTCCGCTGAGTCTGCTTTTTCAGACCCAGAGACGAAAGAGTCACCAGGAAAATGTCGATTTCTGACCTTGTGTTCCTTCGCCTTCGATCTCCAACCGTCCATGTTTTCATCACTTTGCTCTAGGATTTGCATTTGGCAAAGCTCTCACCTGGCTTCTGACGTTAGGGAGCAGTGGGAGTCTTTCAAGGATAAGCCTGTGCTCAAAAGCCTACTTGAGGACCATCAGTCTCTAATTTCACTAACCAGGGGACGTGACAACTCTCTGTCAGTGTAAGAGAGAGAGAGAAGTTTTGGCTGTTTCCCAACAGGGTTTTATCCACTCACAAACCTTGTCAGACAGACTGAAGTGTGTTAGCATTCGCCCAAGGTAACTTCATATTTACGCCCTGGACAGGAAAGCAGATTTCCAGGTTATTGATCTGGCTAATGGAGATCTATGCTGTTAATGTGGCTTATTGCAAATGAATGCGTACTAAATCAAAGCTGGAGCTGCACAACATGAGAAGTTTAAATGGGTCTAATCTCAGAGCTTTCTGTCCTGTTGCCTGTCTGTATTCCTGTAGCTTTGTAACCTCAATTTGTTTTCAGTTTAACTGTGTCTTCTGCCTACTGCGAGTCCTTGGGTTCCTTTATTTCTGCCTCCTGACACTCTGTTATGTGACAGTAATGGAGGGTTGGTGTGTGTTTGCAGACAAAGGAAAGATGAGCTGGAGCAGAGGATGTCGTCGCTGCAAGAGAGCAGGAGGGAGCTGATGGTACAGCTGGAGGGACTGATGAAGCTGCTCAAGGTGACACACACACACACACACACACACACACACACACACACACACACACACACACACACACACACACACACACACACACAGAGGCTGCCTATTGTTTTCAGCATGGTGCATCGTCACACACTAAAGGGCAAAGTTTCCCATTTTCTTCACACCTCCTTGTGTCTGTCCTCGCAGTAACAAGCCTCACCTCTGCTGTTTCCTCCTTTAATATTTCACCTTCTCTGTGCTCTGGCTGTGTCTGACCTCTTCTTTTCCATCCTTTCCTCCCCATTTGTTTCCGACTGCCCATGTTGTGGCCCTGTAGGATGAGGAGCAGCGACAGGCAGTAAGTTTTATCCCCCTTATGTTGAACTCACAGTGTGAGATCCAGCCCCAATGTCGTGCAGAAACTTTAAATGTCAAATTAAGTCAACTTTACAAGCAATGAGCAAACTGCATCATTTTTCCAATTGGGACCTAAATAATGGCTTTTTCTAGAAGTAACCAGAACTTTTACTACATTGTGGAGATGATGTCAGCTGCAAAAATGACAAGTTTCTGAAAGTCATAAATAACGACGATGACGTGTAATAACCCTTATAATTCTATTTCTTAGGCGCAGGCGGCTGGTTCTTCTCACGCCTCTCCTTCTCGGCCGAGCCCATCAACCGTCCGCTCTGTAGGTGCCGTATCTCCACAGGCTCACATGTACCCTCCTCAGGACTCACTCACTGGGGTGGGTGGTGACGTACAAGAAGCTTTCACCCAAGGTAAGTCTGGTAACTCACAGTAGAGCAAAAAACATCCACCTCTTTTCAAAGCAGCTCATCAATTTCCCTGTGAGGACTTTGTGTGAGACATTGCATGAGTTTAAAAAAGGTTTCTCATAACTGCTTTTCTAAAAGTGCTGCTTCTAAGTAATGAATTTAAATCAAACTCTACAGTTCAGGTTTGCAGATAAAAGGTCTAACCCCTTAAAAAAATTTGGATTTTAAGACACAATCATACAGTAGTTTCCAGCAGCCAGTGTTTCAGATTAGTCTCACCTTATTAACAGTTCATGGTGCGCTGTAAAACCTTCAGCCTTTGATATAAACCACTTGACGGGGACTAACAGTTCAGAAAGTAGCCCGTTTTTCAAGGAAATGCTGTGTTGCATTAAAATGTTATGTTTAACAAGAACACATTCTCCATGTTATCAGAAGATTGGTGTGGAACATTAAGTCAAATCAAGTCAAATTTTATTCATAAAGCCCAAAATTACAAATCACAAATTTGCCTCAGGGGCTTAAACGGTGGTAAAAAAGCTCTGCTCCAGCTGCTCTATGCTGTACAGTATGTTTGTGTAATGAATTCTGCTCTGCTCTCGATGTACGCTTGAGAAAAATGTGTAAGAAAGAGGAAAGTTCATTTTAAAAGTGATTAGTTATTATGCAGACAGTATAAAAATGTCATTCAGATCTCATAAGATGAACAGGTATCACAAGAATTCAGAAATGAACACTTTAAGTCATGAGCTGTTTAATCTTTGTCCTGTGATGTGCAACACTGCATGATCATAGTCTTTCTGTCGCATTTCTCTGTCTCAGGCCCGAGAAGGAACCTGAGAAATGACCTTCTGGTAGCAGCCGACTCCATCACCAACACTGTGTCCTCGCTGGTCAAAGAGCTCCACTCTGGTGAACTCAGATATACATACATACATACAAACACTTTTATCTCTTAGATTCTGTTTTGACATCTTTGAAGGTTACAAATGATCCACAAATGATCCAAACACAAGAAGATTCATTTTTTTTGATGTTTCTTCATAAAAGCTAATAATAAATCTTTAGATAGTAATTATATTTTTGTCTGACACATGTTCATGTTTTGACTTTATATCCTCTTCTGATCAGATGATGTTCGGGAGGAAGAGGAGAGACTGTTGAACGGGAAGGACAGAGGTAAATTCATCTCCTCAGTATCTCACATTATCTTTTCCACTGAATTATTATCCTCACTTTACTTACAAAACTTCACGCTAACATGATCGGTATAATCTTAAACTTTGCACTGGGACTAACATGGGCTGCTTGAGTATTGCTGAATGAACACATCTATAGTTAGAAGTTAGTAATCTGCGTCTTACAATTTTAGTTTGTATCATGCAAAACCAATGCCAAACAAACCCGCCTTTGACGCCACGCTTTTTTTTAGAGGGTTTTTCTGAAAATGCTCTTCTAAGGTGGTAAGAACTGGTGAGCTTTGAATAACTGAAATCAGCTTTTAATCTCTTTTTCACGGCCTTGTGCAACTATTATTCATGTAAAAACATATTTGATGAAGAAAGCACACATTTGATCTCATGATAGTGAAAAGTTGGCCAAGTTTTTTCAGTTAATACATCTGTCCACACATCAGCTGAGTTGATCTTGTTGCTTTGCTCTCAAGGACATGAATGAACTTCTTTTTATTTTAATCACAAAGCCAGCATTGTGAACAGAAAGTAGTGGAGGGAGGTTTTAGATCCTTTACTGAAGTAAAAGCAGCAATAACTCAATGTTGTAAATCAAAGTCCTGCAGAATTCTGCTTGAGTAAAATATATTTAATTGATCCAAAGTAAACGTTCTCATTTTGCAAAATTCCCCTTGTCAGAGTTTTAACTTGTGTTGCCCCCAAGGTCCTGAACGATAATGTTTTGTGTGCACATGCTGTTTTCTAAGAAAACAAGATCAAAACAAAACAAACGTAGACATTTTCAGGACCTCAGGATCGCTCCTCTTTGTGTTGTTGCAGGACAAGTTATAGCTTGTGTCATTCTTATTGGTGACCTCATGTAAATCCCAGCAGAACTTTGCACAAATCCAACAGCTACATAACTGAAAACACTTGTGTTGGTCTGTATCGTATTTGATAAGCTCATCATATGTTTTATGTGTAAAATCAAAGTCACTAATAACTTTAGTTCTCAGATGATTGTAATGCAATAAAAAGTGCAATATTTCCCTCTGAACTATAGTGGAATAGAAATATAAAGTGCCAAAAATTGGAAAAACTCAAGTAAAGTACAAGTATCTACAAATTGTATAGCACTGGAATAAATGTACTTTCTACCACTGTTAAAATACATGGAATGACTCTTGGTGGGTCAACAGCTGCAGAGTGAAGCAGATTTCAGAGTAGATTTTACAAACATCTGAAAGAACATAATAAGATCATTTTATCATCAGTAAAAATATAGAAATAAAGCATTGGATGCAGAGAAACCTCAATCATAGGTGGAATACATCAGTTAGCTATTTTGTTGATAAAGTATATTAATACACTGCGCTGTGTGAGTTTCTTCATTCCTCGTCCTTTTTGGAGATAATGGGACTGAATGTTATTTTTCTGCTGCACACATGAACGTTTGAAAAACAGCTACTCACCAAGACTTTAAATGCACGTGCACTTGCGGCTTTTCCTGCATGTCTTTCCGTGCCCGTGCGACCACGTGCGCAACCTCTATGCGACTCCACTTCTTCTCCAGGTGCTCTCGCCCGTACCGCAGCAAGCTTCATAAACATGCCGTCTCATTAGCCACGCTTTATGGAGCCCCTCCTCTTTACAAGAGGACCGCCTGCAGAGTCGAAGTGGTGAAACTACTTCCTGGTCTTCTCCCCTGGGCTCAGACTAAACCCTCATTAGAATACTAACCTGCAGTACTAACCCGGTGACCCCCGAGCAGCCAGACAGGAGGCCAGGGTTCAGCCCCACGTTCAACACAGTTAAGTCTTAAAGTTTCAAGATAAAATACGGTGTTAGATTTCCACAATTTTTTTCTCTGGAGTTAGTTAGTTTGTGTCGCACCTGCCAACTACAGTCAGTCATGTTTTATGTTTCTATGCTAAGAACTGGTCTGGTTCTTATTACGGTTTCTGGCAGAAAGCTGTAGCACTTGTTGTAGCTTCAGATTGAAGTGTCCTCTGCTAACGGCTAACAAAACCTTTCTCTCTTTAGCAGGTTAAAGTGATCGCAGGACAAACGAAAACAGTAAGTGATCCAGTCTAATCGTCCTTTTTTAATTACACGATACAAAAACTCAGACAACAAAAAAAATGTATTTTAGTTCCAGATAGTTTAGACTAATTTTTTTACACACTGTAAATGTACATGATGATAGAAACTCAAACGTGCACTAGATACCAAACAAAGATACTACTCCTCACCTTTTATTATTTAATCATAAACCAGTCAGCGCATGTGTTTATTAGAAAGACCAGCTCTTGTCTCTGCTGTAGAACAAAAAGGCTGCATTCATGGTTTATGAGGAAAATTGTGTGAATGATTTGATGACTCAAAGCAACACCTTGTTTATGTGTTTGAACGTGCTTGCACAGGCCTCCAAACGGCCTCTTCTTGGTTCCTCCTCATCAGCTTTTCAAGCACTTTGTGACCTTGTATGAGTTCGTGTACAAACCAAGCATTGCAGTGTCAAACAGGGACAGAAACATCTTAACAACTGGAATCACTTGATGAAAAATGCTTCTGATTTTGTTGTTTTTATTTGAACATTTCCCAAAAAGTCGAACTCTTCCTTTAATCCCATAAGACAGAAAACAGAAAATGAACTCCTGATTAGTTGTCTGTCCCTCTCTCCTCAGGTAGAGTGATGTTTCATCACGGCCAAAGAAGACTGACCCTGCTGGGATTAAAATATATCTTCTTATATTCGTCGTTAGCCAATGGGGATTAGAGCTCCACTGCCAATCAACCAATCACGATGCTGGACACCAAATGACCGCTGGGTTCCTACTGATGTATAGCTGTGATTCTGTGTGTGTCTTCTCACTGTGGTTTTACTTTTGTTTTGATTTGATCATGCGTAGCTAAACAAGGAATCTGAAACCTACTGATTTGTACTGTAGCCTGTGTGTCTGTGCGTGTGTGTGTGCGCGCTCTGCATTTTCGAGGTGTGAGAGGGTCGAGTAAGTGAGAGGGACAACGTGAAGAGACAGAAAGGTGCTTTTAGGAAAATTGTGAAAGGTAAAAGTGCAGGAAAGTTCCAGGATGGAGATACAGGATGTAACCACATCAGAGAGAAAACATGGAGGAAAAGCAAAAGAAAGTTAAAAAGACGAGAAGCGAGTTGTAACTTTTTAAGTTTCAGCACTGTGTGCTTAGTATTTATTGCTTTGATTTGATTTGACTTTTGCCATTTATTCATTCAGCTTGAGTGTGTGTGTGCGTGAGTGTGGTCAGGCCCTGCTGAGACGATAAGCTTTAATGGGACGTTTCCTGCTGTATCAAGCCCAGACCGCCCCCTCCCCACTCTCCCTCTGGTTGTGGTGACGTAAGGGGGAAGGTTTGAGTCCCGGTCCTGGTCCAGGTGTCTGAGACCTGGAATGAGATCAGTGCCATGGGTGTTGGTGTGATAGCAGCTCAGGTTGTCCAGGCCTCTCTGTGTATCTCAGTACTGCAGTGGGACTCCAGTCAAAGAGGAGATGTCTGATTACTCTGCGTGTGTGTGTGCGCGTGTGTGTGTGTGTGTGAGGAAGACCATTTGCTTTAACAGGGTCACTGTAGCAACTGAGTAGCAAAGTGGGTGGAGAGGTGGGTTCAGGAAGTATTTATCCCCATTTTTTTAAAAATTACAAATCTGAGGCGTCACAAGATGATTGAAGAAATTATGTTTATTTTCTCTAAATCCTCCAACTTCTTGCTTTTCTTTTTTTCTCTCTCTTTTATTTGTATTTTCAGTTATTTATTTATTTGTCTTTTGTTGTAGTCAGAAACAAAACGAAAGAATTTTGAGCTCTGTGATTGGTTGTTTCTTACTGCAGTGCTCATTGTAGTTAACTTTTCTTCACTTCCATCCTTGAATATGCTCCAAGTGTCAGTTATCCAACATTGTCTGTACAAAAAATACATTGGACTTTTATTTTTAATGCTGCCTGTCCACAACAACTCCTCACACTTTGCTACTCCTTGTTGCCTTTCAAGCTTCCTGTAAAATGCAAGGGATTGTGGGAGTTGAAGTCTCCCCAGAAATCTTTAGACTGATCATCTATATGCAAATCAAACATGACCCAAAGATTTTTCATGTAACGAATAATTTATCAACATTTTTTTTATCATTTCAAGGTTCTGGTTTGGAAGCTGTTCTTAACTGTTCAGCTCATTTCAGTTGGACAGTTTGTTTTCTGACTTCACCAGCCCCTCCACATTGTTTGACTGACTGCCTGTGACCGAGATGATCACATTGTCAGTCCGCTGAATGACTGACTGACTGACTGTATGAGTGGTTTAATAAATGAAAGCTCATGTTTCAGTGTGTATGTTGAAAGAGAGAGCGAGAGAAATGAAGACTGACAGGACGGACGTGTCCTGACAGGAAACTGAAAACACCTTCAGCTCTGAACCTGCTGCAGCTGACGGTGTGACTGAAACGTGTTGATCTGTTTTTCATCAGCAATAAAAGATATTTAACGTCAAACTCTGAGCTTTGTGTGTCTCTGTGACTGTTGGTCTGAATCCCTGGGACACAAAAGGCTGGGCAGCAACACAAGAACAAGGATATGTGATCTATATTTCAATAACTTCTCCATGACTTTCCTCTGTTTGTCATAGCTCCTCCATGAGCTCAACATCTTACTTTCTCCTGGTTCATGGTCCTTAAAAGTCTGCTTTGCCCTATAGCTTCGCAAAATAGCATGTCAGGCAATAAATCTGTGAAACAAGTTGGAAACTACCCTCTGCTATATTCCAGCTAAGTGACCCAGTTGTAAGATTCCTTGGCTTCTCTCATCTGGAATACAGCGTTCCCGAATTCCATGATGTTGCAGCAACTCCAAAACTACTGTGAAAATAACAAGAGACAAAAGAAATAAAAAAACTGAGAGTGTTTTATTTCAATGGTTTACATGATAAAGTTTTGGGATAATAGCGAAACAGCCTCAGTTTCACAAAATGTCACCTATTTTTAGGCTTAATTGTCCAATCTGTGTTCACAATCATAAATTCAACCATTGTAGGAAAGTTGGGACACAAAAATCCAGTCATGGTAGAAATATTCAGATCCTTTACTTGAGTAAAAGCAACACTGCAATGTCAAAATATTATAAGTCAAATCCTTCACTGAAAGTGTTATTTAAGTAAGTATCAAAACAAAAAGTAATCACTTCAGAATAAAGAACCTCTGAGTGTTTATTGATGTAATTTTACTGTTGTTGAGGTGAAGCTAAATTTCACAAGTAACAACAGCTGTCAATAAATAGTGGAAAAGTATAAAGTGGCATCAAATGTCCCTAAAATTTCTACTTCAGTAGAGTACTTGAATAAATGTACTTACATTCCACCACAGTAAAAATCACACTGACATTGATATATGTTACTTTTAACATGAGAAATAAGACATTCTTACTGTTAAAGTAAAAGTTAAACTCTTATAATAATATTACTGATGCATTAATGTGTAAACTGCATTTTATTGTCGTCAGGTTGGAGCTTCATATAGTGTTTAGCTACTTTTATCTACAATGCATCACATTCTAACAACTGATGATATGTTTTATATTTCAAATCGTGATCTGAAATGTAACTCGTCACCATAGTGCTGAAATAAATGTAGTGGAGTAAAAAAATAGAATATTTGCTCCTAACTTGGTGTAAATGTGTAAAGTAGAAGAAAATAGAAATACTTTAGTAGAACCACCTCAATGTTTGATTTAAGTACAGCACTTGACTAAATGTACTTAGTTACATCAGATATGAACTATAACAAAAGATGACGCATTACAAGCTGTACTAATTGTATTAAATGGTTTACACTTCCTGTCTCCTGTAGGAGTGGAAGGAAGTGTTGTGAGCGTCATGTGGATGGATGAAAAGAGATTAGGATGTGAACAAAACAAAACAACACTAGATACAGTTAAATGTTTGTGCCTTATTTTGTTGTGTGTTTTTATCTGCCATCTTAAAAATGCTTAATGTTGTTATAGAGCATCTTTGGCGGAGATATCAGTGTCGCCAGATCTTGTGAGAGTGTGATACTGAGACAGAGACGTCTCTTGTACAAACTTAATTTTCTCCTGATTTGTCTGAAAAATGGTCAGAAAAAGTTACTCAGGACCTGCCACTAGTTTCCTAAAGGGGCGGGGCAGTGGCGAAATCATGTGACACAGATACAGGAAATGACTAAGTGTGGCGCCTCCTTTCTGAACCATCTCTGGTTTCATTCAGCCACTGTCCAACAAAATCCAACCATTTTAGGAATGATAGCCATGTGAAGAGAAGAAGTAGGCTGACACAAAAATATATTTTCAAACCGAACTGATCACAGTAATCTGGGAAGAGACACCTGTTATTTTTTACATCTTCCTCTGAGCGAGTGTTTTTGGTCATAACCCAGTTTCTATAAATAAATAGCCCAGCATGAACTCCAAAAATACACCCAATTTTTCTCCTTTAACTTCCTCCCTGATTTAGTGTCCTCATTAGTATGGACGAGCACTTCTCACTTTTCCCATGAGCCTCCCCTCAGAGGTCACGGCTCGGTGTGTGCGTGTTTTATATGTGCGTTTGTGAGGGTGTGTATGCGATGTGGGGGTGTAAATTATAGACTGAATAAAGCTCATTGAGGTTGTCTGTTGTTGGTGACCTCACTGACTGCTATAAATAACCCCCACCCACCCACCCAACACCTCCCATACTTACTCACTACACCCGAGCAGTTATGACCCTGTTTAGTGTGGATCCAAACACTTTGTTCTCCTCAGAGGTCAAACTGAGTTTAACCTTCACTTCTGGAGCAACAAAAATCAGATAGTTATAATGTGATGAAGGTCAATTTGTTCTGATTGGCAGCTGAAGTAACGGTTAATTCTGAATCAGTTTATAGATCTAGTTTAGATAATCAATTAAATGTTTAAGTCATTAAAGTCATTTAAGGAAAAATTCAAATTATTTGCAGATTCAAGCTTATTAAAAATGAGGATTTGCTGTTTTTCTCTGTTTTATGTCATTTTGAATTTGGTGATTTTTGTTTTTGGGCTGTTGGTCAGACAAAAGAAGCAATTTGAAGACATCAAGTTGTACATTTTTAAATATTTTATCACATGTTATGGACAAAATGATTAAAAGGTTTTACTGAATCCACGCTTTAGTATGAGTATTATTAGTATGAGTATTAATACTTCAATGTTCAGTGCAAACCAGGAGTTAACTTGTTTTTCTCTTAAAGATTTGTCTAATTGTCTCCTACTACATTTGCTGCTTCTCCTGTCTTTCCTAGAATACCGCGTCCACAGCAGCGAGACAGCAGGTTTCAACTTGTGGCAGCAGGTTTCAGCTTCACCTGTCGAGGGACCAGAGGAGAAAGGAGGAAGATTAGAGGAAACTAACCCGCCAAACCCGAAAACAGGTAAATGTGCTGCCTTCACTTGTAGGTTGTAGGTGGAGACAGGTCACCTGGAAATCTGTAGAACTTCCTCTAACTCAAGAAAACAACAGATCTGAAAGCCCCCACCAAGATGATTAAAAAGATAGGAAATAATACAAATAATGTGTATTTGCTGCAGAAATTATTAGATTTTTTTCTCTTCTATTTTACAGATATTGTACAAAAAGAAGATGATTGAACAAAACAAAACCAAAAATCACTGTCTATTGCGAAAGTAAACTACTTCACAATATGTTTCTTTTAGGAACAACCTGTGAAAACAACCTGAACTTTCTGTAGTAATTTGTTTAAACACGATATAATTTAGGAATATGAGCCGTCCAAACACAATATCAGCTGAAATCATGTCTGTCTGTAAAGTAGATTTTGATGCCTCTGCATGTATTTCTGCACATTTACGAATAACACACCTTAAAATTTTAAAAGCTTGAAGGTGGAATTAATCCTCTATCATTAAAAATGAGCTGTATGTTAGTTAGTAATTAGTTTGTGGCATCTTAATTAAGATCACAGTTCATTTCAGAATATGAGATGTGATCTAATCTCGGTCCAAGATTAGGTAACAAAGCCGGTGTGATTTCAGTGCGTATTGTCGTCTTAGTGCTGCTCACTTCCAGATTGACAGAGAAGAAATCTGCCATCTCTGACCTGAATATTAGCAGAAGATGAAATGCTTCCATTACAGCATTAAATCCTACATTTGTGCAGCGCGTCCATCAGTCACAGTCTCACGCAGTCTCCTGTCAGACTCTGGGAAGAGGTCGAAAAATGATTTTCTCTGGCAGTTTGCATTTTTCAGGATGTCGTTTTCAGGAGCTCCTCATCATCTGTGACACCAGCAGTTCTTGGCTGCTTGACAGATGATTCGGTTTCAGATTTGTTTCTGCAGAAAACGACGTCGGGAGATTTGTTTCATTTAACTCCTCCGTGGCAGAAAAAACATGTTACATGAGCCATGAACACCGTTAGTTCAAAAAGACGCACATGAGCTTACAAACAACCCATAATGCAACACTGATGTAAGAAACACTCAATTTAAAAATAATATCTGAAGTTGAGAATAATATTGAATGTTACTTGTTTTAATCAGCTTGACTTGTATATCGACATTCGACATCCCTGATTCACAAAAGTTGACGCTGTGTAAAAAATAAAAACAGAATTCAATCATTCACAAACAAACTGTGTTTACTGACAACAGTTTCACAAACTCTTCCTGAGTCCATGTATTAATCTCCTTTATCCAACCATGTGTTCTCAAAGTGTTGAACCTCTCTCCATCCTCGCTTGTGAACGACTGAGTCTTTCCAGGATGAACCTTTCAGACCCAATCATGATAATATCACCTGTTACCAATGAACCTGTTTACCTGTGGAATGATCCAAACAGGTGTTTTTGGATCAGTCCCCAACTTTCACAGTCTTTTGTTGCTCCTGTCCCAACTTGTTTGAAACGTGTTGCTGCCATCACAGTCAGAATGAGCAGATATTTACAAAAATCAATGAAGCTGATGAGGTCAAACATTAAATACATTGTCTTTGTGCTGTTGTAATTGAGTATATGTCAACAATGATTAGCCAATTATCTCATTCTGTTTTATTTATGTTTTACACAATGTCAGAACTTTTTTGAATCAGAGTTGTGAGATGTTGCTTTTTATATACATTCATATATTGGCATTTATTATCCACTTATTATTATAGTTTCATGTTTATATTTACATCCTTGTTTTCATCCCTCGCTTTCCATCCTCCTTTAATTGTTCTTTCCTGACTCAGCAATTTCTCACAATGATGCCACTTAACCTGATATATCTCTGATGCTTGTAAATCATAAAACGACCCGGCCTGAACTCTCTCTGAAGTTGGACTGAAGTTCATGCAAGGTGCTGTTTTACACCTGTCTTCATCTGCCTCGCGTGCACGTGTGTGTGCACGTGTGTCTGAGTTTGTGTTAGTGTGTAGTGTAGAGTAGCAGTAGACTTTAGGACCCTGCGGAAACTTTCTCTCCAATGCGGCTCTGCGGCTCATGAGAGAGAGAGAGAGAGAGAGAGACTGAGAGAGAGGGTGAGACAGAGAGAGAGGGTGAGAGAAAGAGAGAGAGGGTGAGAGAAAGAGAGAGAGATGGTGAGACAGAGAGAGAGAGCGACACAGAAAGAGAGGAGGAGAGAGAGAGGGTGAGTGAGAGAGATAGAGCGAGGGTGAGACAGAGAGAGAGAGGGACATAGAGGGGGAGAGAGAGAGAGAGGGAGAGACATAGTTAGAGAGCGAGGGAGAGAGACACACACACACACACAGACACACACACACACAGGGACAGAGGGAGGCGGGGGAGCGCGAGCCAGCAGCGGAGAGAGAAGACCCGGTAGAGCGCGAGGAGGGAGAGAGAGAGAGAGAGAGAGGGAGAGAGAGAGAGAGAGAGAGACCGAGAGTGAACGAGAGGAGAGAGAGAGCGACGACCATCAGGGTCCGCGTGCCTGACGGACGGACGACACGGTAAATATAAACATTACATTTTGGTTCGTGAACGCAGCACCGGCGCCCGTTAAGTTTTAGCGACGGGTTGTTCCTCTGTGTGTGTGCGTGTGCGTGCGTGTGTGTGTGTGTGTGTGTGTGTGTCGCGCGCTCCGGAGCCCAACGGTCGGTTCCGTTTTATAGCCCTGGTGATGATGATGTGCGCGTGAAGACGGAGCGGTTCGTGCGCGCGGGGCGAAGTGAACTTGGTTTTGAGTTCTTCTGTTCACGGAAACCGGACGGCGGTTATATAACGGACGTGTGTTTTAACGGTGTCCGGTGCAGCCCCCCCCTCCTCCCCCCCTTCACCGGACAGCAGCAGGTAACGTTAAACCGGAGCTCACCGTCCGCTTCACACACCAGATGCAGACAGACACATCAGCGCGCGGACCCGTCGCCTCAGCGGAGGGGGCGCGCGCCTGCCGAGGTTACCGAGTGCATTCGGTCTGAAGCGCGCCCCCGCGTGTGTGTGTCTGTGTGTGTGTGTGTTTTTCTACCTGACCCACTAAAGCTTATCGTGGCTACACACTCAGACACGTGTCTCTCACCGGCCCCGCACACACACACAAACACACGCACACACACACACACCCGCCGGGATCAGACACCGTTTATGCGCGAGGCCGTCCGGTAAAGGCCGCGTGAGGTCGCTCCCAATATTAATTGTCATAAAGCTGAAGTGCGTCAAGATAACAGGAACTACTACGACACATCCGGCGTAGACTTTAAAAATAAAAGTATTAACAAACTGAGGTAAACACAACTTTGTGTTTTCTTGTCAAAATATTTTGAGCAGTTTGATCACATAGATATTGTAGAAGTGATCAATGAATATGTCAGAAGCTGCAAGTAAGGATATTAATAAAACAATAATCTATTTGGAAATGATTTCATTTGTATTTGTATTAATTTGCCTAAAAATGTTGTCGGGCTGCAACTAACAATTATTTTTATTATCAGTATTATTTGATTAAAGCTCAGATAGGTCACATATTTTAGATTTTGTTTTTTTGTTATATTTGTTGAAATTCTATTTATATCCTGATAACAATCCATAAATGAAATGCTCTGACAAAAAAAGAAGAAATAAATCTGGTATCTGTGGATGTTGCCTGTAATAAGCCTATCCTATTTAATTCAGCCAAAATGAAATGATTGGCTGGTCTACCTGCTCGTCTTCCTACGTACCTGCTCTCCCAGGTGCACTCATTGCACATGACCACAGTTTCCCACAAGGTGTTTTCTTACATGTGAATGTTGGATATGGTTAGTGATGACAATGATGCTGTGCTCCTCTCGCCAATGTTCTGGACTCCAGCAGGAGTCAGGCAGTGTGTGTTCATGTGTGTGGAGCGGTTTTGAAGGGAGGTCTAAAGGGAGAGATGGGATTTTTTCTCTTGAATAATTGCAAAATGTAGCTTACTCTTGCTGGTTTCTCCAACATTACAGATTAAATCACATAATGTTTTGATCTATAAAATGGAAATAGTGAAATAAAGACTGTCCAAGCTGACATCTTTGAATGTCTTGTTTTATCTGACCATGAATCCTCAACACTCATTCATGCATATTGATTATATCTCAATGAAGTAATCCATTGATTGACTGTGTTTCATTTTTAATGTGTTGTGATCACTAGGTTTTGAGTTCATTTGAGTCTGGATGTTAGAAGAACCAGTGTTTGAACGGGGTCATAGCCAACATTGAGGACACATGTTCTCTGTATTCTTTCTAGGAATTTGGGGCTTTCAGTAACCCGAGGGGAGTTTACATTATGCACTCAAGACAGCAAACATGTTGTGTGTTTTTTTTTTAACACAACATTTTTAGACTTAAATTCAACCACTTATGAAGAAAGGATTCATTATTTCCCCATGAGAATGTCATTCAGGCCAGTGTGGAGAAGGTTTTAAAACAGGCTCAGGGGCATAAATCTTTCAGAAAATGTCAAATCTCTCTAATGAAAACATCTTAGAGACTTAACTGTTGGTGTCTTGTCAAAATTCTTTGGAGGGGACGGATTAGGGTTTGATGCGTTGGTGTAATTGGATGCGTGACCTCAGATGACCTGTACTGATTTTTGATTATTTACACGTTCCGGCCCACTTGGATTACTGTCAACATGGAGAGCTTGAAAAGTGTTAAAAGGTGGATGTGTTAGGTGAAAAATTAGTTACCTGCCTTTAAGAATTTGTTTTTAGTCATCTGTGCATCTGTTGTGATGCTTTAGTTCAGAAATTTCTCAAGCAAAAATATCAAGCACTGACAATAAAATTCATCACCAGAGGAGGAAATTTAACATCTAAAGAGCGATCTAAATTAATTAATTGAATAAATAAGACAATAAAGACGATCATATTTTATGCTTTTATTGTGAAGACGAATCACCTACTTCCCTCTCTTATCACTGCCTAACTCTCACTACCTTGACACACCTTTGAAGCTTTTTCTCTGCGCAACCATTTCTCTTCCCAGCAGAACTGGCTCCTGCTTGGGCCTTTGACTATGGTTTAATTTAAACCACTGCTGCATGAAGACTTGAACAATTTCAATCAGTGTGTATAGACTTGCCATAGGCCTGAGAGGTGTGTGGGTGACCTACATACTCAGAACTTGGAGGAGCTGCTTGGCCTGGAGCCTGGAGCTTGTGCAGGGAGCCCCCGGGGGTGTGGGGTGGATACTGTACACCCATTTCTGCAAAGTTTCCACCCTTGTCTTTCCGCTGGTAACCCTGGCCGGCTGCCTGTTGTCTTCACAGTAGGTGATGTAAGGCCACAGCGTGAGGAGTGACATACTGTACAATGCATCTTGAGGAAAGCCAGACACATTGGCTGCGCTCACACTGTGCTCGAATCCAGATCACTGCCGAGATGCAGTTTTCTTTTAGGCTCATGCAAACATTGTGTTTTGAGCTCCTTTTGTGTTGAGACTGTGATCAGCATTTGATACCTGTCTGAACAAATCACACTCCTGAAGTGACTCACAAAAATACCCTCACAAAAACCTCACACCTGAAAAGCTCATGCAGAAGTAAGTTAAACGGAGGCCACTTTGACAAATGCCATCATGTGTGGGGTAATTTGTATGCTAATGTGCAGCTGAGCTATGACCATGGAAAATATATAAATGTTAATTATATAGCCCAAAATCAGAACTCTAAAAAGGTTGGTAGCAGGTGTCCATTAAAATCTCATAACAGGACACCTAAAGCTAAAACCTGGTCAACAGTTTAATCACTGAGCTCAATCAGTGCGGGAAGTGTATTAAACTAGGAATCACGCTGTGGCAGTTTGTGGTAATTTGGCTGGTTGTGAACTTGTTTGGGAATACGCACCACTAAAGGACAATATAGATTGAAATTCTAATTACCTTAAGGCAGGAAATGACCCCTGCAAAAATCTGCTTTTAATTATCGTTTCAGCTGATTCCTGAATTGATGTATATGCAGGACAGTATTTCACAATAGAGTCACTGGTTGGTGTCTTGATGAAATGTAATGCAGCTGCAGTGTGTTCTTTACCTTATGGATTCTTAGAGGTAACATGATACTTACACAAAGCAAAGAGAACGGGAGGAACTGGTGTCATCAGAGCCTCACAGCTAAACGTGGCCCCGGGGCCCCGAGTGGCTTCATCCGGCCCTGACGAGCCGGCTTGATGCTGCATTACCAGATAGCAACACTGGCTAATTAGACATTTTAAAAAATGAGCATTTGAACAGAGGTGACCTTGTTTGTGTTTTGTATATGACCTTAGCTCAGGTGTGATAATACACTTTGTGGTATGCTGATATAGAAAATAACTTGAATTAGACTTGTCATTGTGTATTTTTGCTCGCTGGTCACAAGCTGCAGATTTCGCTAGAGAAAGTAGAGGTTTTTTTTTTTTTACATCAAAGCAGTTTAAGTGGTTATCAATAAGGACATCTGGTGGGTACAGAATATGGTGAAGCAAGCAGAAACATGAGTGTGAGCAAAGTCGTCCAGAGGAGGTGTGTATGTAGATTTGAGTCCCTCCTTTATTGGCCATCTTAAAATCTGCTTACATTTCCAGCAGTTTACATTCAGACGCAGAGCAAAGTGTATTGAATTTGACCAAGAGGTGAAGGATCATCTTGTTAGACTTCATCTTCTTCCCGGTGTGCTCCTCAGCTTCTTCATTTGTCTGAGTCTGTGAACAGATATGAGCCTCGCAGCCAGATATGGGCACATTTTGTTGAAGTCTGTCGCTGGTAAACGCCCTTTAACAGTCTCCAGAGCTTTCAATCTGCCAAAAGAGCTGGAGAAAACTGAGAAAGCAAATCTCAAACTTAATGTTCACCAAATCAGGGTTTTACACTCAAACCTTGTTCGGCACTCACAAATCTGTCCCTGCGCCCCCTTTCCGATTGATCACAGAATTTCTCTTGTGCTCGCTCAATACTCCTGTCACTTATTAACTGCTGTATAACAAATTTATGGTAATGAGGGTGATGAGACAAAAGAGAGGCGAGATGAGTCCAAGTACTTACAAGGTCACACATGGCCGACTCTCCACTGAGCGCCTCCTTCACAGCTGCCCTCCATTTTCCTGCACCAGCTCCACAGATGACATGTAGGCTTGTTTGCTAGGAATCATGAGAAATGTCAAATCGGAGTGACGTAATATTTATCGCATGAAAAGACTGAAATCATTGCTCATTCCAACTTTTTAAATTCTCAGATTTCCCTCTGATTTAGTGGATTTTGGACTGCAAGTCAAACAAAAGATGTCACCTTTGATTGTGGGAGATTTTTATTATTTTTTTAATCATGTTTTTTTCATTAAACAATTAATAAATAAAAAAAACAGTTGATGATGGTGGATCCTTAAAACACACCTAGGGACATTTGTTGCCTGTAATCCCCTCTCTCTCCCTATGTTGCTTCTACCTGCCGTCGAAAAAGGCGAAAAACTAACAAAAAAATAATGATGAGATAGATAAATGGTAATAATCAGTAATGCAAATAATTGTTAGTTGATTGGGGCGTTTGCTTTGGCCAAAAATCAGAAAACAGATTTAGGAGCACAAATCAATGTGGCCTAGATCATGTTAACAATTTCTATTTTACCATTATTTAAAAACAAACCTGGATCTTGTGTTTAAGTTTGTGTTTTTACTTTGACCCTGCAACCATTTTTTTTCAGGACAGTTTTATCCGGCCACATCGATCACACTGTGACAGCCATGTTGAAAGCTACCCTGATTCCTGTGAGAACACCTGTGTGTGTGTGTGTGTGTGTGTGTGTGTGTGTGTGTTACTGCTCTGAAATGGAATATTTTTGGGGTCCCATCCATCATGTACAGTACAGTTCATAAAGACACACACCTGTTGTACAGCCTTGACCTCGGGGCTCTGTGTGTGTTTGTGTGTGTGTGTGTGTGTGTGTGAGTGAGGTGGATAGACCAAGAAAGAGATAAAAAGGGATAGCAAGATGACAGCTACAAACTGTGAATGATTTCTTACTGAGACTTGACAGATTTCCTCTTACTGTAAATCCAATCATGTCACACCGTGTGTGTTTTGTCTTTCTTCTCCCAGGAGAGGGGGAGGACCGAGCGAGCGAGTGATCGTCCGACAGACCGACAGACAGAGTGAATGAAGCTGCACCTGGTGCTTCTGAGGGCCTTTCCCATGTTTTGATTTGCTCCATTTTTTTTACTTTCTAAACCTGGTTTCACCGAGACGCTCCCTGCCATGCCGTCCAACAGTCCTGCTGCCGCCGAACCGCCCCAGACACCTGAGAACGACACAGCCAATGATGTGGTGAGAGCCAAAACATTTTTAATATACCTGGCGAAATCCTGCAGTTCAATTTTTTATGAAGAAGTATTAAAATGCAATGTATGAGTCAGGAGTGTGCCAAAACCAATCGTCCACAAAATAGAAATAATAAATGTTACAGCAGGAGACAAATGGCTCGTATCAGCTGCATGTATTGCATGTATCTATATTAAGTATATTGAGTATGTCTGTATGTTGATATATGAAAATGTGCAGAAAATAACTTATCTAGAACAGAAAGTGAAATTTAAAAGCCTTTTCAAAATAGTTTTTTTATGACTCCAATTACACATGTTAGAAAACACAAATGCAACGGATGAATTTACAACTCCTTTTTGAAATGCATCAGTTCAATAAGTGATTATTAGTTTAATATAGTTAAACAGTAAAAATGTTTATAAATATTCCAGTGGCACTCTTCACACGCTATCAGAATGTATCAAGTATTACTGCAAGTATAAAGAGTAAAAGTACTCATTTTGATGATTGGAGTCTTGCTGATGCATTAATGTATCAGCAGCGTTTGGGTGTTGTACAGTAAGTGTAGGTGGCACAAACTCATTAATATACTGTTGAGTAATTTAAATTATGGCACTGCATCAGTTTTTTCTGCATGTAGCAACTACAGCCAACACAGAAATGTTTACACTCAACATACGGTATTTCCCTCTGTAAACAGTGTTGTAAATGGAAATGGAAATACCAATACACATAAGATAAGATAAGATTCACCTTTATTGATCCCAGAGAATTCAAGTGTTGCAGCCACACGAGGACAGAAAGAAGTACAGATAAATGTAGAAAGTAAAAGCTAAATAATTAGAGATATATGAAGTAAAAATCGAAGTTATACAAGAGCAATTAAACTCAAAACTAGGAGAGTGACACAGTGGTGTGATTAGTAGCAAAGTCAGCAAAGTATAGTATGTGTAAACAGCGTACACGAGAATAATATATTTAAAGTGGAAATACTTCAGTAAAGTACTTTTACTGAAATTTAGCATTTAAGTCAAGCACTTAAATAAATGAATTCTGTTTCCACCGCTTGTGCTACCACAACTATCTCAGTTACTTCTTCTCTCACTACTATTGCTCCTATTCCTGTTGTTATCGCTGCTTCTATTATTAGAAATATTAAATTACTACAACTGTTATTTTTGCAGCCGCAGATATTATTACAACCACCACTTTTACTACAGCTCTCATTACCACTACTACTTTGGCTTCTAAGCTCGCAGTTGAGAGCTTTTTTTAGCCAACACACACAGAAAACCTGGCAAGTAAGACTGCGCGTCTGTAATAATTAAACTTACAGTTATTTATTTACATTCACTTCAGGCCTTTGTGCATTCCACACACTCACCCGACCACATGCAGGCGAAACTAGCACAGAGTCTCAAACTGTCTTTTTTTTACCCAAATGAACACACACACACTAACACACACATTAACACAGTCCGACACACACAAGGTGAAAAATGGCTCCTTTCATTTGCGCCCCCAGAGCCCAGGGCAGCCCTCGTAAATCTGCGAGGAGTTTGAAGTTCATTCTATAGTGCTGCTATATAAAGAGCCGTCTTACTCACTGACTTCCACATTCGCACTCTGGCAGAGAGCCAACAAGTACAAAGTTTCCCTTATGGAGTTTTTCTTTATACTATAAAGTTTGTTGTGCTTTTTAACTTCCTGAGACTTAACTCAGTTCAAGAGTTCAACAAAAGCCTGGAGAGAAAACTGAGTGAGCCACAGAGCCTGAGGACAGAGAGGAAGACGGACCTGTGACCCCTTTTACACCTGGTACTAAAATGCGATCTGTGTCCGGACACATTATCTGGATGAGGAAAAATGTATGTTAATGCAAGGTGTTCATATGTTTGGAGGTGCATCTGGAGGTAGTCTGACTCGCATGGTGTTCAGATCTGAGGTGGGTGTAAACACAATCTGTATAACGAGCTGAGTTTGGAGAGTGAGCGAGCGAGAAGGCTGAAAGAGACGTGTCTCTAATTACTGATTATACGTCTACTTGGTGCCGTGAAAGCGCCTAAAGATGCCTCAATCAACAGAACTGTGTGAAATAAAAGAAAGCAATACAGGTGGGAAATGATATACAGAAAGAAATAACTGTGTGTGCAACCGTTTCACTCATCTGTGCAGCTGATCGGCTCTTCACAAGGTATATAATTTGAGTACATGCTGGAACTGTAACACACCGGGACAAACTGACTTGGACAAATATTTTTTATACAAAGAAAAGGAATAACTTAATGTATAGATTTGCCAAATTTACAAGAAGTGTTTCACAAAGTTTATAAAGTTTTCCCTAACTTAACTCACAAATTTTTTTTTAAGGGAGTCGAGAACACATTTAAAAATATCAGGTGTTGATGCAGAAGCAAAATCTGAACATTTGTTATTTCGACAAAGAATATGAATACAGATCCCTTTTCATACCAGGTGTAAATGTGGTGTGTAGGACCTAGAGAGAGAATAAAGTTTTGTCAGGTTTGACTGATTCCAGTTTTAATCCATTGCACATGACAGAGGCTACTGTGTCTATGTATACAGCAGATACTACAAACTTCAAGGACACTGTGAAGATAGTAAAAAGATGTGCTTGAGGCTCTGTGTCCCGACTGTGGTGTTTATTCCATCTCTAAAACCTGAAAAGGTGGAGACGTTGACATATTGTTGACGAAGCCACCAACAGGATTATAACAGGAACCAGAGGCGAACGGCGCTTAGGATTGGTCAATTATTTTGCATGTATAATTTGTATGTGCATGTACATGTATGTATGTACTGTAAATATTGATGATGTTAATAGTAGGATTGTGTAAATCTGCTGCACCACTGATGTGTTTAAATGTCCTGAATCTGTACGGAGGCTAAATCTAGATCGAACCTAGTATTTGTTCTGCTAACAGCTTCATGACCTCATGATGAGGTGAGTCGTAGATTCAAAGTGAAATCCGCAAAGAAAGAAGAGGAGGTGGAGGGAGACACAGGGACCGAGCCTGAGAGGCAGAGGGGAGGATGAGGGGATGGGGGAGACAGAAAGACGACGATCGGTCTGCTGCCGATGGGGGTCCTCCTCCACCCGCCTCGTTTGCAGTCTGGTCGCTTAGCAACTGCGGTGGCCTAAAATAACCTGCCAGGAGACAGAAATAGACCAAAGATATATGGACAGAGTGTGTGTGTGTGTGTGCGTGCGTGTGCGTGTGTGTGTATGTGTTGAGTGGTTTTCTACCTCTGTCAATTTATATTTGACTTGATATTTATACTTTCTTTGAACTCTTTTTTTTGTCACACTTTCAGTACATGACTGACTGCGTCCACTCGTGTAGATAGTGTGTGTGTGTGTGCACGTGTGTGTGTGTGTGTGTGTGTCGTGATACAGACATATGGACGGCACACCAGGCAGACAGGCATAGGGCCATTAGCTGTCCTCGCTGGTTGCTATGCTGATCGTCAGGGAAGTGACATCAGAGCGTTTAGTCAGCACGGCGGCCCCTTCGGAGACAGTTGCTAAGCAGTTTCTGCACCTTAGCAACCACTCCACTGTCACGGCAACAGAGGGTCCAACAGAGGAGAGAGACATTAATGAAAAAACATGGCTGACATCAGAGATCAGGCTGCAGCGCACAGTCAGGTCCTACAGATCAGAGCAGAGAAGACAGTCTGGAAACAGAGCAGATATTCTTATTAAGCTCAGACAGTTACAGTTCAGGAGAACAGGCTACACAACAATGTGTCACAAACAACAAAACACAATATAACACACATGCTGATGGAGATAAGAAAGTTGTCGTTGATGCAGAACAAGCAGCTCACAGTTTCAGTGCTGGCAGTGTGAAGTAGGGTTGGACAACAGATACACAGTCAGATGAAATAAATTCAGTCAGAAACGACCATATTGTTTCTACTCTTTAACCTCTCTATTATCTCTGGATGAAGTAGAGCAGGGGTACTTGTACCCCAGGGTGTACTTCTGCTGTTACCTGGAGGTACATCCACAGCCTGCTATGACAGAGCATGAAAACTGCTTAGCAAAGAGGAGGTGAAATAGTAGCTAAAAGCAGGACGCGAACTTGATCCAACTGAACTAAACATTGACAGTTCAATTATATGAAAACATTGTAACATCCACTATTATATCCACTTTTATAGGATTAATAGACCAGTTTGTACTACAGGTAATGGAGTAGCAAAGGTTTGGTGATTTTACATGTGCACATGCCATATCATGATATAATGTATATCAATATTAGGAAATGTCTTGTGATAATGTTTTCAACCATATCACCCAGCAGTAGTCTATGGTGTTCAGTCACCAGTGTTATGTACTCAGGCCTATAAAGAGCCTCATCCATAAAACAAAATAAAAATAAATAAATACTGAGCCCAACAGCAACAGCTCCCAAACCTTACATAGACCTCAAAGACATGGGACCCTAACGTACCTAGAAACACTCACAGCTTTCTGACATGCTGCCTCCCATTTCTTTAACCCTGCACTGATGACTTGTGTCTGTTATCTCAACCAAGCTTTAAACAAGTTAGGCAAAGCTCTGATTAAAATTAATATTCCTCCTAACTGGTACATTTCTGCATTACAAGAGTCCAATGGTTCTTCCTGGTAACAGTAACATTTATTTAATTTCCGCCTCAGGCAGCGATGCACATAGAGAGAGCTCAAATATGAATAAAATGGCCTATAATCAAAATGACTGCAGCTGGTTAATTCCTGCCTCCTAGCTAAAATACAATACTCCTAAAGTAACAGTCATGTCGCACGATGAAGCTCTAAAACCCCAGAAGCAGCAGTCAAATCCATTCAAGTTTTGACTGCTTAGCCAAAGATGCACCAGGTGTTTCTTGTTTCATTTGGCTCTTTCATGTGTCCATTGGGTCCAATAAAAATGTTGCACAGACTCAAGACTCTCAGCAACTCAAATGTTGCCCAGAGCCGACGTAAAAATAGGAACTGAGGATCCAAGTTGGGTTGAGCTGGACCCTCAAATTTCCTGTGTGGGAGAGAAGTTTTACAGCTCTGGGGGAAAATGTCTAATCTGATTGTGAATGAGTAGATGTTTTGGTACCTTGTCACTGATACTGACGAGGGCAAACAAGCAGTGACAGTGATTGGTGTATCTCCTCGGAAATCTCCTCCTTTCAAGCCAAGACATCTCTATTGGCTCTTTTTTCACTGCCATTATTTTATTATCATGTAACTAAAGCAAGAAAACACCAACCATCATCAGGTAAAAGGCAGAGGCGAGACAGTCAGTATTTCTCCCACTTCCATGTCAAGTTCTAAACAAGTCATTATGCATCTTTGACAAATTTTGTGTTTTAGTGCCAAAGCACCTACCTGAGGTTTTATCTTTTGTGTGTCGTCACAATGCAAAACCTTCCCTTCCCTGTTAGACTGGTCTATCTGTTGTCAGGAAAAGGATGGATTGACTTGAAAATCAATTAGAGAAAAGTCCAACTTTTAAAAGTACACAAATTTCTGTATCAGAACTTTTCTCCTTCTTGCCTCTGTCATGAATCATCTGATTTATCTGTTGACCTTTTGATGGGTTTCCAATAGTAAATGCTAGTAAATGCTTACACACTGATGTGTCAGTATTAATAATCTAATAATGTCATGCAGAATCAGTACTTTTGTTGTTACTTGTGTACTTTTAGTTAAGTAGGATTTTGGATGTTTCTACATTGTAGTATTGGCACTTCTACTTAAGTAATGGATCTGAAGTCATGTAAGTCCACACGTCTGCAAAAAGCCCTGTAAACCAGCGAGCTGCCGACAACACTGACATTAAGAACATCATAAAAGGCGTTTTCACTGACAGAAAGAGAGCTCATCAGAAATCCTTCTGCTGAGAAGCTTTTCAAATGTGTTTTTCAGCTTTGCTTTGACTCAGCACACTCGCTATCCAGCCGACACACAGGTGCAGCATGCTATTTTTATTTCATATATCACTGTAAAATTACACCACTGCTATTCTACATCTCTGCTGTGAGCTGAGAGGAACAAGCTGCTGAGAGGAATTCAGTTAGGTTCACTAAAGGCATCAGTATAAGGTTATGTTATCAAGGTTTCCTCAAGTTTCTAAAAGACCTCGAATGATGATCTACGTTTTTTTTCTTTTATCTTATAAGAGATTTTCTATCCACATTCAGAACAATCCACATCAGGTCTGGAAGTACTACGACAAGCATTCTGTTTGCTTTACTAAACACAGCTGGATTTCATGTCTGCAAACATATAATTTTCTGGTCTTTCACATTTCATCCATTTATAGTCTGAAAACTGCTTTGTTCAGTCAGAACTTGGCCCGGTTTTACGATCTTTGTTTTTAAAGTAGCTTGTATTAAAATTTGTCTTTTTCTTCTCGTGAAAAGGTCATAAAAAGTGTGAAAATTGCTCTTTTAAGAACTACAGATATCCTCGTTTTCAACTGTAAAGAACGCTGGATGCTGTTTTCATGTCACTGCCACTGCGTGTTTCTCAACCACATCTCCTTGAATCATTGTTGCTTTACTGCGGCCTCGCTGCTAACATCAATTGTAACTTCATGCAGTCATTCGATTGGCTCAGTGTTTGATGTGGCTTCTCTATAATTGGCCAGAGCGAAGATGGAGCAGACCAGGACAGTCCAGAGGAGGGGACGCCAGCGAGCCCCCGCACCAAGCGCAGAGTGGGTCGTCCTGGCAGGAAACGCAAACAGCTGCTTCCTGTGAGTACTGTAATTACAGGCTGTCGTCGGCCTTTTCTCCTCCACACTGCAGCTGAGTGATTGATCATCTCTTCACCTATACAACATTCCCGTGTCTAGCCTGAAAAGACGCGTATGTTAAACATGCGCGCACTGTTTCCAGGAACTCCTTGCTACACCCGCTAGCTGCTGACTTCAAGCTTCCTTTGGTTCTTTTTTTTTCTGCTTTTATGTGTGAGATTGACACGTTTTTACCCACAGTGTGTCTAAGAAGGGATTTCCCTACACACTGACTGGTTGCAGAGCTTAACAGTGCATACACTTAAACTCAACATGTAACACTCGCTTCATTTCCTCCTGATTTTGTCGTTTTCACATATCAGTCTTGCTTCATCCACCACATTTTCCATGTACGTGCTGTTGACACTTTGCTTAAAGTTGAACTTATGATTTATTAGAAGTAATTGAATTTTCTGCTTCATCTCATGTTATGATAACGCTGTACTCACCAGTGTAAGTTCTCAGAATGTGACAACAGCGGTGAAAGTAAGTCAGACAGGATCAAAGTCTGTTAGTCAAATTTATTTGGAGGACAAAACAAATTTAGGTGAGCAGGATGCCAAAGTGAACAGTGAAGTTATTACCAGAGCTGGCCATCGCAGATTACAGCTTCCTGCGTCAACTTTCACTGAGCGTGCTTGCTGTAGTTTTGCACCCTCGTGGTTTTCCTGTATAATGAGGGATTATTAGCGATGTGGTAGCTGAACATGCAAAACTGTTGGCTTGAGTTGAACTTTCACATCTATTTTTATGATGTTGAGGCATCCTGAGATCTTTGCAATGACACTGGTCAGTACAGTGTTATAACAGATAGAAATGATGGCTGGCGCCTAAGGAAAACCCCAGTTGTAATAAACATGGGTTTATTAGAACTGGGTTTTACTGCATTTTTTGTTTTACAAATCCTGTTTGATTTTTATTTAAAACGTTTCGTTGTCAAACTTTTAGTTAGTTAATCTTTCTCAGACACATCTTCAGTTATGTGCCGGCCCAGCTGGATCTAACTCGCAGGACAGAGTATGAAAACTCGAGAGTGGCTATGATGGGCAGAAGGTGAAATTCATACCTGGACAGATGCTCTTGCTGGATTTTTCTTTGCAAACATGCATGTTTATGAGCAAATGTTAGTAAAGTTTGCACACTGATCCAGTTCAGCTGCAGAGAAAGTTATGAGTTACTTTTGCACAAGGTGAACATGTTACTTACTTCCTCTGTTGAGCCTGACCGGGGGTTTGAACTGGCAACCTTCCAGTCACCTCTAGGCCAGCAGTAATAAGCTGTGAGTGGTGTTACAGAGCTGCATTTTTGCTGTAATGACACCATTTCTTCATTCTCTCTCTGACTTCAGGTCTTTGGCAGCTCCTCTCCTCCATATTTCTCTCTCCATTCATCCTCTTATCGCTCACCTTGTGTGTGTACGTGTGTCTCTTTGTACTCAATGAACTCTGTGGTCGAATCAGCAAGTCAATATAGCTGATCAAACAACCGCAGATAGAAAGGAATAACCGAGTGAACTACTGTGAGAGTCTGTCTGTGTGTGTGTGTGTGTGTGTGTGTGTGTGTGTGTGTGTGTGTGTGTGTGTGTATCTATGTGCATTCATGTGTGCAGGAGAGCAGGTCTGATCATGCTTTGATGTCTGAGCTCTGACAAGGTAGGCAGGCTTAATGTGGGTCCTGTCACACACACAGCACACACACACACACACACACACACACACACACACACACACACACACACACACACACACTTGTACTTCTCTGCTTGTGAGGACCCCCTCATTGACATAATGCATTCCTTAACCCCTTACCACAACCCTGACCCAACCAGGTCTGAACCCTCAAACAGCTCTTTGAAGATGTGAGGACCGGCCAGAATGTCTTCACTTTCCAAAAATGTCCTGTTGGTAAAAAACTGGTTTTGATCCTCATTATGTAGCAAGTACAAGTACACACACACGTAGTTCAACACACACACGGCTGTAGACAAAACATACGTGTTGCATGTAACAAAAGATCACCTGCATTTTAGTCAGTGTTGTTCGTTCTGCACTACTAGAAGTAGTTATAATAACACTGTCAACCACAGTACTTCAGTGGTAGTAGTAGTAGTACTTGTGGCAGTAGTAAAAGCAGTGGCAATGGTAGCGGCAGGAATAGTTGTGGTGTGATTAGTAATGTTGTTATTGAAAGGTAAAATATTAACAGAGTTGTAATATTTATTGTAGTTGTTGTAGTAGCAATAGTATTGGTGCTTGTGTAAACACAGTAGCAACATTTGTAGTAGTGCATGCTGTAGTGGGAGTTGTAATAGTAGTTGTTGTGGTAGTTGTACCATGAGTAGTAGTGCTAGCAGTAGTAGAGTAATTGCAGTAGTAGTAGTAGCAGTAGTTGTAGGAGTAGCAGGTTTTAATAGTAGTAATGGTAGTAACATAATAATAAGAGTGGTTGTAGTATTGATAGCAGCATAATAGTAGTTGTAGTAGTTGTGGTAGTAATTGTACTGCTAATGTAATAATAGAACTAGTAGCAGCATTAGTTGTATAAAAGTAGTTGTTGTAGCAGAAGTAGTAATACTAGAAGCAGAAGTGATACAATAATAGTAGTAGTTGTTGTGGTAGCAGTGGTTGTAGTCGTAATAGAAGTTTTAGTTGTGGTAGCAGAAAATGGTAGTGGTGTAATACTTCTAATAGTAGTAGTAATTGAAGAAGTAGTAGTAGCAACAGTTGTAGTCGTAGCAGTACATAGTATAGTATACAGATGGTATAGTGGTTGTAATAGCATTATAGTAGTAGTATTAGTACCAGTCATAGTCATGATGTAGTACTAGTACTACTATAGCAGTATTATCACATGTAGTACTGGTGGAGCATACTTTTAACAGAAGCTTCTTGCCCAGCCAACAGTATGTTACCCATTAACTCTCTCCCCTCCACACACACACACACACACACACACACACACACACACACTCACACACACACACACACACACAGTGGAGTGTATCCAGGAATAGAGCCATTGTGTGGAGCTCAGGGTGGAGCTGTCAGTGACACTAACTATAGAGAGCTGAGAGGGACGGAGCCTCACTTTCTCTCCTCTGTCTCCTTCACTCACTCGTTCACCTCCATTACACACACACACACACACACACACACACACACACACACACACACTCCTCTGAACACACGTTACTATGACGATAGCTTCATGGATAAATTAATTAGCTCTTTAACAATTTCAACCCTCCATCTTTTTCTTGCTTCTTTCATTCTCAGTGTTTCTTATTTTTTCTGGCTGCTGTTTACTTTTTTCTCACTCACAAAGCGATAAGTTAAGATACTGTAGGTGTCGGTCTCTTCCTCCTTCTTCTTTCTTTTCTCCCTCGTTTCTCTCCCATGTGTGGAGCAGCTGGTGGGTTTTTATGCGTGCGTGCGTGTGTGTGTGTGTGTGTGTGTGTTGAGCTTGTGGCTTTTGCTTAAACATTTCTGGGGAGTTTGAAGTACAGTAGGACTGAAGAGACAACATTTCCCTTTCCCAACATTTACGTAATGCTTTTACATGAAAATCCCCTCACAGCCACAGTCAGATGTGATGTCAACTGATATAAATAACAACGTCTAATGCACACTAATAACTAGATTTTCTTAATCCAGAGTCAGGCTAAACTGTAATTAGTGGAACCGTCATGTCGAGCCTAACTTGGACCGAGGATGACTTGATAACCATTCGATCTTGGCATGTATGCAGCTTAATATGGTTTCATTTGATGTTTCCGTTTTCTGCCCAAATCACAAAGGTCACAGAGACGTTGGGGAAAAATTGTGGTTGTGTTTGCAGTGTTTCACAAAAAGGCTTATGATTTTGCAGCTGGTAGATAAAATTAGCTTCTCTTGGACCAAAAGTGAACCGGTCTTTACTTTATGTTACACCTAACACTGCAAGTAAACAAGCCTGTGTTGAGGTCCTGTATTAATTAACTTAAATGTTGTCTATGATTTTATGAATCACATAGATTGACTTTCTGACAAATCATACAAACTCAGGTTGTTGAGAAAGCCAATTTACTGTAAACAATATAAAAACAATTAATTACTTTAATCTGGGTATTCACAGTCATTTATGAGAACTCTGCTACAAAAGTAGTGAACTAAGATCTGTCAGACCTTTTCTCTGTCATAAAGTGCATTTCTTTTTTTAGCACGTGAAATCCCTGAAACTAGTTTAGTGTTTTATTGCATTATACAAAGAGGTGTTGTGTAGCCTACTCTCATTGATATAATTCGGCAATCGTTGGCAGCTGTTTTTTATAAATGTATAAATTTCCCCACTTGGAAATTTCCCCGTTGTCTGACTAATAAAGGAATATCTTATCTTGTCTTATCTTGTTTTAGACATTGACTGTTTTAGACATTATTATTATAGACAACATGTTTGATCAATAACGAAAATAGTCATTAGTTGCAGCACTGATAGAAACACCTGTCAGTTAAACAGCACCGCAAACTGCAGCCTCCAAAATTCTGCAACAGTTTATAACAGTTAAAAGCTTAAACAAAAACTGAGCATGATAAACTTTAATTAACGAAAATTAGTCGTGTTGACTGCATTTAATTTCAGCTAGTTGTACCTGAGTGTAGCTGAGATGAGATGAGTTAAAAACATTTATGTGCTACATCTGTCCCACTTCCCTCTTTCACTCTTTGAAGATTATGTAACCACACACAAGGAAATCGTAAAACATAATCACTCGAGATAACAACCTTTAGTTAAATGCTTAAGGAACCGACTTGTGATCTTTCACCACTCTTAGGTAAGGTTGTCAGCTTTGTCTTTATTTACCTTTGAGAAATCACTTGGTCAGCAACTAGGGATAGCTCCTCTGACCAACATGGCCACAGCAGCTATCTCTAGTAATAACCGCTAGCTAGCAAAACTGGAGCAAACTAAGGAAATAGGATAAAAACAGATGCCATGGTTGCAGAATTTAACATTGCTCCACTGTTAAATCTGAGACATGTTCAGTTTGAGCACTTCTCCAAATAATGTCACATCCAAAAAAAGTGCCTGCTGTGCACATATTTCCGCTCAAACCTTCCGTCTGTCACACTGATACTGGAAACAGCTACGATACATTTTGGCCCATCATGCATTTATTTGCTATATTAGTTTGGTGTGACTGCTTATTTTATTATTTTTGGTGCACTATTGTCTTATTGTTTGCTACATCCTGTTCTCTCTTAAGCCTCCCCTCGGGTATCATCAAAGTCTCATCCAACCTTAAAACTGCCCTTGGTTGGAGAGTTATATTGTGCACGTGGCTGAGGTTAGAGTCGGTAAAGTCAGGTACTTTCCACGCTGTCTGTCACTCGAGATCAAGGTTAGACGATTGCGAGAAGAGGAAGTGCAGGTCAGGGAGAAGTTGTTTGAAATGGTGAATGACAACAAAAACCACCAGTTTATATGCAGGAGGTGCTGTCTGTGTTTGTGTGTGAGTTTAACCCTGATGTGACTGCTGTTAAAAGTAGTCTGTGCCTGAAAACACTCACAGTTTGATGCTAAATCCTCAAAGCTGCATTAAGCAATTTCTTTGACAGTCACATTGAATCAAACGACTCTCTTTAATGTGAATCAACGCTGCAGCCTGCAGCCGCATTGAGGTCATAGTTTTGGTTCACCGGCCTAAATGAAACCCAACAATCGCACCTGCTCTCGCAAAAGGAAGTGTACAGCCGGCTCACACAAGCTGACTGTACACTTCCTGTTTAGGGCAAAATGGCGGAGAGGCGAAGTGGCTGAAGAACGTCGATCATATAGCAATCCAAAGACATCCAGGTATTTTTCTCACGAGTCGGTGGACCAAACCAGGCCTGAATTGGATTTACATTCGACATGTGACCAAAAAGATGACTGCAAGTCCAGATTCCTCTGTTTCTGCTGAATGTGTAAGTAGTCAGTTGTTTGCTTAAAAGTTAGCCGTAGGAGCTTTTTGCCACCTAATGTTATGTGCTGTAACATTAGGAGGTCTGTTAAATGCTATGTCATAAATTGCTTAATGCAGCTTTAATTTCAGTTTTGGGGTTAAAACGATAAAAGCTAAGGTCGTGCGTTCACATCAAGGGCACATGAAGGTCTTGCATGTGCACAAGATAGACGCCGGTGCACTCATGTAAACCTAATTTTAAAGAAACATTCTTTTCAGTTAATTCATGTCATGATTTTGATTGTTTTGTTCGCACAGTTTTAAGATTCATGTGAGCTAATGTATAACGAAGCGCCTGGTTGATTTTTTTATGTAGCAAGTTTTACACTGATTTCAACCACTTGATTTAAGTGGTTGAACTTAGTTGACCGCTTTGAGTTATTTAGTTTGAATGTTGTTTTTTATGCTTCCTGCAATTTATGGAGTCTTTGAAATGTTGTAAACAGAAATTTCTTTTGTTTCATCATTTCATTGTTTCATTCAAATGTTTTATCCTAACTTCAAGTTGCTTCTCTGCTCATAAGTTTAACATTTACACCCTTGTACACTGTTAAATGACACCTTAAATGAAAGTTGATAGAGACTTGTTAGAAGTAATTTATTTGTCTCCTGCCAACTGTCTAATACACAACAATGAAATGCAGAGCTGAAGGGATGTCCTGTCATGTACATGCAGAGAGGAGACATAAAAGCCCTGCTGTCTTTTAGAGCAGAACCTGGTTGATGCAGTTGCAGATGCACAAAGCTATTTGCAATTATTTTACATTAATGCAGAATATAATTTTTGTGTATAGGTGGAATGTACAAAAACCCACCTATGCTCCAAAGCCGTGTTCCTGTTAGAGTACCCAGCGTTAAACACGAGTGCTGGTGTAGTTAAGTTTGCCCTCAGGCCCGTTTCGTCACCTTTCGTGTTCTCAGCCTTTTACAGGCCTCCTCACATGCTCATTACAGCCTTTGTGGGCTTGTTAGCCCTAGCTAGCGTTAGCGTAGCCTTTGAGCTTGACATTCACCCCTGCTCTCCACTTTCTAACTACCAATCTATAAAATGTGTTCGCCTGTTCGCCTGTTAGTGACACACACACATAAAAATCCTGCTGGCCTTTTAGAGGGGACACATGATCGGAGTTTAGCATCATTAATGCCGGTGAGCTAATGGATAAGCCATTGAATTAGAGGCAGGATTATATACACAGGAGACTGTTTGAATGCATGATTAAACACACCACGTACTGTCATCTCAGTACGCTGCAGTGTCATTACAAAACTTCTGTTTGAAAAGTGTGAAATTTAAAAAACATTCGAGTATTTCTCGAATGTCTGAGGTCATTGTTTTAGCTTATTTCACATTATGCGTAGTTTCAACCTAATTTCATGAGGGGTTAGCATCATTTAACACGAGTTCCTCCCACATGTGCTCATTAATCATTAGCACTGCTAACAACATCAATACTGCTCCCTTCCCCATCTCATAAGTGTGTGTGTGTTTGTGTGTATGTTAATGGAAGCCGGGGGTGTATTGTACTGATCCTGTGCAGACACACTCTGCTGGACGTACCTGCTCTGCATTGTACTAACAAGGGCAGAGTAATAGGTATGTGCGTGTATTGCAGTAGCTCTTCGATTGTGTGTGTGTATGCATGAGTTTTATATGCGTGTGTGTGTGTAAGGCCTGTATGTGTGTGTGTGTATAGTTATAATGTCTGTGGAGTCCTTTGATGAGTCTAGACGAGGGCCAGCAGCAGTTTTCTCAGACCTAGACTGTGCTCCATCTGTTTCCCAGGAGATGGCGACCTCTGACCCCTGTGCAAACGCCCCCCCAACCCCGCCTGAGGAGCCGGATCCCTCCCCCTCCCCTCGCAAGAAGCGAGGGCGTCGGAAACTAGATCAAACCGAGAAGAATAAGGGTATAGATTTAATACAAAGTCATGCAATTCTTATATGACTTTGCCCGTATATACAGTAATTAAAATGTCTAATTCATCTACAGAAGACTTTGATTTACAACCCTGATTCCAAAAACGATGCTGTGGACACTGTGTACAAAGACAAGATATTTATATATATATATATATATTTAATGTGCAAACTGATTAACTTTATTGTCGTTTGCCAATTTGATGCCTGCAACACGTTCCAAAAGAGTTGGGACAGGAGCATGTTTACTGTGTTACATGTTAACATTCAACAAGTGTTTGGGAATGAGGACACTAATTGTTGAAGTTTCGAAAGTGAAATTCTTTTCCATTCCTGCTTGGTACATGATGATATTCATAATGCACCACACATTTTCAGCTGGAGACAGGACTGCAGCCAGGCCAGTCGAGTACCTGCTCCCTCTCGCTATTAAAAATGTAACACCTGCAGAATCTGGTTTGGGCATTGTCTTGCTGGAAGAAACAGTCGCCCGTGAAAAAAACATCATCTAGATGGTAACATATGTTGCTCCAAAACCTGTATGTACCTTTCAGCACTAAGCCATGTTGTTGATATACGGGTTCTGCTTTGCATGGTAGAGTCTTAACGAAATGTGTTTCTCGAGCCCATGTGATCTTTTGATGATATCGTGGATTGTAGATGGTGAAATCCCAAAATTCCTCTCCATTGTGCTTTGAGAAAACTTGGCCCAGTCCACAACTTTCACAGTCTTTTGTTGCTCCTGTCCCAACTTGTGTGAAACATGTTGCAGCCATTAAATTCAGAATAAGCAGATATTTACAACAATCAATGAAGTTGACGAGATAAAAGATTAAATATATTGTCTTTGTACTGTTTTAATTGAACAAAAGGAATTATCGCATTATTTTGTTTTTCATGTTTAACAGTGTCCCAACTTTTTTGGAATTGGGATTTGTAAGAACAGTACACAGCAGCTAACTTTAGATTCACATTTAAGGATGTGAAAAATCACAGTCATGATGTGTCTCATTTATTTAAAAAAAAGTATTCACCCACAAGTCTTTGAGAGTACTTGTCAGCTTACCTGAAATTTTAACAGTCAAATAACTTCCAGGTTTCAGTGTTTGAAGGCATTTCGACTTTAAATATGGATGCCAGGGCAAAGTGATGAAAACCATGACTTTACCTCCTCATTAAAGCTCTTGTTAAATCTGTACAAATGGCCCATTTCCTGTAACTTTTCTTCTCCTGCAGACGAGCCAGACGACAGAAACTGCGACTCCCCCAGAGAGGTGAGAAAACGAGTCGCTACCCTGCTTCTGTTTGGTTTTTTTTTCACATCCAGAAAAATGAATAAAAACCACTCTCACAGTACAAGCAGATTTAAGAGTAAGCATGTAACAAGCCTTTTGTGTGTTTATGTATGTGCAGGGCGAGACTGGGAGGCTGCGGAGGAGGCCAGTCCCCAGAGTGACTTTCCAGGCTGGAGATCCGTACTACATCAGCAGGAGACAGAGAGAAGAATGGCTCAGCCGCTGGAAGATGGAGGTGGGAGAGAAAAAGGTCTCTGTCTGTGTGAATTTATAGCTACGGCAACATGGAGGCTTTTATTTTCTTTGAAGCCCAATCAGAATAAAACGCCTCATGTTGACACCTCAAACGCTTTTTGACAGGTCATAATTTTTCATTTAAGCACTCCCCCGGATTACATTTTAATTTTGGAATATCTTTGTCCTGCTGTATATGTTGTGAAAGTTATTTGGCTGACATGAGAGAGAGAGAGAGACAGAGAGAGAGAGAGAGAGAGAGAGGAATTGTAAGCTTTTGAATTGGATCTGTAGATGCTTTGTATTGTAAAGCAACCAGAATACAGTAGGAGTCAGCTGTGGTTTGCTCTGTATAAAACTGCATAGGCAAGTTAAAGGTAATATCCCTTTGAGATATTAAATCTACCGCCATAACAGAAGTGCATATAAAATGTGAACATGATGAGCAGTTAAATTTCATGTGTTAGGGATCGTAACTGTTGTTTTTTTTGTTTTTTTTTGTTAAATGTTCAATACACACAAATAAAAAGAGAGCGCAGTCACAAATTAACTTTTGAAAATTATTTGTACTTTTTAAAAGATGAAGCAAAGCCTGCAAGCTAGTTCAGTTCATACTTGATGTCTATACTAACATATATCCAATTCACACATCTAATCGTGGCTTCACTCCCCTGCTGCATGCTGCCACCTCACCTGAAAGCTCTGCTGTCATTTACTGCTGCTGCTGCTGTTCATATATTCTTCAAAGTAGCCAGGAAGCTCATCAACTGATAACTAGGCAAGTGTCAATTTTAACAAAAGCTTCAATGAAGGTATTAAATTCTATGTGGTGTCAAGGAGGTCGTAAAAAGTCTTGACTTGGTGAAGTCTACTGAAAGGCTGCACAGTGACATAATATATTTCATTTTCAAACAATAACTAGATCAGCACATGTAACTAAACACTGTTTCAGCACTTTATTGTCCTTCAAATTATGAAAGACTAATTAGAAGTTTCCTCTGGTTCTTGCCCATTTATCCAGCGTTAGCCTCTTCTGCATATATAAAAAAGAACATTTGCCTCTTCTGAATCAAACCCTAAATATTTTGCCCAAAAAATGAACCACTGACATCCAAATATATTTTTGTCAACATTGTGATTATCTTTGGTCAAATTTGCATTTTGCGTTGACATTTTTTCAGCCTTCATCACACACTTTTGTTTTGCAGTTTTCCCGTCCGTCTTTACTCTGTGGTTTTTATTTGTTTACTCTGGAAGGGAGTGGACTTCCCTTCTATACAGACACACAGTTGGCTGGTGAAAGAGGGTCTGTGCTCTTTCAATTTCATTGGCTTTTCGCAGTGACATTTACTCAACACTTGACATAGTGATGTGCCATTGAAAGGGAAAATGGTGCTTTGCCCTTCAGTGGCTGCAAATTCCTGTCATGCATCATTTGTCATTTTAGCAGAAATCAGCGTTGCTTGATTTTGACATGCGTCGCCTCCAAGTGCAGTGGTGGCACATTTCAACACTTGCTGTAAAACAGTTCCCTTTTTTTTTTTTTTTTTTTTTTGTCCCCGACTTTGCCTGTCAGATGGGTTCACAGGCTTTTATGGACTCGTTTGATTTTCACTGCAGAGAAAACACAGTGGCTGTGATGGATCATGGCGTCTGAGTTTGTACAAGAGATAGTGATCCTCCAATTGTTGACGTTTAGGCTCGATCTCTTTGTTCTGTTTTCATTTTAATAGGTTTGGTCAACTTTGCATTTGTACCACTACCCCATGGAGTAGCAGACACTTGATGTTTCAACCAGTTGTTCATTACTTTTAGCTAAATATTGACCTTTCTTCTTGCTTGCTAACCAAGGACGCAGGCAGCATTGTGGCCAGTAAGGTCACATCCTAGGTAATATTTCTGGAAATGTGTGGTTCTTAATGACATCAAGTGGAGTTTATGTTCACATATTACACATGTTGCAGGTTTAAAGGCTGTTTCTCATATTTGTGTGACACTGATTAGACTAAATATCTTTAAAATCAGTCAGCTTAGTTAGTTAGTTTTAGTATTCTCCACCAGAACTGAGAAAGCTTTGAAACACATTTAGATGAATAAAATCTAAACAAACAATACATTTAAATACTCAGGTAATTTTACTAATTAGTTAATTAATAAACTAATTTAATACATTTTTTACACTCTCAGTTGCAACATGTGCTCTTAAGGTGCAGGTAGGTGTTACAGGTGACTCAGGTCAGTGGGAAATAGAGACATTTTGTGCAGACAGCCTGTGGTGACTCGAAGGTTACCGGTTATTGTGACAATGATTGTGGTCTCAGATCAGACTCGTCCTTTTTTGTCTCTTTATTTTCCTCCAAATTAATGCTAATGTTGCTCTATGTCTACCAGATGTAAAAATAGGCAACTGTTTACTAACTAGTTCACCATTGCAACCACTTAAATGTGTCAAAGTGTCGTGGTTACAACTTGTTCTGCTATATAGAGTTATATTATTCCATGATGATCAGAAGTGTAAGGAAAGATTTTATCACATGCCTGCACTTATAAAATATTGATGTTTGGCACCAGGGTAGAGAGAACATACTACAACTAGAGAGCTGCTATACTCTAACCTGGAGGAGTGTGTCTGAGTTAATGTCTGCAGATGCAAGAAGGTGTGTGTGTGTGTGTGTGTGTGTGTGTGTGTGTGTGTGTGTGTGTGTGTGAGGAAAACTCAAAGACAGAATGACTGAGAGAGACAGGAAGTGTGTGTGGTCACGAGAAGGAGAGAGAAAGTCATTCAGGTTGATTGACGGACAGGCTGGCGGAAACACACAGGGATGTGAGAGTGTGTGAAGAAGAGCAAGAGTGTGTGAGAGGAAGAGAGAGAGACTGATAGACCGACAGCAGATCTGCATGAGTTATGAAGAAGATGGTTTAAAACACAATAATTTTGTGCATAATTGAACCATATGTGAACACACCCAAGCTCTCGTTGGTCACACCGACACCAGCTTGTCTTCTGGCTGCAGACTGTTGCATATGCATGTGTGTGTGTGTGTGTGAGAGAGAGAGAGTTACTGTAGAGGGAGGTAGAGCAAGTGTGACTTCCTGTCAACACTATCTTCTCACTTACTGACTCATCACCTTCTCTCAAGCCAAAAGTAATTTTAAGCTTTTTTTCCATGAGTGTAGTGAAAGAAATTGAGACTAAAAGGTAGGAAAGAAAGAAAAAGCAAAGAATCAATGAAAGTGAGCAGAAACTAAAATAGGAGCAAAAAAAAAATCTATGACAAAAATATAGGAGGATGTGCAAACACAAAAGGCAGTGATGGATGAAATCTTCAGATCCTTTTCTTAAGTAAAAGAACCACACATTAAAGTGAAAATACTCAATTACAAATAAAAGGCCAACATTCAAAATCATACTCAAGGTAAAGTGCAGAGGTATTATTAGCTAAATGCCTCAAAATTAAAGGTAGATATGCAAATGATGTTGTTTATACTGATGCATCAGTGCTAAAACTTATTGCTAACTGAAAACAGTTTTACACCCTAGTTGAAAACTACGGTGGCCGAGAGAGCTCAACACACTATGACTTAAGAAAACACGTTCAAATACCAAACACATGCAATTTAAGAAATTATCTTCATTAACTCAACAATACATGTGCAGCAAATACACACAACACAACCAAAGACACTGTCTGTGTTTTCTTAAGCTGCCGTGTGTTGCAGAGCTGAAGAACTCATCAGAAACATGATGAAGGGCTTCAACGAGAGTTGAAGTTTTTTGTTCGATGTCAGAAGCCAAAAAGATTCAGAACCACTGATTTAATCTTAAACAATGCATCCTATCTTATAAGCTTTTTAAAAATTGTAATCTTACAAGTAATTAGCAGCTATCAAGTAAATGTAGTGGAGTCAAAAGTGCAATATTTCCTTCTGAAATGCAGTGGAGTAGCAATATAAAGTACCATAAAATGTAAATACTCAAGTAAAGTACACACAAATAAAAAGAGAGTACAACACTTGAGTAAATGAGGTTTTCTGCTCTCCACCAACAGAGGAGGGAAACTGAGCAAGTAAAATGAAGGATTATAAATAAGTTAAGAAGGATTGAAAAGGAAAACAAAAATGCTTCAGAATGGAGGGAAGAAAGAAAGAATGGAAGGAAGAAAGATTAAAAAAAAGAAGAGGGAGGAAAGGCAAGTAAAAGAAAGGGAGCATAGAGAGAGAGAGAGAGAAGAATGAAGGCAGGCAAGAAAATAAAGCCAGGAGAGGAAAGAGAGAGAAGAAAAGGTTGGATTTAACTGAGATGTAAAGCAATGAAAGAGACAGATATTGACAAAGTGAGGGAGTGAGAGAGGAGAAAGAAAAGCTGAGAGAAGGAGTGTGTACGTGTGTGTGTGTGTGTGTGTGTGTTTGACAGAAAAAAAGGAGGTGAAATTAGTGATGGAGACAGAGGTTAACCAGTTCCAGGTTTCTGTGTGTGTGTGTGTGTGTGTGTGTGTGTGTGTTTTACTCTGTCAGTCAGCTGAACTGCAGCCAGCTGTTAACACCCCCATCAATATCCCACCTCGCTGCTGTCTAAAGGAAACCTGGTACTGCTGCAAAGTCTTTTCCATTTTGGGATGAAAAAAAAAAAATCTGGCATCTTCTCCCTTCACGTCTAAAGTTACAGCCAAGAAGATAAATACTGAGTGGGGGTCCAGCGTACTGTATGTATTAGAGGATGTACTTTCTTCTTTAGAAAGAAACACTGGCTTCACCTCATTTCGTGCTGATTTGATAAGCGCACACTCTGCTGTGACTTTGTGTTGACCTCTAACCACTGAACGTGATGGACAGAGCCACAGTGTAAGTCAGACACAGAATCTCTGAAACCGTCTGTAACCACATACAATCAATGATGACTGACGTAACATAACAGACATACGAACTCAACAATTAAAATCATCCTCACTTCTGAACAAAAGCTGTTATATTTACATTCAGTGTTTCTCACCTAAATGCACCGTGCGTCCTCATGGCCGAACAAAAGCGACATTAAATTAATTTCCTTCCTCATAAAACATTTGTAGAACTGGTTGTTTTTGAATATTTTAGAACCTGCATTGTTTATTGTTCCTCTTCTTTTCAACCTTCTGCAGTTTTATGCTTATAGAGCTGCAACCAACGATTATTTTCATGACTAACTTATGTGCTTATTGATTAATCAATTATTTTGTCTATGAAATATATAGATAGACAGATGTGCTTTATTTATCCCAAGTTGGGAAACACACTTACACTTACAAGAAATTAAATGAAAATGATCACCAGCTCTGCAGCTCTCCACAGCTTTTTAGCCTCTTTAAGCTCATTGTTTTACTTCATGTTTCAGTCTCAGTGTGTGTTACCCGCTCCAGACCTCAAACAGACAAAGTTAGCAACTAGCTGCTGAGTTAAAAATTAAATATCTGCAGCAGCCAGAGCCAGATATTTTTCTCAGGAGCTGTTAAAGACCAAAGAGAGGCTAAAACGAGAGTAAATACTGGACTTATATTCCTCAGTGAACGCTAATGTTGCTTTGTGGCCACTGCACATCTACATTGGCAACTGTTTTCTAACACATGTCAAAGTTTTATGTTTCTAAAATCTTCTGCCATCTAGTGACCAGAAAAGTTTGGTTTGGGGTCAAATTAATGCAGCTGTAAATTATTTTTACTGAACTCGTTGCATCAGAGTCATAACTGAAAAGAGTCAGTGTTCCTCCTATTTCATACATTCACTGTATAGACATTCTGTCAGCTTCACTTTATTTTCCTTTCTGTAACTCTAAACTGTCTCATGTGACTCTCTGTGTAACTGCATTTCACAGTATGTGTACTTTTTGTGTGTGTGTATGCAAGTGTGTGTGTGTGTGTGTGTGTATGTGAGGTCCTGACCCTAACACATCCTCTGGCCTTGTCAGCTCAGAGGCTTACCTAACCTTTGACCTCAGTGCACATACACATCTCGTATACACACATGTAAACACTAACTTGGATCTGTGTGCGTGTGTGTCGTCATCACCCCTAACGCCTCGAGGCTACCAGACGTAAATCTCCACCGCCGCTCACTGTGCATGTGTGTGTGTTGTTGAAATTCACCTAAACATCTGTTAGGTGAAGGAGCCAGTAAATCACGCACTCCACCGCTGACCAATCAGCAGAGAGGAAGAGGGTAAAGAAGACTTGAGGGCGAGCGTGTCGGAGGAGACGCACAGAGAGGAAAGTGTAGGAGAAAGAGGAGGAGGTGAGAGAGAGGCAGATGAAGAAAATGACAGAGAGAAAGAGAGCCAGGGAGGAAGGGTTGCAGTTACAGAGCTGCCATGTCCGGTCTGTAAGTGATTTAACTTTTTTTTTTTTTTTCTTTTCCATGTGTGCACTTGGTGTATGCAAATGTGTTAAGGTTTTCTTTCAAGACAAGAAGTGTTACAAACTGTTTCTGCTACCAAGACGTTATTCATGGAAAGTTTGTTTTTATGTTTGCTACCAGGGTTTCCTCTTGTTAGCTGAAGTACAATAGTGTTCAATTCATTTGTTAATGTTTCCTGGTTGCCAACACATGGACGATCTCAGCAGTAAAACATCTGAAAGTGAGTTTGATTAGATTAAACAGAGTTGATTTTTCTTTACTTTCTGTTAACTCGCTTGTTTGTTTGTTTGTTTGTTTGTTTGTTTGTTTGGGGGGTGATGGGAGCTCAGATTAATGTTTCCTACTTTTCCACTGGTAACAAACACATGCAAATGAATCCTTAATATGTTCACCATCTAACAGCCTCCCGCATTTGTAGCTGCTCTAAGAAAATTACATGCCCAAATATATCAGCTAATGACTCAACTAATAAGAGAATCTGTGAGGGCCACATTCATATTTCTCAGGAAGTAGCTGCTCCTCTGGGCAAAACACAGTGTGAGACAGTGGGTCACAACCTTTTTTGACCAAAAACAACTATCTCGACGTGTGACTCATTGTCATCAGTTGCATACAATATGTCCACCAAATGTGAGCCACCACCAAGGACTTGTTTTTTTCCTTCTACTAAAATTATTCAGCACTAAAAGCAAAGATTGGAGGGAAGTCTATAATGTGATTTTTTTCTCCTTTTCTCTTCTGTTAATCATGTGAAGACCCCTGAAATTTATCTTGTGACCCCTTGTGGGGGTCCTGACCCAAAATTCCCAAAGTTGGGAACTGCTGGTGTAACATGCAGAAGTAAAATACAGAAATTCTCTCATTTGCATTTTTTGTAACTTTTCATAAACTTCATGGTCAATGACAGGTTTGATTAACCCGTGTTGTCCATGAGTAGAGTGTGTTTTTCATTCTTCTGCCCACCAGAAATATGGTCACCAAATGTTGAAAGCAAAACAGCACCAAGCCGGATAATTATTATGCTGCAGGATGAACATCAGAGTCGTTCTCAAACAGACACTCGTTGTTTAGTCCATTTTGCCACAGGAGGTCTTTTATTGTTGGGTTTTATCTGTTCACTTGTTTGTTGATTTTGTTCTTGGGGTTAGAGTGAGATTTTAATGAAAATTGTTTTCCACATTTGCTATAAACACTGTGCACGTGGTTTCCGAATATGTTAATAATTAGAAAATGACACCAAATCCAAACTTTTACGCCGCAGTGTTAATGTCAAGATCAGTTTTATTAGAAAATGTCTTTTTTCTGTTCATTTTTGTTGGATTACCAGTTTAAAGCATCTTGAACGACATGCAGATGGATTCTTAATGTGTTATTAATTGGAAAACAACACAAATCCCCTGAATGCTTACACTACACTCAACATTTCAGTATTGCCCTTAAACATTCGGACAGATGTTGTTCGGTCCATTACATTGTGAGAGACCTCAGGAGAGCTTCATGGAAAAGCACTGATTGTTTCCTTTAACATGTCCCACGGCTGCGATTGATGCTAATGAAAGAGCCGTCACTTGGTGCGCAGCCTATCGACAATGTGAGAGAGGGTCTTTACTGCTCCCTTAATTCTGCTCTGTGTGTTTGTTGAGCAATGTCGGGTTCATCTCCAGGTCAGGGTCAGTCACGCTCATAAAGGGGGCGTGGTTTCAGAAATGGCTCATTGGCGAGGTCGCGGGGTGAGGGGTCGGAGGTCAAGGGGGGGCGGCGCTGAGAGTGAAAACACTGACCAAGCCACGGGGTTCGTCAAAGTTCAAAGTCGTAACTCACGACGTTACAACCTCTCTCTTCCTTTATTTGTGCCTCACATGAAAACACACATGCCTGCTGCTTTTGTGTGCATCCTTTCATTTTCTGTTACAATACCAAGACGTTCCATAGATCACTTTTATTTTATCATTACGTAACCAACACAAACTCTAATATGCATCTACATGTTTCATTCAATGTGAGACATGCAAGTTGGAGCCTGATCAATGCATTGGTATGACTGATGCTAATTTTAGCTGCTCTCAAATCTGTCTTTGCACATGTTGGTCAATAAGAAACAAGATATTCTGCTACAGAAATAGTATTGTGCTTTTTTACACTTTATTTATAGACATGAGATATAATACAAAATTGTGCAGAGAAACTTGGATCAGCTGTTTTTTTTTCAAACAACAGAAAGAAAGAAAAGGAAAAATCTACTTTTTCAGAGACTAATGCAAATCATAATAATCTTAATAAATGTAGGCAGCATGTTTTTAGTTCAGTGCTATAATGTTTTTGCCCTTTTCATGTTGTGGACATGACACATGACAATTAGATGTTCAAACAGTTGGCACTATGTCCATTTGATTTTGCACTAGTCTTTATTAAACAGCCATTCAGCTGAATGAGTCTTTAAAAGAGAGAGATTTGACTGTTCAGGCGAGCGAATCAATGATTTATCAATGCAAACCACTGAGTAATGAAATGCACATACAGTTAATGTTGGCGGTCAGCTCGTCTTACCCCGTCAGGCTTTATGATACAGCTACTTTCAGCACGTCTGCCTTTTCCTCTGTGTGCTCTTTTCCTTGATTTGTGTTTATCGGAAGCTTTCGTTTATAGCAAGTAGTTTTCATTGTCTTTATGTTGTTTCCTACCTGTAACTGATTACCAACACTAGCTCGACTTTAGCTATTCAGTCCCTCAACATGAAGCAAACATAACATTTAAAAGAGCATGGCAGGGTGTTGATCTTTGGGAGCAGACATAATGTTCAACCCAGAAAATGTTCTGCACCATTGGAGGCTTTGGATGAGGCCCTGCAGAGAGAGAGGAAGCCTCACAGTTAAAATGCTGTCAACTGGCCTAATTACTGTAGTTTTTATGGGTTAGTAGGTAACTTAAAATCTCACTCATCGCAGTGAATTTGCTCCATTCTCCAGCTCAGTGTAAAGAATATACTCAGTGAAACAGACTATTTAACACATGCTTTCTTTTTTGGTCTGAGAACAATCCTTTCAAAAAAGACTCACATTTGCATTACTCGTTAGTTATTAGTAAACCAAGAGCAGAGCAGCTTTTGTTTTTTTCAAGACCCCCTCTTCTGTTGCATGAAGGTGACCCTCCAGTTTATTTCACACCACAGCGTTGCTTTCAAACCATGAATACAGATTCGTGTGTCATCAGTGAGTCAACTGCATCCCTGAAAGCAGCAAAGCTTCCCGATGAGCTGTTCAATCACCTGATGTTACCAGGCAACAAACACACTTTCATCCAGGAAGCAGGATTTTGGCCGAAACCTCGTAGCAACACGAGTCAGGTCCAAGTCTTCTAATGAGATGATCCGGCCCAGATGCTGAGAGAAATGATCAAGTTTCCTTCACAACAACAACAACAAAGTGTAGGAACGATTGCTGCAGGAAAATAGTGACATTTACTAATACATCAGTGAAAAGTATAAATGAGAATATAGTTCAATTCAGTTGAATTTAATACAACTTTATTTAAAACTGCAAAGGCATTCTATGCAGCAGCTTAAACGTGAAGGTCATGAACAAGCAAGAAACAAATCATCTACGTGTGGAATTGACAAAAAACACGTGAATAAATAATATAGAAATATCTGGAAAACATACAATGTAAGGAAGCTGCACAATAGCAGCTGTTAATAGGAATGAAAGAAACAGATTAATAAATCATGCAGTTTTAGTACTAAATGACAGCAGCGTTGATTAAACATTAAAATGAATTCTTAATTTAATATTAATCAACTATCAACAACAAAGAGAGACATGTGAAACACATGCAGCATAAAAAATGAAAGTACAGAATACTTTTTCATACTAACAGGCAACGATGCAACATGTGTGACATCAGACATCCGTCAAACTCTGGGATGTCATTGCCAATTAAACTAAACAAATAGCAAATGTCTTCTTTAAGATTTAATACTTTTTGGTTTTCCAGTATATTTGCCGAGCTGCTCACCAACACCCACTATTAATTTAAATTTGTCCCAGCTGTGAGCAGCTCTCGCATTTCCTTTGTGAATTACTTTGGGTCAGGATTGTGACCATCGACGGCGCACTCGGCCATATTCAGTATACGGCCCATCTAGTTTTGTCACTTTTGCATAATCAAAATGTGTTTACAGTTTGTATGTAGTATTGATTTGATGCTTGAGTTTAGTTGCAGGAAGTAAAAATCCAGCCTTTTTTGCTGAAGCCTCCCAGATGTTTTAGAAACTAGTGACGACATACGTGTGGAGTTTCCCTTTACAGTGCCCGTATATGTGTGTGTGTGTGTGTTGTGTCGGTGTGTTTGTGTGTGTGGTCTGCCTATGATCCGTGTAACAGGCTGATTAGGATTTTATGAGGTCGAAGGTCAACAGGAGCGAGGAAGAGCGACCTCGCGACCTGGGGTCAAACAGAGGAGAGAGCTGTCACGACCCGACACTCTCACTTTTACTGTCTCTTCCACTTGAATTTACGCCGTCATCCCTCCCCTTCCTTCCCATGTGTTTCTTCCTTTATGTCTCTTTCTGGAGGGATTCAGGGGAATGCGTTCCCACCAAATTGTTTCACACATTCATTACATTAGATGGTGGTTTTCGGCCGGGCTAGAGTGGAAACCAAATAGTTCTCTCCAGTGTTAAAAACCAAAAAGGAAGAATGTTTTTAGGTCATGGAAATGCTCTGGAAGAGTCGTGGGATTTTACATCTGGGCCAGTGAGGTTCTTGCAGTTTAGCAACCAGTGAGGTCATGATTATTTTTAAGTTTGTCTCTTTTGAAGCGGACCTCACCGCTGCACTGCTTCGACACTGGACTCCCCAGATTCTGATTGACAGTCGAAGACTTTTCACTTTTGTCCGTTTTGTTTGTTTGAAAATGGTGGCTACTAATGTTTGTCAGAGTTAAATTAATTTAGAAACACTTGTACTTGTATTTTATGCTACTTTATAGTTCTACTTCATTACATTTCAAAAGGAAATATTGTACTTTTACTTCACTACAGTTCTGTCACATCTATGGTAACTAGTTACTTTAAAAGTTACAGTTATAGTTAAAGTCGCACTCAACCAGCCAAAATATTAAAATGTTTCATACCCAGGAATATATCAGTAATAATATAATATTATACAACACTCTGACATGGTGCATTCTTCCACCTGATGAGTACTTTTATTTTTCATGCTTTAGAGAAAGACAGTTTGAGAAATACACTTATTTGCTTTCTTACTGTTGAATATGAAGCTACAGCCAGGATCCATTTAGCTTAGCTTAGCATTAAGGATGGAAATAAGGGGACTCATCTATCCTGGCTCTGTCCTAAGATGTCAAAATCTGCCCTCTAGTATCTCTAAAGCTCTATAATAAACATGTTACGACTTGTTTAATTAGTACAAAAACCAAAGTGTTAAAACATCAGGTTGCGGTTTCATTGGGAGGAGTTGTAACTGATGACTTATCTGTGTTTCCAGCTGTGAATAAACTTGCAAATCTGAATACAGATCTGGAGATTTGTTTACACATGTCCACATCTGATTATGCACTTTCATTCTTGTAAATAGTTTTGCTACAATAACGGCCTCATGCTGAACCTTCTGTTCTGCATCTTCTCTCTGTCGTCTCCTGAACGTGCTCCACTTTCTTTCTGTCTGTCCTCACTTTCAGAATATAATCCTATTTACTCTCTCTCCCTCTCTTTGTCTTCTCTCTGTCTCTCGCTCTCCTTCCTGAGCTGAACCCATTGAACTGCCTCCCCGCCGCACCCTTTCTCCCCACTCACTTCCTGTTTAGAGGAACAATTAAAGGATTGTTCCTACGGCCCGGGGCACTAAGACCTTGATCTAGAGCAGCCACCACATCAGCTCCAAAGACCCACATAAAACATCAATTACAGGACCTCCTTGAAGGACAGTGTTTGTCTGTGGACCAACGGGAGTAAAACATAAAGGTTGTGATAGATGAGCAACTTTAAGGGGATGATGCCCTCAGCAGGCGTTGGACAGTCGGACATCGTCAGTGACAATAACGTGTCAAAGTGTGAGGAATAATCGTAGCTGATATCATAATTGACCAAATGTCCTTTCAGTGTTGAAAACTTCAAACCTACCTCCTTATCCTGGCTTTTGATTAGAGTATCATATCATATACAGTTTCTTTTATTGTACTCATGTTTTAAAACCCTTTACTCCCTCATATCTATTTCTTTGTTCTTTTTTGATCTATTTTATTTTTTTATTATTGCATTTTCATAATTTCAACGTTTATGCCGCATGTGTTTCTAATGTGCATTAGTCTGGTATTGTCTTGTTATCATCTTGATCTATACAGCACCTTGGCCTGCACGAACCTCTACAAAAGATGCAATATAAATAGTAAAACAAAAACAAAAGTTTGATGAATTGATTGATGAATTGATAGTCGTAGAAGAAGTAGTAGGGATGGTAGGGTTGAATTGGTGATATAGCCCTGCAGCCAATAGTTTACTTGTTCTTTATTGGTTGATAGACTGTTGATATTTTGATTATCCAAATTATAAAAAGTTGCCAAAGGACAATTAAATGTCTTACAATTGCCTTTTTCTCTAATTAAAATGGTATTTGTGGTACTTTTGATAATGTGAAAATGTAGAAGCGTGGCAAATGCTCACATTTGAGAAGCTGTGGTAAATATTTGGTGTTTTTTGCTGAAAGACCTGAATGAGTAATCTGTTATCTAATCGTATCAGCACTGGTGGAGGAGGCTATGGAGCACGTGGAGGCGTTTTCCCCCAAAGGAAATTTTTTTTAAAAAGTCAACCATAAATGGTGAAACCTGAAGACATTCACCATTTCAGATGAAAATGAAACACCATTTAAACTCTGTGTCATTTTTATTCATTAGGTTTTTCTTTTATGTAAATTTTCAATTAGCACATTGGTTTTATGAGGAATTATTGCTTATTAAACTTGAGTGCTCGTCCCATTGTAGCCCAGCCTGTGTAGCCTTTTATCATTTTGTGCTGTAGTTAACTTGGGTTGAACTTTACATGAGTCAAACAGATTCGTGCTCGTGTTAAAATATTCTTTAAAATGGCCTCTGTCTTTCTCTGGTCGCTCATGGTTTGACGCTGACCTCTGCTCTCCCTCCGCAGGCAGAGCGACGGGCGTACAGAGAGGCGGAGATAAACATGATGGACGACCTATCGGAGGGAGACTCTCACAAAGAGGAGGAGCCAGCCAGCCCAGCCCCTCCCCCTTCACAACAACACACAGACCCCGCCTCCCCGACAGTCGCCGTGACCCCGGAGCCGGTCGCCAGAGGTGAACAGGCCACACCAAGCGAGGTAGAATACCAGGTACATTCATCATGACTTCCTGTGAAGCAGTGACAAAACAATACAACAGGTGTATGTTTAGGGATTAAAGGTAGAGTTCACAAGTTGAGAAAATATACAGAAAATAAAATATAGAATCTTCAGGAGCTTCATGGGAATAACATCTTTTACTCATTACTTTACTTTCTGCAAACTCAAATATTAATGAACTTTTAGACACCGGACCTATAAATTGTGCTTAAAGCGACATTTGGTCGAGGTCCAAAGACAAATGGCTGATGTGATAAATTAAAGGTACGACACTGAAACATTTTTATAAAGTGCAAGCGCAGCACATTTCAGTCCGGTGACCTTGACGATGAAAGTTGCAGGAGTGAAACACAGAGAAATGTCATGCAAATTTTCCATATTTGTGCTTCATCATATGAAACTTTTATACACTAACATTACGTTTAAAATGTTTTATTCTGAAGATGTGTTTAATTAGGTGCACACTTAATACTACTTACTATTATTGTTTTTGCCTGGACTCTTTGTCTGTACTGTCTTGACAGCCACCTTGTTTTCTGTGAGCTAACAGGATGGCAGGGGTTTCGGCATCGGTACGCTCGTGTTCGGGAAGCTGCGAGGTTTCTCCTGGTGGCCCGGCCGGATCGTTTCCTGGTGGATGAGCGGCCGGAGTCGAGCTGCAGACGGAACTCGCTGGGTGATGTGGTTTGGAGACGGCAAGTTCTCTGTGGTGAGTAGTTTTATTGAGAAACCACTTAAATAAATTGATCGAATAATCCCCATCAGAGACTCATCAGATGCTCAGAAAAGTCCTTCCAGAAAGACTGAAAGAGAGAATGTCTGTTGTTATAGCTGTAATTTTTAGGAAGGTAATTTGGCCTTAAGGTAGCAGCTTAATGTCTTTAACACCCTGAGTATTTAACACCCCACTATTCCAATTTCATGCTTTTATAGACACCAGAATGCCGTCCCAGTAAAGGCATTCGTAACCTTTTCAAAAACAAATTTTAGTATCCACAGCTCCACAGGTTTCTCAGTGTTAATTCAACACTTAATTTGTGGATATGATCTTTCACTTTGATTTGGTACAAGATGAACCTTGATTTTTTTTCCCTTCTTCTTTTTCCTCATATAAATTTTGAATTTAGTAAAAACCCCATCAGACAGATATCTTCCGCCAAACCCTTCTGAGCCATCTTTCCAAAAACTGTGTTTATTGTCGCACAAAATCTTCAAGTCCTTCAAAGCCTTGTTATACTCACCTGTGTTTTCTTTTCATCTTGATAACCTTCATTATCATCCCTTTGTTTTGCAGGTTTGTGTGGAGAAGCTGATGCCTCTCAGCTCTTTCTCATCTGCCTTCCACCAGCCCACCTACAACAAACAGTCCATGTATCGGAAAGCCATCTTTGAGGCTCTGCAGGTAATAAACCCACCATCTGAACTCTTCTTACCTTCATTGTGTGGTTTTGTGTCATTTCTGATGACTGAGCACTGATTTTTTTTTTCTGTTGCTGTACTCATTGTATTTCTCTCTGGATGAAATCCAACATCTGAAAGACCAAAATATAAATGTACAAGACTAAAGGTCACATGTTACTCATTCTTCTCTTATGTAACAAGATCTGCAGATTTGCATTGAAACTGGCAGGTTATTTTGCATTTGTGGAGGTGTTGCTCTCATCTAGTTCTGCCCACAATTTATAAGTGGTAACATGTGGGTACATTAGTTTCAATCTCATATTTTTATAGGTTATTATTCAATCCAGCAGCACTTTTCTTGTAAGTAATGCAGAACACATGGTCATATTCTTCCTCTACAGCATCACGCTGTGTTATCAGTCACTCCAACGTCTGTAAAATGATGGTTTGTGCACTAACACTGCACAGATTTTGCAGATTTCATGCACAGCCATAATTACCATATTTGTCTCTTATTGGAAATGTTCATTTTGTGTGTAGGTGGCCAGCGTACGAGCAGGGAGGCCAGTTCCTTCCTGTGATGCGAGCGATGATGCAGACGGGGTCGAGATCCAAACCAGACAGATGATCGAGTGGGCCATGACTGGCTTCCTACCCAGTGGTCCACAATCACTGGACCCTCCCGAGGGTAAACACACATTTATTAATGTAGGATTCACGGGTCTAAGACACACACTGTTCAAGATTTTCCATCACATGCAGCAAAATTCCTCTTATAATAGAACAGATGGTAAAAATTTTGCAAACTGAGATGTGTTCAGTTGAGCTTGAATTACTTCATTCATGTTAATTTCATGCTCGATGATACTGTTCGTCTTAGCTTTCCGCTCAGTAAATACCCCTTTGTATTGATTCTAATACCTCCAACCAAGTGAGTTGTAAGAAGTCCTGGCGCCTGATTAATTAGAGTAAAGTAAAAATCAAACCAACAATTTAACATTGATTTTCCCGTAGATCACATTGAGATCACAGCTCAAACAATGTAATTGACTGTGTGTAAAAAGTAATTGGCTGTTTGGATGTTTTGGTTTTTTGCTTTAAAACATGTAAGGAGCTCAGGTTTACCCAATACAGGCTGGTGTATCTTTGAAACTAACTAGTTTGTGCAAATTATCTGGCGGCAAAAGTGTTTATAGCTGCTCTGAGCGGCCGAACATGATTGTTATAAAGAGAAGGGAGAGCTGCATTAATTGTGGAAATGGGGATGATGACACAGGCTTTCAGGCAGTCTTTCCTTGAGAGCGCGAGAGGTGTTGCACCAGAGAAGTTGTGTACAGACGGAAAAACTTTGAAAGCTTCAACCAGCAGCTCCACAGCTTTAAACCAGTTCCAGTATATTATTTCTCCAAAGTCTTTGCCTTGCCCATTCCTCCTGTATAATATTAAAAACCACTAAGGATGTTAATTATCCCCACAGGTGAGCAGAATCCATACAAGGAAGTGTACCCAGAGATGTGGGCGGAGCCCGAGGCGGCGTACACGCCTCCACCTGCCAAGAAACCGCGCAAGAACGCAGCTGAAAAAGCAAAGATCAGAGAGGTGATCGACGAAGGGACCAGAGGTGAACATGCAAACATGCAATTTCAGCTCAAGCTGCTTATTTTCAAAAATGAACCTACAACTTCTCTGTGTGTTTATTTAAAAATGTTCTGCAAGTGGAGGAAAGAGTGAGCTCCTCCACCAAGAGAACCATGTTGAAGTGAATATCAAGAACTTTTAAGTTGGTTAAGAGCTGATGTTTTGGGGCACTTTTGATTCTTTTCATTGACTGCTTATATTCAAGAAAAAAAATTACACAAGTTTCTATTAATATCTGTAACATTTACATTTTGGAGGTACAAGACTTTTACAAGATGCTGATTCTATATTGTTTATACAAATTCTTTTGTCTGTCTGTGTGTGTTCATATTCTAAATGTCATGTTGATGTGTTGTGTATGTATTTTGTGTTCCAGAGAGACTCATATATGAGATTAAAAAGAAGACCAGGAACATTGAAGGTAAAAAAATGTATTCAAACATCGTTCTTGAATGTAGACTTGAAATAAAGAAGTGATGCGATAATTATGTCTCTTTTAAGGGGATTGAGAGAAATGTTTTGTACAGTTTGCTTAACTCTGTGTTTGGAGTTGGCTCAAGCTCATTTTTATCACCTGCCCCTTGAACTCCATCATTATTTAAGAAACTATTATCCATCTGCCACAATACATACAGAGGTTTTGTTCCCTTCAGCCAACACAGGGAAACTTTGGCTGCATCTTAAAACTACGCTGTTTATTTGGCTGTTATTACTTTATCAGCGGTTTCATTTCTGTTCAACACAGAAACAAGGTCAACAAGGCCAATAAGATTTTACATCAGTTACGCCTAAATGAAATTGCTTGAATTGTAAATTGAGTTTACGGTTCACTCACTGTGCAGTTTTCCACTGTGGAGTGTTTCTGTAGCTTCGAGCGAAACATCTCTGGAATCTGATTCTGGTTCTTGTTTACATTTTTGGCATTTAGCTGATTCATTTATGCAGCGAGGCCGATGATAATATTTTACTGGTGGACTGGAGTGGAGGTCTGGGCGTCCAAAATAGATCATGAGCTGGAAAGTTAATTTCAAGTTTTAAATCACAGCACCTGGCCAAGTAATTATTCAGTCTTCCTTATTGATCACATTGTGTTTGTTTGGAGCCGACAGGCAGTAAAAGTCTCACTTGTACCTTTTAACTCCTGCATTAATGAAATCAAAGGGCTAAACGATGTGTTGAATACATTAATGTGAGCATGTGTCTGTCTGTGTTTGTTCAGATATCTGCATCTCCTGTGGAAGCCTCAACGTCTCTCTGGAGCATCCTCTCTTCGGAGGAGCAATGTGCCAGGGCTGCAAAGTAAGAAACCTCCCAGAGAAACCCTCTGTGGTTTGAAGTGATAGGATACAGACTATGGCAACCGCTGACTGTTTTCTTTTTGTCTTTTTTTAAGTAATGGCTTCTTTGTTTTTTCTCTAAAATATGAAAAAATGGTGAAAAACTCTCCTGAGCCCGAGGTGACGTCAGATTCAGATTGCTTGATTTGTTCGACCAACCAAAACCCAAATATATTCAATTCTCAATGTTAGAAAACAAAGAAAAGTCTCAAGTCATCACATTTGAGAAGCCGGAGCCAGAGAATGTTTGACAGTTTAGCTTGATGAATTAGTTAAACATCAAATTAGACCAACAAATAGTTGCATTTCCCCAGTCGGCCAAATCCTTACACGTAGCCCACTTTCCTTTTCACTCTGTTTTGAAGGCAATGAAAATATTGGTCCTAAACACGGGTTGAATGTTGGTGATGTACGAGATGTTACACGGACACGAGAAACACAAGATTTAATCATGATGGACAACAAAAGCCGCGTTTCCACTGCAGGAACTTTCATCATGGATGAGGATCCTTTGGAGGAGCTTGGTGTGTTTCCACCACAGAGACCAGACTCTCAATTAAGTCCCAGGGACATTATTTTACCTTTAAAAAGTCCCTGCTTGGGGCGCTAGTACTTTGTAAAAGTACAGGAACTTTCGGGTTTGGGGCTTGCAGCGCTGAACATTTGGACAAGTACTACTTTTAAAAATCTTCAACCGCAAACCAGTTTGTTTTTTGTTCATTGTGCATCAACATGAAAGCATACAACCGATGAAACGACCATGAAGTTGCCATCGCTTTTTCATACATCAGCAAACTAATTTGCCTAATCTTCGCAGACCTTTAGATCACGGTGGAAACACGCACAACAACGGGCTGAAGGAACCTTTTAGTTCCTTGAGAAATAGTTCCCGGGGTTAAAAGTTCCGGGTACTCTGGGTGGAAACGTGGCTAAAGACTCGCTCCCTCTCTGCCTCCCCCTGACTCTGTCCTGTGCTCTTCCAGAACTCGTTCCTGGAGTGTGCCTACCAGTACGACGACGACGGCTACCAGTCCTACTGCACCATCTGCTGTGGAGGCAGGGAAGTGCTCATGTGTGGCAACAACAACTGCTGTAGGTCAGTACAATACTGTATACGCGGTTGAGTTTTGGGACTGACAAGCAGCAGTTGATTCTTTTCTTGGCCGGGACAAGGTTTTGGATTTCACGTGAACAGAAACAATTTACCCATAAATGTCAAACGTGATTCATGGCTCTCCTTAATTGGCAGTTGAGTCGGCCAACTCGTGTGGAGAGGATTTATTTATGTGAATATACAGTTTATTTTGGCATCTCGACTCTGACCTCATCACTGCAAACATGTACCAGCTCAACACAGCAGATACTGGGAGTCATGCAGTGATGGAAGAAGTACCATCATACCATACCACAGTACTACAGTTTAAAAATACTGTTACAAGTAAACGTCCTGCATTCAAATTCTTACTTAAGTAAAAGAACAAAAGTATTAGCACATAAAAATATGCTTGAAACACCAGTAGTAAAAGTAGTCATTATGCAGAATAGCCCTTTATATTATACTATCAGATAATTAAATTATTGATCCATTCATATTTTAATCACTAATTATTTTATTTTTTGTGTTTGTATTTTTGTAATGTGTAGTGGAGAAAATGTATAAAGTTGCATAAAATGGAAATACTCAAGCAAAGTACAAGTACCTCAAATTTGTACTTGTGTTAATGTAGGAGTCATTTCAGTAAACAGTATCCCAAAACTGAAACTGAGAAGGTTAAATTTGAAGGTCATATAACATACATTTGAGGATTAAAGCCACAAAAATCATAAATCAGTATTTGCAAAATTACATAATCACAATCAGTCTAATAAAGAAAATCAATGCAGGTTAAACAAAGACAGGCCTCATTCTGTGTGTGTGTGTGTGTGTGTGTGCAGGTGTTTCTGCGTGGAGTGTGTGGATCTGTTGGTAGGAGCCGGCTCGGCGGCGGCGGCCATCAAAGAAGATCCCTGGAACTGCTACATGTGCGGCCCCCGGAGCACCTACGGGCTCCTGCGACGACGGGACGACTGGCCCTGCAGACTACAGCACTTCTTCGCCAACAACCACGAACAGGAATTTGTACGTTTGACCGTCGCCGTGTTTCCATAATGATAATCACAATCATAATAATTAGTGCGAGGAATAAGTATTCAGATCTTGTAGGTATGTAGAAGTAACAATACTACAGTGTAAAAATACTGTGTACAGCTCACTTCCCTTCAGTCCAGACAACACAATATAAACCAATTAGATGTAGTAAATTTGATATCGGTCGTCTTATAGTATCTAATTCTAACCATGCAATAAAAAATCAGGCGAAATTCATCACAGTTAAACGAGAAACATCAACGTCTCTGGATCAGTGAGGATTGTGCTCGAGGGCTTGTCACATTTAATTTACCCATGAAGGTTAATACACATCAAACAGACCATGTTCACATTCAATTCTTGATGCTTTTCGGCCAGACTTTCGCCAAAAGACGAGACGATCGTTCTGAATAAAGCTGATGTGTTGTGTTCACTCTGTCTCCATACTGTAAAGCTTAGTGTCCGTCTGATCTTGTTCTCATCAATGTCACTTCCTTCTTTTAACTCTCTCTTTCAGGAGCCAGCCAAGTTGTATCCTCCGGTTGCAGCAGAGAAGAGGAAACCAATCAGAGTGCTCTCCCTGTTCGACGGCATTGCCACAGGTACATATGTGTATTTTCATTATCTATTCATCTATTGATTAATGTCGGTCCATCAAGCAGTTTAATCTCAACAATTATTGGATGGATTGTTGTGAAGCCTTGTACAGACGTTCGTGGTGCCCTCAGGATGAATCCTACTGACTTTGGTGATTCCCTTTTCCTCTAGCGCCACCGTGAGGTTCAAATTTGTGGTTTTGAGTAAAATGTCTCTACAACTGTTTGATAGATTTTCATAAAATTTTAAACACACATTCATATCTCCCCGAGGATGAACTGTAATAACAGTTAACTAAGATGGTGAACATTGTTCAAATTTGTACCTGCTGAACATCAGCATCTTAACATCATCATGTGCATGTTAGCATTTACCTGTTGTTCTCAAGTCCAGTCTCAGAAAGCAGCAGACTTGGCTGCAGGCTCTTAGTCTTGTTTTTGTATTAATTTATTAATAGTTTAGTTCATAAAATGTCGGAAAATAATGAAAATGTTGCAGCACAATTTCCCAAAGCTCAAGGTGACATCTGTATTTAGTTTGTCAGTCCAAAAGCCTAAAATATTCACTTAATAATGTTATAAAGTAAGAAATAGAAATGGAGGCATGAACTGAAGAATGATGAGCCTTTTGCTGGATAAATGAATTAAATTAGTGATCCATTAAAAAAAAAATGTTGCTGACCAGTTTTCTGTGGCTTGACTAATCAGTTGTTGTAGTTTCATTTCAGCTCTAGATATGAAAGCGTGGCTATGTGTGTGTGTGTGAGGCTGTAACAGAAACACACTCGTGCCTCAGAAAGCTTTGTTTTGAGGGGAATAAACATTGTAGGTCTCATTGCTTGAATAAAGGAGTTGTCAACATGAAGAATTCTGCAGCGAATGCTCCGACAGTTTTATTTAACCGGCCGAGTATCGCTGACAGCCAGGCTCTCTCTCTTTCAGCAGCGCCGTGTTCACACTCACACAATTACACCACATTCACACCTGGAAGCTTCCCAGTGCGACCGCAGTTTTTATTTGAGCAGCTCCACCGGGGGAAGCCGGGGGTTAAGTGCTTTAATAAAAGGCGCCCCCATCGTGGTAATGAGGAACGAGCTGGTGCTGCTCTTTCCCCACCCAGATTCATCCTGCTGGTCTGAACAAACCACTCTAACCTTCAGGCCGCCACTCCCCCACAGCCGTAATGACAAATGAATGTGTGTCTGTCTCTGTGTGTGTGTGTGTGTGTGTGTGTGTGTGTGTGTGTGTGTGTGTGTGTGTAATCAGGTCTGCTGGTGCTGAAGGATTTGGGCATCCAGGTTGACAAGTATGTGGCGTCTGAGGTGTGTGAAGACTCCATCACTGTCGGCATGGTTCGACACCACGGCCGCATCATGTACGTGGGTGACGTACGCAACGTAACACACAAACATGTAAGTGAAGTTCCTCCTCGCAGAACAAATAATTATCTGTAACATTTAGGGAGATTTGAATTTACAGAATTTAAGTGTAAATGCAGCATGATGGATTTTATATTTAATTCATTATATCTTCTTAGATGCTGGTTGATTGTTTTTGATTGTTCCGCTTCACCACTGTTCATTCTGCGTTTTGCCCGTTAGATCGAGGAGTGGGGACCATTTGACCTGGTGATCGGAGGAAGCCCCTGCAACGACCTCTCCATAGTCAACCCTGCAAGAAAAGGCCTTTACGGTAAGAAAAGGTCGAATTTAATCTGTTGGGGTTAAAATTAACACCAGAATATAAGATTTTAACCTGAAGGGAACACGAACAATTAAAAAAAGCTACAAATGCTCAGAGGCTGATGATTGTCTGTTTTTATAATGAGGCTGAACTTTCTCTCTCCTCCTGCAGAGGGAACCGGTCGGTTGTTTTTCGAGTTTTACCGTCTGCTGCACGAGGCTCGACCAAAGCCGGGCGACGAGCGGCCGTTCTTCTGGCTGTTTGAGAACGTGGTAGCGATGGGAGTTAGCGACAAACGAGACATCTCCCGCTTTTTAGAGGTAGCACGAACACACCAGCTAAACACAGCTCTGAAATGTATTCACATAAATACAGATGATGTATAACTACATGGGCTACAGACCTACAGTCTTGAATAATTCCTATGAAGTGAAACAGGAAGTAACCCTGCTGCTCCTCTTCAGTGTAACCCAGTGATGATCGATGCCAAGGAAGTCTCTGCTGCCCATCGCGCTCGCTATTTCTGGGGAAACCTGCCAGGCATGTCCAGGTGATATGAACACACAAACACCTGTGTTATAATCAGGTCATCTTCACAAATATCAAAGATGAATTATAGTGACTCCAACTCTTACATGTGTTAATATTCCTTCTTTTTCTTGTCCACCTTTTGTTGACGTCAGACCTCTGACCCCCATGACGAATGACAAGCTGGACCTACAGGAGTGCCTCGAGCACGGACGTACAGCCAAGGTATCCGCCCCGTGAGTGTGTGTGCGTGTGTGTGTCATGTTACTTCCTGACTAGCAAGACTGAGGGTTTGACACAAGTTCGGAAAGTAAAGCCAGATAATGAAAGTATTTAATGTTACTGACTTGGAAATTGACCAACCATCAATGTCAGTGGTGTCAAGAAATGAGCTGATGATCCTGCAGCATCTAAAAGTTAATGTCTGAGATACACTGCATGGAAATTAAAAAACAGGAAATGTACAGTGTGTATTTCTCCTTTGAGCTACTTATACACCATAATGGAGTCATTTCCTTCTAATTTTTCAAAAATGTCCCGTCATTAATGTCCATTTTTACTGCGTTTTCCTGCTGCTACTGAAAAGTCAGTCAGTTCTTTAGCGAATAATTTGTTAACGTCTCATTATAAACTTCAAATCACGATGTGTGATAGAAAGCTGCTGTACAGACAGCTGTAGGATTAAAAAAGGATATGTGTGTGTGTCTGTCTGTCTGTGTTTGTGGGTTTGTGCGTGTTTGGTTCTGGATGCTAATTCCAGTTTGAGAAGTTGCGTACGATAACGACACGCTCCAACTCTGTGAAGCAGGGGAAAGACGAGCATTTCCCCGTCTTCATGGACAACAAGGAGGACATCCTCTGGTGTACGGAGATGGAAAGGTACAGTGGTGTGAGTCTGTGTTCGTTGTGTGTGTCCCTCTAATTTTACCTCGTGTGCATGTTAACAAAAGAAGCTGATGAAAATTGGTGTATGAGTGTATTTCTGGATTCTGTTATGAAGTTCAGTTGGATTACGTTTGTATTTCTAATCTACAGCATCTGCAGTGATTTGTGTTTGCATGACATTGTAGTACTTATATTTACACCTGTTGATTAGGTGACAGTTTGTTAAATGTATTTTTTTCCTGTGTGTGTTCTCTTTACAAACCCGTCCTTTAAGAAGCAACTGATATAGTTCTCATCATTTTCAAATCTTTGTCTCTGGCCCAGTCCAGACAAACAAACTGTCTCTTGTCTTTTTGGGCAACATTTGGAGAGTTTCAACAACAACAAACAACAAAATAAAATATTTCAGAGGCTGAAAATAATTCATAATTCAGGTTTACAGATGTTTTATTGATTTTTGCCAAAATAATCAAAATCTTTTTTAACTGACTAGATTAGATTTTTAATTTTATGTCTCCATACATCCAAAATTAATTTCCTGTTGGTAGAACAAACTGTTCATTACAATTTACAGGTAACAGGTTAGATCCTTAATGCAGCCAGCACGACTAATAGAAAGTAAAGACCAAATTTGGGAGAAAACGCAGATGAGCTGTGGATTATTCTCTGAGAGTAATAAAATAAAATCAATAAATTGTTTGCACTATAACTCCTTAAATTCAAGCCAGATAGCTACTTAAAAAATCCAATAAGTAAAAAGACAAAAACTGAAAATAATAACCTTCATTTTGTTAAATAAGATTTGTCTGGTCAAAGATGTGCAAGGTTTTGTTATACAACTAACAATTATTTACATTATTGATTATTTTCTTGACTAATTGATGAATCGTCATATAATCATCTAAACGCGGCAGAAAATAGTGACGAATGTCCAAAATGATGTCTTCAGATTCCTTTGTAATGATCAAAAACATTCCAATTTACAGCAATAAGACAGAGAAAAGCAATGAATGTATTTGGGAACGTTTGGCATTTTTGCTCAGAAAATAAACAATTGATTATTATAACAGTTGCTGATTAACTTTGTGTCAATCGCCTATTGATTAATTGACTAATTGTTCTCTACTTCATACACCTTTCATCCACTTCGAGCTAAAATAATGAAACGTCATGTGTGTTCCCAGGGTCTTTGGTTTCCCCGTCCACTACACCGACGTGTCCAACATGAGTCGTCTGGCCAGGCAAAGGCTGCTGGGACGTTCCTGGAGCGTCCCCGTCATCAGGCACCTCTTCGCCCCGCTCAAGGAGTACTTCGCCTGCAACTAGTCACACACACACACACACACACACACACACACACACCACCAACTCTCTCTCTCTGTCCCACACACACACAGACGTACACTCATCAACAGTATGTAACGACAGACACACACAGATAACTACACACAGTATACTAGTACATGAAGGTTGGATGACACAGATGACCGGACATACACACATCTACACACACACACACACACACACACACACTGTAAAGGACTGCTTCCCTGAATCCCATGTAGACCACTGGCTGACCTTAGTCCCCTGGTGCTACCTTGCTGATTTCCACACAAACACACACACACACACACACACACACACACTGGTGCAGGGTCTCTGTACTGTATGTTCACACACAACTTCCTGTCTGACCTTGAAACTGGTGTCTTTTGGCTTTACTTACTGTGTCATAGTCGCTGGAGCTCAAAAGCTCCAGGGGGCGCGAAACTGACAAAGATGCCCCGACTTTCTGTTTTTAACAACTCTCTGAATACATCAACACACCAATGAATCCGTCTGAACCGTAACACTTAACTCAATTGTATTCATGCGTAGGGACAGCGCTGCAGGTGTATTACAGTGCAATCAACACAAACACACACACACACACCATACACACACACACACACACCACACACACACACACACACACACACACACCAGTTAACGCTCGTGGTGCTGGTCAGGCAGTGATAGAGTCCAAATGGTGCCACTTTAGTACAACACTTTTAAAGTTTTTGGTGCTCTTGGGGACTGAACGGTCTCTGGTTGTTTCAGTCCCTGCAGTTCTGTGTCCCTAGCTGAGTTCAAACAAACGCGTGCGAGCAGGTGGAGGCAACAGCAGGCGAGGAATTTATAAGATCTATTCATTTGTCAGGTTTAGTGAGAATGCGCAAAGGGGGCATCCACAAGAAAAATCAAGGCAACTGTGTAAGGAAAGATTCACCTGAAGCCTTTTTTAATGTGACTACAACTAAATCAGATTGTAAAAGCTGCTCTGGAGGTACAAATGATTTTAGTTGGCGAGTTAAACCTCAAACCTGAAATGTATTCAGTGATGTCCACGATATTAAATGCTGAAATAAAAGAGTTCATTTTGGGAGATGCCACAGAAGTTTGAGGTTATGTTTTTCCTTTCTTCATGTTCACTACCACTTTTCTGCATAGTGCCTATTGTTTAAGATATCACCATTAGCTTCCACTAAATAAGTTGCTAGTCTTCCTTGGGTCCATAAAGACTCACATACATACATGCGACAAACTCTCAACAACAATCTCATCAGTCTCAACAACAAAGAAATCAAAATTAACAAGAGGAATATAACATAAATACATTTGAAACCAAACTAATTTGTTACATAATCTAGGAAACAATAAGAGACAGGCCCGTATTTGCATGTGCCTTCAAGAAAAGACTTTAAAGTAACGTCAGAGATCATAATGAGAGGGGTTTGGAGCGCCCTCTTGTGGACAGACTAACCAGTGTCAAGAGAGGACACACACTCATGTTGGGGTAAAACAATCCTTTGTGTTCCACTGAGTTCGTGTTAGCCGTCACTGGATTAGAAAGAATGTACAAATACATGCAGAATGAAGTCATCTTTTATCCTCAGTACCTGTCCATCCTCAGGCCGTTCTCATATCTATATAAAGTATATAATACTGCTGCATGGCTCTTAGTTGTCAGGACCTACATCCACTATCAGGTTTCTGTGCAACAAGCAGTTGTGTGCTTTTTAAAACACGTGTACTGTTTTGGTTATTTCTCGGTGGTTTTTTGCAGTATTTTAGCCAGTGATTGTACATTAAGGTCGGCTGATGCTTTGGTGAATATGCTGTGATTTACTGTACACTAGTAGCATTTTAAGAGTGGGTTTCTTTCCTCATGCTGGTATGCAACACTTACTCAATAACATTCGTAAAAGTGCTCTTGTATCGCATTGGTTACTGTTAACTGTTGCTCCAACGACTGTGATGTTCATCTTAATGGTGCAAAATTGGAATAATACTGTCTGTCACTTTAATGATTATGTCACTTGCCTGATAGATAGATAGATGTCATAATACTGTACCAAATATAAGCCGACTTAATGGGATGTTTTCATTAAGCTGGCCGTGAAAAAGGACACTATTTTAAGCCTGTTGATGTACGTTCTGTTCAAATCGTCCTGAAACAAAGACCAGAAAAACAGTCATACTGTGAAATGGCAATATGAGGTAGTCTTTCTATGTAGCTTGGTTAACTTTGGTGTTTGTTTTCACCCATCATGAGCGTGGCTTTTACTTAAGTGTGAGCATTATGCACTGTCTCTGTAGTGACCTTCCGAGATCATGAACCAGCAACATCATTTTTATTTAGTTTGGAGTTTGAGGGTTTTTTAACTTGATTCATAAAACCATTTCATGCCCTTTTTGTTTTAATGGTTTTGTTTTGAAAAATTTGAATCCGTCATTTCCCTCGAAAACCACTCAAGTGCCCACATCTTCTCACACTCACGTCTTATTTAAAACAAGCAGAAGGTGAATGTTTTGGCCAAATCTGAATCATCTCCTCTAAAACACGTCTTCAGCTCCCAACAAGTTTTAATTCATCCAATGAGATTATTTCTGCCTCCAGAGCAGCGTCGCCTCTGAGAAACATCAACAACACCAGTGGACTTTTTAGGAGTTCAGTGTCTTGCTCACAGCAGCATTTAAAGTTAAAGGAAGTCAGCGGGGGATTAAAACCTGAACCCTTCTACACAGCTTCTCTTGTGTTTCAGCTCCAGTGTTGCCATTTTTCGTCTGGTGAAAAAGTGACTTGTAAAACAGTCACGGTCCAGCAGCCCTTGCAGCTACGCTCATACTTTGCTTCATAGGGATCCAAAATGTCCTCCAGTTCTCGCAGCGACATCCACTCAAACCAGATGCAGACCTTTAATCTGTACACACTATGCTGGTTTTCTACTTCCTATGACTGAAACAGATAGCCCTGTATAAATAACAGGTACCTCCTTAGATCACACAGATACAGCTGTACCACCTGTCTGAGGTGTTTCTGCCTTTTACCAAATGCATGCTGGGATAAACTCAGCCGCTATGTGACCTTGAATAGGAACAATCAAGTAAAGAAAATGTCATCAACTAAAATGATTCCAAGACTCTTCTACAAACAGGCGCGATGTGTAAACGTCCCTCTACACAGATGCTTTATTTAGACAGGGCTGTCTTTTGAGAAACATCTCGTTCAGTCTGGTGCTTTTGGTCGTCACAAGACCATCTTTTTCCAGGAAGCCTTCCGATCCTCTGACCTTCCTCAAATACCAGCTAACAACTGGACACATGCAGTCTATGCTGACACACACACACAAACAGACACACACACACACACACATACACACATGCACAAACTGCAACAAAAACCAACAATAAACCAGCAGGTTCAACGTTTTTTCCATCATGTTTACTCTCCGTTTATACAACCAACCTTCAGGTGCTTTTTAAACTCTGCTCTTTTTTACAGTGTTCTTGCAGGTTACATACACACACACACACATTTGCTGGAAACACAGTGCAAACGCTTCTCTAAACTCCTTTTGCTACAAGACAACACACATACACACAAACACATGCATACACACTGTGTTTTTGCCGACCGCCTGTCGCCATCAGGCTTCCCACGGTGCCGCTGGGTGTGACATCATCACCCTGCGTCGCATGGTGCTCCCAAAACCCCCCCCAACCCCTGACTCCCCGACCCCCAGGTGCTGCATGTCAGTCAGTCAGTGTAATCTCCGATTCCATGTTAGATTAGGGAGTAATGATCATAATAATAATGGTAATAATAATTACAATAATAATCTGTTATTGTGTGTGTGTACTGTTCCAGGTTGGTGCTCAGTTCAGTTCAGTCTCAGCCTAGAGGGGAGAGAGAGAGGCTAGAGAAAGCATACAGTATATTACAGTTAGTATAGTGACTTGTTCTATTGTACCCAAGGATGCCGGAAGAAAATGTCAGACTCTCAAACAAGAGTTGAAATAACACCGAATGTGAAAGAGGTGGACGAGGCTACGACAACACCTTCATCACTAAATACAAAGAAATCATGTTTTCTTCAAGTGAAAATGTACAGAGTTCCCCCGCATTGAAGCGAAATCCAAACTTTCCAGTGGTTCCTAAAGTTTTGGTCAAAACCTTTTGATTATAAGGTGATTGACAAAATAGGAAAGAAGAAAGAAAAGAAGTCGGCTACATAAACTCATCTTAACATTTTCTGATTTCTCTTCAATCCTTACTTCTTTCTTGTTTTATTTAAGGCTGCAAGTAAAAAAGTGAAAAGTCAACAAATAGTGAAAATTACCTAGAACAAGTTTCCCTGAGGTCTTCAAATGACTTATTTTGTTCATCTAACAGTCCAAAACCCAAAGATATTTAGTTTATTATCACAGAAGATCCAGAAAAACAGAAAATATCCAGATTTCAGAAACTGATTTTGTTACTTAAAAAATTACTTTAACAATTAATCAGTTACCAAACATTAGTCTTAACCCTCCACACTTTTAAATAGCATTCAATGAAACAATCTGAGAAGGAAAAATCCTCAGTACAAAGTGTTTAGTTTTGTGTAGTTGCACGTTGAAATCAAACTATAAAATACCAAACTAAGAAGTTATGGCAGTGGTTCAAAATCTTCCCAAGGGGTCCTAACAAAAGTCTGAGGGGGTCACCAGATAATTTAAGTGGTAAAGAAACAAATCTGTCACTGTAGATTGTTTAGTTGCTTTTTGTTTGGTGAAATATTGGATACTCTGTTCTCATTGTGGCCTCTGAAATCCCCTAAAGGAGACAAGTACAATCAGCAACATCATTCTTTGGTTGAAATAACCCTAACCCGCAAACTGCATCTACACTAAGGCGTTGCTTCATTTTAAGGGGTCACAAGCCAAAAGGTTTGGAACTACTGTTAAGGCATAATAAACAAATCAAGACCATGAAATGAAATTTTAAATATGCTCTATAAAAAGAAGGGGAAGATGAAGATCAGATGACTGAAAACATTATACATTGTAAGAAGTTCACCAACACATCCAACCTGTGACGAGAGGTTACAACCAGCTTCATTTTAGAGGCTCACAAGCCAGAAAAGTTGGCAACCACTGGTTCAAAATGGGCAAACTTTCAGCTCGTTCTGTTGCCCAGCGGTGTTATTTCAACACGTATCTGTTTGAGAGTGCAGTGGGACAAAAGCGAGAGGAATGGAGTTGATGTTTTGAAATGATGGGTGACACGGTGATGATGTTTCTGTTCGCCTATCGACAGCTTTCAGGCTGAGTGACGCGTTGTTTTCAACACTGATACACGTATTAACACATACACACAAAACACTGTTATTAACACACACATATGCACAACACCTACAAAATACAATGCTGTGGCGCATTCAGACACTCATCTCATGGACTAAATGAAAGATGAGCTTTTAGAAAAAGGAGGACCTGGTGGTGTTTCAAAAGGTGCTAAAATTTTATCTGAAAATAAGAAAAATATATTGTTAGGAGTATAAATCAAGTTTGTCTTTACAATGACTGTATTTAAGTTTGTCGTAGTAATGAAAAGGCACTATTATTATTTTACTCTTGTATGAATATGAACTAATTAAAAAGGCATTTTAACTTTGTACTTGAACAATGTAAGAAATGAAACGTGAATAAAAAAAAAAAGACTGTTTCTTGTGATTTGGCCTAAAGGCTCAGTGTTATCTACATTTGTCTTAAGGGTGTAAGTACTCAGATCTAAGTCGGGATTCAATTTGAGTTTCTTCTTTAACAGCCTGTCGTTGATCTCAGTTCCTGCAAAATTTGCTGACATCAAATCAACACAATAGCACTCAGCGCTTTCCTCGTCTGTTGTTAGTGTGTCTGCAGAACAGATCTTGCAAGTGGCAGTTTGTCGACTTGTGGGAGTTTGCCGAGGACAGCAGGAGGTGGCCTCCCACGGCAAAAACACTTTTCTAATAATTCTAATTGATTTTGAAAGTCAAACTTGTTACACCCCTAATATCAGTATATGTCTGTTGGCTTTAAGGTTATGATGCATGTTCAAAGCAAGTGAATGCCCAGTGTTTCCAAGAACAGAATGGATTGAAATATGTTAAAAACTTTATGCCACAAATTTCTCTTTTAACAAATTGCTTCTAAATGTTCTAATCACATCACTGATGACAGCAACTTTCGGCCCTTATGGATGAAAAAACTATCCTGACACTGTTGCTCTTTGTTCAGGACTGTTTCACCTCCTTGAGTTTTGAGCCCTTTCAGCCTTATGATGCATTAAGTCATGGTATAAATGTTTTTTTTATTAATTATGATCCAAACTGGTCTTATAAAAAATGATTTAAATACAGGAGATAATAGCTAATAAAGTCAGAACATGAGGTGCTCATTACCTACATGTTCCCTGCAAGCTCATAGTTTGACACAAATTATTTATCATATCATTCTATCATACTTTAATAATCACTAAGTCATCAGCTCTGGTGACACAGAAATCTGTGAATTTTCATCTGCAGGCAGCTCAGACAGACAGTTAATTACATATCAGTTGACACCTGTTGGAAATCTCTGTCCACACTTCCTTAATTCTCACCACAGCACCAGTCAGACGAGCTGCCAAGGAGGAGAGTCTGGTCTCCACCGGGTCTCCACTCTGGGGTCCTTCAGCCCCATATTGTCGCCTTCAAGTGTCTCCTTGCAAGCTCTTCTGAGTGGAAGCGCGGCCTTCAAGTGCTCCTGGTCAGAATTATACCAAACTGGATGCTGTGACTTAGAAGGATTTTTTGTTTCATCTGAGAGCTCAGTCAGTGCAGCTTTTATTTTGTGATACAGCAGCAGAACAAAAGAGAGAAAATGTGGCTGTTTTCCATCAGGGGTGTGGACTGATTGATGTTTTCATCTTTGAAAATTAACTATCAGGCAGGAATTCAATTTTTTTTTTTTGGAGGGTGCCTTAATCTAATTTTAGCCATTTGGCTTGAAATGAGTTTTTTTTTAACCACTAAGTAACAGACCTTCATATTTATTTTATGTAGTTAGAATACAGTGTTGTAAATCCAATGAAACTGATAAACATTTTCTTTGGCAAGTTTATCTTTGTGTTCTTGCAGAGCTCGGGTTACAACAGCAGAACTGATGTGGGCTCCTAAAGACCAATGGGATATTAGACAGTATGCACTCATGTACAAAATACTGTTCACTTAATTATAAGATTTTATTGACCCACTTTGGGAAATTCGCATTACAGCATCAATAGTGACAAAGAAATAAGAAATAAGGATATGGAACTATTTAAATGAAACTAACAGAAGTAAAGAAATGGCATCAAATTAAAAATCTACATACATTATATACATGATTAAACCTTAGACTATAAATTAATGCAAATATAGTATACATGTGCAGAAATGATGGGTCAAGTTGTGCAATTCTTATTGAAGTAGTAGGGTGACATGTTAGAGTCTTACAGATGTAAAAATAATATATTAATAGCTAAGAAAACTAGGCAGGTTTATCTGCAGATGAAGATTATGTGATATGATCAAAAGCTTCAGAACAGCTATAAATGCACTTTCCTGGTGATATTATCCAAAGACTGAACTTTAATTTTTTTATATATTTATTACAATAATGTTTCTCTGTAGAAGTCAAAATTATTACACTCCTGTGTGTTTGTTGGCTTTTAACTTAGATACTACAATTATTACAACAATAACTTATAATGACTTGATTTTATAGTTTACATTTACCTCATTAATTAGATTTAACCATTAAAAACATTCATAATCTTTATAATCAATTAAACAATATTTCCGACAGTCTGTGAAGGCAGACGTAAAGCCCGCCCCTTCTACCCCCTTTGCTGCACAAATCTCGCCTCCCATTGGTCGATTTTCCCATCCCTCAGGCCGGCTCGGCTCCTGATTGGCTGACTGTCGGCACTGAAGCATCTGCGGCTCGCGCAGTGCCAGCTGTCCTCGCGCACTCAGAGACAGACGGAGGCTGCTGAAGGAGGAAAAAACCGGTAAGAAAATATAAGAAAATGAGAAAAATTTAAACATGTCAGGGTTTATTTTTTCTGTTTGACAACAAAATGACGGAATGAATCATCAATATTCTTAATTAGACCTTTAATAATCCGTGTTATATACCTCATCTAACGTTAATAACCGCAGCTCGTTAATAGCCGTTATTTTATTTTTTGCTAGTTGCTACATTGACATTAGCTTAAAATACAGAGTTTCCTATGTCTTATTTTACATTTTTCATTCACCAAATGTGTAATTTTTTGGTTGCATATCAATGAGAATGAATTAATGTGAGTCTTTTCTTTGCTGGCTTGAATGAAATTCGATGAATTTCACATAAATCCGGAGAA